>CM074491.1:3387984-3987984 GCA_037389245.1 Oryzias sinensis
GTCTTCCTGCAGGATTCTGTCTCAAATATTTCCCAGACAGCAGAGCTCAGTACGACTGGCTGACAGATCCATGAATGCAGCAGCAGCTGCTGGTTGGAGCTGCTGAGGAGGATCAGTCCATTGAAATCACATCAGGATGAGGTTCACAGCACAGACTCCCACTGAATTCTGCTCCCCTCATGGGGCAGAAGGTGAAAAGAGGGGGCATCCCCTCATGGGGCAGAAGGTGAAGAGAGGGGGCATCCCCACATGGGGCAAAAGGCGTGGAGAGGGAGCATCCCCAGAGAACCACTGAACTAAAGTGTTCCATAGGAAGGCGAACCTCAGAACTTAAAGTTCGACGCTCAGCCTGTTGTGACCTGAACTTTCATGTTGCTGTTGCAAGTTACCTCGGGGGATCCTGCCGGTGCCTTGGCACGTGGGGCACGTGACGCTGTCCCGCCCGGTGAACTCCACGTACGGGAACTGGGACACGTCTCCGTTTTTGCCGTCATCCTCGCCCGGGCCGTCTCTGCACTCGCCGTCCGCCGTCAGGGCATCTTGACTCTCACCCTTGTGTTTGGTCAGGTGTGACTGGGCCTTGCCCATGGCTTCGGTTCTCTGTCAGAAGCAGTGAGGGTCAGAGGTCAGAGAGGGAGGAGCAGCAGCCGTCGTGTTCTTGCTACAAACACTGATCCTCTGTCTTTTAACCAGAGGTTCTGTTAAAATAACCAACCATAAAGCTGTATAATCATCACTTCTTTCTAGGGGTTGTAACAGTTTAACAACCATTGGATTCTTATCATAACCTGTGGTTGCCAATCTGATTCATAGTTGGTGTCGGTTCATTTTGAACGATACGATTCTCTGACCTAAAACGGATCCAGGACATCTTTAGCCAAAACTTCAACCAGGTGACTCAGAGAGAAATACCTGCTACTGAACAGAGCAGGTGAACTTTTCTAGATTTCTTTCCGTTTCTCTAAAGTCTATGGTTTTAGTTTTTAGCCTGCCATGGTGGGAGGGAACACTTGAACTTGTTGCCCCTTCGGTCGGTTTGATTCACGTCTTACTTTGAAGGGCAGACTGAAGACATTCTGAACTTTGAGCTGAGAGTCACGCGTTCAGATTTCAATGTTTGTCTTTGTTTCTTATCACGTTTCACACAAAAACACAGAAATGCAAAAAAAACATCCGTCATCATATGTTTTGAACTACCATCTTTAAAACCAAATCCGTTTTTTCAGAACTTATTTAAAAAAACTAACGTTTTCCCTCTATGAAAAACACTTGAGAATGAAAACCTTCACCGACACTTTACTTTGAAAATCTATTTACTTCCAGTGACAGCAGCATTCGGTTTGTTTAGTTTATTAAATAAAATCCAACATTATTTGGGATTTTGGAGCAATAATTATTTTACCTGAAGTGCGCCTTTTACTACAATCTAAAATCTTTATAAATATCACAAAAAAACAAATATTTGAACCCCTTTTTTCTGTAATAGATCCCAGATATCCAAGTACTCCAAAGGTGTTCCATCCCTAACAGGAATACAGTGAATACAGGCAGAGACATGCCCATTCCTACACAAGTTAAACCAGACAAACATCTGATCAATCTTCTGGATGATTAGATATTGAGCAGGTTTCTAGTTTCATTTCTGCTGTTACCATCAAAGGTTTGGCAGGTTCAGTATTTGGTCAAACTATTTTGGAAGGAGACTCCAAGGTGAAAGGTGACCGTCTTCTGCTCCATCCTCACATCCTGGGTGGATTACAGGACCTGACTTCACCTTAGGAGTCGCTCTTGGCTCTCCAGACACCTGCGGCCCGGGTTCTGGTTGGAGTTCTGGTGAGGAACCACAGTGGTGGCCTCCTCCGCCCTCCTGTTCCAAGTTCAGCCTCTCCTGGAGGGTGTACCAGGTACATCCTCTGTCCGTCCTGGGGGAGGATCCCTCCTTCATGCGGGCATACCTGAGGTTTGTTTCTATTTTTCCCAGAAGCCTTTTTGGATGTCCAGTTTAGTTTAGCCATTACCTATTAAATTCTATGACTCTGTTCTTTAAGATCCATGTTTATTCCATAATTAGTGGTATGAAGCCCATTGAGATGATTATTGTTGGAAATATTGGCTATATAAATAAAATTGAATGGAAAAAAATTGATTGAATTGGAGGATCTATTATTGTGAATAGTTGAATTAGTTCGTGGTGAGTTTCACCAACTACTTTGATCAAAAGTTAATTCCATTTATGATTTTATGTAACTTATTATTTTGGACATTATTTTCAGTTCGTTCAGTTATAAAAAACGAACAAATGTTTAGTTAAAAGATAAAAAGCTGAATTCCTGTTCAAAACGAGTCGGGATTAAGAAAAACAATAAGAGTTTAGCGACCAAACAGTCCATTTGGAGCAAACACAGCAGTAATGGAGGAGGACTTCGCGTCCCTCAGTCTGAACACAAACTACCATCGCCGAACTTCAACGTTTCCGCTGCTACACACCGGGCCCGGTTCTCTAGTACGTAGTTCTCCAGGAGCTCGGCACGGCCGTTCGGACTAGGTTCGGTGAGCCCACACAGCAGCAGACCGACCCATCGGGGACCGGGGACGACGGTCCGGTTAGCACAACAGGGACGCGGCCGCCATGCCGCTGCTGACAACACGGCTACCGAGGCCAAACAGCAAAAAATAAAGACCATTCCCCCTTCCCCCCTCTGACTAACATCAGGGCCTCCAAAAATTCAACAAATAAATCTAAAGTAGTACCGTGACACCTGTGGAAGGCTTACCTGTGACTGTTTTAACCCGAACAAACTGCCATCCGCGGGCCTAAGCTGTTTGTTACTGTTCTCACGCAGACACCAGGCAGAATAAAGATAGACCCGCCCCCCTCGCTCCTCATTGGACGAACTCGGGGAGAAAAGCCTGTGATTGGTTCCCTGAGTTGCTCGCTCCTCAGCAGCCATTGACAGCAGAATCCAAAGATGCAACTGATTAAGAAAAATTATGGTCTTCGAAGAGCCGCTTGATGAGCATTAAACGTCCCGTTAGACTAAACTTTTGGATGAAAGTCCACCAGACAGCACTGACTGACGCGAGCACATTAAAAAAACAAAACAAAGAGAAATGTGAGACGAGGAGTCTGTTGTTTGTGTGGGAGGGTGTAATGAATAAGTAAAATGCCACGACTCCATCTAATAAAAGAACAGTGAAAAAGTGAAAATCGTAACCAGGAATATCACCGAAGCTAATATTTTAACGAAAATTGAGCTTAAAATGACATTTTTGAGTATTTCTTTATTCAAATTGTTGTGAATCAGGAACAGACGAATGCAATTTCATAATTCAAAGCAGTGAGATTAACAGATTAATTCAATTCAATTTTATTTGTATAGCCTTAAACCACAACAACTGTCATCTCAACAGACTTTGTGCAGGCAATTGTATGGTAAACTTAAAATCACAAGAATCATGAAGACATACAACTCAATAGGCAAATACTAAACTGAACTAACTAAACAGACTAAATTAAACTGGGCATCCCTGACCTTAGACCCTCCTTCTCAATAAGGAAAACAGATTCTGGAAAAATAAAAAATAAACCTCAGGGGTGTCCACATGAAGGAGCGATACTCCCCCAGGACGGACAGGCGATGTACCATAGATTTGACTTATCTAACCCTACGACTACATGAATAAATAGCTGAGACACAGCCAAGTACAGGAGCAGTAGTAGGGGTGAGCCAGAGACGAGGTTCACGGTCAGGTACGGGAGCACAGACGAGCCGACTGGAATCTGGAAGAACTCCCACTCCCCAGGAGGAGAAAGAGGGACAGTACATGAATCGCACTGCCCCAAACAGAGGCATGGAGAACTAAATAAGTAAATGATCAAGAATAGAGTAGAAGCAGATGAAAATAGAGGACAGAACCCCAGTGCACCATAGTTACCCCAGCTTCAAACTTCTAGCAACCGACTTACAACTTTATTCTTATTGTTAAGTTTAATTTAAACAAATTAACATTAAGTTAAATAATCTCTGAATACTAGCTAGTCTGACAATAAGCCTGTCCACAGAGGAATGTTTTCAGTCTAACTTTGAATGTAGAAACTGAATCGGCCTCTCTTACATGAGCTGGGAGTTTATTCCATAAGACAGGGGCTTGGTGGCTAAACGCTCTACCTCCAACCGTACTTTTACTAATTCTAGGAACCACAAGCAGTCCTGCATTTTGCGAACAAAGTTTTCTGTTTGGGTGGTAAGGGACTATGATGTCTTTGATATAGGATGGGGCCATTCCATGTAAGGCCTTATAGGTTAACAGGAAGATTTTGAACTTGATTCTAGAATCAACTGGGAGCCAACTTTGATCACTTTTTTATTTGTATTTTTTATTTTATTTTGACTTAAACTACTGAGTTAAACTTTCTGTCTGGGTTCACAGACTTTTATTTTTGTTAACCTAAAATTCAGGGTAAATATCTGTCTGTCTGGACGTTGACAGCTAAGTGTAAAATTTGAATCTGGTTGTTTCACTACACTTTTTTATTGTTTTACTTTAGTATTGTTTTACTCATTCCGAGGCACACGAACTTTACCACACATGCATATTTTTTATTGTATTAGTGTTTAGTAAAACCTTTTGCCCCTCACCTAAGACGAAAATCATTTGTGGCACATTTAAATGTTAGACTACAGGTTTGTAACGCAGTGCTGTTCTGAAACAGTAATGTTGTCAGATAAGGGATTACTTTTGTACAACAGTAACATATAACTTGTCTTGAATTACAGCTTGGAAGTAACTTATGGAACCCTGTCTGAAATGGAGAGTAAGCATGTTTGGGAGAATTTATTTTTCTTCCCTTTCTTGTTTTGGTCATTTTAGCTATATCAGTGCCATGAAATGCTGGTACAATCAAGGAAGGTGCATTTTAGAAGCCAAGCATTTCTCATGTGCGTATTTCACATGTCGTCTCTCTGGGTTTGGCATCGTCCAACCAGATGATGGCACTGTGTCGCCGTCTGTGAATTCACCGCCCACAGGCCTCCAGTGGTGCTGCAGAGTCCCCTCAATCTTTAAAACCTGTGAGCAACCAGCAAATTCTACTGATAACAAATGTGTTTTAATCTGTCAGTTTTCAGAGAAGCCAGTCTGATTCATGATGGGAACATTTCAGCTGCTCACAAGAACAGGAGGCTGTTGTGTGCTCAGAGGTGAGCTGCAAGCAGTCAATATTTTATGGTTGTTTACTGAATTTATGCAGTTTTTGTCAAACTCGGTGACATTTATAAATGGCGGCACAGTACAGTTTGTGTGAAAAATACAGAAAACATGCAAAAATAAATAGGACATGCTTTTTGGCAGGTTTAGCAACACTCTGCTTGGCATCCTGAACAGGTTTGTACCGAAGCCAGAGCTAAATGACAGAAATCAGCATCAGCGGCGTCCCTGAATATCCCCCTAAGTACGGATTTGCTGTCAGAGTGTAGATGTGATTTTAATGACGAGCATTCAGTGTATTTTCTTAATGTTCTACGAACCATCGAGACAGTCAACCCCCCGGAGTTTCCTTAATAATTATAGAAAAAAGATGTACAACAAGAAGCAACAGTACCTCCAGGCTGAACCTGGGGGGCTGACACAAAAACCTGCTGATGCTCGGAGTGGGAGGGTTTCTTTTTTCATCTCCATCTTTGGATGTGCCAGAGCATTGATGCAAGTGGGTTTGTCAGATCTTCAGGCTCTAAGACCAGAAACCAGGCGCTGGTCAGAACTCCAAAGGATACCATTAATGCCAGACATTTCTGTGATCTGCAGATTATACCTTTTTTGCTGGTCAGGAAATCTTTGTCTGGACATAAGATTCGGCTTTTATATTATTCCTGCAGGCTATCTGGTAAATGTTTATTGCCCGGGTCTTGTTCTTGCCATTGAGCTGGCTTCCCAGGACTTGCCTTACTCGCTGGAGGTATTTAGCCGATGCAGCTTTCCTTGTTGCCTGTTCCAGGTCGCCATTTGCCCGTGGCATTCTAATGTACTTGTAACTGTCCTCAATGTCTGCTATTGTTCCCTCTGGGAGTGAGACCAGAAACCAGGAAGACCCTGATCACTGACGAGGCTTACTCGCTGATGTGGAGTTAACGCACAATGTAAAAAATTATATACATAAACGTAAAAACAAAGATCAAAAGAACATATGGACCAATCCAAAGTAATCCCCCAACCCCCCTGGTCCTCCCTATTGCTCCAATTATGGGGGGGTGGGGGGTGGAGTTGTAGTGGTGTCCGAAAGTGTTTTTTTAAGGGGAATCTGTACTGACTTAAGGCTGGGTATCAACTCCGCTGGTAGGGTGTTCCATGTCGCGCTTGGGAGAAACGCTCTTGTTCACATGGGTGTGCTCTGGAGCAAAGACGTTTACATTTAAGTGCAAATAATAAAGTTCTAAAAACAATATTATTTATCTTTCGAGCGCTGGAAGCGAACCTCAATGACCAGCGACTATTGATGACATCATCTAGTGGTAGTAATGTCTGAATTTGAAGACACTGGCTGTGTCTGAATTTCCGCCCTAACCCCTAACTGCTAAAAAACTAGTGCGGCACTATGTAGTGCCATGAATTTTAAAAGCAATTCGGACGCCATGCTCACTACTTTTTTTTTCTTTTCTAAAAACGGTGGATATGACCTCATCGATTTCACAAAGTTAAAATCTTATTGATATGAGCGTTTTGTGACGATTATCTATGAGTCCACTGTCTTCTGAAGATATAAACGTTGATGGTTTATCAAAAAAATACATTTAAATACTTTTTTTTTGGCAGAAATTGTTCCAACGCAATGCATTGTGGTCTATATTCGGGAATCTAGTGTGCATCGATGCACACTGGTTTTTTGCAGAGACTTCTGGGAAATTTACAGGGAGCTGGATTTTGGAATTGTACATTTGGACAGCACTACAAAATGGCAAACGCCCTATATGGTGAAGGAATTAGGACACAAGTTAAATTTTGTATAACTCTCCGCTTGGAGGGCTACATGTATAGGGGTAGGGAGAAGCCGTAGAGGCAGGGAAGCAATTCAGCCGTAGAGTCAATAAAAGTAGGAATAAATGATCTAATGAAAACCATCATTCCAGATATAAAAATAAAAAATTAAGTAATTTGTGTATGAAATAGATCTATTTTTAAGTTTTAATTCAAAACCGGTCAAAAAAGGTCTTGAGCTTTCCTTCAAAAAACACTCTCTGCTGCCCTGAGGCATTCTGGGAGTTAACTGAAGGTTTGACTCCAAGAAGACTATTGAGCCCAAGAACCAAACTCTGGTGAGAGTCAAACCCACCTCTCTGTGACATCAGGGTCTTTTCCTGCACTTTCCCCATAAAAATCAGGGATTAAACTTTGCAGACAGTCTATCCGATCCCAACTTGACCTTGTCTCAACGTTTGATTCCCGGGACCAGCAGAAATGGTCAGATTTAAACAACGACTATCAACAGGCCCACTCCAATGAAAATAATGTTTTTTCGTGTTTGTTAAAGAATCTAATATTACAACTGAGTATCTGAGTATTTCTTTGTTTAAATTGTGGTAGACCAGGAGCAGAACCACCATTTGAAAAGCTCATATTTGTGACGCAGCAACTAAAAACGGGTGGGCCACAAACTCTCTGTTCCGCACCCTACTAGTGCTTCTACTGTTAGACAAACGGATCCATGAACGTCTTTGTTTTTGTCTTCATGGCCTGGAATATGGATCCAAACTGTACGGATGGATATCAACGATATTTGCCATTTTTGTGACACTGCTAATGTTAGGTTGGGGGTGTGAGGGGCGGAGGCCTACGTCCGTGCCAACAATCCGGCCCACAACTCAGAGGTGATTTTCTAATGAATTGCTGCTGCTCTGCAGACAATGTGCTAAAAACTACACAGGTTTTAAGATTTTTTGGGGTAAAAAACTGCATAATTATAATTAAAAGACCACTGGAAACACTCAGGGAATAGATCAAAAATAAAGTTGGAGCGGGACTTTAAGGTTTTGCAGAAGAAAGTTTCCTTTGGTTTAGGTGAGATACCTCCTGCCTTTTGGGGTTTGACATTCCTCAGTCCATGAAAAGTTACAACATCCTGGTTTTGCAGAGAACTGACGTTTGCATTTTCATAGGGAGAAAGTTTGAAGCCCTTCCTCCAAGCTGAGGTGCGTGTTTACCTGAGGATTGTCGGGGTGCAAACAGGTTAGCAGCCTCTCATTTCCATCTTCTGTAATCTACAGCTGCAAGTCCTGGAGCCATGCCGCCACACAGCACACGGAGAGCTAATTCCTCCATACTGAAGCTGTGAAAACACCTGAAAGCTCATCTGAGGAAGCAGGCTGGAAGTGGCGGCGCAGGTCCAGTCTGCCGTGTGAAAAAGGCGCCTGCACGTCCTCGATAAGAGCGAGCAGGCGAGCGGCGAGGACACAACAGCCCGCTTCAGGTGTCAGCACTTCAGACTAGAAGTAGGACTTTAGAGGAAAAGTGTGAACGTCCATATAGCACAGGTGAATACGAGGCCCCTCTGAGTTTGTAGTGCTTGATGTTTGGTGTCAAGTTGTTCTTAACCTAGAAAAGAAAAATAAAGAAAAAAAGATGGAGAGGAGACACTTTGAAAACTCACTGCTGCTCTTTTTGTCTGGACTGGCAGGCCTGTAGCTGTTTATTAGAGCCGTTTACAGAACCGCGGCGAGACCACACGCTTTACTTGGCAAGCATGTGACACCAAGCTGCTTTGAGTTAATGAGCAAATGCATGCATCGTCGAGAGGCGAGGAACCGTCAGTCAATACAGAGCTGCTGGCAGTAAGCAGGCGAAGGGGACAGCGATGGTGAAGCTCTTTGCCACAGAATCCAGAGCGAATCAGAACAGTGCTTTGGGTTTTTCTTTACATTAGGATAGGACAAAGCCGTGAAAGTCTTAGCCCTAACTGTCCTTGCAGGTGGCTGTTTGTGGTTGGACAATGGGCAAACTTGTACGTGGCATGCAGGTGACCCACATGGGGGTAGGCCGCTCATTGGACCCACAGAGAGAAAACGTTCAAACACAATATTTCTGCAGACATGCTGCGGGCGACAGGTCGTGGTGAACACTTAAACAACATGTTACGGTGAAGAAGGCGCGACGGGGGCGTGTCGTACCGATTGGAACTGCGCGGGTGTGTCGTGGGTCCCTCCAGGAAACAAAGGCAGAGGAGCCAAGCTGAGAGTGTTCTTTCTTTAATTCAAGAACTACAACTGTAACTACAACTGCTCCACGGAGGGCTACACCAACATATGGCACCCTCCAACTCTCTCGACATTTCCTTTGACACTTCCTTTTTATATCATAAGCCCCTCCTACTGGGCATTGCTCTTCATTAAACCAAAGAAAACAGTCTTACGTTGTTTAGCAAGACATAATTAAACATACAAAAATAAACGTTTGCGCTCCTTGTTTGCAGCTTGACTGTTAGAAATGAGGGTCAGAGCAGTCTGTGTGGATGTCCCGCGGGCGCTTGTATATCAAATTCACGTCTTGAGCGTGCTGCATTCGTATCCGGTCAGTAAGGAACCAGTACTCGCACCTTATTGACGATTAGAGCAGGTCTGGGGGAACTATGCGGCCTGTCAAACCTTTTAATCTGGCCCGCCAAACTGGATTAAATTACATTGAAAATCCTCGTTAATGGTTTTTTTCTGGTGTCTAACCATAGATGGTGCACTATGATTACATTGACCTTTGTTTGGGTGCAGAAAGATTTTCTACATTTTTGTTGTCTCAAGATTAGTTGTTTTTCTGGTGTTCATGAGTTTTCTTAGTCAGAATGGCATTTTCCTAATCATCCTAATGGCACACGAACGCAGTGTTTCTCTACATTTGCATTTTACCCATCGGCGCAATTGGTACCAAACTGAAAACAAAAGCCACAGTTCTGAAATCAAAACTGCAAAATGTTCTGTTTTTAAAATATATATAAACCAAATTCAAGCAAAATTTAAGTGTTTAGAGCCAGATCTCATAATTTTTATTTCTCTTATGAGGTGGATTACCAAAACACTCCACACATCTGCTCCTGGTCCGGACCTTCTGACAAATCTTTAGATCCCTTTGTGGCCCACGAGTAAAAACGTTTTCCCTACCCCTGATCTAGACTGTGACGTAAGGAGACTAACCCTAACCCTAACCCTAACCCTAACCCTAACCCTAACCCTAACCCTGCTCGCCACGCCCTTCAATTTCAGACGATCAATTAGATCGTCACGGGGGAAGTGATTGATGTTTATCTAATGTGATTTCCTGTTTTCTGCACCCTTGAAGGTGTTCAGTCTTTGTGTCACCTGCTGATGCGTAAGATTCCCATCAGAATATGAGGCGGTGTTTACATTTTTGAGTTGACTTGCAAAACATTTTGTCCTGAGACAAAATGATGGTGTTCTTCCAGATGATGGAAAATGTTCAACCAAAATCCCAACCAGAGAGCTAAAACGCCACAAGGCGGCGATTTCTTCCTGACTGTTTACCTCTGTGAATTAAAACCACAGAGAGAAATGAGGTGAGACATGAACAGTTTCCTCTAAATACTTATTTAAATAAAAATAAAGGATAAAGGAAAGGCAAACTAAATATTAGAGAGTCAGTCAGCATGTTCAAAGTTTTATATCTGGGTTTTTCTTTTTACTTCATTGAAACCCAAAGGCCGAACCCGAATTATTCCCCTACCCCTAAATTTAAGACATGTATGTTGCATGTTGAGTTTACTCTCTCCTACAACGAGACTGTTGTAAAAAAAACATTTCTTACATGGAATACTTGAAGTGTTTGTACTCTTGGAGTACAATGTGTAAATGTATATTTTTATATGGTTGTAGGCAAGTACAGATGTGTGCACAAGCTGGAAATATAAAAAAGTCTACACCTAAATAAAATACTGTGACATTTCATTGGTTTAGTTAAAAAAACAACCTTCCAAAAATGGGACAAGGAGCTGCTTTTCCCTGATCTGAAAACTGATCTGAAAAATTTTTGATTTCATTTTCAAGAAGTTCAATTCAATTCAATTTTATTTGTATAGCCCAAAATCACAACAACAGTCGTCTCGATGGGCTTTGAAGTAAAACATGAACTCAAAAGGATCACGTAGAAGTGGGCCTCAACCCCCCCCAAAAAAATCAGAAGAACTGTTTGAACCTAAATGGAGGTCCAAACATGTTTTTTGTGTCACACAAATTAATTTAAAACAAGAACAAAAGTTTTGATCCCTTCCCATAAACTCACAATGCCATGATTTGTTAATTTGTTTTAACAAGAGCAGGATGAATTAAAAAAGGAAAATCAACCGTTGAGCAGCAAGAGCAGCTGCTGCTGTGCATCAATATTCAGTGTGAGGGCTTGTTCTGGGTTAACGTGCCAAATGTGATGTGGCCATCGGCTTTTACTCTAATCTCCTTGATCACCTTTTAATTTTCCAAATTGCAGCCGTGAACAGGGAAGAGGAGAGGTGAGGGCCAAAGTGGAGACACCACATGTATGCAGCACAGGAGCCCTTTATCACTGATCTGCAATCTACAGAACATTTGCATCTCATTTTATCTTCTCAGCTGAAACCTGCTTTCTTAAAGTCTCCTTCCAAAGACCTGGTCTGCACAGAAGTGATGAGGTTTTAAACGCACCCAAAAAAAGATGCCTGGAAGCTTGATTCATAAGCTTTACCAGATTTCTGCAGGAGTTTTTCAAAATCAGATCAAACAAAAAAATATTACTGCTTTGGCAGCATGGAAATGGGAGGAGGAGGTTAAGGGTAGTTGCTATGGTTACTGAAATGTAATGTGAAAATATGATTGCTAAATAACCTTAACCGTGAACAATAACCAGTGATTAAATGATGGATTTTTGTGGGAATTATTAGTCCATCCTGCTGAGAGAACAAACAACGGGGATCAATGATGGAATGACGACATCCATGCTCAGCCAGCAGCGATGGCTCTCAGTGTTTGTGGCCGTTAGGCTTGTTCCTGTTCAATCAGCACTTCATTTTTGCACACATGTTTCTCTGGGGATTTGCTCACAGTTTGCCGTTTTTAATTGACTCACCGATGAAACCAGAAGAAGCTCAAATGCTTTCAGGTTTTACTAAGCGATTCAGAGATGCTGCCCTCTCACCTTTGGTTCAGCTCTGATGCATTTGAAGGGAAAACACTGACGTGATGAATCAAAAGAAACCACTTGTCAAAACAGGAAAAAGGCACCTGAGAACAAAGCGATGAAATAAACGTCAATATGGACAACACCACCCAAAGAGGGCAGCACTAAACAGAAGAAAAGAGGCTGGACCCAACAGGCGGCAGGTGGGATTAAACTACACTCAGGTGTTTAGAATGAACATGGAGCACGGCGACGCATAAAAGGTCAACTTAAATATAACACAATATACAACAATTTGAAAACATTAAGTACACAAGACAAAACTGACATACAGTAAGTAATGTGGAGGACAATAAAATCAGGTTTAACATAAGAGATTATAAGTACTTGTACTGAATTGTACTAATTATTACTACATATACGGTATGTACAAGTGCGAATATGTCTGAGGATGTAAATTATCAATCAGCTATTGTGTTTAATAACTGATTTCATGATTTGTATAACTAGTAAAACCTGTTGAGACAACTGTTGTGATAATGGGCTGTATTATATTTTATTTTCCAATCAGATGATGACTAATAATTTTCCTAAGTGTGATTTATCCATGTATATAGATGTAAAAAACTGTAAGTAATTTAATAATTTTCTGTAACTGATCACTTTTTTAAAGCATTATTATAAGCTTCATTTGTTTAAATTTGCTCTGTTTAATTTTATTTCCTATCCCACATCAGCCTGCTATTTAGACAGACCTCTGTCCTTGTTTATTGATGATTTTCTTTATGAATAATGTTTAAGTAATTGGATTTTCTATCTATCTATCTATCTATCTATCTATCTATCTATCTATCTATCTATCTATCTATCTGAAAGCTTTTATTTTGATAGTTGCGGACAACTTCCTGTTTGTTCGCGCCATTCCTCTCGGAAGACGGCAGAGGTGAGGTGAGCAGGAGGTTCTCCTCTCACCAATTGTAAGTAAAAACTGCACTCAAAATGTAAAATGAGCCTAGAAGTGTTAAGTTATGAAGTCAAAACGCCCTCCACATCATTTCCGTCGTGGATACTTGTGTACAATACACATCTAAATGCTAATACAGCACCCAAACATGCTAGTCTTAGCAGAGGAACTGGGCTAGCTAGCCTAGCATACATGGTTTCTCATGTGACTGAGGTGCCTTTTCCCCCCTTGACACCTTGTAGTCATATGTGGAAGTAACATTAACTAACATGGATATATTGACGATTGATAATATATTTATGTTTTATTGATCAACTTTACATGAGAGCTGACATCATCCGTAAAAGATGCTTCTCTTCCGGCTCCAACCAAATAAAGTCAATTTAGTCGCCATTTTTTCTTAAAGCAGAAACCTCCATGACGGATGGAGCCAGACTACGTCCCAAATGCAGTGATTGGTCTGAGTTTCTATAGCGACCACTCTCACCAATCAGGGTTGAACTTGCTGAAGGGCCACACCCTTGAAAGCAGACTACACAAATACTGTCAAATATTTGAAACGTTGGACATGGGGGTTGGCAGTCTCCACCCACTTTTATTCAGGCATCTGATTGGGGAGTTTAGAACTTTAATAACTTGAAAAAAATTAGATTTATCAAGAAGACATTAAAAAAAGGTATAGAGCCAGAATGGCTATTCTGACCGATGGAATTAACAGCTGTTTTCAAAGACTGTGGCAGACAATTTAATTGACAAAATTAACACTGATGTGGAGTGAGCGACTTTTCCATTCAATTTCAAGATTAAAACAACAATGACACAGAAATGTGTTAAAAATGATGAATTACACTGTATGCATTAAGGAAGTAATGTACTAATTTGTTAAGCCCAGCATTAGAAATTAAAGACCCGAATGCACTGAAACAAAAGAATATTCATGGTTTATTTAATACATTTTTTTAGTAAGTATTGTTCTGACGCAATGCATTGTGGTCTGTATTTGCCAATATGGTTGGGCGATGTCCCTTAAATTGGCAGTTGACTATGTTTGTAAACTATCGGTTAATTTATGATATCACGCTGGGGGGGGTATTTAATTTTTCATTATTATATAATTATTATTCGTTATTTTACTTTATTACTTCATTTGTTTTATTTTCCAACTAATGACTTATCCGATGATCCAGTATCAACTGAGGAAAGTGACTTTAAAAAAAACAAAAACAAACAAAATAGAAATAACAACAATAACAAAATAGAAAAGAAGTGTTTCGCTCGTGTCTTCTGAGCAGTCAGGTGGATCGAAGGACTGGGTTCTGAGCAGTCTCTGTGTGGGAGACTTTGGTCTGCGTTCCGTCCCGCAGCTCTAGGTGAACGAGCTACCGAACTCAGGATAACCGGGTCTCCCGGTGAAAGCGTGTGTCCGGGCAGAGCTCGGACTTAGCCTACACAGCTGCCTGTTTAGCAAGTGGACTTTTCAGTTATAGATGTCGCTCTAGTCCTTATAAAAACCATTCAACAATCACGTGGATTTATGCTCTAGTCGTGTCCTGACAAAATAAAGGCTGATGTTATTCCCAAATATTTACGTGCAGCCAGGATGCAGATTGCAAGCATTTCCTGCATCGATTTTATGTTCATCAAAGGCCAAATGTTGTTAGCCCGTGTTAGTTAAATTTAGCCCTATTCTTCCAAACACTTTCAAACAGAAAAGTACACTGACCACACGGATTAAAATTAATTGATGAGCAACAGGCTCTTCATATTAACCGTAACATTAATAAAAGCACGTTTAGAAGATCATCTAGGATATTAAGGAGCTGCCAGATATCTATGTGTGTAGCCGCTCGGCTGAACTAATTTCCTCTTCCGGTATTTCTCGACAGTGGCTCAAGTGGTTGAGCGGGTCGTCCAATGATCGAAGGGTTGGCGGTTCGATTCTCGCCCACCAGCCCAGAACGCTGCCAGGCCCCTGGCAAGACACTTCACCCTCCTTGCCTCCAGTGCGGCTCCACTGGTGTGTAATGTGTATGAATGATCCAGTGATGGTCAGAGGGGCCGAGGCGCCAAAATGGCAGTTACTTGTCAGTCTGCCCCAGGCAGTCAAACCGTAGCTACCATCACCGGGCATGAATGAGGAGTGAATGAATAATGACATAACGTGTTGCCTGGGGTGTCTGGCGTTTAGGATAAATCCAATCCATTATTATTATTATTACTGCGCATGTGCGACTGATTTATTCTGACTGAAAGTGTGTCCCACTTGAACGTTTGTTATAACCGGAAAAGGTTTTTCTGGGTCCATCTACACGGTTGAATTCTAATTCGACCATTGATCCAAGATATTTTGCTCATGGAACTGTGGCTTATGGTGTCAACTCACAGCGTGGCGGGGGCGTGGCTTCCCCATGGTGTCTCTCCATTGTGATGTCAATCAGCCATCACGATGGACGATGGTATCGGCACAACCCTACTTGGCCATCTAGGTAGCATCGATCAACGTTGTCACGATTCTCCAAATCCTCGATTCAATTGCATTTTCCATTCTAAGGTCACGGTTTAATTCAAATATCGATTTTTACATTTATTTTTCTTAAAGCACAGATTATCATCACTTTAAACTAGACTTTACAATATAACATCTGATCTTTGTTTGCAATGTACCACACTACATTGTCAAACTTAAAACTTTATTAACATAATGTAACAATAACTTTCTTTGTGGCACAGTCTTCACAAAGACATTCAAGTTCACAACAAAACAAACAAAACAGTAAAGAGATGATAACCATAGCTCCTGAACGCGCGCCTCGGGGCCGCCACATCGCATGGTTCGATGCTCATCCGATTTTCTGACTATATCAGATTTTTTTGACGCACCCGCCATCATCTTTTAAAAGTGACCTCGTATTTTGCGATTTACACTATACACGCTGAAACTATCAAACGGAGACGTTTGAGGACTACGTGAGCAGCATCGGCATTCCGCGACCTCCTTCAGAGACTTTTGTGATTGCGTGTTGTCATGAGGCAAAGCGGCGACGGAAGGAGGCGTTGCCTTGGGCGCCTTGAGGGGATGCACGGGGGAGGAAAAGAAGGAGGGTTGCTCGGCTCTCTCTGAGTTTTGAATGAGGAAGTGTTTGCAGACGTGCTGTACTAACAGCGACCCAAGTGTTGAACCTTTCTCATGCTGAGATGATTCTCTTTTCTTGGACCGTAGTCAAACACACGGGATTTCCTCGGGTTCTCTTCCGGGGCTCTGAACCCTCAGCCTGCGAGTGGGTTAAGAAAGACTCCAAAACTTTGGGAGATAATCTTATTTTAATTTACGCCCGAGAGTCCCCGTCCGCCTCACACCTCCTCTCTCCTTACACACATGCAAGCAAGCGCGCGCTCACACACACACATGGTCCCCATCATCCACACGCCCCAAAGAAATAAACAGCTTCTAGCCTTTTCCATGGCAACGGTGTCCCGCTTCATTAGTTACCATTTGCATCCGGACCGGACATAACAGCGGTTTCCAACTACGGTCTGAAGCCTGAGGCTGAAAGGTAACACGCTGACAGCAAAATCAGCACAAAAGCACCTTAATAAGTCATGTGATCTCAGTTGGTGGTCTCCTGAATTGACGTCACTGACGTACGACTCGCATTTACTGGGGAATATCTGATTTGTCTGCTTACATGGCACACGCAAATGCACGTATCCGATTTGTTTCCGATTCATTTCCACATATGAGAGAGGCCTGTATCCAATCTGAGAAAAACGGAATCCATGCGCTTTTGTCCTGCTTACACGCTTCACCGATCATATCCGGGACCTGGTACCACGGAGGAAAAAATCGGAATTGGGTCACTTGAACCATGCAGTGGAAAGGCGGCCTTAGATCATTTCTGAACAGATGAACAGATACCACACTGATAACTGCTTTTTATCCCCTGAGAATGATGACTGTATTTTTTCATTCTTTCGTGTTCTTCCTAAAGATGGATATATTGTTTAGAGCTGTTTCGAGTTGTCAAAAACATTAACATTTTTATATTAGAACAACGCAAGACAATCAAAATAACTTTGCAGTTTTAAGTTCTTTCAAAGAGGAATATGGAAACAGAACTTCTAAAATATTACTAAAATATTAACTATTTACATTTCTATGGGCAGAACTGTGATTCTTTAAAAATATTTTCATGTTCTTTAAGAAAATGAGAATGTCCACATTCTCTGGAGAGAGGGCTGCTCTTTGAGCTGTCACAATGTCCCCTGCCGTTGAGAACAACACTCTCTCACTCTGCCACACTTGTTGCTTGGACAGAAAGATAACGTTTGGCAAGCTTGGACAAATGTGGGTCCTGGTGCTCATTATCTTTCCACCATTTCAGTGGATTTGAATCCACAGAAATGACTTTAGCCATTTTGTAGAGCTGAATGTCGTCTTTCACAACATCAGGCCATGGTTTGGTTGCTGATGATGACAGTGGAGGCTAAAGGAAAAGAATCACCAAACAGTTCACTGAGTGTTGCTCCTTGCTGGGGCTGCCTCTGCTGGTCGCTACAGTTTCTTGACCCTCTGCAGGGTTTTGGCTGGACCCTTCTCCTGAGGCATGAGACTGAAATAGTCACAGAAAACACAGTTGTTTAAATGTAATGAATAGGCAGAATTGTTTAAGTGTGACAACAAGAAGCAGAAAGCATATTGTGATTAGTCTCTATTCCTGAAATATTGTGAATGTGAAGGAAAAAAACAACTACTTTTCATAGAATAAGATGGTTATTTCATCACAAATGCATCACATACCTACATGGGGGGCTTCCTTGCAAAACTTTTCCTCCAGACAATTAAAGATCTCATTCAAGATTTGATCCAAGGCAGTGCTCTCATTCAGGAACTGTTGAAGTCTTGGGTCTGAATGCCTCTCTTCAAAGTTTGCCTCTATAGCAGATTTAACATCCTTTACAGTTGTTGAATCTGTGTCACTGTGTTTCATGATGTGCCAGGATGGTGTGTCAGGACATGATCACAAACACGGTAGGCTGTTGTTCGGAACTCATCAAGGCTGTGACTGTTTTCAGGGACTTCAGTACCCGACTTACATCTTCCAGAACAGCCACGCTTGATCAGAGAGGTGATAAGGTTCCTTGGCATTTTTTGTTATGTCTTTTTCTGCAAGTGCAGAAAAGACAGCAGCTTGTTGCTCTAAATAACATGTGATCATGTCATAGCTGGAGGGCCACCTTGTGATGACATCTTGAACCAGCTGTGAGGAGGAAGCTGAATCATGTATTGTTTTGACTTTAAGATGGTCAAAGGCAGTGGTATCGCCTGTGGAAAAAGTGACCACCCTCCTGACGCTGATGGGAAATCTGGTTTACTCAACTCCCTTCTGGGAGGCCAGGATTCCCAGTGTGGGCCAAACATCCAGCACGTGTGGTGACAATCCTGCTGCATTTGGAGGCATTGACGATGTTCTAGCATTAGTTAGTCACAACATGAAGCACAGTTGTTGTGCTTCATGTATGGGACGAGTTTGAGGGACTGGATTTGAATTTCCCAGTCATCATTAATGTTAATGTAAGTTGCATGTCATGAAGCTCTGTGTTGTTAGATGTCCAGCACCTGCAGTCAATGCAACTAACGTATACTGCTCAGACCTTTCAATAACTTTCTTTGCTAATATTGTACACGGGAGGGAATCACGTATAGCTGTGAGATACATTTGGGGATTTCCCAATAGCGTAGCTTCAGTATTTAATTAAATGCCTAAAACCGAGCTTTCATCATCGAATGGGGTCGCGACACGTTTTACTATGAAAACTCAACAGACGCTTAATTGCATTTGCACGCAGCTGAGTTGCTTGGAAAAGTTTAATTCAAATGAAGATGGAAGAGAAGTTTCTGTATGTTGCCCTGCCATGCTAGTCATGTTTCCAGTGAAAGAATAAGGCATACGCACACACATAAATAGCTTGGTAAACTGTTGTTTTTTTGTTTAATAACTAACGTTGTCAACATAACTCACTGAAATCCCAAAACTTCACACCGCGATCACTAGGAAAGAGGAGGGATCGCTGAGTTCTGTCGTATGGGTCTCCTGCATCTGCAGTTGGTATGCTATCTTTTGATTGGTTGTTAGAGGAGGTTGACTCACAGCACTTCAACACGTTTTTCTCCTCTTTGCAAGTAACAAGATCTGTACATGGGGGGCGGCAGCATCAAATATTGACTTTTAATTCAAGTTTGAGACTGACTTAATTTAGATCGATTTTGATTTAAACTGAATCTCTAGCATCGACAAAAGACATTGAGTTTTTCGCAGAGACTTCTGGGAAATTTTAGGGCACTGGATTTTGGAATTTTGGACAGCACTACAAAATGGCAAACGCACTATATAGTGAGTAGGGAAGGAATTTGGACACAACCATAAGAATAAAAATTTTAGTTATCTTTTAAATAAAAACCCCTTTAAAATTCTCAGTCATATTAAAAAGAAATTTGTTCTATTATTCTATGAGTAAATCACGCTAAAAGATACATTCCTTCACTATTTGTCATTTTGTTGGGGTCCCAAATCTATAATTCCAAAACTAGTCTCTGGACATTTCCAGAAGTCTCTAAGTAAAAGAGTGGATCGATGTGCTCATTAGCAAATATAGACCACAATGCATTGCATTTGAACCATATGTCATTTTAAAAACTGTAAGGAAATTCTAATTTACATATATCACCTAAGTTTTCTCATCAGACTACAGTGTGGATTCACAAACACCTTTCATTATGTTCATTATATTATTATCATGTTGCAAATATTGTTTTAGATTTAATCATGAACTGTAAATAATGGTACGGTCCTGGAGCTGACAGTGAGAAAAGGCTAAGTTAGGCCAAAGACAGCAGCTTCTGAGTGTTTTGGAGAAACTTTGCATTGCTCTTTGTGAGCATTTTGTATAGCACAGCATTTGAAATGAACATTGATTGTGAGTATTATGATTGTGAGTCCCGCACAGAACAGGGTAGAAGTTCCAGAACTAATTGATGCATAACCGCAGGGGGTTGAGGCAGGGGCAATTTCATCCAGCAGAAAATGAAAGCAGTGGGTTTTACTAGCAGCCTCAAATAGACCTGTGGGATGATAGAGGGATTGGAATATTTGGGGTAAATTGGGGAAAATGAACCAATTTTCTAGCTTTTGCAGTTTATTGTTGCACTTGTTTGCGTCGTGTCCCAGTTTCTTATAAGGAGCGTGCAGCTATTGATCCACAACTCCCGTGATGGATAGGAGCTTTCCTCTGATGAATCTACTCAGATTATTTTAAAGAGCCAAAATAAACACAAGCGAGCTTCCATTTGATACTGGCTGCCGCACACGCACGCAAGAAACTTTTGCCGCCACTCTCACTTTGGCTGAGTCTCTGTTAAGAAGCATAGCAACAGCACATTGAGGAGCTAATAAGCTTTTCTTTACCAACAGAAGGTAGCTGAGACTTTGCACGCACAAATAAACTGTATACTCTCAATGAAACACCCCCACACCAAAACACATGCACATTCGCCTGTCAATCATCATATTAACATCAGGTCAGGCTGCTGTTTTTTTTAGTTGTTGTTTGGCAGCAAGTGGAGGGTCTACAGGTCGTCTTCTGCAGACGCCTCCGGGAGCAGGCTGCAGCTGCTGCGATCGGGTGGAACTTACTGAGATCGCTGTGGGTTGTTAGCGGAAGAGCGATAATAAAAAATGAATGAAGTGCTGCTGATTTATGTGAAACAGGGTAATTTGTCATTTTAGGAACTGGGTGAAAACCATTGAGACTCCCTCGACGGAGTATAAGGTTTGTGTTATTAGTCCCCACTGGTCTTTAATGATCCTTTAGAGAGGTTGGAAAAGGCAAAATTGACAACTTTTCTTGTCTTTTGTCCTAGTCTTTCATATTTTTTGGCAAGTGGGGAAAGTTACCATTGTAGTTTGCTACTTTTACACAATGTAATAATGTCTTTGATTTTTTAAAGTTTAATTTTTATTTTATTTATCTTATATATATATATATAAAGAGTATTATATATTATATATATATATATATATATATATATATAATTTTTTTTTACTTATGTTGTCCAACAGCTGAGCAAACAGATGAGAGCTGAAGGCCTCTTGTGTTGGACATATTTTACTGTTACAACAGGGGTTAAGAATCTTCTGACACACAAGGTTTATATTTAAGTAAACCCCTTTTGTAATTTATACTAAACTTTATTCATATTAATTATATTTGTAACAGTTTTTTGTTTGACGGACAAGAGAGAGGGATGATCGAGAGAGGAGGGAGGGTAGGAGTGGGTGATTATAGAAAGGGGGCACCATAGCATCATAAAGCAACAAGTTGCTGTATGTTTATAATTATTACAGTCAGGTTAAGATGTAAAAATCTACATTTTTTTTAAGTTTTAGTTGCGTTCCAGTTCTTTTATTTTTTTGTTGATTTATCCTTATGTGGATATCAAGCTGTGCAATGTGCCTAAATACGGCAATCAAATCAAATGAATCCCTTTATGCATTTGATCAATCAGATGGACTCCTTTACATCATTGACCAATCGGATGGAGCCCTTTATAGTTAAATGCTCGCCTCCTATGTAGACTAGGGTCATTGGGGTAGAAAGCATGCTGACTTACTTAAAAAATCTGCTGTAGTTAAATGGAAATTATGTACTTAGTTGTTTTCCATTTGTTCAGGTATCGCTGTTATATTGTCATCGCAACGTTAGTCATTAATAACGTAAGCTGCGAAGCTTCATCTTGTGTAGCCCTACCTAATGCAGTATATATTTTACTGTCCGTGTTGTTTGCCATTGAGTTTCTCTTCATGCTTTATAGAAAGTTTCCTCAGAGCGTTTCTGCAGTTCCTTTTAGTCTCTATCATAACACGGAGGATTTAAATTCTAAAGGTCGTTTGCCATTTTAAGATTTTGCACGGATGAAAAATTAATATGTGAATAGATGAGAAAAAGGGAAGTAGTTTTGGTCTTTTACGTTAAATTTGAAATTTTCCTGATGCATCATGCAAGAACCACGTTAAAACCATGGAAGAAGTAATAATAAAACACGCAAAGAACACGTAGTTAACATTGAACATGAACCGTATGCGGACATGATATGTACAGCACGGACCAAACTGTCATGGCGCTCTGTCGACTCCTCCTCCAAGCTCTGCTGCTCTGCTCCTGACTCACAGCTGTGACTACTTCACCTTATTAAGACACCTGCTTCATTAGGAGACCCTAGCCCAGCATTCTTTGCCAGTTCGTTAACCCTGATGGTGCCTAGTCTCTTTGAGATCCACGTCTGGCTCCTCTTGTCTCGTGCCACGCTAACTTTGTCTTGTCTTATGCCTCTGGTAAATCTCATGCCACGAGAGTCACCTGAGTCCTACACCACCTCGAGCAGCAGCTTCATCTCTACCACGCTGACACCTTCCACTGCAAGAGTCACAGTCTCTGTATTCCTCAAGAACTCCAGCCACACCACTCACCAAGACCTCCATCCCCACTCTCTCAAGAACCACAGCCACGCTCCTTGTCTAGGAGCTTCAGCCATGCTCTGCACCAGGATCTCCTACCAAGATCTACAAGCCACGTTTACCCACAGTCCTGTCTGGATCAGTAAAATAAATCTTCTTACTTACTAACCACTTACCTGTTTCATCCTTCCGGGTTTCAGCATCTGGGGTCCGTCCCGTACTGATCATGACACAAAACGCTTGACACACCTTCTCATTCAAAGAGCTTTCTTTGTTTTTACGACTATAAAACTGTAGAGATTCAAACTGAAGGCATCAAAACTGTGAATTAACACATGTGGAATTATATACATAACAAAAAGTGTAAACAACTTAAAATATGTCATATTGTAGGTTCTTCATAGTAGCCACCCTTTGCTGTGATTACTGCTTTGCACACTCTTGGCATTCTCTTGATGAGCTTCAACAGGTAGTCACCTGAAATGTTTTTCACTTCACAGGTGAGCCCTGTCAGGTTTAATAAGTGGGATTTCTTGCCTTCTAAATGGGGCGAAGTTGGGACCAGCTAGGTTGTGCAGAAGTCAGGTGGACACAGCTGATAGTCCTACTGAATAGACTGTTAGAATTTGGATTATGGCAAGAAAGCAGCTAAGTACAGAAACGAGTGGCCATCATTACTTTAAGAAATGAAGGTCAGTCAGTCTGAAAAATTGGGAAACTTTGAAAGTGTCCCTATGCAGTAACAAAACCAGCGCCACAAAGAACTGGCTCACCTGTGGACCGCCCCAGGAAAGGAAGACCAAGAGTCACCTCTGCTGCAGAGGATAAGTTCATCTGAGTCAGCAGCCTGAGAAATGGCAGGTTGACAGCAGCCTTGACTCAGAGAGCAGGTCAATGGCACACAGAGTTCTAGCAGCAGACATCTCTACAACAACCGCTCAAAGGAGACTGTGTGAATTGTGGCCTCATGGTAGAATATCTGCTAGAAAGCACTGCTAAAGAAAGGCAACAAGCAGAAGAGACTTGTTTGGGCTAAAGAACATAAGGAATGGACATTAGACCAGTGGAAATCTGTGCTTTGGTCTGATGAGTCCAAATGGGAGATTTTTGGTTCCAACCACTGTTTTTGTGCAACGCAGAAAAGGTGAACGGATGGACTCTACATGCCTGGTTCCCACCGTGAAGCATGGAGGAGGAGGTGTGATGGTGTGGGGTGCTTTGCTGGTGACACTGGATTTTAGGTCGTACCCAAGGAATACTGAACCACCGTAGTTATCACAGCATCTACAGCGGCATGCTATTCCATCCAGTTTGGTGTTTAGTTGGACCATCATTTATTTTTCAGACAATGACCAAAACACACTGCTATTTAACCAGGAAGGATAGTGATGGGGGGCTGCACCAGTTGACCTGGCCTCCACAGTCACCGGACCTTAAGCCAATCCAGATGGTTTGGGGTGAGCTGGATCACAGAGTGAAGGCGTAAGTACAACAAGTGCTAAGTATCTGTGAACTCCTTCAAGACTGTTGGAAGACCATTTCAGGTGACTTGAAGCTCATCAAGAGAATGCCAAGAGTGTAAAGCAGTAATCAAAGCAAAAGGTGGCTACTATTTTTGTTATGTATATAATTCCACATGTGTTAATTCATAGTTTTGATGCCTTCAGTGTGAATCTAAAATTTTAGTAGTAGTAGTAGTAGTAGTCTTTTTTATTTTGGACTAGTGAAACAAGTGTAAAATAACAGAATAAGACAAGAACGAGACAAAACTTGCAAAAACAAGAAAAAGACAAGTAAATTATATAAAACAAAACAAAACAAAATTATATAAACACCAGTCCAAAAGGGAGTGAGAAGAAGAAAAATCTTATAAACTCTCACCCTTTACCCTAAGCCCTCACTTTCCCATCATCAGAGTCCAGTGCCCTACCCAAGTGTATATATGTACATATATATGATGTAATTTTCTATTTCAAACAAATACATACAAATGAATAACAAAACGTATTGTCAAAGCATGCAGATTATAAATGCTGACATTCTGTATTTTTTGTATTTGCACATATTTTATCCATGATCATCTTCCTGTATCTATATTTAAATTCTTTATGTTTAGACATTGTCAAGCATTTACTGAGTTCTGTTCCCACAACTTCACCCACAAATTGAAACACAGAATCTCTGTTTATTTGTAATGTGCTTTATGTATGACAAATTTATCTTTTCCCTAAAATTGTATTTATCCCTCTTTGTAATAAATAACCTTGGATATCTTGTGGGCATGTTGCTTTTGGCCTTGAATATTATTTGAGCGGTACAATACCTACTAGATCGTAAAATTTGAGTAATTTTGATTCTATGAATAATTTCATTTGTGTGTCTGCTGTAACTGACTTTGTGTATGATTCAGATGTTTCTTCTGGAAGTATTCAGTTTCACCCCATTTATGTGCATGTCAATGTTAATATTTTTACCCTTATGGTGACCAAAAACATCATTTTTGTTTTACTTAAATTTAGTGAAAGCTTATTTACATCAAACCACAGCTTCAGTTTTTCCATCTCCTTCTTAACAATTTCAATGAGTTGCTGCAAATCATCCCCATCACAAAACACATTTGTATCATCAGCAAATAGAACTAGCCGTAATTTGTTAGAAAACCTGGAATAAATCATTTATATAGAATAAACAATATTGGTCCCAGAACTGACCCTCGAGGGACACCACAAACAATGTCCAAACATTGGGAACAAGCACCTTCAACCTTTATAAACTGCTTTCTGTTGCTCAAATAGCTTCTGATCCAGTCTAGCACTAACCCCTAATGCCATACCGTTCCACTTATGAATTAATATATGTGGTTAATTGTGTTAAGTAGTCATGAAAAATATATAAAACTCTCTGAATGAGAAGGTGTGTCCAAATTTTTGGTCTGTACTTCAAATGTGCAATTCATTACTGATTCATGTGTCGATTACGGACCAGAGAAACCAGGAACAACCGAGTACCAACCCCCACCCACCGCGGCCGAAGAATGTCTGTCACCGATCCTTACTCATCAAAACCCTTTGAAACCGTTCTGATCATCTGTAAAAAATGTATTAAAGAACTTTGGAATATTGCTCCAAGAAAAAAGTGCGCTTCAGTGTAGCTGATGAAGTTATGGGAGATGATCTCACAGACAGACTCTTCTCTTATTGAAATATATATATTTTGATTATTTATCTTTGATGGCTTGCAATCTACCACATCTCAACGATACACCTTGATCTAGATTCTAGATAGTCAGATAGAACCCAAAATGCAGGAGACCAGGTTTAGTGGACAGAAAATAAAACGCCTAACAAATGGAAACATGACAAAACCATGGGGAGCGACAAAAAAGTGGCAAAGTAGAAAGAGCAAATGACCTGACAAGGATGAACAGAAACCAAGACACTGAAATAGGCTGAGGGCAATTAGCTGAACTGAAGACAGCTGTGGATCATGAACCTGAAACTGGTGTGACTGACACAAAGGAAACAAACATTAACAAGAACAACAAAACCAAACCAGACCACAGAATACTTATAGGTTTGGCTCATTGAGAAGTTTTTTAAAACTGAGATACAACATTGACTTTAATGAAGGTCTTAATGGTGGCACGCCATAGACAACTACAGACCAGTCTTCTGTTCCAGCTTTCTTTTTCTGCCTCCTTTGAGAAAACTCTAGAAAAATACAGATGTTTTATTGTTTAATTTTCCAAAGTTGTTCTTCATCATCAGGTTTTTGGTTCACTTCATAATAATAAAAAAGTACAAGTGTAGGATTTCTGAATCATCTTTCTGCATTCCACCTCAACGGCCCCCGTCCCTGAATAAATGGCCTGATTGCGAGTTCAGCTGAACTTGAGTGGTCAGGATGATGCTGTGAAAGCTGCCTGATTGGAATCCAGAAATTTAACATGTGACGAAAGAATTTTCCATTTCCGTCTTTTGTGACTGACCTGACAGAACAGCGCTATTTAAGAGTCATTCCTGTCTGACCTCGCTCTCTGCTTTGGCTCAGTTTTGGAGGTTTTTCAGAAAAGCTCTGACCCACATCTGTGGTGAGTGTTTGAAGGACAGCCGCTAAGAAACATGATCAGAGTTTTTTTCTAATTATAATCGAAAGCTTCGCTCTAATTGTTTGTTTGAAGTAAACAAAATATTCTTTAAGATGATTAACTGAAGACTAGAAATTATGTTTGTTGGTAGACTTTATAAAAATGTTTACTTTTGTTTTGCATCAATGATAAATTATTCAGGTTGAAGTTTTTGATCATTGTTTTCTAAAAATTACAACAGAGTTTTAGGGCCACCAAGAAATAAATAATTGAAAATTTACAAGATTTAAAGTCGTGAATTTACGAGAAGCGCCACGTAAATTTACAAAACAAAACTAGTAAATTTACGATACAAAGTGGAGTGAGACTACTGTGACAAGTGAATGCTACACAACCGCAAAGATGCCGACCTAATCAGATGAATGAAAAGGAAAATTAAAGTTGCTTGTCCTCAACTGCCAAATGTGTCTCTGAGCTCCTTATTTTACATATGAAACTCCGCTTTACCGTCACCGAATCCTGGAAAGGCGGCTACACTGACAAGAATCTGATTATGAGTCGCCAACACATTCTTTGTTTTTGAAAACTATCCAGAATCAAAGCTTCATAAAGAACACTCCACATCTGCCAACTTCTTGCTAGGCTTCGATAAACACTGACAACTTTGGTGTTTTTCCTCGTTAATTTATGACTTTTGGAAAAAAACTTGTAAATTTACAATTTTTTCGTAATTTAACAAGTTATGACTTTTTTTCTCATAAATTTACGACTTAAAAGTTGTAATTTAATAAAACTGTAAACTGGCCCTAAAACTCAGTCGAATTTTTTTCAATATTTCTCATGTTTTCTCTCTTTAGTTTTCATTATAACAAATACATCCATGTAAGTAGAACAGTCAGTTATTGTTTCTTCCTGAATGTCATCCAATATAAAAATTCCTTCTTTCCTTTTCATTTTTTACTTCTCGGGTCGTTTGCCCTTATACTCCCTGGTAGCAAAGTATACCTTTTGTACTAAGTACTGTTTGTTAATCCTACAAGTCTTTGTTTCTGATATAATAAGGCATCACCCTTAATGTTTTTATCAAATCCTTTTGTTTGCATTTGCTAATCTAAATCACATTGTAGCAGCAAGTCTGACACAGTTGTGCTGAAAATATTGAAAGCCAACAAATCTAACCTTAAATTCCTTCAAAATGACAAAGGGAACAATATGTCTATATTTAGACACAGTCACCTTCTAGCTGAGGTCTTTGTTACTGTCACACCATTGAGAGTATCTTAAGGAGTCCAAAGCAACTGTGTCCAGTTATGAGTGATCTGAATGGGATTATTAATCCAGATTTAGCTAATTTACAGGAAAAGTCATCACTTTTAAGGTGTAGTTGTCATGATCCGAAAACGAGACAGACCCAGATGCTGAAACCCGGAAGGACACAGGTAAGTGGTAAGGTGAGTAATAAGGATTTATTTTGATCCGATGAGATTAAGACTTTTGCTGGCTGGAGGTCTGTTGGTTACGACCGTGGCTGGTGGCTGCTGGGAGGTTCTGATGTACTTTGGGAGTTTGTGGCGTGGCTGGAGATCTTACATGAGTGGTGTGGCTTTGATCTGAGGGGAGGCAGGTTTCCAGAGATCCAGGAAAGTAGCTGCTGCTCGTGGAAGCGCCTGACTCAGGTGACTCTTGTGGCATGAAGTCCTGAGGCAAAACAACGTTAACAAGGGAGCAAGACAAGGGGGCCAGACGTGAGTCTAGGGATAGACTAGGCACCATCAGGGTTGACGAACTGGCGATGAATGCTGGAGCTAGGTCTCCTTAAGTAGAGCAGAGTCTTACGAGGGGAGAAGCCACAGCTGGAGGAGTCAGGAGCAGAGCAGGGAGGGGAGGAGAACTGACAGAGGCACCATGACAGTAGTCCTCCTAACTGTCCTTACCGGTGGACACAGACCGTCTCCAGGTAAAGATAGTCGAACCTGTACGGGACAAGCAGGGACCTGCATGAAATATTGAGGTGGTAGGACCGCTCAGTGAACAGTAGAGAGAACATGTTCATGCATATTTTTTCTATGGGCATCCTGCAGGCGACAGGTTGTAGTGAAGGCTTCAACAACACAGGATGAATAAGGTGGAGACGCAGGCGCACGCATAGATTTTTGTTTTTTTACTCCTCAGGACTGCAAGGCCAAGGAGTCTGGGTTAGTGTTGTTCATGGATGCGTGACTGTTAGAAATGAGGAAAGTAGAGTGTACTATGTGTGGGCAACCTATGGGCACTTTTGTATTTGTGCGCGGTAAGTAACGAGTACTCAAACCATACTAACGACTAGAGTGGCGTGCTGTTATCCTAATGAATACTACATGATACACTTACCACATGCACAAAAATGGTACGCCCTCCTCCCCTCATCCATTGGGGCGATGTTTTAAGGCAGGGGTTCTCAAAGTGCGGCCCGGGGGAGGGTGGGACTTTTTGTGGCCCTTAATAACAAATCCTGAATAATGGTTATTAAACCAGCTCAGATTGGGAGCCGGTTGAGCTCGTGTGCTGGCTTGCGGCGCCTTTCCATCCGTGAAAACCAGGGTTCGAACCGGTTGCAGCCTGTTCCCTTCTACTTCTGTGCCGGTCCTGCTTGGTTGCTGAGAAGGTTGGTGTCGGGAAGGGTATCCGGCGAATATTGCCAAGTTTACTCATGCGACTCGTTCGCTGTGGCGACCCCTGATGGGAAAAGCCGAAAGAGAAAGAAGAAACTAGCTTTAGATTGCTTGGAAAAATATTGTTTTGTGGTTTCTGGCGACATCTGCAGGAAAAAAAGGTAATTACACTCGTGTTTCAACGGTACATTGTATTACTGTCACCACAAGAGGGCAGACAACATTTTCTATGTCACTGCCTCTGTGAAAGGAAGGGCCGTGACGAAGGCAGTGGAAAAGGAATCACAGCGGAATTCGGAGAGGGAGCCAGAGCAGGTTCCTTGAATAAAAACGTCTCTGGGCGAGAGAAAAGGCACTTTGAAGCTAAGTGGACAGATGCTTAGTCGATTCTCCCTGGCTGAGAAAGTCCTTGTCTTATTTGTGTTATAAATGCAATGCTCAAAGAAATCAATATAAATCGTCACTGTTACAAATTGTAAAAAAAAAATAAAGGAAAGAGGGGAAGAAAAGAGAGGGACGTTAGAGAGAGGGGGGGAAGGACGGGTGATAGTAGGAGGGGAAGGGGGATAAGACCATGAAGCAGCATAAAGCAACAAGTTTACTGGTTGTTAATCACCATGGTAAGGCTCAAATGCAGTACAAAAAGGGCGGAGCCTGTCCACACACACACCCAAGTGTCAAACACACCTGCTAGCTGCAAAAATGTCCATCTGTCGACATGTACACAAAACAGATAGTGTTCACACGCATACTTATGCCTTAAAACCATTAGTCATTCAGTCACGCAAACCGCCAGTGCAAAGGTGAGCCAACACCCGTGCTCAGGTGAGTGCTCATGTTCTTCTAAAATGGATGGTGGAATGTGTAAAGAAGGAGGGAGAGCGCCCAGCCATCCCCACCCCAAGACCCCCACCGCAGCAGCAGCGGCAGCCGGAATCCCCCCAACGCCACACGGAAACCGGCAGGGAACAACCGCCGCCCGGGCGACCAAGCCCGCCACCCAGGCCAGGGCCAGCAGGACCGCCGCAAGGCCCCCAGAGCCAGAGAGCAGGGAGGCACGGAGGGAAAGAGAGGGCCGCCCCAGCCCAACCAGGAGAAGAGCCCCCCCGCCGCGCCGGGAGAACCCAACGCAGGGCCCCACCGGAGAAGGACGCCCACAGCCCCAGACGAGCACCCCACCACCACCCAGGAGTTCTGGGCATCCCCCCGCCCCAACCTCAGGTACGAGCCAGGACCCCCCAAGGGAGACCCGCTCCGCACTCCAGGCAGCCATCCGCCCGGCCCACGGTTGGTCCAGGGAGGAGCAAGGCAGGGGCAAGATAACTACAATATTGTGTTTTTGGAAAAACCTAAAGTGATGAAGGGCTTATTATTGGTTTACAGAAGTTTCACAAAATAAAAAAGCAGACAGTCAAGTTTGAGAGAATCTGCATTTACAAAAATGTATAAAATGTCGTTTGTTTAAATCTTGGTTTTGTTAAGGTTAAGATGTATTTTGACTAACTGATACCTCTAAAGTGATGATAATCAACACTAACCTCCACGCTCAGAGGTTTCATGTGAAACTGTCTGAGTTGCTGACTTGTCGTCCAGGAAATGACAATCTCTTGGGGTCAATCAGTCAGTCGCCGCTCTCCCTCCAGGTCTCCTGTAAAATGAGGGTTTACATTATTTAGTGAGCTGCTGGCCTGTGAGGAACGCTTGATTGAAATTCTGCTCAGCTCCAGAGTTTACAGATATCCCATCATATTTAGCGCGTATTACGGTAAAAAGCGACGTGCATGCAGTAATGAAAACACGTCTATCACTTATTGTAATTTCAGAACACAACATTGTAGAAACAAATGGGTTTTTTGCGCTTCAAACAAGTTTCTTTTTTAACTTTTACATTATTTTTATAGGAAGCTGAGCTGAGTTTTATCTTCAGATAAAAAAAAAAAATCCATGAATAGGAGCAGTTCTGACGGATTCAAGGAGCTAAAAGGTTACCTCGTGTTACTTCCACCTCAAGGAACTCAAAGCTATAAGAAACAATGTCACTGATGTGATAATGTGCAATCCTTCAGTGTTGAAAATGTAAACAGTTGAGCAGAGACAAGGGAAGCCAAGTTCTTCTACTTTTCTGTTCGGGGTGGTTTTACTAGTGATCCGCTTTAAGAGGAATGGTCAAGTATTTAGGTCCTACTTTCTTTGTTTGCCACAGCAGGTTTTATTTTTTAATCAAACTCAGCTGCTGCTAATTCCGTTTTAGTTATTTCCTACTGTTGAATTAAATCTTTTTACTAAGTATTTATTATTTGAGTCTGTAGTTTTTCATTATTTTATTTGGATAATTGTGCAGAAAGTAAGGATTTCTCTCCAACAAATTAGCAAGAATTTGTCATTTACAGACCTGTTACTTGGTCTTTCAGAACCTGCTCTATCCTCTGCTTGTTACCTGTATTAATGTTGCGTTTGTGAACTGGTTATCTGTATAAAGACACCTGTACACACCTTTAAACAGTCAGGACACCAATCCTGAAGAGCTCCAAAGATAAAACCAGCACAAAACAGGTCGGTCAAAAGCTCTGGACGATCCAGAGGAGGTCATGTGGTCAGATGGAACCAAAATGGAAATCTTTTTAGGGTGAATAAATTGCAGATTCATTGACTTATAAACATTTTTTCCTTTTCTGTAAATCATTTTATTTTCTTCCGTCCTCCTCTCTTTTTCTTGCTTGGGGCTCCACAAACCATAACATTTTCACAGATTCTCATGAATATGTTGACTTTTTTTTAACCTTTGAAATCATGTTAAAAAGTCATTTTGCATTTATTACCATATTGTGCGTGTCGTTTAGTCATATCAGGAGTTCGGATGTTTCCCTGGCTGCTGACAAACAATAATCCACGTTTCTTGAACAAATCATTCCAGTGTTGACGTCCACAGTCAGACTTTGTGTCATAACACCGTCTGCTGTACTAGTTTCTCCTGTCAGTGTTACTTGTGGACAGCACTTTTGTGCGTTTAACCTTTGCTCAGGTTCACACTGTGGAACAGCTGGAGCCAAAATCAAGAGAACATCCTAAGCGTGAGCTATGTGGGCTCACTCAAATCCCCAAATCCTATTACGCAACCACCTATGCATGTTTCTGCCAGGATCGTGTTGGCAGCAGAGCTACATGCATGATTCAGAGTGATCCGGGTGGTTCTGTTCAGTCCACGCTCTTCATCGTGTAGATGAAGATGATGTCTCCTAGGCAGTGACAATGATTTTACTGTCAAACTTTCTCTGAGGGTTTTATTCACCTGGTAGCAGAGGGTAACACAAAGACCCCTGTTTGAATGCCCCAGGGCAAAGAGAATATGTGCAGTTCGGGCACCTTTCTTTGTTTTTCAGCTGAACATTGTAGATAAAGGAGGGAAGTCTACAGTGGCGGACAAAATTGTTGGTACCCCTCAGTCAAAGAAAGAAAGTCCACAATGCTCACTGAAATGACTTGAAACGTTCAAAAGTAACAATAAATTAAAATTGATTGAAAATTAAATCATCAAAATCAGACATTACTTTTGAGTTGTTGATTAACAGAACAAACTAATGAAATAGGGCTGGACAATAATGATGGTACCTCCATAAAAGACTGAGAACTAATTGTCCAGGGGGTCATGATGAACTCAGGTATGTCCTTTAATTGACATCACAGCTGTTTTCAAACCCATAATCAGTCAGTCTGACTATTTAAAGGGAGACAAATAGTCACGTTGCTGTTTGGTGAAAAGGTGTGAACCACACTGAACATGGACAACAGAAAGAAGGAGAGAATTGTCCCAGGACATTAGAAACACAATTATAGCCAAACATGGTAAAGGTAAAGGCTATAAAACCATCTCTAAGCAGCTTGAAGTTCCTGTGACCACAGTGGCACATATCATTCAGAAGTTTAAGACCCACGGGACAGTAGCCAACCTCCCTGGACGAAGAGGAAGAGGAACATTGATGACAAATTGAGGAGACGGATAGTTGGAACTGTATCCAAAGAGCCCAGAAGAACCTCCAAAGACATTAAAGCTGAACTCCTAGATCAAGGTACATCAGTGTCAGATCACACCCTTCATGGTTGTTTGAGCCAGGGTGGACTTCATGGGAAACGACCAAGGAGGACACCACTGTTGAAAGGAAATCATAAAAAAGCCAGACTGGAATTAGCAAAAATGCATGTTGACAAGCCACAAAGCTTCTGGGAAAATGTCCTTTGGACAGATGAAACTAAACTGGAGCTTTTTGGTAAGGTACATTAGCTCTATGTTGGTAGACTCAAAAATGAAGCATCCAACCAGAAGAACACTGTTCCTACTGTGAAACATGGAGGAGGCTCAGTTCTGTTTTGGGGCTGCTCTGCTGCATCTGCCACAGGGTGTCTGGAAGTTGTGCAAGGTCAAATGAAATCTCAAGATTGTCAAGGCATTCTGGATAGAAATGTGCTGTCTAGTGTCAGAGAGCTTGGTCTCAGTCGCAGGTCATTGGTCTTCCAACAGGACAACGATCCAAAACACACAGCCAGAAACCCCAAGAATGGATCAGAGAAAAGCGTTAGATTATTCTGAAGTGGATTCTATCAGCACAGATCTGAATCCCATTGAACATCTGTGGAAGGAGCTGAAACATGCCATTTGGAGAAGACATCAAACCTGAGACAACTGGAGCAGTTTGCTCATGAGGAGGGGGCCAAAATACCTGTGGACAGGTGCAGAAGGCTCATTGACAAATACAGAAACCGTTTAATTGCAGTGATTGCCTCAAAAGGTTGTGCAACAAAATATTAAGTTATGGAGGAACCATCATTTTTGTCCAGCCCTATTTCATTAGTTTAAAAAAAAAATAATTCTGTTAATCTACAACTCAAAAGTAATGGCTGATTTTGATTATTCAATTTTCAATAAATTTTCACTTTTTGTTACTTTTGAACGTTTCAAGTCATTTCAGTGAGCATTGTGGACTTTCTTTCTTTAACTGAGGGGTACCAACTATTTTGTCCACCACTGCAAATTAAAGCTTCAGTGAGCTCACAGAAACGTTTTTTTATTTTCCGTTTTTTTAAATCACTTTTTCAGGATTTATCAAAAATGTCACTCAAACTTTTTTTTTTTTTTTTAGGAAGACAAAAATATAGAATAATAGAAAAGTAATGTATCCTCTTTAAATAATTTGGTGCTTTGAATCAGCTATAGACAGAACTTGAACCACTAAAGCCGGAGCTGCCTTCTCTGGTCTGGAGTTAAAGGACAACATGGCAGTAGCAATCACCGCAGTCCCTCAAATGATCACATGGAGCAGGTTGCAAAGGAGGCTGTATCCAAATGACTTCCATGTTGAAAAGTCAAGTTTGAAGCCTAAAAAAAGCTTATTTTATAATATTTTCCAATACATGTCTCCTTTTTTTTATCTACACAGTAACTTTGGAGGACATTGGCAGCGCAATAATCACGCACGGTTCATGTTCTACTTTGGTTTCCGTGTTATTTGCGTGTTTCATTGGTACTTTTCCCTGGTTTTAACATGGTTCATTCGTGATACGTCTGTGAAAATTTCAGGCAAAGACCTCTCTCTTTTTGCTCCATAGAAGTAACCAGGGACAACATTTCCAAAAAGGTTTATGAGAATAATATTTGACTAAAGCCGTTTAGCATTTCTAAAAGCATCACAAACATCTTTCTACTGCCTTATTTGAAGCCCCCCCACAAGGTCTTTGTTGTGCTTCCCACTGTGTTGACCTTTTTATGTGTTTGTTAGCTATGATTGCAGGCTAGCTTTGCATTTATGTTAAAGAGACGAAGGGGAGTCAGAGAATATCAAATTGTCTGAAATGTTTGATGCCGTTCAGCAGATTAGCTTTCATTAAAAATAACATTACAAATGTTTTTTTTTGTTGGAGTTGCCAGCAGATGCTTTACATTGTTGCGTCAAACACACTAAGGCAAAAAGTTATTCTTGTTAAAAAAAGGTTTGTTTGAAAAGATTCTTATTAAATTAAAATGTAGAATAAAAAGCACACTGTGAAAATTCAATAAAATGATAAATTAATCCCATTTTTTGTATCTTTTTATAGTTCTATTAGCCAGTTGCCATGACAACCATGCAAATTAAAAATACGTGCATATGTCCTCCTCATAAAACCAATAGACTTTTCTTCAATTTGATCATTCACAATAATATACGTTTTTTTTTTTTTTTTTACAATCAGATGGTTTTTTGAGGTGATCTAGGAAAAACAGGCTACACACGTGGCTTCATTTAACAAAGATCCAGACTGGAGGGGATATAGAGCCAAACAGGGGAGCTTCCTCAGACAAACTCATTAAGCAGAGGAATTCTGCTACGTTCACACCTAACGCAATTTGCGATGCCAATTTGCATCTGCATTCTGCAGCCTCTGTTTTAATGCAAATTTAATGCTTGTCCAAAAGTTTGTTAATAATCCCTCCACTTCCATGGCATGTGGGAGGAGCTACTGTCCAGAGTTATTAGCCTGCGTCTGAATGACGGTGCTTTCATCGGTGGCAAAGGGTGTATTTCAGAAAAAACTGCGAGTGTGCAGGATTTTACTGTCAGCAGAGAAAAACTGTACATACTTGTCACACAACCCCATAAAAGAGTTTAAACAACGTGATGTAATTCCGACAGTAACGCAACACAACAATTGTAAAATAAGTTCTATGAAATGTTGTGTTTTTTGGACCAAAAAACACTCATCTTGCTAACGGATACAAAACAGTACCCAGAATGCCTAGAGGGGGCCAACAGGGGATTGGTCAGATGGGTTGATGGGAAGTTTTTCTTGTGAACTGTGTTGTTCTTCATGTTATAAACACCAGTACACATTTTCAAGTGTAGCATTGATCTTACTCATTTTCATGGAGGATGTTCTGGTAAAGTAGAAGTAACTGATTCCAGATCTGTGTCCCACAGCTCTGTGATGCTCTGGCTGAAGCACACTGACTCGATTGGGTCAAAACCAGCACGTTCAGCCTACATTTCCACTCTGGAGAAGGCTGACGGGTAGCAGTGATGTTGACCACTGTGGGGCCTCCCCCTCACCTCTGACTTATCGTCTCCAGATCCAGTGAGTAGCTTGTTTCTCACTTCCACTCGACCTCATGTCCCTGTCATTGTCCTTAGCTGCCAGTCATATTTCAGGAAACTCCCTCTAAACTGGAATTTCTCATTAAAAACAACAGTCTTCTTTGATATTTTGCAACAAATAAAAATCACATACATTTAGGGGTAATGACCTCAGGGAATTCTTTGTTTCTTCCCTTTGCTACTCAGCCAGTCCCTTAGCTTGTCACGGGTTCTTGTTTTGTGAAACCATCTTGAAAATGAAAGACCACAAATGTTAATTTCCTGTAAATGATTTCTCCTGAACAAAACAACACCTTAGAAATTTACATAGCTTTTTTTTAAAAAACTTTTCAAATAAAAGGATCTCTGAAGTTACTGTTGATTTCACAAGTGACCTTACGGGTGGATATCGGCTGACAGCAGGTGAAAAATGTTTAAACCTGTACGGGAAACGCAGTTGGACAAAATATCAAGGTGGTAGACTGTAGAGAGAAAATGTGTATGCACATTTCTTCCTATTGGCATGCTGTGGGCGACAGGTCGTAGTGAACACCTAGGTTCACCTGCGTTTACACCTGGCTCGGAAATGCTAGTTCGGGTGACTACTTTCAACAAAAAGTCTATGTAAGTCTATATTTTTTTGGGCTCTACGTCAAACGTTAAACCAGATGAACATTGACCATTCAGGGACTCAGATTAGGTAGTCATTCATGGTATCAACCCCTTTAACTCATGGAAGTGCCAATCATTTGAAAGCCGATCTTGCAGGACAAATGGATAATTGTGGTTTGTGCCCGGCTGGAGTTCTGTGATACCAAGTCTTTCACATATCGACATAGAGCTGTGAAAGAAAAAGCCTGGAGCAACATTCACCAGATTTGACATTTGACGTATCGCACCAAGCCTCTTCCAGCTGTGAGAACATGCGCTAGTATCAGGTAGTGTCAGTGAACACCGTATACTAAAAACCCACTCTCAGTGGATTCTTGAACGCGCCACACTCACCTGGTGTGTACGTAGCATCATGCAACACAAGGGCAAGTCAGGGTGACGTAGGTGAGATGCAGGCGTGTCATACGGATTTTTCCTTTTTTCAACCCTCCCAAATCCTGTCGACTTTACAAGAGGCTCATTGGTGTTGATCGAGTGATAAGAACACTCTTTGTGGACTGAGTGGTATAATACTGACTTGGAATCATTTGGATTGTTATCATGAATCATATTTATTCTCTTTGTGTAGTACCTTGAAATGTCACCAATGAATTTGGTGTTTTTTAGACTGAATTGTAAGGCTTAAGGCATAACCCAAAGGTGACGTAGACTCAGATGGATAGCAAGGTGTTTTTTTTTTTAAACGTTATTTTTATTTGTTTTTGTTACATGAAAACAAAAGACAAACCACAATCAAAACAGGTCAATTCTGGGTGCTTCTTGAGTTTATTTATGGTAATGTGTCCATTTTTTCCACTTTCTGTGTAATTGTGCCTCTTGCAGTCTCAGCCTGTATGTTATTGTTTCCGTTGAATAGATGTTGTTCATTGTTGACGTCCATTGCTCCTTTGTGACATAACTTTAACCCTTGTTCTAGCCCAGGCACTTTAACGTTGGGAGGTGGGTAATCTTGACCCACTAGACAGAGCTCTGAACCTTTTTTCTTCAATGATTAGTGATCTTTACTGGTGTCCATGGATTACATGAAATCTTTCCACCTTTATCCACCTTTGTCATGGTAGGGAGAACACCTCAATGGAAGGGGGGGGGGTCATCTAAGATAGCACAAGGGTTAAATAAGTATTAGTCACTTTGGTAGATTGAGTTTCCCGAGAACATGTACAAAATTAAACGGTTCTGGTACATGAGGAATTGTATATCCAAGCACTTTGCATGCTATATCACCCACCATCTTCCATAATCCTGGTACATTTGGACACTTCCAAAATACATGAGAATGGTCTACATTTACTTCTCCACATTCATGCCAGGATAGAAAGATGTTTAATTTGGGTAGGGGGATGACATGTGAGGTCCTCCTCAATGAGAAGTGACATTCACCCTAAATCCAGAAAACCAATCCAGATACAGGGTTTCCAGAGGAAAAGGGCCAATAAAAAAAGGCCAACGGGGTACAAGGGGCAAAAACTCCCTCGAACAGGGCAGAAAAACAGTTGAGAACTCTTCCATGACGGCACAATCAGAACAGGCCGGGGTAAAAGCACAGACAGCTCGGTACACTCTGGACCAGGTGAAGGACAGAGAGGAGCTTAAATGGGAGGAGACCCAGGTGAAGTGAGTCAGGCCATTAGGTGACTGCAGTGCAGGGTCTGCAGGGCGGCTGCGGCTGCAGGTTCCAGAATTAAACAATGTGGCTGAGAGCCTGATTATTAAAAACTATGAATGAATGGTTTATGGTTTACTGTTCATGCCATTTTACAAGGAAAAATACATTAGCTCTTCTGTAGGCTTGAACAGTCGGAACAGAATGAAGAAAATTCTTATATAATCTGTCCCTTTTACACACAACAAATCCTTCTAAACCTTACATTTCTACACGTCTTTCCTCTGCCTAACTCATCTACGTCTCCAGCTTACGTTTGTGTATTTCCTAGTTAATTCTTCTGCTTTTATTTATCCAATATCCCATCTTTAAATGTTTTTTAATGCAACTATACCTGTAGTTTCTTCCAATGCAGTGCTCAGTGAGTTTCATACATTGACTCTATAAACAGATATATGTGTCTTTCTTAAAGACTGTAAAGTTATATTTCCTCTTGTTGCTATAATCTTCTGAAACAAACGAATAAACTAATGTTTGGGAGAGTTTTTAAATTTGGCTTTTAACAAAAATAATGAACTAAATCTGAAAACTTGAGCAGTCGGGATCCGGCAAACAGACCACTGGTGTGTTCTCTGCTGCCTTTCTAGTTGATTATTCTCATTGGTGTTTCAGGAAATACCTGTTTGTTTCTGCAGCAGAAGTTGTTTTAGTGTTTGTATTCATTTAGTTTGGGAGGCCCTCTTTAAGCGGGAGCGGGAAGGATTAACTGAACAAAGACGTCCTGGTGTGAACTCCTTCAGCAGCAGCAGATCGTTTCAGCGGCGGAACAAGAACTCACCTGGAAAAGTCTGTTTAAGCAGGTGATATTTTTAGAACAGTCGTCAGTTTCTTCTGCTCTGCTGCCTGTTTCAAAGACGAGAACAGTCTGCTCTTTTTTTTCCTGGAGGATTTTTTGAAACCGTTTGACTTAAACCAGAAAATGCAAAAACACATTATAATTGGAGGAAAATAAACATTCAGATCTGCAGCAAACTCCTGCAGCATCCCTGGACCTCGTCCCAAGAGCATGTTAGTGTTGACTTCATTTATATTTAATGCCACTTTCATTTCGCTGCTCTAACTGCGTTTAGTGTGGATTCAGCACCAGTTCTCACTAACACACCGGAAAACTACAGTTTTATCAAATCCAAGTTAGCTTGTTGCAGTCATGGATCCAGACTTGGGATCCATGACTGCAACAACTAGTGGTTTGAAGTGAAATTGTTCGTATGTTTCGCTAAAAACTAGATTTCTCATTTGTTTCATGAAGCTAAATAAGCTACCGGTAAATATGTTAAGCCGCTTTTCTCCGCTTCAGAATCCACTGGAGTTACAGTAATTGCGTAAACGGTTGAAGAATTAGGGTAGGTAATAGAATGTAAACACTGGAGCTAAAGCTCTGTTGTTAAAGGGTTAACAAATGCATATTTTGTGCGCGGTTTTAATTGCTTTGACGCACACATTTTTTAGGTTGCCCACATGTTTTCCCCCTTTGGGTTTTTTTGCCTTCCTTTTTTTCTGCACTCTCATGTTTATTTTGATTTGTTGAAAGGTCAGCGGTGAGCTGAACTCAGGGATCCTCATGCAACTTGACGGTGAAATAGAAGCAGTGAGAAGATTCTCCTGTCGTCGTTCGTTCTCCTGTCGGTTTCTTCGTTTTTTCCGGAATCCGTTTTTTTGGGAGTTTTTCCTTACCGCGAAGGGGGGTCTAAGGGCAGGGATGCCAGTATAGCTTAGTCAGTTTGTTGGTTCATTTTTGTATTTTCCTATTGAACTCTTTGTATTCATGATCCTTTTGAGTTCATGTTTTACTTCGAAGCCCATCGAGACGACTGTTGTTGTGATTTTGGGCTATACAAATATAATTGAATTGAATTGAATTGAATTGAATAGGAATCATTTGTTAACTTAATAAAAAAAAAAAAGGAAATCTAGAAAAGTTAAACTACAACAATCTGTTCAGCACTTGGGGTCTGGTTTTATTTTGCAGAGCCACCAAAACTGTGTCTTTTAACAAAGGAAGGATGTGAAGATATGCAGAAATCTGACACGCCTGCAGATATCCATAAATATGCATAGACTCAACTGTGGTGGAGCGTAAACATTTAAAAAAAATACCCATTGTCAACAGACCGGGTAACAAATGCAGCCACACAGCCATATGGACTGTCGGAGCCAAAGTGGTTGTTGAAGTATAAACCCTATAAATAAAGCTGCTTTGTAAGCAAAAAGACTTTGAAACCATCAGATCGCTGTCTGCTTTTGATGGACCTAAAGTGTCTCGCCGGTCGCAGTTACTGAGTGCAAGATATAGAAAGATCTCGGCGTGGAACACGAAGGAACTTTGACGTTGTTTTTAAGACCAAACCTGGAACACACAGAGAGCTCACAGCAGTGTTTTGTGTTCCACAGCAAGATGGGCTTTTCTGCAGCAAAGCTTTAATCCCTCCTTCATGTACTTCTGTTATTGCTCTTCATGTTACCCAATATCCTTTTCTGTTTGGAAGAACATACACGATGTGCACTCCGTGGTGAAAGTGACATTAATGCAAAAGTAATCTAGTGAATATTAAAAACTGAAACCCTGCAGGACAAAAAAAAAAAGAGACGCGTTCTTGAGTTGGTTATGGACGGCCAACATTCAGCTCGGTGTGGATTACATTATCAGTTTCCGTCAATGTAAAAAGCCCAGAGTTCTGCCTGCAGCAGCCTTAGCCAGATCTCCTGGTTTTTAAATTATTAATCTGACCACAAATATCTATATGAATTCATGAAATGCTGTAATAGACCAAGAACGAAGTAATTTTAATGGTTCAAGACTGATGGTAATGAAGGCAAAGCAAAGAAACCCTGAAGAGCAGATATGGAGGGACCAAGGGCTGCTTGGTTTTCAGCATCCCCTCCTTTGGTACGTCCTAATTGGCTAGACACACCTGATCCAGGTAATAGGCCAAGAGTAGGCTAACCCTTTAACACGTGGGCTGTAGTTTCAGTGTTTATATTCTTTCGACTGCCGTAATTCTTCAAGAATTTACGCAATTAGTGTAATTCCAGCAAAATCTGAAGCGAAGACAAGCAGCTTTGCGCTGATATGTAACACTTTACAGTAGGGACGTGTTAACACAATCAACGTAAATCAGCTGATTCTGCGGCTTTACCCCTTTATGCAACACTTTACTAACCTAAACACTCACTCTTCCGATTTTCCAAGCCAACAGAACAGCTTAAATGCCGTTTCCCACGGTATTAACATCTTATCTCCTGACGATTGGGCAGAATTTAAGATTTTCTGTCATGTTGTTGTTTCTTTAGAAATCACAGTTAAATATAGATTAGATTACAAAGAAAGAAAAATCTGGTTTTGTTTACTGAATTGATAGTGACTGCATCAAGATAAGAAGTGCAACAAAACCAGTTAATCATCCACAGTGGCTGATGCCAATGATGCAATCTGTGGAGGTAGTATTATGATCTGGGCATGTCACTCTGAGGCTTTGTTTTGTAATATCTTGACAAAAGATATTTGATTTTTATGAATACACTCTAAATTAAGAATTGCTATGGTAGCAAGGGCAGTTTCCGTGGCAACAGATGTAGAACAAGTTCTTCTGGAATATAATACAATCTTTTTTGCAGCTTTTAGGCTGCCAATCTTTGGTTATTAATCAGAAATTAAATTATTATTAATATAATTATCAGTCCAATTCCCCAAAAAGCAACACAACATTCAAACCCACGAAGGAAACCTTTAACAAAACTTTTTAACTGATTAAAGCTGCATAATTGGTAAGAAATATCTCAGTTTTCCACAGCATGTAAACAAGTGTGAACCATCAAAAACTGTTTTTTTAACATGTTACACATCATTCAACTTCAGTTAAATGTATTTGTTACTGGGTTCTTCTTAGCAGTGAATAAATAAATTGCTCCAAAATAAGATGAACAAGCCAACAGACTCCAAAGTTCAAACAATGGGGTCCTATTGATCCCATAACAATTAAAATCCAACTGATTCTGGGAGAGGCTGTTGCCTCTTCTGCATCAAAGACGGCTCTTTCAACTGGGAAAAGTTCACCCCTTATAGAGGCTTAGCCCCTCCCACAGGCCAATCAACCAAACACTCCTTTAAAAGAAATTCCTGTCTTAAACATAAATCCAAAATTACAAATATTTAGCAAAAAAACCACCAAATGAAATATAAAATTTGTTTTGAAACAAAATCAATTAGACAGAAAGAAAAACAAGGCAAAAAAAACAAAAACCCAAAGAGTTCTAAAATGTGAAGTCACTTCCTGTTTCCTGTGGATATATATGCTAATGTGTACGTTGCTCTGGTTTGGCCGTTTGTGGAGGGAAACGATGGTGAGTACGATTCCATTTAAAACCAAGTGTGCACCCTTAGAATTAAACAAATGTGAATGATTTGTTTGCCTGGGTGTGTCCGGTAAAACTATAAACTGTTACTGAGCTGGTAGAAAACAAACAAACAATTGAGGCTGGTGTTAAGGCGCTGTCCTGCAACCTGTGACGCAACTTCGTCCCAGTATTGCTTCATATTGGTTTTCAATGTTACATGGAATCGAAGCAAAACAACCGAAGAAGCACATTTTTGGTAGCACCTCCTCCAACAGCCATCAGTTCTTTAGCATCACTTGGTAGCTTCCTTGTATGTGAGATCATCAGTGTATGCAGATGTTAAACCCTCACCCACATCATGTTGGCGGATCTGTAGATCTTGGATATGACATCAGATCTTAAAAACATCAGAGGAGGCCATCCCATGGGGCCCCCCGCCCATTAGCCAGCCAGGATCCTGCCCGGGGGGCCACCACAGGCCAAAAGAGGTGCAGGCGCCTGGCCCGTGTAGTCCAGAGACCACGACGCACCCACAGCTCCACCTCAACCCCCCACTCACTACAGTGCAGTTTAATTTTGCAATATTATCCCTTGTGCTATCTTGTGGGGTCCAGATGACCCCACTCTCAACGGCACGTTAACGTTGGGAGTGGGGTCATCTGGCGCCAAACCTTTTTTTTATTGGTCTTCACTGGTGTCCATGGATTACATGAAATTCTCTCCACCTTTATCCACCTCTGTCATAGTAGGGAGAACACGTCAATGTAAAGGTGGGTCATCTGGACCCCACAAGATACCACAAGGGTTATAAAGGAAAGCCAGTAATCCAAAACACCTGTGTCAATGACCGCTCTCATTATCTGTGGCTAATTCAGCAGAATTCAAGAAAAATGTCTGCAATCGTTCCATTTTTTTCTGCTCTGTCCACATTTACCTGCCTCTGAAACGTAACCTTAAATAAATATCTTGATCAAAGACAGACAAAGAGGGTCTCCTTCATCACTTAAAGGAAATCCATGTCTGAAGTAAATGCAAATGTCATTCCAAACTGTTTTCATCTGCTTATTGATGTCGACTGTTTTTCTGCATGGGCTTTTCAGACGCACATTTTCTGAGAGTGGCTTCCTCTTTCACCGCTTCAGAAATGAGATTTTTTCTGACTCAAGGATGTGGGGGGGGGGGGGGTCTAATCAGATCAATAGAAAATTACATTTTTTGGAGTGGGCTCATTTTTCAACTGCTGATGAAGATTAGGCTGCCAGTGATTTCTGTAGCGTCTGATAATAAATCAAGATTCTCACTCGTGTCCCTGATCTGGTGTGTTATTTCCCATCACTTCAGCTTCAAACTGTGCCGATCACAGCTGACGTTTCATGACATACGGGCGCTTTTGGCTAAAGAGTTCACTGTGATTACGTGACAAAGAGTGACAAAATCTGCCACTGGAACGTTTCAAGATTTCTTACAATAAGTTGTGATGTTTTGCTCTTTTAAAACAAAATGTTATCTTGGAATTAGCTAGAAATACTCGTATTTAGGTATTTAGCTCCGATCAATGGCAACATTATGTCATAAAGGACTGTAATGTTAAAATAAAGTTTTATATCTTAAAAGTAATTACGTACAGTACATACCCTCAAAATTCCCCTTAAAATATCCATTAAGCGCTAAAAAAGTCCAGCTATCCTTATTTCTAGACCAATTGCCTAAAATAAGACCAAAAATTACAAATTTTTAGATAAAATCTGTAAATTCTGAGAAAAAACTAGTTTCATCAGATATATTACATTTTTTCAAGCTCAAATGACTCAATAAGTTATTCAAGATTCACTGACTTAAAATAAGCCCTTACATCTCACTAAAAGTTTTAGTTAAGGTAGTTTTGTGTTATATTAAGTGTTAAAAGGTAATTAAACAAGAAACTAGCCAAGAAAAATACTCAGCGGTATTGTGTGGTTTTGCCTCTCTTGACCAGAAAAACTAGACAAAATTCTTTTAAAATACAGTCAGTAAACCACACAAGGCAGTAAGTGGTTATGATGTCATCATAAATGTACCAAAGTCTTAGTCCCACTGCCCTTATATACAGGTGGATATGGGTTGTCTGTGGATGGTGCATGCGGGTCACACGCACTAAATATCGTGGTTGTAGAACGCTCAGTGAACCTGTAGAGAAAAAATGTTTAAAAGCATCCTTTCTTCGGGCCGATAGGTCCTAGTGAACACTTATGCATCTTGTAAGGGTGACGAAGGTGAGATACAGGCCAGTCGTAAGCAAGGAGCCCGCTAGTGCTGTTGATGTGATAAGTGGGCACTCCTTATTTACAGCTTGACTAAAAGCAATGAGGAAATTAGATTATCAGAGCGTAGTTTGTGTGACACGTAGGTATCACATGCGTATGTGTGGCATTTGCATGCAGTCCATAAGGAGCGAGTATCACACCTTACTAACGACTAGCGTGTGGCGTAAGGACACCGTACGACAGCATCACCTGTACATCATCGGTTGGTGTAACTTCCAGTAGCCTTAAGAATACGTCACGATACACTTTCCACACCCAGAATAACAGTACAGACTTTAAATATGTAATATAATATGTAATATTTAAATATGTAGTTGTAGAGTGAGATAGAGTTAGATAAGTTAATTCTTCTCTAAGAGTTCTGGTAAATCGCCTGTCCGTCCTGGGGGAGGATCCCTCCTTCATGTGGGCACCCCTGAGGTTTTCTTCGTTTTTTCGGAATCCGTTTATTTTTGGGAGTTTTCCTTACACATGAAGGGTCTAAGAACAGGGATGCCAGTATAAGCTTAGTCAGTTTGTTAGTTCATTTTGTATTTTTCAATTGAACTCTTTGTATTACGTGATCCTTTTTGAGGTTCATGTTTTACTTGAAGCCCATCAAAGGCGACTGTTGTTGTGATTTTTGGGCTATACAAATAAAATTGAATTAAAAATTGAAACATGATCCATTTTCGCAGCGTCCCTTGAGAAGTTTAGAACCACACCTGCAGCGGACCCGGACAATAAAACCCACAGCACCACGTGCGGGTCATTTCTGTACAGGCGCGTACATCTGAGGCTTTAAACGCTATAAAATACATTTCAATTGTTTTATTTATTACAATTTACTGTATGATGACATTTGACTTATTCTGACATGAAAACATGCTTCATGGCTGATGCAGCAGCTTTGGGCCGTAAAGAGTTGAGATGTTCCAGTGCTTCCAAACAAACGGATGAAGTTGTTGCAGTAAATACTGTGGACAGTTGTTCCCGTTTTTCTTCTGAGCAACGAAAACGAAATCTGGTCATGGCCTTTCCTGTTTCAATCCAGAACTTGGGGGGCCTTTTTCACGGAGCTTCGGTTTGCCCGGGGCCCGTCAGTATGAGTGGATGCAGCTCCCTGTATTGGACAGGACTGTTATAAATGTGTGAGCCGGCTTCCTCTTCTCTTTCTTTCGCGAACATCAGTTTCAATCTGATCAGCTTCTCCCAGGACTTTCCCAGAAAACCGCTCCATAGAAATATGAACAGAAATATGAGCTTTAATGCTCAGAGTGGAAAATAGAATCTGTCCGGGATGGAGGACGGCGTGCACTCACCTGATAATGACTTCCAAGTACTGGCAAACAAACGGTAGAGACTATTTCCTGTAGGGGGAGAGCTCAGATCTAAGATTTAATCTCCGTGAACATATAGTAGCTGTTGAGTGCAATCCAGACTTTGGGGACAACATGTGGTTCAATTTAATTTCTCTTGGCACAAACTTCTCCCGCTTTTATTTAGCCAAACTGAAACTCTGCCTGAGCCAAAGTTGGAGCCTGCCAGTCAGATGTCCTGACGCTGCCAAAGCTTCGTCGCCCTGTCAGTAGGGGAGACAGAGCGGAGATGCCGGGTCTGCCGCTCAGCCACTGGCTGTCAAGAAAGCCTACAGCCCCGAGCACAACAAAAGCAGAAATGGAAATGTTGAGTGACATCAGGTTACCTGATAGGAGCTTCTGTTTGGGTTAAAAGGGGTTGAGGAAATGCAGGTCAGGTGAAACAAGAGATATTGACACAGAAAATAAATGTCTTTATTAAGACCCAATGGTGCTAAGCAAAGCTTTAAACACAAACGGGCTGCTTTACAACATTTCTTATTTTTCTTGGAGCAGAAAAACAACATGTCACCTTTTCGATTAACACTGTTTTAGGATCTGCTAATTAACACTCTATTGTGTCAAAGAGAGAATCTGTAAAACTAGAGTTCCTTTTTGCCTCATTTATTAAAGTAAACCACTTATAGACCTTCAGATGACATTAATGAGTGTGCTTGTTCCTCCAGCTTCAGTCAGGATTTTCTCATTTGTATTTCCGCTTGGAAAATATTTGCTGCAGTTAAAGCATGTTTTTAGTTGCTTATAAGTGGACAGACGTGGCGCATTGAATGTTTTCTAGCAGTAATGGACTGAGACCAGATTTTAGATGAAAGTCTTGAACTCAGTCCGGCAAACCCAGGTCTGAGGGCTGAAAGTGGCCCCTGAAGGGCATTTCATTCTGAAAAATGTGCTTTAGTTGAGCATTGCAGCTTTGACAGTGTACCACATCTTTGCTATGCTAGCGTTAAAATAGGGGCACTACTCCAGAGCTCCGTGGCGGTGCAGGTGGAGCGCCATTCTCGCTGATCATGCACCTCTCTGGGGTCAACAAGGCGCGGATGGAAGTTGCTACCAGGGCGGTGTCCACAGCAGAGCCGGTGGTGGAGTCGGGCTGACCTGGCCTCAGCCATGTCTCAGGTGAGCAGGGGGACATCGTTGGCGCAGAAGCGGAGGGGACAGTCCTTTCCGACAGTGTAGCGTAGAGGGAGTCAGGTTCATGGGGGTTGCAGTGCTCCGTTGAGTTGTGGGGATCCTCTTGCTGCGGCGTGTCACCTCCACCCATGGTTGGTTCGGTGTGGAGGAGTGAACTGGGGCCTTATGTTACCTAGAGTTTGTAGAGTTGTGACGACCTCCGGATGGCTTGGATTTGCGACTTCAATGGGGCCAACAGACAGCTCCAAGCCGTTGGGTGACATTGCCATCAGCATCGGTGGTGTTCAAGTTGCGCCAAATCACGGGACAGTTGCAGAAAGTGACATATTTGCAGGTGTCCAAAAGCAGCGAGTTGTTGGTGTGAGATGTACTTGGACTGACAAAGTGCCACTGAGATCATGTTATCAATCAGCTGGTTCTTTTTCTATATGGTCTTGCGTCTACCGTAACCCTTCATTAATTAACGCAATTAACAAATTCCATTTTTTCTAGAGGTGGAGGGAAAGCAGCTTTACGGTACCAAGCAACACTGTACAGTAGTGAAGTGCTTACTCAGTCGATGCTAGTCGGCGGACTCTGTCCTTGAGAAAAGCGGCATCATGACTTTAGGTCAGTAAAGTGTTGCATATCGGTGCAAAGCCGATACGAAAAGCCACTGTCATGTTAATTAAACGGTCGGTCGGAAAGTTACAGTAGGTCAGAGAGTGTGCGATATTCAGGTGTCCCCAGCGACTTCTCAGGTGTTTAAGGCAGATAAGGCAGGGTTTCTGGAAAACCAGCAGGACTGGGCTTTTCCAGACGCTCAAAGTTCTTCCAATGTCTCCGTTATTCATTCATACTTGGTGATGGTAACCTTTGACCCTCGGCTGCCCTGGGACAGACTGACGTAGGCGTGGCTTCCAGTTGGCGCCTACGGCCCCTCTGACCATCACTGACTGTCCGGCCATTCGTGCACAATCACACACCAGTGGAGCTGCACTGGAGGCAGAGAGGGGGGAGTTTCTTGCCCAAGGACACGACGACCGTTGGCCCGGGGGAGCGGGGATCGAACTGCCGACCCTTCGATAATTTGCTTGATAGAAGATGATTGTAGGAGTGAAACAGATTAATGTTTAAATGTTACTGCATTTAAGAGAAATAACAGGAATTTGTTTTAGAAGTTTTTAATAATAGCAAACAGGTTGCAGTTCTATCCTCATTATTTCTGCAAGAAAACCTTCTCAAACGGAAGAATCCGCTCCAAACCTGAAAACGCAGAAGTCATTTTGAATCCTCATCATCACTGCTTTTATTCCATCATCTCTTTCTTGCTTTTTTCACACATACTCAGTTACACCCCCCCCCCACGCTGCTTCTGTGTTGTTTTTCCTCCCCCCCCCCACCCGGTTCCTCTCGCTTCGCATTAAGCCCGTCTTGTCTCTCTGCCCCTGTGATCCTCGGAGCAAAGCTTGCTCTTTGGACCAGAGGGAGCCCTGCTGGTCTCCTGCCGCCCTCGCTGCACCGCACGTGGAGGACAAGTGGGAGAGGAGGAGGAGGAGGAGGAGGAGGAGACCAGTCTGTCCTCGTTCCCACACAGGAGAGAGAAGGAAGACAGAGGGGAGAAAGTGAGGAGTGCGTCTGTTGGAGATGCAGAGCGAGAATAACAAAAGTGAAATGAGGGAAAGGCAGGAGGGAAGGCAGAGGGAGGAGGGGGAGGAGAAGAGGGGAGGGTGGCACAGCGAATGAGAGAGCAGGAGGTAGGGGGTAACACTGCAGACGCTGTCACTGCTCCGCAGCCAGAGGACAGAGGCAGCAGCGTCGAGGCGATGGAGGAGGACGGCTGTGCCATCCGTCGGCAGCTCCGTCCCCATCACTGACTGCCTCCCTCCAGGACCGTCCGGCCAGGTTTGGAGCCAAACCCGCCAGGAGGAGGCAGCTCCTCCTCCTCCTCCTCCTCCGTCTTTAACAAGTTCTGCACCTGAACTCCTGTAGGATCCACCGCTGTCCCCCCGTCACCTTTGGGTTTTTTTTGGAGCCTTCTCCACCTCCCGAGGCTGAGTGGATTTACTTTTCTCCTTCAGAGGACCATGGGGCTGGGGGGCACAGGAGGGACGCTGTGGAGACGCACAGAGGAAAGCTGGTACCTTCTGGTGACATTGCTTCTGTGGTGTGGTTTCTGGAGAGCTCACACACAGACAGACGATGGGAAGTCCGTCTACTTTTGGGAAACAGGTACTCCTAACCCCCTCATTACAGGTTAAATTTGAGCCCTGCTTTGGTGGAGTGATTACACGGGCTGGAGATGAATGTAGCTGCTGCTGCAGCAGCTATGGCATGCAGCCTCCCACGCTCACAGAGCAGCGCTTAGATCTTATCATTTCTGTTGAATATTTGTGGAAGCTGACTTCTCTGGGAGTCTTGTTCCGACATGAAAAGCTTCCCCCGAGTTCAGATGTTCTTCTGCTTAATTGGCTTTCGGTAATCGACGGTGCTTCCACTCTTTGGTCGTCTCATACATTAGTTAGTCGACTTCTGCGACTCAGTGCTGCTGAACTTCAAAGGTGCAGCTCTTGAAAGATGACCCAGAAATGCCCCCCCTCGCTGACTGGGATCTGTTTTTTTAATGGATCCCGAGTCTCAGGTGATGCACCCTCATTGAAATGTTGCTGTTCTGCCGCGTGCTGGTGAGTGATGGGGCGCTGCCTCCCAGAAAATCTCAGTGGGGGAGAATCGGAGCGATCTATGGCATCAGAGCGGCGGGGAGGAGGAGGGGCTGTTGGTTGATATATGGATCTGGAGATTGATGAGCGGCGATGCCGTCTCTTATCTCTTGTTTTCCCCACCGAGGAAGCTCCATCACCGGAGACACAATCAAGAGGAGGAGCACGGCTGGCACCATCTGAGGAGTCCTTCAAGGTGCTCTTGCTCCCTAATCTTCTCAGTGTGAGCTGAACTTTTCAGTGTCTCGTGCAGCTCCGTCCCCCGGGTGACGTATCCCACGTCTCTCCTGTGGTTCTGCATCTTTAAAGAGGATGTAGCTGAGTAAGGAGATTAAAGGAGCAGGGATTTAACAACCCAGGAACGACAGACCAGGAAAGGCAGAGGCAGAGGGACTACCTTAACCTACATCCACTGTACTGTAGGTCACCATGATTACACCCCGCTCCCACACTCTGCTGCATGCTTTCCCAGCTGGAAAGCTCAAGGCTCTGAGCTTTGAAATGTAATCCCGTGTTGGAAGTTTGCTCTCAAAATAAAAACGGTGCTGCATTGATTGGGACCCTTTTGGTTTGAAAATTGCCTGCAGAGTATTAAAAATCCCACGGAGCAGTTTGATGCTTTGAATTCCTGGTGCTTTTCATCAAGAGGTGGTTACGGAGTCTTTTTTCCTGCTGATCGAAGCCTCCTAAAATAAAATGCGATGATGTTTGCAGAGTGTGCACTGGAGGGAATATTCTTGTGGCAAGCGGCGCTCTGATGTTTTGCATATTGATGAGTCGAGCTGAAATACAACCCCGTCTCCGGATCTGTCGGGAGTTGGGCCTGTGCTGCTTTCATGGCCTGCTGGGAAAACATGACGTGTCAGTTTGAGAAGGTGAGACGGGTCGCCGCTGTCTGTCTGCTCCGGGGGAACTGTCCTGGCTCAGGCTCAGTCTTACTGTGCTGTTTTTTGTACCCCTCTACCAGTGACGTGCGGTGAGGTTAATGGCTGGTGAGGCACTGACGTCATCAGTCAGATTTACAAACATATGAACCATACTGAGTAACTTATTCACCATTTGATTGACAACAGTTAACGTGTTTTGTTTAAAATATCATTTCAACATGTTTTTTTTCATATACAAACTGCAGCATAGAAAAAATCACAAACGTTATTATCGTCTTACCTTTACTTGTAAATAAAGTCCATACGCCGCTCCTTCTGAAGAAAATGACTTGCCGCTTGCTATCACTTCTTCTAGTATTTTTTAGCGTCATAATCTCAGGGCTCACTGGCGCCCCCTAACATGAGGCACGAGAACTTCTGGCCTCACCCAGCAGCTTTTTCGCCGGCGTTTAGCGCTCAGCACAAGAAACACGTCCCTCACATACAGTTATTTATAAAAACAAACACTGTACATCATATACATCTGCTAAATTATGCAAACTCAGCTCATATAGTACGAGTGATTGAACTGATATACAGAGAGACAGCAGTACCGTCTGACTACATAGGTATTGCGCAATCCAAGGTGAGGCTCAGCGGGCTGGTGCCTCATCGCACGTCAAATGCGCAAATTCAGCGATTTTGAAAAGAAAAAACACCCAAAAATGGTACAGTTAAATGGAAAATGACTGCAAAGCACAAATTACTGATTGAATATAATAAGTGAATTTATTTTTTCTCTTTTCTTCCCATAATGACAGGTGAGGCACAGCCTCACCTGCCTCTCCTGACTGCACGTCACTGCCCTCTACCATTCTGGAGGAGCCTGTGCCTCACGTCTGCAGGTGCAGCATCCTCTGCTTTAGGGGGAACGTCTCATTAGTCCCAGGAATGGGAGGGAGGAACCTTTATGGATTGCAAAAAATAATTTGTCTAATTTGAACAGTTTTTACCAAATCTCACCTTCCCTGAACGTTCACAGTCTTTCCAGGTATCCAGATTATCTTTCAGATTATGCACGAGCCACCGCTAATCTCTGATCAGGATAGTCCAATTTAAGCGTCTCGCCTCATTAGATCATTTCTCTGCTCCTTCTTCTCTGATGTTAAGCCTGTTAAGTTCCCTGAAGCATCTGCGGAGTCCTCCTGTAAAAGCTGCTTCACTTCACAAACCATTTCTCATCATTAATTTTGCATTAACTCTTTGAAACTCTGATCCAGACCAGATAAAAAATCTGAGTTACCAAAAAAAAAAGCATATTTTCTTTAAAATGTTACATTTACACTTCATGAAGTTCAATGTCACCTTATAAAAGACAAAGCGTTTCATGTCCCAGGTAAGCTATATGGTTCCTTCCCTGCACTAAATCATTATCTAAACATCCCATAGTAATAGTAAGTAATATTTTGATGAACATTGGCTTGCCTGTATTGCCATTAGTGAGCAGTAGAATATTCTACAATAATTTTTCCTCCATTCGTTTTGCAGAAGGGAATAAGGCGGTCTCCAGGGTGCAGCCCCCCAGTCAAATCTTTAAATCCATCCTCTTCAACCCTCAGAGTTCTCATTCCTTTCAGAAACACCTTAAGGATGCTGTAGCCATCTCAGGTGTGCACTGGCTCCTCCCCAGTCTACAGTCAGTGGTACAGACCAGAATTTCAGGCCTTTCGCCTCCGGAACGCCCGTCATCGTGTGTCACCACGCACATTCTTAGGTTCGGACGCAAGCTCTACATACATATGGGGGGCGTTCATTGATCACCTGCTGACAATCACAATTGATCCCCATTCTTTTGACATCTGAAAACATTTTTAAAGATTGAGTTGAAAAAAATGGAAGACTGGTTTGTTTTGTAAAGTATATTCGACAAAGTTTGTAAAATTCCTGGATTCACCGCTTGAGTTTTTGTTTTTGGGGTGTTAGATGGCAGCATTGTCTTCCTGTGAAAGCGATTAGCGAACCAGAAATTCAGAAGTTTGTCCTGAACAGACCAAGTTGCTGTCACTCAGCTGATCAACCATTTGAAAAGACACTCAATAATATGATGCAACCTCGTTGTTTAACCTGTTGTTGTTGCTTCTCCTGGTGGTTCTCACAGTTACTTGAATGCTGCAGCGCTTTCTGGGATGTCACGTTTTGGCTGCACAAACATGAGATGGTCCCCCCCCCCCCCATAGAAAAGGGTTTCCTTCCAGCTCCAACCAAATCAAGTCTATTCAGTCGCTATTTTTTAGCAGTGATGTAGGCCGCCATGTTGGAACGAGACGTTGTCAGTAAGCAGTGATTGGTCTGAGTTGGTCTGGGTCAACGTTTCTATGGCAACCACTCTCACCAATCAGGAGTTGGTTTGTGGGAAGACCGCACCCCTACCACTTGAAAGCGGGCGACACGAAATCTGCCAATCAAATGTTTCAAACGTAGGTGGTGGGGGCCAGCAGGCTCCACCTACTCTTGTTGAGGCATCTGATTGGTCCTACAAAGAAATCTCCTAAAAAATAGAAGAGGATTATCATAAAGATGTTAAAAAAAGTTGTCAGATCAAGAATGATTGCTGTGACCAATAGAATGAGTAACAGCTGTTTATTTCTCTATAGAAGTCAGGGGGGAGGAGTCACTCAGTCCAGTTTTCATATACAGTCAATGAATTTGACTCTTTTTCCTATGTTTTCATGTTCTAATGAGCTAATGAGACTATACATGATTTGTACATGAAGAAAATCAGAGAAAACTTCAGATGAAGATGTTTGACTTAAGAGGTGAGATACAGGACGGTGTCAAAGCATTTATATTACAAGATTTGTGGATCTTCTCCAGGTAAACTTCATTCATGGTCCATGAATTCTTGTTAGTTTTTCATTTTTTCAGAAAAATCTTCAATTTCAAATCACATCATTTCATTTTGCAGTGAACCCAGGAAGCCTAGTGTTTGTGAGGACACGGTGACGAGGCTCTGAAGACTCGTTCATTTCCAGAAGTGGTATTATCCCCCCGCTGAGGGCGGCCGCCGCACAGCGAGCTCGCCGTTTTGTGTCAGCCCGATTGGCTGATGTCATCTTTCCTCGCGCAGGTCGGGGCGAGAGGGGCTGACAGGCCATCGTTAGCGGAATACATTCCTGCTCTTACCGAGGCTCCGGCGGTGAGGAATGTCACCGCCGCCGTGGGCTGATGGGGGGGGGGGGGGGTCTCACACAATCACCTGCCATTACGGCAGACCCACTGAAGAGGCCAGCCAGGAAATTGTTGGAGAGCGAGTGTGACGGGTTCACAAGTTCAATACAGCCAAGCAAGGTCGTTGTGTGGCGGAGCGCCCTCAGCAAAAACTGTTTGTCACAAGCAAACACGCTCGACAGGCTCGAAAACAGACGCACAAAAATACAAGCATTGATCCCCTTAAAGTCCCACTCCCATCATCCATCCTCACAGCATTCCCAGTGGTCTTTTAGTCATGATGATGCCGTTTTTAGCCAAAATAAGAGAAAACCTGTCTGTTTTTAGGACATAGTTTCTGCAGAGCGACGGGTTTATTAGAAATTCATCTGGGCGGGACTTTTGGTGCGGAGCAAGCCCACCCCATATGTGAGAGCTCTCTGTTTACATGCTCTTACGCAACAACAATGGCAGCAATATCGTCCATTTCTGATCCAGATTCCAGCTCAGACGAGGAAAACAAAGACGTCCGTGGATCTGTTTGTCTGCAGGAGGATGATCAGAATGGAGCAGAGCTCCAACTGTGTTTTTTCATCTGCTCCTGATTCATTTGAATAAAGAAATGCAATATTAAGCTTAACTTTCTTAATATTTGTCCATCATCATCAGAAAAATGCCACAAGAACATGTTAAAAACACCAAAAACACCATTTTTCTTGGGAGCGGGTCTGTACCGATAAGCGTTTCTCCTCTGGTCTTCCTCCTGAGATTTTTGACTTCAAGGCCTCACATGACCTGAAGAGCAGCTTCTAAAACCCTTTTCCTGAAATAGGCGTGCGCTAATACCTGCTAATCTGCATTACGGCCGGCACTTTTCCAAACACACGCCTGAATAAGTAGTCGCTGCTTTTATTTGCAGTCGCTGGAACAAACTCTCGGACTTCCTCGTCCGGTTACAGCAGCCAGCTGGACCGGGTTTAGATGGCACCTGAAGGCAAAACCAGAACCCACTCTGGTTTTTGCCTCAGCAGCTGGAAACAAACGAACAGACGGATTTTCTTGGGAATTTCTTTTTCCTTACGGTGTGACAATGAATTAAAAAAAAATGTTTTCATGTTAAGCTACCCTTAAATTCTCTGTTCCTTCTAAAAAAAAAGTCCCCTTCCTCCCCCCTAATATATAATGAATGAGCTGTGCTGCAGCGGCCTGAGGTTTGATGTCTCTGCGACAGAAATGATGGACCAACAAAGCCGCCATGCGCTTACTTTTAAAAGCATTTTGCAGAAGGATGCGTCATATTTGACCCACGCTGATCTGATTTGTGGTTTGGAGGCCTTGCTACCGGACCGGTCTGCACAGCGGACTGCTGCTTTTCTTCCAGAACCGCCCATCCATTCGGCGGGAAAAGATGCCAGAGATGCCAGACTTTGTTTAATCTAAAGGGCGGAGCTTACAGTAAAACCTGGTTATTACAGATGCAGGATGGCGGGATTAGAGATCACACTTCATCCAAAAAAGTTTATTTAGGGAGATATAAGAGGATTTCCACTGCTCCACAGCACTCAAATGGCTCATAATAATATTTTATGGAGTGCTGTGTCTCTGAGCCGGTTTCTCTTTCTTGTTTTAGTAGTGAGTAAGCAGATCAGTGGTGGATTTATGCGGGAGGTTTTTCTTCCTGATTGCCAGCTTCAGACGGGTAAATCAGAATGACACATGTTGCTGTAAAAGGATTAGTTTGAGAGGAAAGTGCTTCAAGTTTTTTGCCGGGAAAGCTTTTATTTTAAGCGTCAGCCGACCTGCTGGAGGGCGTGGAGCTCTTGGCGAGCGCCGTAAATGAAATCTCACAAACGTCTGCCGGTTTTGTCTTAAATAAAAAAAAAGCTTCCCTTCTGTGTCGCCTCACAAACAACGACTTGAATCTGAAGGGGAAGCGATAAATCTGGACTAGCACAATCAGGAGGTGTCTTTTGTTTATTTTTATTTTTTTTAAAAAAGGGCCCTCGACTCCCCAAGAGGCAACAAGCAGCTCCACTGTGCCGGGAGGAAAAAGCCGAATAATCAAATAAAGCAGTGACATTTAGCTGAAAAGAGCCCCCGCTTCCTGCGCCGGAGCTGTTCTAATAAAGCTGACGAGATGGAGGAGGCCTGGAAGTAAATATCCGCCTGTCCATCCAGCGGCCCAGCTGCTAATCCCTCATCTCCCACTGGCTATCAGCTGTGCGTTACCCATGGTACTTCACTTCATGCAGTCTTTTTCAGAACGTAAACCCTCGACTGCCTCTGGAGAAGCTCTGGAAAGCAGACACACAGATTAATTCATCATCAGATCATGTGATGAACCTTAAACACATACGGCTGTAATCCAGAATGTGATAATCTGACTTCAGTTTCCAACTCAACGTCTCGCATACAAAGCAGCAAAGAAGTGGAAACGCCACAAACGGCTGAAACGAATTCTAAATGTGGAAAAGTAAATCAAAAAGAGAGAGTACAATCTGAATTTAGATTGGTGTTTAAAGTGAAATGTTTCCCTCCCCGTTCAGAAGGTAAATCTTAGACTTTATTTGGATCTTCACTTTTAAAAATCCAAACTTTTTCCTCTGTTTAGGGCATTCCTAAACCTTAATATCTCCAAACCACTGCATAAAACCACATTACTGAATTTGGTATCTACAGAGGACATTTAGGGATTTTCAATGATAGTTTTTATTTTTTAATGGCAAAACATTTTTTGATGGCTACTAAAAAAATATCTATGCTCTCTGATTTCTTTCTTTTTTTTTTTTTTTAAGTTCAAATATGACGTAACCAATTTCCCGAAGGAAAAACCTAATAAATATGAGTGTTCTACCAAGACTATTTAGGAATCCACTGTTTTAATGATAAAAATGTTCATTTTTGATAAAAATGTTCATGTTTTTTGGCAAAAAATGTTCAGATGCATTGCATTGTGGTCTATATTCGCCAATATAGTGAGCATTTGGGCATTTTCTAGTGCTGTCCGAATACCAAATTTCAAAATCCAGCGCTCTATAAATTTCCCAGAAGTCTCTGCAAAAAACCAGTTTGCATCGATCCTCACTAGATCAGCGAATATAGACCAGAATGGAAACATTTTTGCCAAAACAATATGTATGTTTAAAAAATAAACCATGAATGTTTGTATCTTCAGAAGACAGTGGACTCATCAATAATCATACAAAACGCTCATGTCAATCACATTTTACCTTTGTGAAATCGATGATGTCATACCCACCGTTAAAAAATAAAGTAGTGAGCATGGCGTCCGAATTGCTTTTAAAATTCAGGGCTCTACATAGTGCCGCACTATATAGTTTTTAGTAGTTAGGGAGTAGTTAGGGAATTCAGACACAGCCGTAGATTCAGACAGTCTACAAGACGGAGAACGCTCCATATAGTGAAGGAATTCGGACAGAAGAGTGAGAAAAATAAGCCTCCAAAGGCTGTTGAAGCAGAGTTCAGGAAATGAATTGAAAAGAAGACAACAATGACAGATTACAAGAACAATTTGTGAAAAGTAAAAGAGAAAAATAAAAAAATGTAACTGTTTAATAATTAATACATTTAACTTTATTTATCCCACAATGGAGAAATTATTCTCCGCATTTGACCCATCCCCTGGGGGAGCGGCGAGCTGCAGACGAGCCGCGCTCGGGAGACGACATTGATATTAATTCATAAAGGTGGAGCAGACATTGAAGAATTTCCCTTCCCGTCCCTGCCGCCTAATTTTTTCTCGAATGAGAAAAAGTATAAAGCCTCTAATCCATTGGATGGGTGAGTGTGTGTGTGTGTGTGTGTGTGGGGGGGGGGGGCTGTTAAACACAGACTGGATTTTTTTCAGAGATTTTCATTGGGTTTGTGAAGACCCACCTCTGATCATCATCTGATCTGTTTTCACAGATGCTCCTTTAACTGTCATGATGTGGGTTTTAGCCAAAATCGAAACACCTGCGTGGTTTTCTAGGACATAGTTTCTGCAGAGCAGCAGGAGTTCATTAGAAATTCACCTCTGAGTTGTGGGCAGGACTGTTGCAACCCCGCCCCCCTTCCCCACCCCACTGCGGATGGCAGCTTGTGGCCCAACCGGCTTATTTTTGTCGTCAAAAATACGATCTTTCTCAAACTGCGTTTATTTTTTCCATCTGGTACTGACTCACAACAATTTGAATAAAGTAATAAAGAAATGCAATTTTAATCTTAATTTTCTGTATAAATGTCCTCCATCATCATAAAACCAACATGTTCATCATCGGAGCGGGTCTTCAAGCAGCTTTTCCCTCATTATGGCGCCACTTTGTCCTCCTGCTCCTTTAGTCACAATTCAGCCCAGAAACAGATTTAAACATGGAAACTACCTATTTACGTTTTATATCAAGGAAGACTCGTAAAGATGCACATGGCGGGAAAAAAACAGCAAAAGCTGTTAAAATACCCAGAGAAGAACAATGTGAGGAAGACTGCATCATGGAGATGGAATGTAAACGGAGGCGGAGCTTTAAGAGCGTCCAGTATCCATTCAGACGAGTGCAGTTGAAGCGAGCACGCCACGGCACGCTCTAATAACGGGATGGGTATAATAAGGCAGGAGTACGTAATAGCAGCAGAGAGAGTGACAGAGCGGCCGGCTAATGACCAGAGACAAGCCTCCGCATCAGAGGGAGGCCAGCAGATGGCCCCGGGCAGAACAGGGCCGGCCCCCCATGCCCACAGCTGACAAACAGGGTCTGTGGAGGACATTTGTTTAGGTTACACCGGTTACCCCCCCCCCCCAAACCATACATAGACAAAACCTTCATTCTGAGGTTTCTGGTTCAGTTTAATGAAAAACTGCTGTTTAAATATGAAGAAACAACATTTACATGAGAAAAAAAGAAAGGAACGAGCAGAAATAATAGAGATCAGCTATTGACAGGAAGTTTGGAGTAACCGCTCTCTGCTGGGACAAACATTTGCCACCCGTCTGGGGGTTGACCCGTACAAGTGCTGTGGGTTTTTGGGCGTGTCCGGGTCCGTAGAGGGTGGTAGAGAGGACCGGCTTCAACTTAAGGGGAGCCGAGGATGGTGTTGATCGGCCCTACGCCCCGCTCCGCTCTGTGCAGGAAGACCGGACGGCGCCGGCGCCTATCGCCTATCATGACTGGGCTCCCCGCCAGAGGTTCTGCCATGAGGGAGAGATAAACCCTTAACTATTGGGGCGTATCTGTTTAAGAAAGTGGAAAAAAAAGTCAAACTTTGACTAGATACTATTCAAAATCTAAGTTCAAAGCCGCTGATTAGAAAACTCTGATGACCCAGCATCCTTAAACGCATCTTTTACAAATGAATCTGGAGATGTGACAGAAATCTAGTTGCGATTGTTGCGTCCACATTTGTCGGCGCAGGAGCGATCTGAATCCGTAGTTAGTTTTAAGCTGCTGTAATGTCCAGTTGTGCATGCGTGAATTGTATTTTGTGTTTTTTTGTTCTTCAAGGGTAAATGTGAATACACAATTTTAAATACACACAAAATGTATTGTATGAGTTACAAATCAAGAATGCACACTAATTGGATGAGACTTTTTCCCTCCATAAATTTGGAACTAAGACTTTTCCAAACTGTCTTCAAATATTTGCAGAGCTCGAGGGTCTTGAAGTCTCGGAGATTCTGAGCGGGACCTACGTTTTGGCTCTTCTGTTTTGCAGTCTCTCCCCCTGTTGGTTGGTCGAGGGCTCAAATCCCAGGCTGGACTGTTGCCATGCTTTTGGCTTGGCGGGGAACCTAACCCTTCGTGGTCCCAGACTGTTATCAGTGAGATGCTTTTAGGTGTTTTCTTGTCCCACTTTCTCATTTTTCCAATCAATTTCTGGTCTAATTTATTCGTTTTGGTGTTCAGCCGTTCTTACTGGCCAAAAATGTTGGGCGGCGCTTTTACTCTAGTGTTAAAAAAGTTCATCTTTATGCTCATATTGCTAAACAGAAGCATCGTTATTTGTATTTTTAGAGTAGTGTTGTTCCAAACTGATTGTTAGACAGCATTTGGGAACAAGAACAAGGCATTTTAATGAGCACAGAGGCTTCAACGGAAAAGTATGAAAGTTTGAAATCAGTTCTATCTGTGTCCCACTGGTTTACCTCAAAGATTTTTCTATAAATAATGCCATGAAATGCAAAAATTCTTTGAAAGTTATGTTTTGAGAAATGTCATGGGTTGTTGAGGTGTAGAGCTCAGCCAAATGAGGATGTCCCCACCAACCAAAGTTACTTTTTCACTGAATGCAAACCTGAGAAAAATAGCCAATAAACACGTTTTTTTCTGCTAACATGACCATTTGCCTTTTTTGTTTCACTTAGATAAAAGAAATGTAAGAAAAATGCACGAATCTTTATCAAATTTCACCGTTTAATCATGACCCTCAGTTTTGTTCCCCCCCGTAACAGCCGATCAGTCCCCCCGCTTTTAAGAAGAATTAATAGTCCAGTCCAACTTCTTCAGCAACCAGGAAGTGACATCACTGAAGATTTTCCCGCTCATACTTTGAAGACATATAAGTATTAGCCTAAAATCAGCCAGTTATTCATAACATACCTGTTAGGACTGTTGTGAAAAATCTTGGTGTTCATATTACCAAAGAGAGCAAAACAATGGAGGAAATGAAATTATGGAAAACCAATGAGTTCTATCGCTAGAGGAGACACGCCCGCTTGAGAAGCCTGGCCACCACTATTTGGCCATTGTAATCAAAAAATACATGAATTTTCTAGACTCATATTACAGGGGGGTCAAACTCAGTCACACAGGGGCCTAAGTTAAAAACACGCTTAAGGTTTTGGGCCGAAGAAGATAAACATTTACTGAACACACTAAAGCTAAACTTTTAAACCTTTTAAACTGAACTTTTTGAACATAAATATGAATAAAAACAGGAACATTAATCCAGAATAACTCAAGTTAAACCTTAAATAACTTGTAATATTTTGCTCTCCATAGAAATATATTCTGTCAAAATTATACAAATATGAACATGCTGCAGGACAAAACAAAGAAAACCTGGAAATATTAATAAGAAATTACATATCAAATAATTCCATTTTTTTTGCTCTTTCATCATTTTTTAGAGCATTTTTTTAGATCTGGACTCCTGCTTCATTTTTAGCAATAATTTCTTAATGTGTGACGTCCTGTGTGTGTCTTTGTGAAACATATCAGAGGGATTAGATCTAAAAAATAAAACTTATTGTGATTAATATGTTTAGGTCTTATAAAACATTAAAGACTAAATCTTAGAACTCATCAGTGGGATTACTCCAAAAATATTTGGCATTTCCCTAAATTTGTGCAACACCAACAGTAGAAACCCTCCAAAGAAACTCAATCCATAAAAAATGGTCTGCGCTCATCCCCCCTCCCCCCCCCTTCCCTCTGACACACGCGGCTCTGTCTCTATGACGACAGGCGCAGCTGCGGCTCAGAGTTGATTGTCAGATAGAAAAAGACTCCCAATCACCTGTTAGTGTGATTCAGCCAGCCACCGGCGAGTTGCGCTCCCCTCTCGAGTTTTTTTACTAATGTTCCAAAGACTACCGCAAAGAGGTGCGGCCGCAAGCGTCTTGCAGCGGAGGGCGGTGGTCACGTGCGCATCGGGTCTGCTGTGTCAGAGCAAAGAATTGTGGGAAATAACCCCCATTGCCTGCTTTTGTCGAAATTGGATTGAGCACGGATGTTTTTTCTGCCTAAATCCTTTTCATGTGCCTGTTTTACGTTGTTTCACTCTGAATTATTCTTTGTTTTTTTTTGTTTTTTTGTTTTTTTGCACCATGAGTGTGAAGAGGAAATAGGAGGAAGACATTATTAAGAGTCTGATGTTTCAAAATAAAAGCATTAATTGTCGGCTACTGAAGCAATTTCAACTTAAAAGCTTTAAGCTACCTCTTTGAATATAGTATGTACCACATTACGCATCGGGCACGGCAAATGCCGCCCCCTATGAAGTGCCGCCCTGGGCGACCGCCCACATCGCCCATATCAAAAACCGCCACTGAGTAAGTCAAAAATAATAAATAACTAATAAATAATAATAATAAATAATAACAATAAGTTAACAATAACTCCAAAAGTTAACAATAGATTTACTGATTCATGTTAGTGATCAGTTTGGTGTTACCTGATTCTATGGTGTCTGGTTTCAAAACCCACTTTTTCCTTAAGTCTGAATCCATTGGAAACCTGCAAGAAAAGTTCAGTCACTGAGTCAGAAATGTATAAATCTATATTACTATAATAGTCTAGTCGTAGTATACTGTATACAGGTTTAACAAAATAAAGTTTACATTTATGTCGACAGCAAATTATGCGTACATCATGCAGCATGTTGACAATAGCCCTGCAGCATCATGCACATGCATAAATGATATTTACTTTGTTACTCTATGGGAAAAATAAACAATCATCAGGAAAAATAGATTAATTTCTGGTTTTCCTTATGCCATATGTAGCTCCATATCCTATCTAATGTAGAAATGTGACAACTATTAGGTAAAATATTCAACCCTGTATCAAAACACACTACAGTTACCGTGACAGTTTTTCCCAATTATTATGGGGATTTCATGTCTAAGGTGGGAAATGTATTTTCTTAGAGGTTCAAATGTTCCTTAATCTGATGCAATGTTAAGAAACACAATGGGGGGGGGGGGGGTGTAAGTATTNTCCTTAATCTGATGCAATGTTAAGAAACACAATGGGGGGGGGGGGGGGTGTAAGTATTTCAATCACCAGAGAACCAAATGTGCACCGTATTCAGAGAGCGACCCAAACCCTTTTCTAGAGGAGTTTTAGGGCTCCAAGAGCCTGATAGCTCATCTGTTGTTGAGAAGAATGACCTCTTTCTTTGGGAGGAGTGCTTTAAAAGCAGCGCCTGGAGTAACGCCCCATCGTCAAGAGGCAGAAACAGAAAAAGGTTTGTTTCTTTTATGCTCCTCTACCTGGTACAGCGTACGATTTCCTAATCTCCAGCCTCACCTCAGGAACCTGGTAATCAAATCAGCCGAACTCTCCAACAGTTTTTATTAATAGTAGATCAAAGAGGACTGTGAGCTCAATGCTCAGAAATATGGGTTTTACTATTTTCAGCCCCGTTTATTGAATAATTTGAGTCATATCGACTGTTCAAACGTGATTTCCTTTTGATTTGTTTAACAACACTCTTCCCTCCGTCAGTTCCACCGTTAATTCCTCTGCTCTCCCATTGGCTCTTCCTCTCACTGCCCATTGTGCGGTGGGCGTACGCGTGGGCGTCACTTCACGCTCAGCCCAAATGCACTCCACGAATCCCACTAACACCACACTTGTAATCCTCCCAGGCAATGTTGGCATCTCCAGTTAACAGTGTGCAGCTTTCCACTTGTTTTAGCAGCTCCAGTCAGGGAAGAGCGCTCACACCTCTGCTTATTTAGGGCTCAGGGACAGACTGGGACACGGCCACCATCTCCTTTGTCTGCATTTTTATGTAGGAATTTGGATTTTTAAGATGATGAGTTTTGGAGAAGGCATTGGGAAATATCGAATTGAACTGAAAGAATGTAAATGAAATCATGTGATGAGACTAAAACACACTTTAAGGGTCTTCATGCGTTTAAAGGAGACCCGTTGTTATCATTTTAGATAAACAAATATAATACTATATTTTTCTGTTTCATTTCTTGGGTTTGGTCTCTCTTTCGAGGGTGATTACAAGCCCCTGATGTCAGGAAAAGTCAATCAGAATCTATAGAGCATTCATTTGTATTCATTTTCCCAGCATTCCCTCTGTGTGTCTGCTTCACTTAAAATGAGAAGAGAGAAGAGATATTTTCGTAAAGGACAGGTTAGAAATTTTTTATTTTCAGTAGATTGTTACACCAGACAGCAGTGGATGCAGTTTCTTTTTCTCCCGGTAAGAAACACAGTTTCAGTGTTTTAAACATTTTTTGTGGCACTTTCCTGATGATGGGCTTTATAAATATAAAGAAAATTAGGGTTGTGTTCAGACTGGACACATCTGGTCCACTTAAAGTGAACCAGTGTTCATTTTCCCCGGAACAAATTTTCAGGCTGAATGCACCCAAGTGGACCCTGGTTCTGGACCAGGAACATCTCTCAGACCCGTTGTTGGAGGCGGTGTCGGCTCGTTTTCCAATCGGACTGAGCTTTGGTTCGCTCTGAGATTCCTCAGTCCGAATACAATCCGTCCTCGGAGCAGAACAGCTGAACCAAAACGGCCACCGTAGCCGATTATCACGTGATCTAAACACAGTCAGAACGAAGCAACAGATGACAATTGTCGTGTTTTCAAAGAAGAAAAAGGCTGTTAGTTCCTTAACAGAATTGTTTTAACACAACACCGTAACACCACAACGATGAGACAGAGCAACTCATTGACATGTGGTTGGATGAATTCAGGCTCAACAAAACAACTTTTAATGTGACACACATCACTCCTCACTGTTTTCCCGACAATCTATAAGTCATAAACTTATCAGTGAACGTTCTTAGCCGTCTAGTTGCCAGTAACCGCCCTGCAGCACGTCTCCACTGCACCAAAAAAGCAAGAAAAAGTGTCGCACCTGAGGCTGATGCAGGCGTTCGAAATTGGTGACCGAAATATAAAGTTTGAATGAACTGTCCCTGAGAAAGACTGCAAGCGCAGGACTTCCATAACTTCTGCATCTAGTAGCTTTGCCCCGCCCCCATAATTCCTGACCAATGAGTGAAGAGATCTTTAGTCACATGTTTTTGTTTACAAGCTTTAGAACAGCAGTCTGAATACAGACCAAACAGAAGGTTCAGGACTCGATCTGGACCAAATCAAGCAGTGTGGGTCAGAACCAATCGGTATTCAGTACGCCCTAAGCCTAAAATTCCCTTTTCTGAGTATTTATTTATTGAATCCATTGTGAATCAGGAGCAGATGAGAAAAATGCCATTTGAAAAGCTTGTAGCCGTGACGTAGAAGCTACTACAGCAAGCCTCAAGCTTCCTGCTCTGCTCCATTCTGATCATCCACCAAATAGATCCATGACAGTCTTTGTTTTCCTGGTCTGAGCTGGAATCTGGATCAGAACAGGACAGCTGGATAGCTACGGTATTGCAGCCATTTTTGTTGCATCATTAATGTTCAGGTTGTGGTTAGCTGTAAGCTATTGGGAGAGAGTGTAAACAAAGAGATGATGGGAAACGGAGGCACCCACAAGCAGAGGAAAATTGTTAATAAACTCCTGCAGAAACTGTTTCCTAGAAAATGACTGTGTTTTTTTTTTTGTATTTTGCCTAAAAACTGAATCAAGTGGAACTTCAAACATCACAGGGGATGTATTGTTTTGGACCAAACCATGTTTTAGATTTGGTTTTGTCACAAAGCTGCTTTCTAAATCTGTTTGTTTTAACAGGCCAGGACTCTGCTGAAAAACGGAGGTGTTTTGTGGGAAATTGTTGTGCGTAAATCTGCTGTTTTCATACTAATCTACATTGAATACACAGACAAATACCTTCAAAGGGGGGACACATACACATTGGAAAGGAATGATTTTTAAGTTGCATGTGTTTTGTTCTTTGTTCATTTCTCAATATAAGAATTTAGAGATTCATCTGCCAAAACCTCTCACCTGCTGCTGATGGACTGAACAACAGTGACTGAAGCTCTCATTGGGGGTTGAACCAGAGGTTACGAACCTCTGGTTGAAACAAATGCAACATTTAAAAATTCCGATTTTTGATTTGATTTCTAAGGTTACATTGTCAGCATGTCAGCATTGTTCCACTTGCGCTTTTGTTTGCTAAATTGATTTTTCTGCTTTTAATTAACCGAAGGTCTTTACTGTAGATGTTTGGAAGAGGGGGGGTAGTGCTTTACTCATTCTATCAGTGAGTGGCAGATACATTAAAAAAGGAGAATAATGAAATGTAGTTATAGCTCAAAAAGCAACTTTTTTGACATTTACTACCATGTAAATTAGCTAAATCCCTTTAAATCCCTTTTGTGGCAGACATTTGTCTTTCTTAGTGTGTGTTGGACTGTTGTACAAACAAATTCAGAACGTACACCCATGCCGTTCCTCCTTTTACGACAGAGTAGCATTGTAAAAACCTATGAGCTGTTTATTCCCTCCAAGATAAAGAACCGACTTATTTCCCAGCATGCCTCTCAACATATAAGCTGTCATGGCCTCTGAACTCATCAGAAGCCTTTTCTGCAGTGTTGACCTGAAGGAAAACCTGATCACGGGAGTCTTCTGTGCTTTTTGAAACCCCTTTCCAGTTATGATCACCTCCTTTCACTCTTTATCTGTTTCTGTAGCTTCAGATTGTTTCACCAAACTGAAAGAATTACCTAACAGTTGTCCGTTTGGCCTGTTAGCTTAGAAATCCCACAGCTGTACATCCGTTTAATGGCCAGGAAAGCTCTCCAAATGACAAAACTAACAATCACAGTCCAAACAGCTGATGTCCTCAGAAACTACAAAGTCCCGCTGCGTTTTTAAGCAGGCAGTTGTTGTATGTTTGCGCAGCATCAAGCAGCTGCAGGGCATTTGTTTGTTGGACCAGTCCCACTCTACTCCTCTGTATTTATTATCCCTCTCCAGTTGCCTGTTGAGGGTCGTCACACATATTTGAAGAACTCTTTTGCATAATTGCATCAAAAATTTATCACAACATGTGCTCTACAATCATCCGGGGAGATTTAAACAGGTTGATCTGCGGCGTTCAGGATGGATTTGAATTCTTCTATGTGTTTTACATGTTGATCCGTGAAAACGGAAACCCCACCAAAGGTTTTTGTCTCGTTTCTCACGTATTTTTGGTCTCGTAGACGCAGAGATTAGAGCTGTGGATCGTTACTTTGGTGGTGATCCGATTCACAGATCAACGATTTACAGATCAAACCACATTTCTTACAATTAAATATATTATGTTTGAATGGTTGATATATGGTTGCCTTTTTACTGCAGGTATGACAAATAAAGTGATATGTATTTAATCACCATCATTTGTATTATTTTTTAGAACAGGAGATTTTTTTTTACAAAGAAAGAAATGTTATTTATCAGTTTAAGCAACGTCACACTCTGAAGTTTTTCTGTCAACTTCCTGGTTGACTTCAGCGGGAAACAAAACATAAACGTCTCTGTTGTTTTGGATCACTTAACGACAAACCCTGAAAATGTTCTCCACGACTAGAAGACGATAAATGAAGACGCAGCAACACCAACATAGAAATGGAACGACTAGAACAGACTCACAGTCCTTTCACCTGAACTAACAACAGAGTTTCCAACAGAAAACATCTTTTACAAACGGGCTTTTTTCATTTTTAGAGGAAAAAGAAAAACTTTCCAAAAGTTCACGTGAACATTTTACAGACGTGTTCCGGTACGACTTCACCACGCTAGCAGACGGTCGCATGACGTCACACCATTGATCACAACATTTATTAGATTTATTGTATTTTTCAATTTGAATTGTCAACTATAGTTAAAAAAAATCTTTTTTCAGATCTTATTTTGGTAAACTGAGCTTAAGCCTAATCTTCCTTCCAAAGACGGTAGAAAATTGAATATAGTTTACATTCTATACTTAAAATACAACATTGTTCTGCAATATTAGAGCTATATTTACACTGTCTGAAGTGAATGTTTACAATACTACACTACGGTTTGTTTAGGAAGATTCAGCGATCTCCAACGTCACAAATATTTAAAGAGAACAGAATATTCCACGAAAACTCCTGAGTGGAAAACGTGTCATCTCAAGTCCTGAAGTGGCTCAGATTTGGCATCTGTCCCATCATGAGTTTAGTTATTGAAACTCTTCTCTGTTTTAGCCCAAAAAAATACAAAAAACCAACAAACCTTTAAATCTGAATAGAAAATGATTTTATAGGGTCATAAAAAAATGTCTGTTGTTTTATTTGAAATTGGTTATAATGGGATTTTAACAGATTTGAAAGGGCGGTTATTTTCAATTCCTCTCTGCCCTGGGCTGAGTCTCACAGGCTGTAGCTGCTGGAGCAAACAGTCGTTTGGACTGTTTTAACAGACTCTGAATGTGGGAGGGTCTCAAATTTAAAAATAGAACATGGTCTTATGGTTTCATCATTACGGTTTCTGTCTACTTGTTAATTTAATCTTCTGTTGTGCACTTTTACTCTTTAAAGAAAGCCTCCAAAGACTGCCGTCACGTCACCTTTGTCTTACGTCGTCTTTATGGTTCTTCAAGCACGGTACTGCAGTAAAAAGGAATATATGGAGACTTTGGTTTCTGAGATCCTGATATTTCAGGTAAAAACCAAACAGAAGAGGTTCGTGAAAAGGTGAAACTGAGAGAACCGTTGCCACAGTAACACACAAGCAAAAATATCACAAAGGATTTCTTGAGGATCAATATCTCCAAGTGTAGAGTTTGGGCAGTTACTGCACGACTTCACAGCTGCATGCAATGACAAAAAACACGCCGGCAACCTGCGAGATTCCTGGTCAACGACCTCCTCGAGTGAAAGGTTGCACTCACACGAGTCTTCACGAACCATCAGGGTGTCATCAAGTACTCAAAACTCTAATTTGGTTTTGAGAACAGCTGCTTCTGCGTCGTCCTGTCAGAAGTTCTGCAGTGAAATTATGCTCCAGCTATCAAAGAGGATAATTACCTTCAGCCAGTGAAGGCGAGGGGAGCTGTACTCGACTCTGAGAGGGCGGAGTCAGATCCACCCAGCCTCTCGGTTGAGGGACCAGTGTCGCTGTGACCTTTGGTGTTGTTCCACTAAGAAGAGGAGTTGAACAAGCAGCCAACATTTTACATAATATGTAATTCTCCTTTCTGTCATTTGTTTATTTATTTGTTTATTGGATACAATAATGAACATCTGTTCAGACCGTGATAGGTGTAAATATGCCAGATTATAGCAATAATGCTGATTTACATGTAGTCCCTACAGGCTAACACCAGAACATAAAAAGACATAAAATAAGACATTAGTCCAGTGTTTTTCAACCTTTTCTGAGCCACGGCACACTTTAACCTTGACTAAAATCCCGCGGCACACCAGCATCCAAAATAAAAAAAAAGGAGAAACTCTATAGTCTGTATTGATCTACAGCTCCTCTGCAATCTCACATGCATTTTTGTGATAATTGTGGCAGAAAAAGCTGGAAGCTGCAGCTGTTTTTATAAAAGATGAAATAAAAGTTAAGTTAGAAGATTGAAAAACTGTTTGATGTGTGATCGTTGTGGTTTCAAGACGTTTAACAAGGACGGGTCATTGTGCGCTGAGACGCTGTCACTTTAACCCAATGCATCATGGGAGATGTAGTGCAAACAGCCGCTGACCGCAGACAGACTCTCGTCTCTGAGCTTCATGGTTTTTTTCACTTGTTCCACGGTCTGACACCGGATTCTGTGGAAAGCTACACCGCTAAAGACGAGCTTTAGCTGGTATTTTTGTTGGAACTGAGAGACTTTATGAGCAGAATCTCAACAAGGAAGTGAAGACTTTAACCACTTCTGATTGGTCAGACTGATGACGTGTGATTAAGCCTCCAAGAATGATTGGTGGAGACAGTTAAAGGGGCGGGACTTTTCCAAAAACGTCTGAAGCTACGGCTAAATCGCGGTACCGTCATTCTTATCAAAATGTCTTTAATAGAATCAAATAAACACAAAGAAAAAAGTATTTTATGATCTTTCATATTCCTAACTACTCAGTGTTTTATCAGGGCCTGTTTGGATGAACACAGAGCTGAAATCCTGGAGATGGAAATGTTTTTAGATCAGTTAATGAGGGCAATTTAGTCTGCCGTGGCACACTGGTTGAAAAACACTGCATTAGACCACAATGAAAGCACATTACATTCCAGTACAAGGTTAACATTCAGGACATAAAATGTTGTTTTTATAGTGTTTGCTCCTCTGGCTTTTCTAAATTGTTCTTTAGTTTAGGTCATTTCTGATATTTGCAGTGTTTTAAATTATTCCTGGCAGCATTCAACATTTAGATTAGCTTAGTCTCCTTGGTAAACACAGTGCAAATAGAGAGGAAAGCTGAAGGAGGGATGCTGCTGACTGCTTTGTGGGAAGTTTTTTTGGCTCGCTTCTGCTCTCCGGTTCAGAGCTGAGAGGAACCGCTGCCTTGCCAAAAGTTTTTTGGATCCCATCCTCCAAACCTCCTTTCTTTGAAATGAGAAACTAAACCTCGGTTGACCTCAGGCTTTTATGTGTCCTCATTCTGGAGCTTCTACTCCAGTTGTTGTGACGGCCATTGTAATTCATTTTTCTTGCTTTCTGCTCAGCATGCATGGTTGTCTTTTGCTGTTTCCTACAAAAAAGGTGCAAAGAGGAAGAAAACTGAAGCGAGTGGATTTGTATTTTATTCATATTTTTTAAGTTTGGTGCAGCCTTCGTTCCCCCCAGTGGCAGCTGGGAAACGCTGGCCCGAACAGGAGGAAGCAGAGGATGCTTGGATGGATTTCTGCGACAGCTGTGCAAAGCCGACTTTATTTGAATGACGCTTTGCATTTTCTTAGCTCACCTGTCATTTTGATTCAAAACATCTTGGAAAATCTCTGATTGTTTATTAACAACAAGAACTGGAGTGCTTAATGGACTGATGCAATTTTTACATTTAAACTGTAAAAAAAAGGAAAATAAATGAGAAGTGATTGAGCAATAAGAACCGATAGATAAACAGATGGATGGATAGATTAATCCATTCATGTTTTCCATATTATCTGTGTACTCTGCTCCATCTCGAGGTATATTATGCTGGCTCCCCCAGGACTTATTATCTGCACATCCTGGCTTTATCAGGAATGTGTAACATCCAAATGAAAAGAATGAGGAGCAGCCTCTGTGCTGCTCCCCGCCGCCGCTGTTGTGCACACCTGCCTTTCTGAATACATGTTTCTTAGAAGACAGGATTATATAGCTGTCACAGCTGTCAGTCATGGCCCCAGCTACCCCCCCCCCCTCCATCTACACACAATCAACCCTGCCCCACCACCGACACCTCCACTCGCCCATCTGTGCGCCCATCGCCGGCTGTTGCCATAGCAACAAAGAGGATACGAGGACTGTGTACGCCGGAGCCTCGCCCTGCTACCTGTGGCTGTACCTGTCACCCCGGCTTGACATGTATTAAATGGGAGCTGCTGTTTAACCGTGTCGCAGTTAATTAAGTGGGGGCTCTGCAGCCTGTTTTGATGGGACTTCCTGTGCATCTGCAGCCTGCGTGTGCAAAAAAAAAAAAAAACACTTATTATCTGGGAAATTCTTCACTGCAAATGCTGCAAGAAGCTGTAAGCTTTGCATAGTTTCCCTGCTGCAACGCCAAAAAAAACTTTATTTCCCCTTACGTTTTCATGACTGACTGTTATTAAATCAGATAGCACATGTTCTAGATTACTGTATAGCACTTATAAATGGACTTATGTCTGTTCTTGTCTTTTTAAGGTGAGTTCTGTATTTACTTTAATTCAATTATTAATAATTGTCCACTAAAGAGACTGAAAAATGGGTACTACACTACAAGGGTGGGATCAAGTCAATGTCATAAGTCTCCAGATTTTGTCCTCAAGTCATTTCAATTCAATTCAATTCAATTTTATTTGTATAGCCCAAATTTATAACCACAGTCGTCTCAGTGGGCTTAGTACGGTAATTGTAAAGCAAACATACAATCAAATGGATCATAAATGCATAGAATTCAATAAGATAATACTAAACGTTAACTTAACAGGGGCGGCGGGCCCCTGCCTCGCTCCTCCCTGGACCAACCGTGGGCCGGGCAGATGGCTGCCTGGAGTGCGGGGCGGGTCTCCCTTGGGGGGTCCTGGCTCGTACCTGGGGTTGGGGCGGGGGGATGCCCGGAACTCCTGGGTGGTGGTGGGGTGCTCGTCTGGGGCTGTGGGCGTCCTTCTCCGGTGGGGCCCTGCGTTGGGTTCTCCCGGCGCGGCGGGGGGGCTGCTCTCCTGGTTGGGCTGGGGCGGCGCTCTCTCTCCCTCCGTGCCTCCCTGCTCTCTGGCTCTGGGGGCCTTGCGGCGGTCCTGCTGGCCCTGGCCTGGGTGGCGGGCTTGGTCGCCCGGGCGGCGGTTGTTCCCTGCCGGTTCCCGTGTGGCGTTGGGGGGATTCCGGCTGCCGCTGCTGCTGCGGTGGGGGTCTTGGGGTGGGGATGGCTGGGCACTCTCCCTCCTTCTTTCCACGTTCCACCATCCATTTTAGAAGAACATAAACACTCACCTGAGCACAGGTGTTAGCTCACCTTTGCACTAACAGTTTGCATGACTGAATGACTGAAATATTTCACACTAGTTGGTTTTAAGGCATAAGTATGCGTGTGAACACTATCTGTTTTGTGTACATGTCGACAGGTGGACATTTTTGCAGCTAGCAGGTGTGTTGATAACATTTGAGTTTGTGTGTGGACAGGCTCCGCCCTTATTGTACTACATTTGAACCTTACCATAATGATTAACAACCAGTAAACTTGTTGCTTTATGCTGCTTCATGGTCTTATCCCCCTTCCCCTCCTATTATCACCCCCTACCCCCCCTCTCTAACGTCCCTCTCTCTTCTTCCCTTCTTTCCTTTTCCGACCGGTCCAACACCAAAGATTTTCAGACATGATTGAAATTAATAAAGTTTGGCCTCAATTACAAAAGGGGTTTATCCAGACATACCTTTGGTTTGTCTGAAGATTAATAACCCTTTTGTTAAAGTAAAATCTGTCCAACACAAGAGGCCCTCAGCTCTCATCTGTCTGCCCAGCTGTTGGACAGGACAAGTTAAAAATAAATAAATAAATAAATAAACGTTAACTTAACAGACTAAACTAAACTGGACATCCCTGCCTTTAGACCCTCCTTCGCGGTAAGGAAAACTCTTAAAAAAAACAGAATCCAGAATGAAGGACAGGTGATGTACCAGAACACTTAGAGAGAATTAGCTTATCTAACTCTACAACTACATGTTTAAAGTCCAGCAGAATAGCTTCATCCAGATGGAGTTGGGGGGACAGTCAGGGGCGCCAGACGAGCCAGAGACAGGATCCACAGCCAGGTGTAGGAGCAGTAGTAAAGGCAAGCCAGAGACGAGGTCAGGTACAGGAGCACGGATGAGCCAACTGGAATCTGGAAGAACTCCCACTCCCCAGGAGGGGAGAGGGGGAGAGGGACAGTAAATGAATCACTGCACCAAACAGAGGCATGGAGAACTAAATGATGAATAATGATCAAGAATAGAGTAGAAGTAGATAAGTAAAGAGGACAGAACCCCAGTGAACCATAGTTACCCCAGCTTCAAAGTTCTTGCTGCCTACTAACAACTAATTGTTATTATTAAGTTTAATTTACACAAATTAACATTAAGTTAAATAATCTCTGAATACTAACTAGTCTGACAATAAGCCTGTCCACAGAGGAATGTTTTCAGTCTAACTTTGAATGTAGAAACTGAGTCGGCCTCTCTTCCATGAGCTGGGAGTTTATTCCATAAGACAGGGGCTTGGTGGCTAAACGCTCTACCTCCAACCGTACTTTGACTAATTCTAGGAACCACAAGCAGTCCTGCATTTAGTGAGTGAAGTGTTCTGATTGGATGGTAAGTCAATTCCAGGTACAGCTGTTAAGTCTTTTGAGTCCTTCCTAGTCCTTTCAACAACAGATCAACAATATTTATACATGATGTAAGAATAATAATATTTATGATTTATACTGGTTGGTCTTGGTGGACAAGTTAAAAAAAACTAAAATAGATAAATAACAATAACAATAAATGTAGTTTTATCCTGCTGTGAATCAAACATCACATAGAAAAAGTGTCTTTGAAATGATAAAATAGGAACCCGTGATCTACATGGAGGTTTTTTCAAGTATACGGTTCTGTTTGTGGTCGTAAAGTCAAACCATAAATGTTTTTATTAACCTTTGTTAGCAGTATTTCCCATATCTGCACAGATGATTAGATTTTTGTGTGATTATATCATCCATCCTCATTGTCTGAATGCAGAAACAAATCCATGCAAATGTTCCTTTGGACCGGATCACAGTAAAGGCTTTTTTGGTTCAGTAAGCTCCTGAAACCTGATTCCTGTTGATCCCATTTTTAGCATGTGAACTCTAATGAGTTTGGGCTTGTTGGTGAAAATGTACAAACAAATAAAGAACCTTGTTCTCTGACTTAAGCTGACTTTAATTGGCTGCTTATTCAACCACAAATTATTCAATTCTATCCTCTGTCATGTAAAACTCAATCGAACCAAGGCTGATTTTATTTTAAGACCTTTTTTTTCCAGAATTTTAAACAAAACTGAATTTCATTACTGTGTAACAGGCTCCTGTTTTAGCTGAGGATGTCTTCAGCACTCATTTGCAAGTTTGTCAGTCCGCCTTCAGCGCTTCTTCTGAGCCAGTGATGTGGCAGAGACAAACCCAGGGCGATCTCTGTCTGAGTCGCCTCAGTTTGTCACAACGACTCAGGAAGCTTTTGTAAAGAAGTGGGAGAGTCTTAGGAAAAAAACAAAAAGCTTTGGAACCACTACAAAAAAAAGTATTTAAAAGAATAAATGAAGATGTTTACGGAGTGAAAGCAGTGAATGAAGTAGATTAGATCCTGATGGAGCAGAAACGCGAAGCGTGAGGAGGATTGAGTTCAGGCTGAAAGCAGCCTGATCTGAGACCCGTCTGTGTTTTCTCTTCACTAAAATCATTTCATGTTTCATGCTTTTTAAGTTGGTTTTCTGCTTTAGTAAAAACAGAGAAAATTGGAAAAGAATTATCCTGGAACTGGGATTTGTTCCCGGAAACAAACAAAGGTTGAACGGATTGTTCTTTGTTGGCTCTGGGTCTTAACTTGACTGCAGCATTCATGGCAGTCTGGTTACTTGAAGTGCTGACAGAAATCCGTGCACTCCTGCTTTCTTCAGGCCATCCAGTGACTGGTGTTGATCCATATGCTGTTTGAGAGGCTTCATCGCCCCGACCAGCGTAAGACGGAGGAAACACTGGTGGTTGTGTGGCTGTGAGCCCCCCGAGCCTGTCTGAATATGGGAGGGAAATGTAGGTCAGCCCTGCTGTTGTAGCCCAGCAGTGAACCCGCCACTCAGAGTCTGGAAAACACCAACTGGCACGAGGACTCGTGTAAATTAGCACGTGACTTTTTTTGACACCAGGGTTTCATTGATCTTCGTTTTTGTATTTTTTAGCAGACCCACTATCAAAGGAAAGTACTACAACGGTTGTGAATATGTTTAAATCTCAGCCGGAAGAGTCAGCATGGGAGCGGTGTAACTAGCAACAACAGTGGGGGGGGGGCTCTTCGTGTCCTATGAATAATACTTAAGAGAGGCTCACTCCTGATCAAAACGCGCTCTGGTGCACCCTTGATTTGCAGAGGATAAGGATCATTAAAGCTCCTCCTCTCCATAGTGTGTCGGGTCTCCAGTGGTTCTGACTGGATCTGGAAAAGCCTGCAGCACTTTGCTGTTTGAAGGCTGCAGAAATGATGGAGGAGTGCACGGAGAGGCTGAGTGGGCGTGATGTGCAGATCCGTTCAATTGAAATAAACTGTTGGAGAAAGAAGGCGCCCTTTGATTCTCCATCTTAGTTTTTAGATTATTCACTTCAGACTTTAGTTTTTGTAAGTGTCGAATTGGAGATGTTTATTTTTATTCTGAAGTTTTGAATGGACATTTTGAGATCAAAACTTGATGTTCTGCATTGTAAAAGAAGAAGTATCTCCTAAATGTCTGACTCGCGTTCAGCCAAACAGGGCTTGACCCGTGTGGGCGTCTCTGGTTGTTGAGTTGTCAATTATAGAGAGGATCTTATGGTCCCAAGCTGATTAAAACTGTGTTTTAGGTGTTTTAAACATGTTTTTGTAGCATTTTTTTCTGATGATTGAGAACATTTATAAAGACAATTAAGCTTCTTTCTTTATTTAAATCGTTTCGAATCAGGAACAGAAGGAAAAAATGCAGTTTGAAAAAGATTGTAGAAAATCTGGAGGGCGGGGCTTCAAGCTCCCCGTTCTGCTCCATTCTAATGCATCCACTGTCAGACAAATAGATCCACGAAAGTAAACTACGTCTAAACTGGATAGCTCTGATACTGCTGCCATTTTTGTTGCACCGCTAATGTTAGGTTGGAGTGAGCTAGCAGGAGAGAATGTAAACATTGAGCTCTCAACAATGGGAAAGGGACGGGGGGGACGGGGGGTTTGCAGGGTCTTTCTGCATCAACGGAACCGCCCACAACTCTGAGACAAATTTCTAAATTCAGTCTGCCGCTCTGCAGAAACTATGTCAGAGAAGACGGTAAAGGTTTTGGCTAAAAACGGCATAATCATTATTAAAAGACCATTGGGAACGCTTTGAAAATAGATCAGAAGATGATTGGAGTGGGACTCCAGAGTGAGCGCAGGAGTGTCTTACAGTCCTCTTGAGGCTCGTACAGCCACCTAAAAAGGAAACGTACCATCGTCATATGTGTCTATCCTCCTCATGTAACAGTCAGGCTGCAGCCAGGACCGCACACTTGTTACGTCAACAGCACTTCTTCCAACCCCCCAATCTGCAGGGTTTGGGGGGTTGGATTTTTCGTGCAAGCCACCTGTGTAAACCATACAGGTATGACCAATTTGTGACCCCCAGACGGCCCGTATCCACCCGTAAGGACAGTTGGGACTTGTAGGGCTTTAAGGACAGAACTGTTCTGTGAAGAAAGCAAAGCATTGAAGCAAACTCGTAAATTGGATTGAAAATGGTTTATTTGAAGCAATCAAAGCAAGAATAATGCATAATCCACACCGTTTTACATCCATACAAAGACGCATCAAACATAGGATAATTAGTCATAAAGTCATAGACTGCTTGAAAGGGAGTGGAAGGAAACAAACTTATATAATCCCACCCAAATGTTTTCAATGTTGGAGAAACTCAACAAACCCTTTCAGTCAGGACCGTTATCTGCTGAAGAACGACCCACTAATGAGCTAGTTTGGCCATTTTCATCTCTTTGTCTGAAGATTTACCTTCAATCATACCACATCTGCATATTATAGAAAGCCAAAAATGTTACTAGGGTTAGAAACATCAAAGTTTTCTACTCTTTTTTCTTTATTTTTTACGCTAAGTCTTAGATGAACTGGAGGATTCTGTGTTTCGAAGCATTTAATTTGTTTTTGTGATCAATAACATACTTTACCAGTAAACATCAGATACAATTAGCTCTCAAACAAGCAGGAGATAAATGTGTTAAATTACTGCTCCGTTCCTGGATAGCCCATGTGGAGTGACGGATAGATAAGCCTTATCTTGATGCTTGAGGCTCACTAGCTTGTTCGGAAATAATTAAAACGATGGTAAACAAGAAAGCAGCGCCTTTTCAGGGACTATTTTCTGCTTCATTTATGACAGCTGGCTGGTATAAACACTGCAGCTTGCTCACCGTATTCATCACATTCAGGAAACTCTTCTGCATAGTTTGACCAGAGGCTGAAGAATGATTTATTGATGTCTTTTATTTTTTTTCTAGCTCTGGAAGTGATACTTTAAAGCATTTTCTTAAAGGACGAACTTTGCTCTGACTTTCTTTGGTAGATTTGAAGCACAACTATAACTAGAAAAATAAACAAATACATAAGTCGGCTCATAATTTCCTGTTAAAGATTCTTTGAAAAGGGGCCTTCTGAGTTTCAGTGAGACTTAAAAGGTTTCATCCTAATCAACCTGAAAAACCAAAACTTGAACTGACATATTGCAGACTTCATGTTGAGTCTTTTCTGTCAGAATTAGATTAAAATTAAAGTCCATGTGATCATTTATGTGACAGAAGTTGAGGCACCTGGTCTCGGAGAAAGGAGAAGGTCCTCACTTCTCCATCTCCGTTTTCACTTTATCTGAACTTTCAGGATTTGTCCTGGTGGCGAGGAACAGAACATGTGTATCACATGACAAACAAACGCCGGATCAAATCACATTAGTTGTGCAAGTTACTACTTTACAGCACTTTGAATGAATGAATGAAGAAAGCTTTATTTGTCAAATGCAGTATCAACACAGGTCAACAATGCAATGAAGACAAGAACTGATTGACTCGCCAAAATAGGTCGGGCAGTACCTATGCGCACGACTGTAGTACCTTGTGAAGAAAAATGCAAAAAAGACGTGACAATAGAATAGAAGACAAGTTGTAGGTAGAAGGTGCATGTGGAAATTGAGTACAAAACAAATAAACTATGTTGAAATACAGAGGGATAGATACAGAGTCCATGTGAAATTAAACACAATGGGATGTTTTTGCACATATTGCTGTTCGGTCTTGATTATCGAGCTATTTGGACTCCCTATGGAGTCTTTTTGTACGTGCCGGCGGGCTCCTGTATCGTCTGCCAGAGGGTAATAGTTGGAGTGGATCAGAACTTGTGTTCGGCATAACAAGCAAATGCCGGAAACAAATCACATTTGTTGTGCGAGGCGCCACTTTACAGCACTTTGCTAAATGTTTGTCCCACTTTTCATTCGCATTGATCGATGTAAAACCCTTTTGGGTGCAAACGGTGTCCCTCTGGATCTGTAAAATCTGATAGTTTCTTCTCTGACACCAAAGAAGACTTTCCAAAATGTGCTTTTTAAAGGTTGTAGGCTGATCATAAATCATTTTTCTGGAATGGAAAGCTGAATTTGAAGTAGCTCAACAATAAATGTGGTTAAAACTACAAGGTAACATTTCACAAACCTGCAGCACTTTTGTCGTTCTAATTATTGGAGTCGGGTTTACACTGAAAGGTTCATCATGTGACTGTTCTACTCATTCATGATTCAGTGCATCAACACATCTTTATATCCAAATATTTACTAAACCTGACACAAGAAGGGATTTCTCAATGTGGTTACACATTTGTGGCTTCAAAATAGTCTTATTCCCCCCCCCGGCTCCACAGAGATCCTTAAAGCATATTTTCATACCAGTCGTTCCTATCGGCCCACAAAGTGCTTATTTGTGGCGCTCACACACATTCATGACCTAATGGAGGCTTTGGGGTCAGCGTGGAGTTTCTCGCCTGAGGACACGTGGACTCAAACTGCCAATTCTTCCGGTCAGAAGGCAACTCTTCCCATTTCCTGAGACGGCAGACGGCTTCAGACATTCGTTATTTCTCCATCATAAACGGAACCAAAGAAACTCTAGAAAACACCTCAGTACTTCTTTTGTGAAGGCTCTCATTCACGGGTTCATCCCAGGAAAAGGGGGCGAAATGTCTTAGAATTTAAAGACTAAAATCCATGTTTGGAAATAAAACAAAAAAAAATAAAAAAAAAATAAAACCTTTGCTGTTATGGTCTGGCAAGAGAAGTTTAGAACTGATACAAACCTTATTAGTGCAACACCAAGCTGCCTATGAAGAACACCTCACAGAATCTGAATTTATCCCCTTAAACTTGATTAGGCTGGTTGTTGCTAAACTAAGCTGGATCATTTATTTAGAAAACAGCTATTAGCCTCAGAAAATTTAAAAGAAAGGTTTTTATTAGTTCCCCACATTTTTTAACAGAAAATGGTATCTGACGACCATTTCTTTAACTATCATCGTCTGAATCAGTTTTCATATTTAAAACATAAAACAAAACATTAAAATCTAAATTTGTGTTTAAGCGATCTGATCCGCTGTTTTATAGGTAATGCTTTTCTAATAATATATATTCTTGTACGTCTTTTGTATACAGGGGCGGACCGTGCATTACACACCCGGGCCTTCAGTAGTGCTACGTCTGAATCGCTCAGACCCTCATGAACCATTTTACGATGCAGAATACAGCTTTGTGTTGCAGATTGAAAGTTCCAGCCAGCACAAAACATTGAAAACAATAACATACATTTGGAATATTATTTATTATGAAATGAATCATTTCACACATAAAAAAATAGGATTATTTGAAGACAAAATCCATCCTCCTCTCTTTCCTCAAAAACAGTCCATCACCTTGTCATGTAGATTATCGCTTCAGTTCCATCCAGAAGTCCTTTTCTATTCCATCAAGGCCCGTGCTGAGAGCCCAGTCTGTCCAGTTGTGTTTCTGCATAGATTTGAATTCACTTTAGAGCCGAAAATGTCCGCTGGACAGACGCAGTGGACACGGGGACGGTCAGCGCCAAACACACCAATCTGGAATACTGCTTCATGATTCACTTACAGTCGATTTTTCTGATGGAGGACGTTGAGGAGATCAGTGGGAGATTTTCCTGCAAATCATTAATTAAAATTAACATTAATGGAATAATCAACATAACAGTCAGCTCTGTTTTTAACTTAGACAGATCAAAAAATTCTTTGCGGCTCTGTGTCTGTCTTTTTTAGCGTACTAATGCACGTTCAATCAGAAGGTCTGAATACTGTGACGCTGCCTAAGTCTGCTGGAAGGCCCCGGTGACACCAACTCAAAATCTGATTGGTTAAAAGAAACGAATGTCCGACATTGATTTTGCATTAGAGGGCCTTCAGAATACACAGTGAAGGCCTCTTTAGCTCTGACTCTGCCTGGCAACAAAGGGCAGCTGAAATGCGATTGGTTAAATGCTCCAATGTGAAAATACGTCTGTTTGGAAGCAGCATAAACACAATAAAAGGGAATGGGCAGACCATTTGGAATGATTTAATGAGTATACATGGATAAAGTATAATGAACACATGATTGAAATATGTTTTAGGCCTTCAGAGAAGGCCTTGAATGCCCTCATTCTACCACTGTTTGTATGTTACTTTCTGCGTGGAGTTTGCATGATCTCCCCGGGAATGCATAGGTTTTCTCCAGGTACTCTAGCTTCCTCCCACAGTCAAAAGGCGTGCGTCATAGTTTGACTGATTACTTAAAGTTGAATTTTGAATGGGTGTGTGGCATCAGACTGGCCGCTAGTCCAACAGTAGCCAGGTTAGTGTCTGGCAACTCCGTGACCTCAACAGGAATCAAACAGATTAAGAAAATGGATGGATGAATGGATAAATACATAAAAAATGCATTTTTATTACATTAACAACCAAAGGATTTGGGATTATGAAAAAACATGTTTCAAGTTAGAAAGCCTGACAAAATAGAGAAGATCTAATGTAATGCAAAGCTCAAGTACAGATAAAGATCAACAGGTTTTGCCGGTTGATGCTTTTGCAAAAAAAACAACTGTCCAACATTGGAGGAAAAAGGTTCCTCCAGTATTCTCAGATCTGACTTTATTACCACAGATCAAAACATATAAACAGGACGTATGAAAGGAGAAATGTCAATAAGTTCCACAGACGAACCAGACAGCATTCCTTCAGGCCGTAAGGCAGGGGTGTCAAACATACGGCCCACGGGCCGTGTCCGGCCCGCCAGGTGGTTAAGTCCAGCCCACACATGAAGAGCAAACATCTTAAGCATTTTTAAAGAAGAAAGCACGTTTTTAGTCCATTCCTGTGGCCAGTTATGATTTTTTACAGAAATAACCGAAATTCGCAATTCTGCCACTAGGGAGAGCAAATGAAAAGCAAAATAGGTGAAACATCACATGTTTGTGCGTGCCAAAGGTGAAACCTAACAGCTCTGCCTCTTGTAAGATGCAGTTTGTTTCCCTGCGAGCCTCAAGGCTGTTGTGTTGCTATAAGAATGATCAGTAGTGACACAATAATGACCAAAATGTTGTCAAAAAGAAGCGGATTGCTGAGCTTTCCAGGAAAAATGGAGTTTTCTTTTTAGGCAGGGTGTTTCATTTTTTTTGCGTAGCCCCTCTTGAGGTTATTATCGGGATTGCTTCAGTGTCCAAACGTCTTGGCATGATTCTGGTAAACTATGAAGCCGTTGGTGCACTGAGGGGAATGGAGTCAGGACCCTGGAGATCAATTCAGTTATACGCTTTTCTCCAGTGGGCCGAACCCCATTGAGAGGCGAATTCAGCAACTAAACCCATAAAATCACAACATTTTCATATAAACATGCATAACAAAATACTAAATTAAAATAAATACCAAACAAAATAAATAGCTTCAAGGTTTCTTTAACCTTGGATGCAAAAGACAAGACTAAGAAGTGGAGAGAGAACGTGGTGTTGCTTTTTCTGCAAAGGCTGATTGTGGAAGATGGAAGACGGGAAGAATAACACAGCTCACAAGAAAAGCTTCCCATCTCCTTCGACCCATCGCTTACCAATTGGTAAGTATTTTCCCCTGCTCCAGAATCAGCTGATAGACGTCGATCGCGTCAACAGCCAAGAAGTATCTCACAGTTATTTTGGTGACACCGCCAACATCTCCAGCGTTAACGGGTTGATGTGTCCTATAATCCAACGCGAGTTGTGGTCAAAAAATGCGATAATTTTCCAGAAATTGCGTCTCGGCATCATCAGTCGTCAAACATTTGTCTCCATGGTGAGTCTGTTTGGTCCTCCCAACCATGGGGTCAGACCCAAAAGAGGCTGATACCCCCGAGTACATGATGATGGATGGAAATCTTTACCGCTGATGGGGCTCTCCTGTCAAAAAAGACGTCTTGCGGCTCCGGCATGGACCGCCGTGACGCTGGCACGGGGAACAGGAGAAGAAAATGTCAGACAAAAGATTTAAAGCTCAAAAGAAGAGAGATGATGGGAGCGGTGTGAAAAGAGAGCATGGCAGAAACAAAAAAAGCCCCACTGTGAGAATGAATGCAGACTCTGGGGATGAAGCTGCACCCTCTAAGAAGAGAACTAACAAGCCTCCCTGTGGTGTTCTCTGCTGCCAAATGTTATGACTGATCAAGTCAGAGCTGCACTCTTTATTAGCGCTGATCACACATCGCCAGTCGAGTTTTTCTGCACAGAAGAGCACTCCTCCTTTTCTTCTGCTGAACTGTGTTCCCGTCTGTCGGCTTCACTTCATCCCCCATATTGTCGTAGTCCTGTCAGAGCAGACAAAGGAAAGCTGCCGCCATCACACACCCTTCAAAGATGGCATTTCGGCCTCTGAAACAACACCCGTTCATCATTCGATCGCTTCACTGTCAGCTCTAATCCAGAGCTTTGCCTCCATCACAGATGAAGTCAATAACATTTGTGGAAAGACCAGAACTTCAAAGGTCCAAAGGGGCTTTACGGGGAGGATTCTGTGTGAGAACAGACCCACCCTGATCATTTCTGCAAACTGCTGCAGAGCCGTTTGATTCTCTTCAAATGTGGTGCACGGGGCTATTAAAGCAGCTTTGATCCTCCTCCTACTGGGAAGCATCTGAAAGTGACTCTTTAGGGGAGAAAGTGCCCCTCCAAGGGTCTCATCTGCATGCGGAGGACTATGCCTGCAGCGGGGGGGGGGGGGCAAACCCACATCCAAATCCAGCCAAATTCACAGCCAGACTGTACCTGCTCACATGAGGAGGACTCCGCGGGGGATGGCTTCAATCGCCCAATGAGCTGCAGTCAGTTCTAATTCAAGGGCTGCTTAACACTGAAAAAAACTCTTGGCCCTTGAAAGCAGCACAATGTCAGCCGCTGAAGCTGCAGCAATTCCAACAGAACCAATGAAACCACTACAGCCTAGGTCACATGCACCAGTACAGGGTTGACCCCTAGGGTCGTAGAGAGGAGTGGCTGCATCTTACCTTTTGTAGTTCCCATCAGGCTTTTTTACAACCATCTCATGAAAATGGAACGTACCATTTTTGGACGTGTGGTGATGTCAGAGTACTGGACCCTTAATGATAACCTGCATGCGTGGGCCCGTGCACGTGATATGTGTAAGTGCCCGTTAGACGCCCACACAAACTACAAACTGTCTAATTTCCTCATTTCTAACAGTGGGGCTGCAGCCAGGAGCGCGCACGGATGAAAAATCTTTAGGTCATGCATGAGTCTCACCTACTTCCCCCTCCGTCACGTGTTGAATATGACCTGTCGCCCGCGGTTTTCTCTGAGCGATCAATGACCTTACTACTTCCTGTGGGTCACCGTCTGCCACCGTACGGGTCAGACCATTTTTCCACCCATAGGGACAGTTAGGACTACAGCTTTACCTGTGAGGAAAACCTCACACAAAATGAAACAGAAACATTTAAAGCCTAAAACAGATGGCAGAAGCCTCAGTAAAACGTTTGTCATGTTTTGCTCCCGTCTTGTTCTCTGTTTTCTTACATTTTTGGAAAGTAATTTAAAGGCCATCAAGCAGAAAAAGGTTTTGAGCAAAAACATTTAAATCTTTTAATTTCTTGATTAAATATAGATATAAACTCTGCAAAACATACAGACGTAAACAGTTTGGAGCTTTAATTTGTAAAAAGGTAATCCTTTATATCTTATTACAATCCACTGAAGGTAAAAAAAATGATTTCATTCGTTTTAATCTTCAAGATCCAAAAAAAGATGACAGGATTACTCTGCACCCAAAACAGGTGTATAGTTATTAATCTCAAGCATGATTAAGATTCCTGTTATTTTAGTTTCCAGGTCAGGTTTGTGTTTATTGAAAATGTTTTTTATTCTTTATTTGCGCTACTCCACATCTTTAGTGCTGATTGTTGTGTTCATGAGACATCATTTCATCGATTTACAATCATGATTGGAGAAAAATTAATTCATTTTATTTAAATTACTTTTGGAAATTCCCAAGAAGGAATGGAAAGATTATATAAATAGTTTTTCTGCAGTTTTATAATCGCTGCGTCTAAAGGTAAACAGGTCTTTAAATCTGCGTCTAGGATGGATCCAAAGCTGCAGCGTCGTGCGATAATTAGGATATGAACGGCACAAGTGAAAGGAAATGTGCCGCCATTCACTTTGAGCATCTGCAGAGTGTCCAACACGTGTGTGATCCACATCTGGCCCCATGCATCATTAACTCACATTGACCTGCGCAGACCTCTGAGCAGCTGCAGCCGGCGCCATGCAGTCGATGTGAAACAAACACCAGCGGCTCGTTTCCTCCGTCACTCCACGATCTAGATGCAGCCGTTTGTGAGGGCGGAGCCAACGCAGGGATCATGATGGTGGGGGGGGGTGTCCTCTTTCTCCTGTGGTGGAGGATGTTGCAGCAGCTTGCTCACCTGGCAGCCCTCCCACCCCCTGCCCCACTCTCTGGCGATTACCACTGTAATCCATATTTAATGGACTCGGCTCAATCCCTCCTCCCGTCCTGATGCCTGCTCCCGATTAAAGCTCCGCCGCGTCTCCATCCAGATGTTACGGCTGGACTCGGTGAGAGTCGGAGAAGTCTGTGATGCAATGCGGAGCCCTTCCCCTCTTCCTGTCCAAAGCAAGTAAAAAAATCCAAAAAGCTGTCTTCTTTGGGCCCTTTGAACTATTTCTGCGTACGCCCGTGGGCTATGGTAGGGCTTACCTGGAGCTGCGGCGGCGGCAGTGTGAGAACCAAAGGCCAAAAACTGTGTTTTGAGATTGGAAGGTGGTGGTGGTTCCAGCTCCTGATGGCGCTCGCCAGCGAGCGAGGTGTGAGTGTTTTCCTTCACCTCGGACCTCCTTCTCCTCAGTGACTCATCCATCAGCTGCTGTCTCACTGCTGATGCAGAGGTTTTAATATCATCTAGCCGTTCCTTTGGGGCTTTGTTCTTTCTTTTTTTTTTTTTTTTTTTTTTGCTCTGTAATTTATGGCAGAATCCAAGGTGGGGGGGTGTCATTTATTCATAATGCACTTCCCTGTGATGCCGTCTCTCAAAATGTTCTTGTAATTCTCAAGAAACCTTCATTGATTTCAGCAGGCACGTCCAAAGTGTGGCACCCAGGGTGAATTTGAACTCAGCCTATTTTAAAAATAATGTGGCAGTCAGCTGGAAAAACATCCATCCAACAGTATTTTATATTTATAAGAGCCATAGTGGACTGATCGTTTTGGGAACATTATGTTTCCACGCTTGGAAACAGAATGCATTTTTATTTTCAAGTTTCTCCACATTTTTAGCCCCGTTTGTTCTAGTTTTAGATCTCTGGAAGGACGCTGCTCTCACAGAGTTTGGACTGGAAATCTGCATTATTTTAATGTTATTTGGTTGGAATTCAAGAGACAGTTTGGGATTTTTTTTAAGTAATATTTATCTTCTTAAATAAACTACTGGCGTTTTAGCCGCTTGTCTGAAAGTTTTTCTTCATTAAGCATGATTCTGTGTAACTGAACCTACGGTCCTCAGCTAAAGCACCAATATCATTCATTCCTGTAGCAGCAGCTCAGTTCCCAACTATGCTTGGGAAGTCTGACTCTATAGGAGAAATGGATTGATTTGGCGTTCCAAACAGGAAGTATCCGCTGGCTCCAAGAAGCCAAAATCCCACAAATGTCTATAAAGAAATAAACAGCTGTTACTCATTCAGTTGATCAGAATAATTATTTTGGCTTTTTTTAAACATCTGTTTGATAATACTCATTTTGTTCAGGATATTTCTTTCTGTTGCTCTAGTTGTAAATGGACCAATCAGAAGCCTCAATAAAGGTAGGTGGAGCCTGCTGGTCCTCACCTACAACATTCAGAGCAATTGTTTGCTGTTTTGTTTTTTGTGGCCCGCTTTTTAACTGGTAGAGCTGTGGCCTTCCAACAAGCTCACTCCTGATTGGTGAGAGTGGTTACCATAGAAACATTGAGCAGACGTCGTCTGGCTCGAATATCGTCGCGAAAAAAGGCGACTGAATTGACTTAATTTGGTTGGAGCTCTCTTGCAGAGCGGCAGGAGTTCATTAGAACTGTGGACCGGTAGTGTGGAGCAACCCCCCCTCATTTCCCATCATCCATCTGTTTACATGTTTCTCCCACTTTAGCTTACATTTCCTCCAGAGCGGGTCTTTAGGACTAAAACTGATCAACCTTTAATGCTGGTTGAAGCTTTAGGATGCCTTCTCATCCTCAAGTGAACCAGTAAAAGGAGGAATTCCCTAAATGCTTCGGAGCATTCCTCTGTGGTTCCTCTGTGGTTCCTCTGTGGTTCCTCTGTGGTTCTGTCCCGTTTCTGCTGGAAGCGGCGAAGGTCTGAACTTATCTGCAGGCCGTCCATCCGCTGCAGAAAGCATATGTGCCTGAGCTGGCAGCCATATGGGAGTGATGGCAGCCTCCCCATCACTCTGTGGAGCAGCGATTTGCCTCTTTGTGTTGTTGCAGGGAAATGTATGCTTCTGCTGAAGTGGACAAACAGCCAATCGGTGTTATTGATTTGCCCGCCGGTCAATCCGTTAACTCGAGTAAATGATCTCCCTGCAGGAGGAATTCCTTTAAACCTCCGAGCGCTTCCGTTTATCAGAACGACTTCTTAATTAGCTTGGTGCGTTTTTAACAGACAGACGTATATTTAGAAATCTGGACATCTTTTTTTAACCAAAACAGCGAAGATGTTTGTGAAAAAAATTCAAAGCCGTAGATGGGCAGTGACCAAAAAAAAAAAATAAAAAGAGCCTTTTATGTCTGGGAAAAATCGAAGCGGCAGACCTTTACACCAAAGAGGCACAGAAAGTCCGGAGCGGCGTCCGTCCTGTGGCTGCTATCAATATCCTAGCAACAGTCTCCCAGGATCGCCATAATCTCCCCAATCCAGCCAATTAACAAGTGAACAGAGTGAGACGGGGAGGTTAGAGGAGCAGGGACTGACATTCAGGCTCACGGCTTCATCACTTCCACTTGACACCACAGATATTTCACTTCCAACCAGGTGGTGTTTGTCTCCGTGTTCGTTGCAGGTTTTCTGATGTTATTAGGCGCCGCGCCACCTGTCAGTGGCGCTCTGATGATCTGTCAGCACGGTGATCGTCTCAGGTTGAAACAAACACAAACACGTTTAAAAGGCTTACATTCCTTTCCCGAAGTCACGGCATAAACGTTTGTCACACCTAAATCCTTAAGGCATCAAACCAATTTATTACAAATTTATCATACTTTACTTACAATAAAGAACACATTTTTAAATACAGATTTATAAGAAAATGTTGAAAATGTGTCATTTCTATAAAATATTGATTGTTTTTAAATTTGTTTTATTCTTCTGGGCAGATTTTGATGTTTTTCTAGTGTTCTCTGCTGCTGACCCCAAACATCCATGTGCTTGACCTTTGACCTTAAGGCCGTGTCACACAGCCCCTACGTGCGGTTTTTGCATTTTCCACGTATGAATTCATCGTTCGTGAATTCGGTTTTTTCAGCTGTTCACATGCTTTAGTTGGTTGAGAATTTCACAATTTATGTGTATTTTATGTAGTTTATACGCAAATGTTTAGTGTTCCACGACCGCTCCACGTGCGGCTAGCAGACCTTTACGCATGTACCACCGATTTAAAATTCTAATATCGCGCACATTTTACGTTAAAATGACAAAATTGACGCATGAATCACCAATAAATTGCATATAAACAACGCAATTATCGCGCACGGTTCATGTTTTTCATTGATTTACGTGTGCTTTGCGTGGTTGATTCGTACTTGATACATCTGTGAACATTTCACGTTAAGAACTCAACCTTTCTTTGTCCGTGTATTTCCACTTATGACCAAATTACATCCGAGAAAGATGCGCCTTCGTAGTGGCTGGGTGACAGAAGTAGGATACTTGTTCTATGGATTATGAACTCTGGACGCATGATCTCACTCATTAAATTTGACCGCACCGACCTGCTTTTGGGTGTAAAATCTGACTTTTTGAGCTACGTTCACGTTGAAGACGATTAGCGCATCAGGGGCGTCCAGTTTCCATGTTCAGTCAATGTACAGATGTAATCAGAGGTCCTGTGGCGTGATGCCTCCAGGGTTCAAATACCTGAACTTTGGCGAAGAATTCAAATTAACGTCAACCAATCAGAATCTCAGCTTTAGCCCGTGTTGATGATCTCATGAACCCAGACATGGAACTGTGATCCCCAATGCTTTTGTAGAGCTCTTCAAGATAAAAGTGATTTCTCAGCATCATCCGTATCTTCCATGTAGCAATTAGGCTAGAAACGTCTGACTTTGTGTGGCGTGAGCAGCAAGTGTCCAGCAGCGACTTGGATGCTCAAATTGCGTTTGGCAGCAAGTTGATGGGAGTCGGGGGAGAACTATTTCTTGTGGTCCCACACCATCACACCGCCGCCACCATGTTCTTTTGAATGCTGTGGATGAAGACCTCTGATGGGTGCGGAGATTTGCTCCTGCTGTGGTTTGTGTGTCTTGGGTCACATGATGATCCAGTCCTGACAGTCCTTCTCACAGACGGGATTGTCACCGCTCAGCACCCTGGGCTTCTTTTATGGGGGGGTGGCAGTTTGGTGGCAGTATTGCCCTTGGGCACTTAAGCTGCACGGAGCAGCTCCTATGAATTATTAAAAAAGGTTGGTGCGTTCACTTGCAGAGCTGACATTGAGCTGGTTGTAGCGGTTCTTCATCTTCAGGACCCCCCACCCCCTCGTGAAGGAAGCCCCCACAGCGCTGAGTCTCCGCCTCCAACCGTGAACCTTCACAGGCGGCGTCTTCAGGGTTTGACAGCACAGAGAAGCTTCTCCTTCCCTTCAGGAGTGACAGATCCCGGCAGGTCCAACGTCTCTGCCACATTTGTAGGTCCTGCCACACATTGTCACTAACCGGGAGGTGGGGGGTCTGGCGGGAGAAGCACCTGTCAATCTCCTGATCTATTCTAGGCTGTTGAAGTCTGCAAGCAAAGATTGGGGGGGGAGGTTATGAAAATCTCCATTTTATTCTTCGTCTTTTTCACAGTTTGGCCCGAGTGAGGACGAATAAAAGATGAGAACCAATCTGATTATGTAGAAAAAGCAAATCCTGGATGTTTGATGCTGAACTGCCCCAATCAAACATCATATTTCATAGCTCTACATCTTAACAAGACCAGCAGTCAGTGATGCTGTCAGTTTGGGTGCTGAGACGGTTAGAAACGTCTCATTACTCTGCAGAGCGCAGAAATGACTGAAGCAGAGTCCCTCCCACCCAGAAAAAAACGTTCTAACGAAGGCAGCATCCCATCCGGGGGACCAGCTGCTACCTCCGTCTGACCTTAGTCTGCAGAATAAATAAATGATAGAGTGCTTTTGCAGAAAGCTCAGGTGAGGAAGGTCATCTAGTTCTGTCTCGCCATTCTGCACGCAAAGGCGTCCGTCCCCCATGTTGGTTTATGAACAGACTTTTAAAAATGCAGAGCAGAAATATTGGCTTGGTGTGATGCCGCCAAATAAAGGCTGAGTTCCGATTTACTGAAGCTTCTCTCTAAAGGAGGCGGGCAGGAAAAGAGTCAGCAGAAGGTGGCGCTCGTGCGGCCTGGCAGCTGAGGGCGCGGCCGCGCGCTCGCCGGCGTCCGGCTGTCCCAGAGTTGGCACGCGTGCGCTGGTTTTGACTCGGGCTTGGCTCTGCGTCTGTCCTGCCTTTCCAACACCTCCCACCTCCAGACTGCTGCTGTAAATGAGTCCAGAAAGGGTTCCCTGTAGGCCCGTGAAAGTCAGTTTGCTGTTCAAGAAGTTTTTCTAGCAACTGTTTCACAAATGTCCTAAAATGTGTAGATAGAAACTAAGAACCTGAGCGTAGATCCAATCATTACCATAACCTGTTAGTAAGAGCAACGCCTCCTGTCCTCTCCTTAGAGATCTAACGTTAGCAGCCGTTTATGTCTAAAGTCTTAGTCCCAATTGGCCTTATGGGTGGATGCAGCATATTAAATATCAAAGTCGTAGACCAACCATTGAACCCATAGAGAGAAAATGTTCATGCATGTTTTTCTATGGGCAAACTGGGGGCGACAGGTGGTCATAGTGAACACGTAAACAACACATAAGGTGAGATGCAGGCGTGTCCTACAGAGTTTTCAGATGATCCGTGCACGCTCCTCGCTGCAGCCTGACTGTTGGAAATAAGGAAATTAGACATACGGCGTGTAGTTTGTGTGGACGTCCTACGGGCTCTTGTGTATCACGTGCACACCCTGTGCGTGCAGCGTTGGTGTGCGGTTAGTAAGGGTTAATACTCAAACCTTACTAACGACCAGACTGTGGAATAAGGACGCCATACAACAGCATCACCCGTACGCCACAATCCTTCTCGATACTCTTACCACAAGCACCACGATGGTGTGTTCCATTTTCGTGACATCCCTTAAGGTGGTTGTCTGAGCCTGAAGGGAACTGCAAAACCCACCTGTGCTCCCCTGAAGACATACCGCTCCTCTCTATGACCCTCCACAGCACCCATACGGGTCAACCGCCACACAGGAGCATGTGACTAAGGCCGAACATGACATGATGGTTTTCTTTAGAGGTTAACAGGATAGTTCTTAGTCTGGGATGTATAGAAGTCTGATTAACAAAATGACCCACATTGGATTAATCCTAGCGCACCCCCTATGTGATGTATGTTAGCTTGTGGTTTTCATCACCTTATCCCACATTTCCATGGTAACCAAACGTTGTCTAAACCTCTAAAGTTGCAGACGGGTTTGAAGAACATCTCGTCCTGAGTGAGGACTCCTCAGTGCTGTTGGTGTTTTCTTTTGGTTAATATTCTAACATATTTGTGCTTCTCTGTTTCATTTCTTTTTTTAATAATTTTGAGCTGAAACATTTGACCCGTGTTGGGTTAAAGTCGGAACAGATCACAGCCGGCAGAGAGCTTGTGGTTCCTCTGGACCAGCTTTAAGCTCTCATTTTACAGGGATGCACAGCAGACCAGCAGCTTTCATTCTGGGTTTCTTTTCTTCAATTATCTGCTGCTAACAGAGTTACCATGAACTCTGCTTGTAATGGTTCAGTGCAGATGCCCACAGCTAATTTTCTGCCTCTAGTTCAAGACTGTTGAGATTCCCCGTCCGAGTGTTAGCCTCCTATTGGATTGTGTAAACCCTGATGCATTGTGGGAGTTGGTAATCCAATCCTGGCCGCCGGCACCCCTCAGGGTGGTAGATCTGGTCATGTGATTGTACAATTTATCTTAATAACACGAGACCCAACATCGTCACGTGGCTGACCCCCCCCCCCCCAACAGCTCAGCAGCTGCACCACTATTAATAGACCCGGCGAGCTTCTGTTCCACACCGCCTCCACCTTCCTCAGTGGCGTTAAGAAAATCCACAAAGTAGGACTTTAATCCACAAAAGACACTAAGATTATCCAGCAGCTACCTGCGCCGCGCCAGATATTACAGCGGATTTCTGACGGCGATTCAGAAAAAGTGGATATGTGTCAGCGGAGTCTTAAATACAGAGGATTGACACGGTGACATCTACACTTGCAGAGTATAATTCTGTAATCCTGCTCTACATGCTCTCATCAAAACACTCAGATACTCTTCCTCACAAAGCATTGTGGTCATTTTCTTTGACCACATTTATGTAAACCAGTACAGAAAAGATTTAAAGACTACTTAGATTTTAAAAACTAGGCTTGTGTTTTTGTTATTTTAATTCCACATTTCTGAGCGATGCAACAGGATTTTACAGCCGCCTCTATCAAAAAAAAAAAAGCAGGTTGTGGTCTTTTTAAACGAAGATGTATGTGTCTGCTTCTAAATGTGAGTCAAGTAGTGATTCAGAAAGACTTTATGCATCCTCGAGGGGAAATTAGAAGTAATAGCATCTCGTTTTCTAAGAGTCTTCAGGGAGTCCTCGTCGGTGGATCTGCTGCTGCATCAGTGTTGCAGCTCTAACTGAGTCGCTGTCATTACTAGCCGCGTTTCCAATGACTATGAAATTGCACAAGTTGGATTCGCGATACTAAACACGCCTAATGAAAACACGACAATTTGGAAAAAAAACTTTTATTCTTTAAAAAAAAGTGTTTGCGCTTGGAGGAGGTGGTTTTTGAGGCGTAAAGAAATTGACATTTTCCAAAAGTGCAATGGAAACAATTCTTTTAAATTAAATGAGTGATGGCGATGCGCTTCTTGGTAGGAACTGGCGGCTTTGGCCGCTGCACAGCGGGCGCCACCAGAGGTCCCACAGCGACACACCGCTCATCAAAAGTTGGGCGTGTCGTGGGGAATTGTTGGATCCACAGCTGCTCTGGAAAATCACCAACCACCATTTTCCACAATGGTTTCATCCGTAGCCCCTCCCACGTGTGAGGAGCTCGCCCCTCCAGGATCTGAGGAAGACGCTGACATCTCCGTTGATCGATGATGATGAGCGCTAGTCCTGTGGCAGAGATGGGAATGTATCTGCTGTCAATCAAAGTATTGCTCACATCCGTGGTTCTGCTTGACTTATCGTGTGAGTTGGTTTGTGTTTATTGTGTTGGTTGCAGCTTCTGGCACCGGCAAAAAGAGTGGTAAACTTCGGGTTTTACCAACTAGTTGGTAACTTCAAACTACTAAGACACCCATCCATCCATTTACCTTCTTTGATGTACGGGGTGTGCACGTGAGCAGTCAATCCCGTGGGCTGAATGGAAAATCTGCGAGACAAGGCCTGCGTCTCACCTACTTCACCTTCACTTGCCCGTACGTGCCCCGGACAGGTTTGACCATTTGTCACCTGCAGACAGTCCATATCCACACTGAAGGGCAGTTGGGGACTTATTTTCTGCACCGCATGTTTGGTGAAGGAGCAGAATTCTTCTTCACACCGCTCACGAACTGCCCTTTTCCCTCTGAGTCTGCACAAATGTTCTAAAGTGAAAACCGAGTGAAAACTGTCTTTTTTGGGCGTCATTCATATTCCGGGCTTTCTGTTTCCCGCCCTGCAGCTTCCTGTAGTTGCAGCATTAATCATGATAACATGATGTAATGTCATCTGCGTTGTATAATGCGGCACACAGTCGCATTCTCTCCCAGATGGCATTAGGGGAGGATTACCTCCTCTGGATGAGTCTCCAGCCCATCGCAGGCAAACACCTGCCGGTAAACGCTGACCTCCGTGTTTCCTGGCTTTAGCAGGTCGTACGCTCACGCCGTGAGTTGTTGCGGCACATTATTTCTGGGTTCTGTTACTTTTAAAGAATAACATCTTGAAATTAAAGGGTGTAGTTGTTTGGTTCCGCACTTTAAGCATAATGCTTCCAGTCAGGATCTGCTTTCTGTCGGAGTTACTAGACCTTTGTCTCTGGAATACCTTAAGCTAAAAGGAAAGACCTCACGTTTCAGCTCACGGCTCATTAAGACTTAAGGAATCACAAAGATCCTCCTAAAGACCAGACAGTTTTCAGGAAAGCTTCGTTTAAATGATTCTGTCCTCTATAACCTTTATTTCTCAGGCTCATGAAGAAGACAAGTTTAACGGCGGAGCCCGATAAAACTGGATGTTTAGATGTGTTTGCTTAAACCAATGACTTTATGGCGGGGGCATAAAATCTGCTCGCACCATTGCAACCTCGAAAGGGGGATTACGTGCAAACGCCGCATCCCGTCTTAATTGGTTCATGCAGCTTGACGTAGTTAAAACCGTCTTCCAGGAAAACAGCCTTTGAGACCCAACTTTACTCCACAATACCGGGATTAGAGGTCATCAGTGTAATTGGATCTAGGCCCACTTTAAAAAGGGCTGGCTTCAGAGATGACTTGCATCACGGGGTAATATTTCTGCTTTTCTCCGAGATTCTGTTTCATATTTACTTAAACGGGGGGGTTGAGATCGCATCTCGCCCCCTTGGGTTTAGTCTTCAAAGTGAGTACTCTTTTTTTAGTTTCTGCGTCCAACCGCCAAAAGCGGTCAACAGCCACATCCAAACTGAAAGAGGGATGGCATCAACCTTTCATCCTAAAACCCCACCAGCACTTTGTGCTCTGCAGACGCCTCAAACCAGAGGCTTTAATCCACAGGCCAGATTGAGGCTGCGACTCTCTGCATGTGGCGGCGAAACTTCCTTTGCCGTCGTCTTCCATCCCCCCACTGCCTTTGCCAAACTATCACACCCAGTTAGGGAGGACATCCATGGACCTGTCAACTCGCATTTGAGTCAACGCGTAAACAAAGCCAGAACGGCAAAGCCGCTCATGGGCTCCTACCGGGCGACTCGTGTCGTCTTCATCAGTTCTTTGGGAAAAATATGCTTCTGTTAGGACCACCTCTCACCAAATGTATATATATATAGATATACATTATTATCTCAGGAAATAAAAAGCAAACAGTGTGTGCACCCCCATGCATTATTCTTACCTTGACAGTGACAGCCGGTGTACAGATATTATTTTCCTCCTCTCCTTCAGAGTGTACTTTTCCCTGCAGTGTGTTCTGGTGACCCTGCTATCTCATGTGTTTTGGCTTTTCCAGTCTTCTCTGCTTGAAAAGACTTTCAGTAAGTTTCAGGTTCATCAATTATTTATTCTCTTGTGTTTCGGCATCAAAGAAGCTAATGATGATGGAGGCATTTTATAACAAAACATGAAAACAGTTCCTGTCATCCAATCCTGACCCGCAGTGGAGCTGCTTTATTAAAAATGCATGCTGTTACACAACGAATTACTGTGAGGTTTTCCAGTATTTACATCATAACAAACATGAGTCCGGTGGGGGTGGGGGATACAGTATCTGCACATTGTGGGCTTTTTAGACTTAATGAGTGCAGTTCTACTCTCTACAGGGGCATTTCTAACATATTATGTGTAATTGCGAACCGTATATAACAGGAGTAGGAGTAAGTACACTTATAGATTCCTTTCAGGTTTCTAACCAGCTTCCTTTCTAACTATTGAACTGATGAGAGAAAAAAGGAGAAACCCTTCAGCCAAATGTTATATGGATTTAGTTTGTGCACCAATGGAGGTTATACTGTACAAAAGGCAGGAAACATCAATGTTCTTTACATAAAACGTTATTATGTTTAATCCGCTTCAGATCCCTCCAATAAAACCAGATTATCAGATTTGTTTGCTGAAGGTCTTTATAAGAGACCAACAGATTACATCCAAGTTTTTATCCTGAGCAAGAAAAGGATGATTGTGGAGATAAAAACTACACTATATGTAGTATATGAAATCCAAAATCAATAAGGAACTTTTAGCAGAATCAGGCTGAATAGATACCAGACTCAACAAGAACCAGACTCCACTAGACTCAATAGAGAATCTGAGTCTTAGGAAAGTAAAAAGACTCTTGTTTTAAGAAAATTGTCTTATTTTCTGTCTTCTCAATAAAGTTTTTCAATACCAAAATAATCTTAGTTTGAGAAAACATTTCTTGGTGACTAAAATCTACTTAAAAGGAACAAGACTCAATAGGATCCACATTCAATAGGAACCAGACTAAAGAAGAACCAGACCCAGCATGAAGCCGATTTAAAAGAAATAAGACTCAATGGGAACCAGAATCGAAAAGAACCAGACTCTATAGAAACCAGAAATTATAGAGGCTAGACTCGGTAGGAACCAGACTAAATGAAAACCGGACCAGCTATGAACCAGACTCAACAAAAGTCAGTCTTAACAGGAACTGGACTCAAAAAGAACCAGACTCATCAGGAACCACATTTAACAGGAACCAGACTCTGTAGAAACCAGAAATAATAGAGGATTGACTCAATAGGAACCAGATTAAATAAGAACCAGACTGGTTAGGAACCACATTTAACAGGAAACAGACTCAGTAGAAACAACCCTCGGCAGGCTTGCCCTCTAGTACTAAAACTAAGGGTCACCAGGTCATCCTTAACTATGGAAGCGAGAAAAACGTAGGTCCAGTCCTACAGATAGACATTGTGACTACCTTTCAAACCAAAGCATGGATTCCACCAAAGAGAAGCCTAATAACTAAAGGTTCTGGCCTCCATTCTAATGTAGAACATTCTAGAAAAGATAAGTAATATTGCAGACTGAGACCAATGAACATTCGTCATTGTGCGCAGATGTCAAGGGTTTCAGCTGACGGGTCTTTTGGTGAATTCGGTTTGGAGCTGATCAAAATTTTTGGTCAGTTGAAAATAATGCAGTTCATGCGTATTTTACGTAGATAATACGCAATTTTTACGTAAATCTTACGCGTGACTTTTGCAAGATGCATACGCAAATTTTTGTCTTTCTCCGACCTTTTTTCTAACGGACTTTTCATGCATCTACCACCGATGTAGAACTTTTATATTGCGTACACAGCGCACATATCACGTAAATATCATGTAATTGACACACAAATCTCTAATGAATTGCATGTAAACGCCGCAATAATCAGGCACGGTTCATGTTCCACGTTGGTTTACGTGTTCTTTGCGTGGTTTATTCGTACTTCTTCCGTGGTTTTAACACAGTTCATTCCTGATACATCTGTGAAAATTTCACATAAAGACCACAACTTTTCACGATTTTCATCCGTGACATATGTGCAAAATGTTCATAGTGGCTTTGAGACACAGCCTTTAAACAAAAATCATCCTGAAGATTCAGAATAATATCATTCGGTAAACTGTCTTCTGATAGAATCGTGGAAGGCAAATGTGTTTGTATGTGAGGTTTGGATCCAGGATTGTTCCTATAACCTTTGGTAAAGAGCATAGTCTGATCAGTTCTATGTAGAAGACCTTAAACCGTGGATTATATTAAATCCTATGTTTAAAAACAACAGTTTCCCAGATTAAAATAATACATTTACTATAATAGCTTTTTTTTCGTGTGGAATCCGCTGCTTAAGTTTCAGTTTCACTGTAATGTCTGCTTTAGGGTCGCTGTGCTACTCGTATCATTTTAACCCAACCAGGAACACGTGATTCTGCTTTGGGAAATTTGATAAGGAGAGGAAGTCTGAAATGTAATCAGGGATGAAGAGGCCTAAACCTGATGAGGAGGATGATGAAATCAACCGACAGGCAGCCAGAGGAAAGAAACTGGAAGGAGAAAGACATGAAATGGATATTTGCTGAGGTTTCAAAGTGGATTTCTGCTGCATTTGGTGCTTTTCTGAAAAGCCTCTCAATCTGTGAGAGGTGAGAGTGATGCAGCCCACAGGAGACCAAAGCGTATGCGGCGCACAGAGTGCTGCGGGGGAATTGGAGGAGAACTGGACGACCTTGTTAACATGGGTTTTGATTTTTGAATGGAAGATTGCACAGAGCTCTCAGAGCAGGGAAAGGCGATGTATGGAGGGTTCATAAACACAGTTTGTGGCCCTTGAAAGGTTCAACAGTTGAGCAGACTTGCTTGAGTTGCACTTAATTTAAAGCCGGAGCTCAGAAAGATGACGAACTGAGAAGAATACTTTTGAAAAAACGACATTAAAATGACAGATTTTGACAGTCACAGTCGTCTATTTGAATGGGACTCGATAAAACTAGAAGATGAAAGCAAAAGCTAAGATAAACGAGACTAAACTGACTGGACGAGATGGGCAGAATTCACGTTTGCAGCGGTCATTTTTCACGAATGACGGTTCATCAGCAGCAAAAGCTCTTTGCGTGGTTGCATCATGTGACGTGTGTGGCCTCTGACTTCCTTTGCCTTATTTCAGAGAAGCAGGCGTTTCTCCTAACTATCGAATCATTTACATCCCAGAATGCCTCAGACGCCTCCTCCGCCTGCAGGTGGAGACTTGAAAACGACACGTTCAATCTTCAGCGGCTGCAAAGTGCTGCATGTGTCCAACCAAAGCCTGCGTTCACCTGAAAGTAAATCCCTCCCTGCGGCGTGAAGGGAAGTGATGATGGTCTGTTCTTCAAATCAGTAAATCTGTCACAGTTAACCAATGTGCAGCTGGAGGCTGTTTTCTAGGAAATACCGCTTCAAAGCTCAGAAAACACACGGTGGAGGAGGACCAGGGTTTTCCTGCTTGGTGACAACAGCACCATCCTTTCTGATCCTCAACCGGCCCTGAATCGTAGATTTATCTGTCGTGTGTTTGTCATGTATGACAGAGTAAGTTATGAATGGATAATTATGGTGTTCACGGTGCTGACAGCACTGACATTTTCCTGACAGTCAGGGTCTCTCTGGGTTGGAATCCCACTCGCGTCGAGACGCAACAGGCGGTCATTTGAAGCCGGACATTTTTTCTTTTTTGTGGCTGTTGTCGTGGCGATAAACAGCAAACACAGTTGTCTAAGCTGTAGGTGTCTCATCCCGACCCTTTGGCTCAAAGAATTTAGAGAATTTCCTTGAAGGTGCCAGCAGCCATTATCGACAGCGGGGAGCGTGTGGGTGTTATTAAGAGCGGAGCATGTTTTCTTTCATTTATCTTGTCACTCATCCATCCTCTGGGGCTAACAAACAAACACCGCGCCTATCTGTAAACAACAGCACCGCCACCTTGTCTTCCACTTCTGCTTATCTGCTTGGAACTCCTGCCAAATAAGATGCTCACAAACATAATTATGCTGCTTCAAATCACATGGAGGTAAATTTCACACCAAAGGAGAATGAAGAGGCATGACGTTTGACCCTTTTGTGCCAAATCACAGACAGATTGGCCAAAGACAGAAAGGATGACGCACTTGACGTCTGTTGTCTTGATTGAGGTCTTCAGAAGCGAGCAGGTCTGTCCTCTGGGCTTCAAACTTCAGACACCAGGAGTCTGTCCTCCAGGACCAGCATCCTGCTTTTTCCTCTCAGGAGTCTTGACCCATTACTGAAAAAATATTGCAGCATATGTATTATCAAATTGTCATCAAAAAGTCTTATCCCTCGTGGTCGTGTTCAGTCACTCTCAGAAAAAAATCAACATTCGGATTTGAGAAGGTACATTTTTTTACTACGTTGTTTTCAAAAGTTACAAATACAATCGAGATTGCAAATGTCCGAAACACTTTTTTATGCTAAGATCTTGACCAAACAGCCGATGTGAAAGGCGCCAGCAACCCTCTGACCATAAAAGGGATTGATCACCATTTGTCATGTTCATTTTTTACCACTCAGCCCCCCCCCACCCCCCAATCCAACCTTTCATGTTTAAGGCCCGTACACACCAGGACGAATATTTGCCAGGCGTTATTCTCCAGCCTTTTTCGCCACGTTTTTGTGTTCACACCCAGGCGATTTTCGCTGACGATGAGCCGAGCGAACCTCAATTTCATTCCCTGACGTTAGATGGCGCTTAATGTAAAACAGAAATACTCCTGTACACAAGGTGGCGCTGCGCAACTTTACGCTTCTTAAAGTCGCTTTTCACTCAGAAGAAGAGAGCAAGTATTTACGCGCTTGTCAGAATCAAACAAAGAAAACATGAATATTTCCAGCACCAGCTGCTCCAACTGGTGCTTGGTTCGGGGATATTTTAGAATGTCCGTCATTATTTCTTCGCGGCAGTGTAGACGCTACTTGGCGTCTATCTTCTTCGCTGGTATGTGTTCTCAGAAAGACAGTTTTGTGTTTGAGCGGCCCCAAGTTGTGTTTTACTGTAACTTCAGAAGCTCCAGACATGTGTGCAAAAGCGCCATTCTCATTGGTCGAATAGATTTCGACGCGACGCGTCGAAAAAAAAACGAACCCGAGGCGTTTTTTTTTTACGCGTGGCTTTTTTCGCGTCGGTGTGCACACTCACATTGGTGCCCTTCTAGTCTCAAGGCCACTGAGCTCTTTAGAGTCACAGTTTTCCAGCCCAAAAGTTATCAAAAAACCGCCAACCCCCCCCCCCCCCCCCAAAAAAAAAAAAAACAAAGTAAAAAATAAATAAACAATGATTAATCAGCCATAATTTATTACTTTATGTTTTGATTAAAAGTCCAACTCTGGGACATCCATCCATCCGTCCATTTTCTAAACCTAGGCTAGGCTGAGTTAGTCTGTCAGAGCTCATTTGTGGTGGCTTGTTCACTTTACATTTACCGGTACAAAAAGCCCACTCAGATGACTGATGTTGTCATTTTGGGCTATATAAATAAAAAATTTTGGCTTCATAGATAAAGTTGAATTGAACTGGAATAAAAACCTTTTATTGTGAATATACAATTTTACAAATATTATTATAGCATTAGGAGCTAAATCAGATAAGAAATAATCAAAACATCTTTCAATCAAGAACAAAAAACCACCAAACTGACCTCAGATCCGCCCCAAATATGTCCACTCCCCCCAAAGCAATGTCTCACCAGCAAGGAGAGAATCAAAACCACCCAAATGGGCGGGAAACACAACATGTATTTATGGATTGGTGCTAAGATCATCAAATGTGTATCAAAGGATCCACAAAATTCAGGAAAAAAATTTCTGGGGTTCATGAGCTTAGGTTAGAGCAAAACAGAACCGATACAATGTGGCAAAGATCCACCATGCATGGAGGTGTACAGAATTGAGATGGAGAGGCCTGTTTAACTTTTTGTGACTCGTCAAAATGTCTGCCCTTGCAGGTAGAATAAGAAGTCATCAAGGAGAGTCTCACCCTCGCAAGCACCACCAAAGTATTACAGTTAATGAAATTTAGATCCAGAGCTTTAGTCAGTGCTGCGCTGCCCCCGGGCGCCAGTCGCTCTGAATACAGGCCGGGGTTAACAATCTCCCATGAATACTAAGATGCTCAGATAATTCCCTCAGAAGCCTTGGCCTCTAGTTGTCTTCCTGTCTCCTTAAGATGGGATGTTTTTCCTCCATTTGTTCAGTAGCTCCAGGTAGGCTGAGCTGGGGCCGTGTCCCACAGCCGCTACGTACTTGAAGCTCATTTTCCACAGAGGACACTTGTTGGGATCCATGCGTGATACGCTTAATTCTTACTTGTTTCTTATGTTTGTCATTCCTCGTTGTGCGGACATGTCCGTCAAGGGTTTCAGCCGAGGGGTCTTTACGTGAATTCGGTTTTGAGCAGTTCCGATTTTTCGGTCGGTTGAGAGTTATGCAGTTAACGCGTAATTTTCATGGTTTATACGCAGTTATTATATAAATGTAAACTGTGCGTGATTTTTGTGCTATGCAAACACAAATCGGTGTCTTTCCACGACTGTTCCACGTATGTCTAATGGACTTTTATGTACCACCAATCTATAACTTTTATATTATGCATACGGCAGAAATATTATGTCAAAATTACGTTATTGCTGCACAAATCACTAATGAATTGCATATAAACAGTGCAATAATCACGCATCGTTCATGTTCTATGTTGGTTTACGTGTTCTTTGCGTGGTTTATTTGTAATTCTTCTGGTGGTTTTAATGTGGTTCATATGTGATACATCTGTCAAAATTTCACGTAAAGACTACAACTTTTTCACTTTTTTTAGGTATATTCATGTATGACCAATTTTGATCTGTGCAATATGCACAAAATGTACGTAGTGACTGTGGGACACGACCTTGAAGGCCCTAATGTGAACTAATGTGAACTAACCTCATCACGTCAGAGGACTGTGCAGTTCTTCAGTTTCAGAATCAACTTCTCCCACCGCTTCAAGTCTTTCTTTTCTGTTCCAGACAAACATGGTAGAAAGTGGTCTTAAGTCCAGACAGGGGATTCAAACCCACAACCTCCCACTTTCAGACACTCAATCACTTGATGTGGGCTTACCTTACAGCCTGACATCTGTTTTCCTGGAATGAATGAATGAATGAATGAATGAATGAATGAATGAATGAATGAATGAATGAATGAATGAAGCTTTCTCATATGCAGTATCAACACAGGTCAACAATGCAATGAAATGCTTGTGATGGAAAGAGCCGATTGGCTCATAATTATAATAAAATATAAATTATAATCTAGTGGAGTACAAGTTTTGGAGGTACAGTACATGTAAAACAAGTACAAAAACGTATAATTAAGTACAAAAACAAATATGTAGAAGTACACAGGTATAGTTACAGGGGGCAGGTGAAAATAAGTAAAATGGTTAATTGTGGGGATATTATTCCACATATACGTGCCGACAGACCCCCGTATCAACAGCCAGAGGGTAGCTGTCAGAAAAGTCCTTGTGCTGGATGAGTGTGGTCCTTTGTGATGCTGGGTGCCCTGTGACGGCTCCTGCTTCAGTAAACGTCCTGGACGGAGGGAAGGCTGCTGCCAGTGATGTCCTCTGCTGCTCCCACCACCTATCGCCGGCTCTTTGAGGTGCAGCTTCCATTCCACACCGTGATGCAGCCCCCCAGGAGGCTCCTGTAGAAGTTCCTGAGAACGTTGATGTTCAAACCTAACGTCTTCAGCTTTCTCAGGACGTAGAGTCCTTGACAGGCTGTCTTCACCACGGTGTCAGTTTGTAGGGTCCAGGACAAATCCTTAGTGATGCACAATGAGGAATTTTGAAGCTGCTCCCCTAAAATCCACAAACATCTCCTTTGTTTTCCTGACACCAGCGGATAAGTGATGACACCTTGTCTCTGTAGGCGCTCTGGTCATTGTTGGTGATGTGGCCTAGGATTTGGGTGTCATCAGCAAATGGTGATGGAGTCGGTGTAAAGTGTGCCTACATCACCTCCGCTCCTCATTACAGAACAGCATCTGATGATCCACCCCGACATCGCAGTGTCGGAGTTAAGCTGCAGAGCTCTTTCCTCACAACCTGGAAGGATTTTAGCAGAAAACATAAAACTCCCCTCATCTGCCATGCAGTTCTGTTTCGATTCAATCCCTCATTTTGTTTAAAATGACACAGAGGGAGATTTGAAGTCAAGACACGTCTGGATGCGACAACAGAGCAGAGATGATCCTCAGATGAACCCGCTTGACATGCGGGACCGCCGTCAAGTGGCATTGCGAGGTAGAACTGAGGACTGACAAACAAAAACAGGCGGAGACAAACACTGCGACCCATTCGTTAGAGGCCGACCCTGCAGGAACAGAGACGCTAATTAAACACACTCAGACTCTCCATGACAGTGAGAATGTTGCAAAGATCCTCCAGACAAGAACCTCAAGTCCCACTTGTCTTTATGGGTGGATACGGCAGTCTGCGGGGGGAAAATGGTCAAACCTGTACAGGGTTTCATTGTTTTTAACCTCCCCAAATGCTGTGGACTGTACAAGGAGTCCGCTAGTGCTGTTCACGTGATACATGCGCGCTCCTCGCTGCAGTCTGTGTGGAGGAAGGCAGGACGCATCCTGGACAGGTCGCCAGTCTGTCACAGGGCCACAATCACACACCCATGCACACTCACGTGCACACCTAGAGGCACCAATCCACCTATGATGCATGTTTTTGGATGCTTGACTGTGTGAATGCTGATTCCATTGTTTTATGCATTATTCTTAATTTGATTGCTTGAAATAAACCATTTCAGAATCAAATCAAATAAATAATGAATACACATTCAACAGTTTTCTACCTCTAACCTTTGGAACTCTTCTGTCTTTGCGGTGCAGGATGTTGGCTGTTATGAACACTTGTAGAGCAGAAGATTGGCCTCATGTTCCTTGTATTTACGTACCAAAGTTCTGCTTCAGGAGTTTGAATCAAAGCTTTCTTTATGTTGAGTCAAGTTCAGGAAAGGTCTCCCTCGTGCTTTGCAATGTTTTTCTGCAGGGAAACGCAGCAGAGTGGATTTATTTATGTTCATCTTTTGATCCCAAAGTTGCAACGAGAACCTTCTCAAACTAGAGGAGAAACTGGTCTGTCAGACGGAGTTCCTGTAAGTGAGACGCTTCATCTGTGATGAGCCGGAGGGTTTACGGGTTACAGTTGCATTTGTGTCATAGTGGTGAGGCGGTCATGGATGTTGTTGTTGAGCTGCAGTCAACCCGAGGCTACATGCTAGCGTGATCAGTGAGCAAAGAGGTTAAAGTGAGTTGAAATGCGAAGCTTCCTAATTAAAGCGACTCCTTCTCCCCCGCAGTATCAACAGCCTTTGGGAAACACAGACGGAGCGCAGCTACACTTGTTAATTAGAGCTTTTTTAGCCAGCTTTCAGCACGAACCGAGTGGAGGATGTTTCCATGTGTCAGCTAAGTTCATAGAGAGACAAACATGCAGACCTTTAAGGTACCTGTGCAGCTTCTGGAGTTCTCCGAATAATGCCGACAGTATCGGCTCATCCTTCGTTCTTGTGTTTAAGATGACAATAGTCCTGGCTTTGCAGCTTCCCTGTTGTTGTTTGGGGTTCAGGTCTGGGCTTTGAGCACGCTTGTCCCATTCTTTCTCACCAAACGCTCTCATCCATGTCTTAATGGACCTTCTGTATGCTCCTGTGGATAGGGAAGGGGACAGTTTGGATTTTATCTGTTGCTGGTCATTTGGAAACAGCTCCAGTGGCTAAACGGTGCTGGAAGAAAACACGCCAGTGTTTACCAGAAACATTGAAGTGTGATGAAGAAGCATCACAGAGTGAAGCAGAGCACTTTAATGTTCCTTTTGATGTTTTATTTCATTCTCTGACAGTCTACACGGCAGCACTGCCTCTCCATTTTCACGCATGTGCAAGCAAACACAGATTTGGCCGCTCATCGCCATGACGACAGTCTTTTTTTGCTACTGTTAGTGTTGTTCACGTCGCCGTGATCCATCAGGGCGCAGATTTAGAATCTTTTGCTGTGAAACACCAACTTTTCACTTTCTTCGCCTTTGGCATTTTGACTGAAACTCCTCCCATTCTTACATGACCCCTCCCACAATTCTAGGAAAAGTGAAACTTGGCTAGAATTGAACAGCAAAACTCTATAAAAGTGAATGACATTTCCGAAATGAAGCACTGACATCCACTTTTTCATAACGCACTGGTAGTTTCAGTGCCCACCCCTGATACTGGATAGACTCTGTGCTTATCACCAAACCTTTATACATTGTTTTTATATTTACATTTCAGCTCAGTGAAGATCTCAGAACACCAACTTTTTCATGTAACATATTATTGTAGAATTGTGTTTCAGATAAAGGACGTTATGTTTACCAGTTTTTAAGTCATTTATGCCGATATTGACAGCGTTGAAAAAGCAAGGGACCATAGACCTGCTGAGTTCAATGAAATGTGGTTGACAAGGTGGGTGCATCACTTTTTTGTGCTGGTGCAGCTGAGAAAAAAAATTGTCACAACACAGCAACTGCCCAAAAATGTCATCTAGAGTGGTGTTTATCAACCAGTGTGCCGCTGGAAATTATCCATTTTCACTGATCTAAAATCATTTCCCATCTCCAGGATTTCAGCTCTGTGTTCATCCAAACATGCCCTGATAAAAGACTGAGTAGTTAGGAATATTAAAGATCATAAAATACTTTTTTCTTTGTGTTTATTTGATTCTATTAAAGACATTTTGAATGACGGTACTGTGATGTAGCCCCAGCTACAGCTGTTTTAGGAAAAGTCCCGACCCTTTAACTGTCTCCACCAATCATTCTTGGAGGCTTAATCACATGTCATCAGTCTGACCAATCAGAAGTGGTTAAAGTCTTCACTTCCTTGTTCTGATTCTGCTCATAAAGTCTCTCAGTTCCAACAAAAATACCAGCTAAAGCTCGTCTTTAGCGGTGTAGCTTTCCACAGAATCCGATGTCAGACCGTGGAACAAGTGAACAAAACAATGAAGCTCAGAGAAGAGAGTCTGTCTTCACTCCAGAATCCAGTGATGGCGTGATGGCGTGCGTTACACCTTTGCATCCGACACTGCACTCAGGGATGTGTGGTTATGACGGACCTGCTGTTGTTGATGTGTTCTGACTCCGTGGCATCATCAGCATTTGTCCTCTCACAGTTCCGTGGACAGACTAAGTTGTACAGACATTTCATGGACTTGCTGCAGTTTGCATCCAGTTACGGCTGACATCACGGAGATGATGTCAGTTGCAGTTGTTGAAGTCTGCATGATTTTACAAACCTGCAGCTGTAGAAGCGATCAGATGCTGGTCCTGGTTAGTTTGGATGGGAGGGACAGGCCCCCTCCTTTAGGTGACTCCATTTCCAAACAACAACAAAGGATTTAAAAATGAAGACGCGGGTAACCGAAGAGATATCTTTGTTTTGTTTTTTATATGTGTTGAGGCTCTATTGTGGCTCATTGTGAGACAGTGCCAACAATGTTTCTCAACAATTATTTCTCTTTTGGTTTTGGTTTTGGTATAAACTTTACTTTTCCTGTAGGATGTGTGTAACTGTGAAATAAAACACACTTTCTTTGGGAACTTGGAACAAATAAATGTCCGTTTGGTTTTTGTTTGCTCTCTTCAGGTGAGAGTAAAGGCGATGTTTGCCAGAGGCTTCTCCACAAAACGAGGAGTTCTGACCTCTGCAGGTTCCCGGGTTTGATGAATGCGTCAGATAATTCACAATACTTGCAGTTTGGCTGTTAGACTCTTCCCTGTAATCACTCCTAATCTCCTCTGTTGTACTTTGTATTTGCATTTCTTAATGATCTCATTATCTTTCCTGAAAGTCGAAGCCACTGAATGAGGCTCGGAGTCCTAAGTGTTTTGGAGGATTTTTACTGTGAAAATCTCCTTTTATTCTTAATGTTCTGATGCTTTTGCTGTAGTAAGTGATTTCTGCATTGATCTCCAATTCTCAAAGCTAGATTAGCTAAATGTGTCTTTAATTTCACACCAGCGATCAATATTAAAGGACACAAACAAACGCCTCCTCCAGGTTAAGGAAAATAATGATTCCTGTCAGATTAAGAGCTGATAGATCCCTGGTTTTAATGAGCTCCGTCTTGCTGGTTTCCCAGGTCCGTGGGGGCGGTGCATGGGCAGCGACTGTGGCCCCGGGGGCAGCCAAAGCCGGGCCGTGTGGTGCGCCCACGTGGACGGCTGGACCACGCTCCACACCAACTGCGACCAGAACCTGCGGCCGTCCAACCAGAGGAACTGCTTCAGGGTGTGCGACTGGCACAAGGATCTGTACGACTGGAAGCTGGGCGCCTGGAACGCTTGCGTTCCGGTGTCGTCCCGGACGTTTGGAGCGGCGAGGCAGCTCCCCTGCAGCGGGGGGGAGGAGGGCATTCAGACACGGGAGGTGGGCTGCATCCTCAAGGCTGATGGCTTGCCAGCAGACGATGCCATCTGTGAGTACTTTGAGCCCAAGCCCCGCCTGGAGCAGGCCTGCTTGATCCCGTGCCCCCAGGACTGTGTGGTTTCGGAGTACACGCCGTGGACGTCCTGCTCCAAAACGTGCGGGACGGGCCTCAGGAACAGGGTACGCAGCGTTCTGGTTCCTCCGCTTTTTGGAGGCGGTTTGTGTCCCAACCTCACAGAATTCCTGTCCTGCAAACCCGGACCTTGCAAGGGCCCGGAGGGCCTGTACAGTCTCAGGGTGGGGCCCTGGAGCCCCTGTGCCCTCCCGGGGTCCCGGACTGCGCGGCAGGCCAAACGCAGAAAGGGCAAGGGTCAGGGGCTGCGAGAGCGAGGAGGGGTAAAAGACCCCGAGACCAGGGAGCTAATCCAGAAGAAACGGACCAGGAACCGCCTTAATCGACAAGACAGCCCCTTCTGGGACATTCAGGTGGGCTACCAGACCCGGGAGGTGACCTGCATTCATCGGAACGGGAGCACAGTCGCACGCAAGTGAGTAGAAATATTTGAACCTTTGACACCAGAGCTTCAGTTCCAGCGTTGACCTTTGAACTACTGTCAGGCCCAGTTTATGCTGCACAGCGATTTGTAATCGCTCCGGTCGCATCGGTCGCAAGGCCCTTTGAAAGGAAACGCCCCAAACGTGACACAAGATGATGACTTCATCCACACACTGGGTTTCACATGTGTAGTGTAATCACGTGTCAATCCCGCCATTTAACCAGAACTTACTTTGAGCGGCGAGAAGACGCGATGGTGGAGCGAACTCCATCCAGAAAACTGTCGTTTCCACAACCCAGGATTTCTAGTCATGCGTTCTAATTAGTAGAAGGGTTAGACATGATTTCATTCTGACTCAGTTTCAAAGAAGAAAACATTTTACTGCATATTTACTTCCTAATGAATCACTAAATCAATACTCGATTAAGATACAGAGCAGATGGAAATTCATTTTACATTGAACTTTTTCAGTGATGTGGTTTATTGAGGCTTTTAAGATAAGATAAGATATTCCTTTATTAGTCCCACGATGGGGAAATTTCCTTATTGCGGCAGCAGTACAGGAACAGAGAGCAGTATATAAAAAATAAAGACTATGGAGTAAGTATAAACACCTATATACACAATGTACACACATACATTCAAAATATTGCACAGGATGACCATATAAGATAATAATCGGTTATTGCACAGGGTAAGATAAGACAGAGCCGATGATGTTGTTTGACGTGGTTCACTGGGAGCAGCTAAGGTTGTAAAGTCTGATGGCAGCAGGTAGAAACGACCTGCGGTGCCGCTCCTTCAGACACTTAGGATGTCTCAGTCTGACGCTGAAGGAGCTACACAGTGAGGACACAGACTCATACATGGGGTGGGCGTCGTTCTCCATCATGGATGATAGCTTAGCTACCATCCTCCTCTTTCCCACCTCCTGCATTGAGTCCAAAGGCAGCCCCAAGGCCTTCTTCACCAGCTTCTCCAGATACAAATACAGAATAAACCTCCGATGTACCACCTACCTCCATTAATTAACCACAAACTCATTTATATAGATGTGAACATCTTCAGAAAAACGTCTTGCGTGAAAAAAAACTCTTTGAATATATAAAAACCCATTTTGTAGATATATATATTCATAAAATACCAAACCACTGACACACAGCAGATAATCTGATCATCATCAGCCTTAAGGAACAAACACCACTCCAAAGGTCATTGCTGTTACCGCCGACCATCACAAGCTAAACCGGCTAAGGAACCAGATGCAATACGATTGGTGCGACAGTCTAAACTGGCCCTAACTCTCCAACCATTTATGCAATTAACGTAAGTCCAGCTGCTTGTGAGGCAGAGAAAAGCCGCTTTGTGCAGGAATGCAACACGTTACAATCGGCGTACACCTGCTGATTCTGCCGTGCGCCAAAGAGCGTGGGTCATCCGCTGTTCTGTCCAGTATTGGGGGGTGAAACGTGTTTGGCTGCATGCTTTTGTTCCAGCTGTGTGGTTGGTTGAGTGTTTCGGTTGTTCACATGTCTCAGTTCCAGCCTCGTGCGAGCTTTTTCCTCCTGCAGTCGCCGCCTCTGACTCAGCTCACATTTCTGCTCCCGCCTGTCAGGAGGCGACGTTTCAACGTTTATCAGCCGTGCCTTTGTCCCGCCGATCTGTCAGATCCGTGACGGCGCCGAAACACGCCGCCTGATGTCAGATTTTCAGGGTGGGAGTAGCAAAGACAACCTGCCTTTATCACAGAAGGGTCTGCTGTGATGCTTCAAATACCAACCAAAAACAGAAAAATAGTTGCTTGTTTTCCAGAGTTAGCCTAAATTCGTACTTTCTAAGCTGTAAAACAGTCTTTAGTGGTGTCATTTTTTGAAGTGTCATTCCTGAATTCAGAATATAACAAATCAGTACTTGAGTGCTGCAGAAAAAGAAGATAAAACTGAGAGAAATGATCAGCTGTCAGCTAAGTAGGAGCGCCTCCCTGCTGGATCTGACCTCTTTGACCTGTCACTGTCCATGGATGGAGATTAAAAAGCTGTCGGTTCCAACGCGCCTTTACCCAACAAGCCCCTCCTCCCCACAATCAAACGCAGATGTCTGACAGGAAACGGACGCACGCCGGATCCGCCTCCCAACCCTTTGAGGCAGCAGACAGTTTTTCCTGACGGGTTCATTCATATAATCCCTCATGTGTCCCGATCAGGCTAAAATACTCTGAACACCTGATGCAGGCAGGAGCCTCCATCTGATGGTGAAAAAACAACACGTTCCGGTGTTCAGCTCTCCGTTCTAACAGCAGCTTAACGGCGTCTTAGCGCCTCTAAGATTCCCCCGTAAGAGTGACGAGCCAAAACGAACGGGAACACCACAGCATGTCCCATTCTTTACTCTGTACCACAGGTGCTAAATGGACTTAAGGCGGGAGAAGAGAACAAGACAGGCAAACATTTTTCTATCCAACCAATTCTAGAATATCCATTTTTTTCTAGAATCCCAGCAGATCCCTTGTTATTTCACCCACAGCGATCTACAGATCCTGTCCCACACACTGTGGGACGAGGGTCTCTGCGTCTCAGATGGATCATTTTCTCCTGTATGGCAACAAACAAAGTGGAGGTTTTGTCCTGAATTCAAGTTCTTGTTGGTAGAAATTTCTCCTTCTTAGTCTGTTCTGGAAGAACCACGATAAAGACCTGAAGTCTGCAGTTTTTATTTTTACCGCAGACACTGAGGGTTGAACAGACAGCGGTCATCCTGACGGCATAAATCAGGCAGGATGGCACCGTTCTGTGAAAGTCAGACTGTGGTTTGTTAAATGTATCTTCTCGTTGCAGCTGGAGGTCTTTGAATGTTTGTGGTGATGGGATTAGGATTTGCATGTGGATTAAAACTGTAATATTTGACCCCGATGTTCCCTGAGGCCGTCATTAGAAGGAGGTTAGCTTCAATGTTTGGTGGAGATTTCAGAATAAAGGCATGCAGAAGCTGGACAGACAGTTGGAGGAGTGTGTGGATGTTTGATACTCATCAATAGACCTTTGTAACTCAGAGAGCATGAATTTAGAGCTGAACTGGACTGAATATATTTCATTTTAATTATATTAATTTGGAAAAATATTTGTTTTTATTCGAGCCAAATTGCATTTTGAAGGGATGGGTAGGTGGATGGTAAGCGGTGAATGGTGTATGCCACCAGGAGCAATGTGGGGCTCAGTGTCTTGCCCAAGGACACTTCAACACATGGGCAGACTGGGCGGGAACCGATCAGAGCTCTACTCCTGCACCACAGCTGCCCTGGAGGGATTGATGGATGTGTGGATGGATGAATGGACAGGTAGGTGGTTGGATAAATGGATGGGTAGATAGTTGGATAAATGGATGGGTAGATAGTTGGATAAATGGATGGGTAGATAGTTGGATGTGGTGTTTATACAGTATTTGTGTCACACATGGTGTCCCTTTCCCTCTGAAACGCCCCCTGCTGGCATTGAATTGGACCTGCATGATCTAGACTTGCATTCTTTGATTCTTAATGTAAACTAGATGACAGAATCCAGAAACGCATCTTTTCATATATACGTTTTTTCTGTTGTTACATTTTTTACCCTCATGTCCTTTTTATGTCTCATGTCCCCTGCGGAAAGTTAAAAAGGCTGACGGTTTTCCCACAAACATGAAAATGTTTCAAACGTCTTGTGGTGGAAAGAATCGGAACATTTCAGCCTCCAAACATTCAGAGCTGAACACTCCATTAATGCTTTGTTAGCACAGCGCTCTCACCATTAAACGGGATCAAATCATTCAAAGACGGCGTGAAAACAACTGCCGCGCCCTCAGGACCATAAATATATTAATCCTTGACTTGTTTATTTCTCCTCTTGAAATATTCATAATTGTTTTTGCCACTTGGCTGAGAAGTGGAGCAAACTTCACAGCCAGTCGTGTGTTAGCCAGACGGCCTCCGAGCGTCTTCATTTCCTATTTTGTTTGATGAACATCTGTCATTGGGTCGCCGTTCCGGAGCGCCCGCCTGCCCCCAACTGCGCCGCTTCCCTCAAACTGAGACTTAGGATTTGCCACAGCGGGGACTTTTTATGCCACAATATTCCACATAATGTGGGGACATTTTTATGATTTAGTGGCGTTTGTTCCCCTTTTATCTGCAAGACTAAAAAAGTTGTTTTTGAGCCACTTTGAGCCTGACAGACTCCTGCTTTGTGATCATTTCAAATGTCCACTGTTATGATGAATGTGAGTGTTAAAACACAAACCTGTGTGAAGCCTTCAGGTCCCACTCATTTTGTTCACACTGCACAAGCAGGGAGGGGCTTCTTTTCCTTTTCTACTGTTTCCTAGCGCATGTCTGCCACCTACAGTTGGAAGAGGCTTGGTGTGAAATGTTCAAATCTACAATTCTAAAATGCAGTGCCCTGAAATTTCCCAGAAGTCTGCATCAATGCTCACAGGATTGGCTAATATAGTGCATTGCACTTGAACAAAGTGTTTCTTCATTAACCATCAATATTTTCATCATCGGAACCTAAAGATAAAAATGTGGGGATTAATGAGACAGTCACGTGAAACTCGATGGTGTCATATTTCCTGTTAAAAACAAAAAAGTAGCAGGCATGGTGTCTGAATCCCTTTTACAATCCAGGGCACTAGATCGTTTTTTTAGTAGTTAAGGGTAAGGGAGGGAATTCAGAGATAGCCTTGAGCCAACGCAAGACTCCTCCCCTATCCCATTGGCTCCTCCCTATTGGTCCATTTTTAGTGGCGTATTTGGAGCTGTAGTGGTGTCCAAAAGGTTTTTTTTCTTAAGGAGTAGCCGCACTGACTTAGAGCTGGGTATCCTTCTGCCGATAGGTTGATCTGTGTTGCACTGTTGCATGAAGGAGAAACCCATTTCGTCATTTGGTTGTGCTCTGAGTAACAGAAGTCTACATTTAAGTGTAAGTCATGACTTTGTTTTAGCTTGACTTTTTTGGGTCATAAAACTGATGTTGTTGTGTATTTTCTGAGTGCTGGCAGCTATGCGCCAACGTAGATGACAGGCGAGCATTGATGATGTCATTGAGTGGTAGTAACGTCTGAATTAGAAGACACTATTTTTCCAAATCTCTCTGCTTGGATGGCTAATTGTAGGGGTGGGGAGAAGCCGGGGGGGAAGGGAAGGAATTTAAATTTGGTGTCACTTAAATCCGGCCGGGCAAAAACCAGAATTATCTATAAACGAACGGTTGGTACTAAATTAAAGGGGACCCTATCGATACACTGCTATCAAATTTGAGTCCCTGATTGGTTAAAGTTCAACCTGGTTTAACTTTCAGTGGCCCTGTGTTCATTACAAAGAGCCCAAAATCGATCAGGAAATCTTGTTTAGGCACGCCTGAACTTTAGGGTTTTGAACGCAGAGACGCACATTAAGGTGTGTTTGGACTTTTCATTCGGATTGGCCGCTTTTACGTGCTTTGTCGAGTGTGCTGTGAATGTGGGCTACATACGATTTCCCACCCAACCCCTAACTACTAAAAACTATATAGTGCGGCACCATGTAGTGCTGTGAATTTTAAAAGCAATTTGGACACGATACTCACTACTTTTTTTAGTTTTTTTTAAACGGGGGATATGACATCACATTTCATGAAGTTAAAATCTAACTGATATGAGCGTTTTGCGACAATTATTTATGAGTCCACTGTCTTCTGAAGATAAAAACGTTGATGGTTTATTAAAAAAATACATTTAAACATATTTCTTTGGCAAAAATTGTTCCAACGCAATGCATTGTGGTCTATATTTCCTGGCTGCCACGGCGGGGGTCTCGGTGTGGGGATGGCTGGACGCTCTCCCTCCTTCTTTTTACATTCCATCATCCACTTTAGGAGAACATAAAGATCCACTCGAGCACAGGTGCCATCTCACCTTTCCACTAATAGTTTGACTGATTAAATGAAATTTTTCACATGTAGGTCCGAATGCATAAGTGTGTGTGAACATCAGTTGTATTGTGTACATGTTGACAGCTCACAGGTATGTTTGTGGCATTTGGGTTGTGGGTGTGTGGACAGGCCCCGCCCCCTTTTGGATTTATATTACTGATAACCCTGACTGTAGTGATTGTAAACATCCAGCAACTTGTTGCCTTATGCTGCTTCATGGTTTTATCCCCCCCCCCCCTCTTAAGTCACCCTCCTACCCCCCCCCGGGCATCCCTCTATTTTCTTTTTGTTTTCTATTCTGTCCGGTCCAACAAAAGAATATTACAGATATGAGTGAGATCAACAAAGTTTAGCCTAAATTACAAAGGGGGTTTATTTAAATATACACCTATGTGTCAAATGTTTCATAACCCCTGTTGTAACAGTAAAATATGTCCAACCCAAGAGGTTTTAAGCTCTCATCTGTCTGCTCAGCTGTTGGACAGGACAAGTTAAAAAAGAAAAAACATAAAAAAAAACGTTCATGGATCAGTTTGTCTGCAGGTGATGCATCAGAATGGAGCAGAGCAGGAGTATTTTCTACGTCACAAATATGATCTTTTTACAATGTCATTTCTTCGTCTGCTCCTGATTCACAACAATTTGAATAAATAAATACTCAAAATCACAATTTTCCGCTTAATTTTCTCTCTACGTGTCCGCCATCATCAGAAAAAAGCAACATGTTAAAAACACCTTTAGCATTTTATGCTTTAGCGAATTGGCATTTTTCCTTTCCAATTTTATTATTTAAATAAATTTGACTTTGTCCTCATTCTGTCTGCATGACTGGGATGAATAAAATAATGATTTCTAACTATATCTTTGAAATCTTCACCAAAATGCTCGGGCATGCACTCCACAAAAAGGAAGACGCTCAAAGGACCCAGAAACTGCTGAGAAAATGGGTCACTGGCTGCAGTAGGAGGCTCTTTCAAAACACAAGAAGTTGTGTGAGGGACAGGAAACGGCGTCGTCGCCCTCAGCGCCTGGCGCTCACTGTTTCAATTTCTCATTGTTTTCCCGCACAGCAGAATGAGCCGGCGCTCCGTGTGCGCTTGGCAGGAAAAACAAAGCTGGGATTCTTTTTTCTGCTGCATCGCCTCAGTTCCACTTCAAAGCCTTGCAGAGGTGTTTTAATCTGCAAAGATGGAGCAGCGAGAGGAAGACGCAGTTCGCACGCGTCTGACGTGCACCAGCAGCCGCAGCGCTGGAGGTGAAGAGCGGTGGCAGCCTCTAAATGAGAGGTTTCTAAATGAAGCAGAGCTGTAATTAGCACTAATGGCTCGTCAGCTGCTCTGCCTCCAGGGGGGGAAGACGTCCAGAAAGAGTTACAGGAAGCGACTGGCTTTGGGTGGAACAAATGCGCTCCGAACAGGGCGAGGCAACTCATTACTTCCCGCTGCTGTACAGATCATCAAAACGTGCAAACAATAGATTAGAGCTTGTTTCGCTTGTCTTGGTACATGAGACTTATCGATCCTCAGACTCCTAATGTGGAACCAATTAAACGTCACGTCTGCTAATGAGGAAAGACAACGACACAACAGGACCAGACTCAAAAGGCTCATGCTGCATCACGGCTCAAGCCGACGGGAACATTAAGGATAATTATTACATCCATTTTCTAAACCGCTTAATCTCAATCGAGGTCATGAGGATGCTGGAACCTGACCAGCCGCTGATGGAAACGGGAGGCGGGAACACCCTGGACAGCTTGCAGGTCCATCAGTGGTCTATAAAGACGGACATCTGCATTCATACCTAGGGATACATTTCTACCTACCTTCTATCAATTAACCTATAAAGCATGTTTTTGGCGTGTGGGAGGAAAAAACCCACACACGCACCAGGAGAACACGTGAACTCACACAGAAAAAGGACCCAGAGAAAGAAAATGATAACTTCCTGATCCAGAAATAAATCAACATTTAACCACGAGCCATTAGCTCCAGTGTTGACCCCCATAACTCAGCAACTGTTTTCACGATTAATGTAATTTCAACCGATTTTGCCAAGATGAAAAGCAACACATTAAGGCCGTGTCACACAGCCACTGTGTACATTGTACGCATATTGCACGGATGAACATTGGTCATACGTGAATGTATGTGGAAAAAGTGAGAAAAGTTATGGCCTTGGGGTGAAATTTGCACAGATGTATCACAAAGGAACCGTGTTAAAACCACAGAAGAAGTCCGAACACGTAAACCAACGCAACGAACACGTAAAGCAACGTAAAAGCCAAATCTGGCCCAAAATTTGTGCGTCAATTACGTAATTTAAATGGTACATGAGGTATGAGACATAAAAGTTGTACATCGGTGGTACATGCCACAAATTCATATGCATCTTGCAATAATCACACATGATCCTAATAAAATACGGGGGGTTGAAATAAAATTCTCAACCGACCCAAAATTTTGAAGAGCTTAAAAGCGAATTCACGTTGGCGAAAAACCTCGACGAACATCTGCCCACATTGACGATGGATGAACGCAAGAAACGGGTGTGAATTATGTAGGGCTGAAACGATTCCTCGAGTTACTCGATTACAAAAATTCCTCGAGGCAAAAACTCTGCCTCGAAGCCTCGTTAAAGTCCTATGACGCGCATTATACGCGCGGCGCAGGGATTTGATTGTGTCACACGGACCGTTTATTCACACGGACCTTTTGAATTTAGTTGGCGCGATGGCGGAGAATAGATCTATAAATAAACGGCAGAAATTGTCTAAAGTGTGGAATCGTTACACACTTAATAAAGAAGAGAACAAGGTGCAGTGTCTCTACAGCAAAAATAGAGCTGGGATACCACAACAGCACATCTTCATGATTCAGCATCTGAACAAGAAATATAAACAATGATAATGATCAAATATGTTTTTCTGATTCTTTTATTTTTAATGGCCTTCCATTTTGGTGTTGTGCCACCCTTTCAAAGTCTTCTGTCCCCCCCCCCCCCCCCCCATACAAAATGTTCTAGCTCCGCCACTTCTCAAGACCAACTTAAAAACACCAAAAGTAACATTTGCATCAGAGCGGATCTTTAAAATCAAATGCTTGTTCATTTTACAACCATTATTTGTTTTGGTTGTTCAAAAACACACACAAATCGTTTTATCCGATTACTTGATTAATCGATGGATTAAGTGCTAAATTAATCGATTACAAAAAGAATCCATAGCTGCAGCCCTAGAATTATGTTTACCACTCATGAATAATGAAAGATGTGCATAGTGGCTGTGTGACACAGCGTTTACGTTATGTGTTGAATATCAATCAGAATCAGAATCAGAATCCGTGTTGATCAACAGTAATTACGTTGATCACGTGAACAAAGATTTGCTTAAAAGTCTTTAATACTGAAGTAACCGTTGTCTGTATCAGACAGCTAGACTGCGTGAGTATGACGTCACCCAAAGAAAATGGTTTCCTTCTGGTTCCAATGAAATGAAGACAATTCAATCGCCATTTTTTTGTTATACGGACGCCGCCATGTTGGAGCCAGACGTTGTCAGTAAGCCGTCTGTCTGAGTCCTTGTTTCTATGGTAACCGCTCTCTCCAATCAGGAGAGAGCTTCTTGGACACCCCTACCACTTGATAGCGGGCAACAACAAAATGTGTCAAAAGTTTTAAACGTTGGACGTGGGGTCCGGCAGGCTCCACCTTCTATTATTGCGGCATCTGATTGGTCAGTTTATATCTTAAGTAACTTGAACTACAGAAAAAAATATGGGGGAAAAATGAGGATTATCAAGAAGATGTTAAAAAAAAAAAGTTATCCGATCCAGAATGGATCCTCTGACCAATAGAAGGACTGACCAACAGCTGTTTATTTCTCTATAGACGTCTTTGGGATTTTGGCTTCTTGGAGCCAGCGGGTACTTCCTGTTTGGAACGCCTGGGGGGCGGGGTCACTCAGTCCAGGTCCCATAGACGGTCAATATAAGTAGCAGACAGGGAGTCTTCGCTCAGCATGTCTCGCAGCATCTCTGGACTTTGTTTTCCTGAACTGCTGGACAGGAACGATCACTCACAGCTTCTGGCGCTCAGGAAGGAGGAAATGGAAAAGCCGCTGCAGCATCGTCACATCCTGATGGTTCCTTTTGTCCTGTTTCTGATCCGCTGTCTTTAAACTGTTTGGTTTTTCCTGGGCTCTTTTGGTTAAAGCACGGTTTTGTCCTTTTGCCTGAAGAGAATTTGGTTTTTGACAAAGTAAAGATTCATCCGAGTCTGACTGACCTGTTTGGTGTTAAGTGCTTCCTTTGCTGCTGTCTGGAGTCTGCAGCTTTGACTGGCGTGGGCCTTTCACATCACCTTTGGGGCAGGCTTTCCTTTTTGGGTATTTGGTGCCAACATGACAGATTGAGAGTTATGAAAGGTAAAAATAATTAAGAAATGCCAAAAGTTATGATCTTTTTTTGTAGGAACTCTGGGTAATATTTTAGGTGTCATCAGAGAACAAAAGGAAACAGATGAATTGTCAACAGATGTTTGTCTTCTTGTCATTTTATCTGATTTAATTTGATCTATGGCTGATGTTTAAATCTGCTGACAATGCAAACATTTGGCTCCCCAGCATCAGTTTGTCCCTCACAAACCCAGCCGGTCTTTTTCCTCATGAAAGTGATTCTGTTCAGGAACAAGTCGGTGGCAGTTCAGGGCTCGGTGCTGCAACATATGCTGCTGCCGGCCGGGGATAATCTGGAGGTAATCTCAGAACAGCGGGGTTCAGTTCAGGGCACCGGCTCGCATCCCCTCGCCGCCATGAGCGGCCTGATCTCTGATCTCTGTGTTTTCTGTCAAGCTACCAAAGACTCTTCAATCCAGCTTTAACTTGTTGGTTTTGTCTCCGTTAGGTTTGATTCTCAGGGATCGTGAGTCTTTCATTTCTGAAATCTGACAGAGCAGCAAACAGCAGATTATTCTGTTTGTCAGAGAAGTCTGATGAGAAAGTCTGGTTTGATTCAAGATAACTGCTTGTGGGTGTACAAATGTGGAATGGAAGTTTTTAACACGTGAGCTTTTGCTCTCAGGTTTTGAGTTTGGACAGGACCAGTTACTGAATGCCAGATAATAGGGGGGTGTTAGGCTCAGGGAGATTGTTGAAAGAACTTTCTGAATGTGATTTGGTTTATTTAAAGAAATAAAACACCTGAGAATAACAACTAAAAGGGAAAATCAGCCAACTTTTCTGTTGTTCTATAACTGTTAAGGCTAGCTACATACTGAAACTTCATGTATTAGCTTGACGTGTGACGGTTGCCTTTGTCCCCCCCTCCCACAGCCTGTGCGGGCCCAGAGACCAGCCTCTGATCATCCAGTCCTGCATCCTTCCAAAAGACTGCCGGGTGACGGAGTGGGCCGAGTGGAGCTCCTGCTCAAAGAGCTGCGTGGACCCGGAGTCTCCCAGGGGCAACCGCACCCGCAGGAGGCAGGTGCTCCAGTTCTCCGTGGGGGAGGAGGCGCCATGCCCGCCGCTGGAGGAGACCCAAGCCTGTGAGCCTCAGGGAGGCGGCGTCCCACCCTGCACCACGTGAGTTCCTCAAGGATCGGAGGGAAATGTTACACGAATGAAGCGTTCATGTCCTCAAAGTTTTTTATCACAGTTTTGCAGAAAACAAAACAAAATAAACCCTAAAATGCTGCAATAGAAGTCAAAGGTTGAGCGTCTGTCAGGAGAAGTTAGTCACCTTGAAGCTCAGTTTCCACACTGGTTTCTCATGAGTTCCTGTCTCCAGCAGAGACTTTGATTTCCTGTCAAACTGCTCTGTACTGGGAAGTCTGGGATACATTGATCCACTTTCTGTACATATAGACGTTTTCCCTGCAGAAAACTTGCTCTTAAATTTACACTTAAGCTAATCTTTGTGTCTGGAGATCACCGGTTTTAGCTGGAAGGCCAGCAAAACCTCTGATGTCTCGTCTCTCATCATTACTGTCTCTAAAACCTACCTAGGGGCCTCAAAAGTAGCCAGTACCCGGCGAAGATTCGCCGCCTGTGAGTGAAGCTTTGCCGGCTAGTTTATGACGACGCACAAAAGTTTCATTCAGTACCCCGCAGCAAATATTTTGTATATGGTGTAATAATCAGTTCAGTGTCATTTTGACAAATGTTTGTGCCAAATTGGTCCCGTTTATTAGCCGTCCTTTTGGTGAATCTATGCCCCTCCTCTGTCAGCACGTGAACAAGTGCACACCATACGGTACGAGAATGCCTTCATTAGGAACATCTGTGCAGCTCTGTTTGAATTTTTCTGTAGCCTCAGGTAACTGTCTTCCTCCTAGAACATCGGTCATAAAATCGGTCATAAAAAATAAAAGCAGCTGATCCTGCAGTGAAAGATCAAATCTGAATATTGGATCAAATTAATCATAAACAGGAAGTTTGCAATAAGGCGAGACGTCTGTGTCTTTGGCCTGAAGTAAAATCATAAAAGTAACGAATTGGTGAACTGTACTTTTTACTATGCACATATTTATGGTTCCAATGTTAAACCCAGACTGTTGATTTTCTTTTTATGCATTCAAATTGAAAATGTTAAATGCATCATTTGTTCGTGTCATTTTACCACTATAAGATGTAAAGTTCTCACGTAACCCTCGGCTTATTCAGAAGTTGTTTGGTTCATGAGAAGTCTGCTGACGAGATCTGTTTACCTCCACATTTATCGCCGGTGAAGCTGCAAAGTTCAAAATCACCGTTTTTTCAGCAGACTACTGGCCGGATCAAAGGCTGATTTAAAGAGTGCAGTTTTGGATTCTAATGACTTAAGAATACATTAGGATACATGTCTCCGTCTGGATAAATAAACTGCATCCAGTGCTACAGATAAACATCAGGATCAAGAACCAAATCTACCATCTTTTACAGAAATCTTATTGAAGAAAATAAGTGTTTCATCTTTACATCTGAAACTTGAAAGTCACAGCGTGTTAGAAGTGTAACCATCATGGTGTCTCTAAAGGTGTTGCGTTGGGAGGTGGGGTATGAAGTGATTTTTGTGCCATTAGTCCAAGCGCAACACTCGCGTTAGGAATTTTTGGCTTGAAACAAACGTGCAAAGAAAACACATTTACACTCTTCTGCACTAGAAACAGACCAGGACACCGTGTTACAAATGTGTCACAGAAGCCGGCCAATCACAGACATGGACATGAAGGTTGATGCTGGCCAGAAAGCTTTGGATAAAACAACATTTGGGGCGTGAAGGGAATAGATTTTCACACCCAGAGGGTGACAACTGATGGGACTTGACCAATGTTGTTGTAATAAGTGTGCAAAATGGTAAAGACAGAAATGTTTAAAATGAAAACAGGATCATTTTCAGGAGGGAGGGGCAGCTGCCCCCACACAGTTCAGCATTTTCCTGCACAATCTAACCCACTTCAAGTCACTTCTTTCATCTTTCTTCCCCCGTTAGAGTTCTCAGGTCATTTTTTAACCGCGTTCTTCTTTGTATCGATCGCTTCACTTAGCCGTGTAATGTTTCTACCGGAAAGCTTTGAGGACTTTGTCCTCCTAAATTCTCTCTGAGGCTGCAGAACAGAACTCTCCTGCTGTTCCTCTGTGCAGTTACACGTGGAGAACCACCGAGTGGACCGACTGCCGGGTCGACGTGCTGCTGAGCCAGCAGGACCGGAGGCGGGGCAACTTGACGGGGCTTTGTGGAGGGGGTCTGCAGACGAGGGAGGTCTACTGTGTCCAGGCCAACGCTGAGGTGCTGAAATACCTCAACGACCTGCGCGAGAAAGAGAAAGGTACAGTTCCCATCATGCACTCTTCTTTTACCTCAAAGGTCCTATTCTGGGGGAAGGCCTCAACCCTTCACACCGAACGTTTGGCAGATATCATGTCATGGGAGTAAAAGAACACGTCAGCAAAGCTGGATTTGATGGATGTCAGGACAGAAACTCACCAGAAGAAGTTATTTAGAACACGGCTCATAGTAACGTGTTCAATCACGTATAAGAAAGCCCATTGAGACGGCTGTTGTTGTGAATTTGGGCTATACAAATAAAATTGAATTGAAATTGAAATTGAATAGAACGAGTCCATAGAAACTCCTGCAAACATGTTGCTACGGCAACAGATCAATCAATAAAACCTGTTTCATTGTTAAGGTCTACAAAGTGAAAAAGAACGCTTTTATCTGGAATATGCTTGATATTTAAAAAAATAAACATAAATCTGTGATGAACAGGACCACTGACCTGCCTGTAGAGAACCAACTTAAGGTGAAAAGATGCTCCCACTTTATTAAAGTCATAAATGATCAATGTTGCTCTTTCAAATGTTGTTTAGATGGTTTTTGCCAAGACAATAAAATGATGGAGATGATGTTAAGCTGAGAGATGAACCAAAGTCCATCGTTTGTTCTGCTGCTGAGTTTCCGTCTCTGTTGATCGACTGACTGTTCTTCTTTAACCGCTTCTCCTTCTTATTTGCTCCAGAGAAACAAACAGAGACAGATTTTGCTCTTTGACGGAAATAAATCAGAGCTGAGGCGAAGCTTTGTTTTCCTGCTTTTTCTGTTCCTGCAAACCTCTTTCTCCGGATGGGAGGTGCAGATGTGAGGATCACGCATTTCAGTGGAATCTAAAAAAAGGAATTCCATAAAAAGACAACTTTGTATTTGGATCGGAACTCTGAGTAAGTTAGATGAGCGGACCGATCCGAAATGAAGACGTTTAGTCTGTGTGGTTGAAAAGATGAGAACACGACTTTTTTCCTTACAGAAAAATAGACAAACTTTAATCATATTCAAAGAAGAAGAACAGTGGCAAATGAATCTTTTTTGAAACTTGACTTATTTGGGGTCAAAACTACAGAAATCTGTTCTCTAGAGCTTCAAATGTTTTTTTCTTCTGATCCAGTCAACAAACTATCTAAACAACTGAAAAGGAATTATCTGAAATATTCCATTTTTTCTGCTGTAAAAGTCGTCTTAGCCAGCTTAATCAGAACTCCGTTTGATTCGTCAACTAAAAGACTTTTCGTGAAATCGCTGAAAGTTAAAATAAGAATTTTAGCAACATTTAGTTTGTGATTTTCAGCAATAATTCTGTGAAGTTCCAATAAAAATTTTGTCAAAGAAATTACTTGTGAGAAATTAAAATAAAATCCTGCAGATTTAGGTTGAGGAATGTGCCGTCACATGTAAAGTTGGGTTTGGAGGAACTGTGTAGATAGAAAACCGTTGTTTATGTTGAAGCGGATCCAAACTTCACTAAAAGAACAATTTTCCACTGCAGCTCATAGTTTGACATTTGCAATAAGAATAATTTTACTGTACGTTAACTGAAAGATGTATGTAGACAATGGGTTTAAGGTGACGGTCCATAATAATGATATAAAACCTAAACAAAAATGTAATAATAATCTCCATTTCAGTTACTTCTGACATTTTTCTGACTATAAGTAAAAAAAAAAAGGTTAAAAAAAAGTGCAAAAAGGTTTCCTAATATTAAAGAATCCAGAGGGTCAAATTTGGCTGCTGTTCTACATTTTTTGAGTTTATATATTCATTTATATTACAAAAATGAAAAAACAAAAACAAAATTCGAAGTAACAGAATAAGTTTGTTCAGAGTTTAGATCTTATATTGTCTTTTACTTAATTTTTATGATACCATGGTAATAATAACACCTTAAAATACATCATGGTGTCATCTGCATAACGAAGAAGCGGCATCAGAAGTCGTTCTTCTGTGTCCTCATGTGACTCATTATGTGACTCAAAGGCCTCCATTTCTGACCCTTGTCAAGCCCTCTTAGAGTCAAAGCTGCCGTCTTAAGTACGGCGCTAAAGAAGTTAGCTGAGGCTAAGCTCATGCACGGGCGGGAGGTTGATGTCCTTAACTGAGGTGATGCTTCATGGGTCAAATGTGGCGAGACGTTCCTCCCGTGAAGAGAAAAGGTTTTATCTGGCGCTGCAGGACTCCTTCCAAATATCTTGAAGCTTTGCTTTCTTCCTGGCGAAGCTTATCGGTTTAGATTATGAAAGAAATATCGGATACTTGTGTGACAAAGGGAATTAAAACATAGAGGTAAGAAAGAAAACCGACACTAAAATGGCCAATAACTTACATGCCTGAAGTGTATTTTTACTGCCTTCATATTTTTCTACTGAATCTCTTATGTCGCAAATATTAGTACTCACGTTATGGAAAGTGTTCATTTTTATGTTTCCGCTGATGCTTGTAGACAGTTTTAGTCGTCAGAAATCAGTTTCACGTCTCCAGTTACATAAATGTTCATCATGTTACTTTAATCATGCTAATCTAACGGCGAGATTCTCCACGCGTGTGGCCCATGAACACAGTTCTCAGTTCTGTTCGCAGCAGGATTTCCCCCCCCCCCACCCCCCACCCCCCACGGTGCAGAGAGATGGAGGGTTCCCTCAGGCCAGGGTGGAAATCAGTTTACAGTCTCCTCAATCCTAAACCTTAATCTGTTTGGAGGAGCAGCTCCGGACCTACCTCCAAAAAAAAACCAACCCATCGCAGCTCCTCTGCTTCACGTCATTTGTTTGACTTCCTGGTCCTGGAAAGTAAAAAAAACAAAAAAAATTTCTAAAAATTAGAAAATCTGCAAACTAGGCAGTGAAAACAGATCAACAGAATCGGATTTAGGCAACAAACTTCAAACTTAACCAACTAACCAGACCGAGTGACTGAAATACACCAGAAGAAAAACCAGAGGGGGGGCATATAAGGAAGAGTTAAGGGCCAACGAAGTGTGCATTATCAGACGTTAACGCACGCCGTGGAAGCCTGAACCGACCGACGTGTAGCGTTAATTCTGATGATGCAAACACAACAAGTGGACTACACAACATGCTGTCCTACGCATCATGTTCAGTGATCCATAGCAGCGTGTCAGAAGGAAAGTTTTCCTCTTCCTGCTTGTTTTTGTCCACATGATGAAGGAATAGTTTTTTCTAAAGAGACAAAGTCCATCAGTAGTTTCCAAGATCGCTTTGATTGAAGAAATACTATTAACCCTGATCATTAAATTTAGATTTAGAAATTTCTGTTCAAAATTAAAAATAAAATGCTCTAAAAGCACGTTCTCCAGCCGTTACCACGACAACACTGTGTATCACATAGTCCGCCTCTTTTATAAACAATTTAAGCATTAAAAATAATAAGATAAAAGTCTCCCTCCTCCAAGTTTTTGACATCAACGTGTGGCATTTTTCTTATGAAAGAAAACTGTAATTTAAAAAACATCCTTTCATTTTTGCATTTCTGAACATATATTCTATTTAAATTGATGTCAATCAAACTGTCGCAAACACGCTTAGCGTGCACAAGCTCAGGTGTAGTGGAAGAAAAGATAGTCCAGGGTGTCCCCGCCTTCACCCAACAGTAGCCCGAACGGGCGCCGGAAAATGGATGGAAGCTGTGTTTTCTACCTGCTGCTGCTGCTGGGCTACTCGCTGTCACTGAAGCATTCAAGGTGATGGAGTACATCTCAGAAAACACGCAGTCATTCTATCTACATGCTCACTCTTTCTGGTTAAGCACCGGCACGGTGGATGTCTTACATGTTTATTTGTTAGACTAGACCGATGTGTTCATGTCTGTGTGCATGAGGGGGATGTGTGGCAGGAAGTCTTCTAAAGATACGCTTAAGACTCGTAAACGGTTGTTTGGAAGCCGCGTGAGGGTGTGTGTACGTGTTTGTATGACCAACAACGCATGTAAGTTACATATGACACCCCTCCCATGACCTTGTATATCCCCCCCACCCCACCCCCGTCCCGTCCTGTCAGAGCGGCTGAAACTCAATAAAGTTCACATCTGTTACAAAAGGGGTTTATATGAACAAACTCCAAAAGTAACAAACTACTAAAACATGTCCATCACAAGAGGCTCTCAGCTGAAATCTGTGAGTTCATTTACTGCACAGGACAAAACAATAAAGAAAAGAAAACATTTAAAACTCTGACATGGCACGCCACTCAAATTGCGCCTCACCTGTACCATTGACGTAACATCAAACTGGCCGCCTCTGCCGCGCGAATCCTAAACGTAGCCCTTCCTCTGAGTCCGTGTGGCCAAGAAAAAGGTTCAGCACTGGCCGCATGCTTTTAGAATATTCACTTTCTTTGTGGCATTTTATTTTATTTACTTCATTAAACGCATGATGCTAGCATCAAACCAGTTCTGAGCCACCGCCAGTGATCCTCGCCGCTGCAATCTAGCCCAGATTATAATAATCGTGTTCTGAGTTCTTCCAGAAGCATAATCCTAATGATATGACTTTCTGTGGGACGGTTCACGCCTCATTTCTGATAATGGACGCCTCGTCGGGCGTTATCCCTTACAGGTGACTCTGAGCTCAGACAAGGAAACGCGTCTTCTCTGTCCAGCGGCCGTTTTTCTCCAGGTAAACCGTTTGCAGGTGTGGTCTGCACCCTGTGGCGTCTGCATCAGAGGGAGGTCTGCTATTGGTTTGCATCCTCAAACTCTGGAGGCTCTTCTGTGACCAAAACCCCAGGAAGCCAAGCAGCAGCTGATTCTCCCCAAAAAACCTCAAACCCTTTTTGTTTTATCACAAACGCCTCGGACGTTCAGCTCGGTGTTTCTGTGTTTGAGCTGCAGGCGGAGACGCCACACAGACGCTTCAAAGATCTCAGATGAGCACGCTTACCAAACCGTTAAGCAATTTCTAAAGCCTGAAACGGCGCAGAGCGACAAACACGGCGTCTGTTTTCCCGTCAGATCGGACCTGCGGTTTCACATCAAAGGGACTGTGGTTGGCGGGGGTTTGATCTGCTCTGTGGGAGGCCAGGCCGGCTGCTCGGCGCCTCGTGTGTTTGGCGGCGGTGCCGTCTGCTCGCTGTGTGCGTAGCTAATAGCTCTATCTCCCTGTAATTGCAGCAGGTCAAACCCAAAGACCGCAGAAGCCTAGTGTCCCCCCCCTCATCTCCGTCACCTTCCAGATCTCAGGTAGGTGTGAGAGCCTTGATGATGATGAACCCTTCTTCTTCCCTCCTCGCCATCATTCGCCATCGCCATCATGCTGTCTCCTCCTCCTTTTCCCTCTCATTCAAACAAACCCGTCTGACCGTAAAGCTTTGATAGAAAACAGTGGAAGTTCAGGTTCTGGACGTTTACTGACGAAACAAATCGTTTCCACGGAAAAAAGTCTGTTTTATAAAACTTTTTCTTTTAAATCTATTTTCACAGTTGACTGTTGGACAGAGATTCATGACGGCTTTAATTCTAAAGCTTAAATCCACGTTTTTATATCTAAATACAGTCGTAGTTCATCTTTCTGGGATTTTGTGGTTCAGTCTGTTTTTTTTAATTCCTACTTCCATGATGCCTAAAACACTGCTTGTTAGTCTTCCACTCTTTGGTCGTTGGATGGTCAACCTGCATTCACGCTGTTGCTACACCAACTGACATTTAAGGCAGACTTGACCCGTTTGGTTTCTTCCAGAGTTCCTGCAGTATTTCACAAATACTTTGAGGGGATCTAACAGTCTAAAGGCCGTGTCGCACAGCCGCTGCGTACATTTTGCTCTGATAACAGTTGGACAAAAAGAGGAAAACTCAGAAAAGTTGCGGTTTACGTGAAATTTTCACAGATGTATCAGGAATAAACCACGTTGAAACCATTGGAGGAGTAAGGGTTGATAATGGCAGACCACTTCTTTTTGTCCAGATGATGAAGCTAAAGTTTGTTTTAAGGAAGCTAGCGCAGCGATACAGAACATGTCAGCTATGTGATATAATGAGGTTACTTTTGAAGCAGTTCCTATTTATTTTAAACAAAAAAATGACTTTTCTATCAGTTTTCTATTGAATCTAACTCCCCCCCCCCCCCCCCCAATGTGAGTGAAGACTCAGGATTTCCTGTGAGGCGAAGCCGCATGGACACAGATTTCCAGAGCATCCGTCTGCAGTGAATCTGCATCTTCAGGGAATCCACACATTGGTGGCTTTTCTAGCTGTGCTGCAGCGTGCTGATCGCTTTAAAGATAGACGTTCCTCTGTGGGGGTTCAAACAGGTGTGACGGCACCGTGGTCGGCCAATGAGGCGATGTGGAGCGGACGCACGCTGACACTCCCTCTCCTTTCCTGCTCACCTTCACCGCCGCTGCATCTTTTCACCCCAACACGCCTCTTTGTGGCTCCGTGTGGAGTTTTTCTGACGCTGAAATTCTGCCTCTCTTCCTGGTCGTCCCAGCCTCCCCCCCGGTGGAGAACAGGCTGTGCCAGGGCCCGATCCCCAACAGATCCCAGCTGTGCCAGATCCCCTGTCCCGTCGACTGCGAGGTGTCACCGTGGGGGGCCTGGGGGCCCTGCACCTTTGAGAACTGCAATGACCAGACCGGAAAGAAAGGTGACGCACGTCAGAGAGCAGAAAGTTCACACTGATGGTTTCTGTAGAGCCGATCAGGATCGGCTTAAGGGGAATCAAACCCGAATTTAAAGAAAAAAATTGTTTTAAATGTGAAAACAGATCTTCTACATATGAAAGAAATATCCGACATGACGGAGCTCAGTGAACGCACCACGCAGAGACTTTTTTTTTTCCCAACAAACTTTATTGTACATTTTTCAATTTACAGTCATTCACAGTCACTTGCACAATAAACAATTGTTAATATCAAACACACATATAAGACTGAAAAAACAAAAAAATAGTAACATTTTTAACAATGTGTGTACCTCTTTGTTTTTTTTTTTGTTTTTTTGCACCACGCAGAGACGTTCTGGTCGATCGGCTTGTTGTTGGGGGTTTGGGTTCTGAATAAAGTTGATGGACAGGAATTAAGGAGTTGGAGGAGCGCAGCTCCACCAATAAATCCAAACTCCACAACCTTTGGGGAGTGTTTCTGTTGTTGGTGTAAACTATAGGATGCTGGTTACGGCCTACAGTTGATACAGAGATTAAATCGGATTACGTCACGGCGTCATGGCCAATGGGGTAGGCCATTTTTAGCTTCCATAAGACATTTTTTTTATTTTTACGTCTGGGATTTATTTCATTACCTTCATGAAGACTCAACTCCAAAGTAGCCAGAAATACAAAGATAAGAAAATCTGAGCTGGGGAAATCATTTTATCAAACATGTTTTGATATTTATCTTGTATTTTATCCTCAGGTTAAAATCAATAGAATTTATTTGTCTGCGTAGAAACTGACTGAATCAAAGGCAAAGAGGCTGGAATCTGTCAAAAGTCAAACTGGTCAGTCTTCCTGTGATTTTTCTTCACTGACGTGTTTTTCCTGAACTGCAGGGTTCAAACTGAGGAGACGCCGGATCAGCAACGAGCCCACGGGGGGCCCGGGCAGCTGCCCCCACCTGGTGGAGGCGGTGCCGTGTGACGAGCCCGCCTGTTACGGCTGGCAGCTGGCCAGTCTGGAGAAATGTTTACCCGCCGACGGGCAGCAGTGCGGCTCCGGCGCCCGCCAGCCGCAGGTCCGGTGCATCAACAGCAGCGGTGAGCGGAGACGATGGCGGCGGGCCGAGCAAAAGTATCTGACACGCCATCGGACCAGCGTACAGCCAATCAAACAGCGTGACGTCATCATTAGTCGCAGGTTTACTGCAGGTTTTGGTACCTACAGCGGGCCTCATGTCTTCCTCTTTAGGCGATTCAATTCAATTTTATTTTTATAGCCAATATTTACAACAACAGTCGTCTCAATGGGTTTCATGCCGGTAATTTTGTAACAAACATGAATCCTAAAGTCCCAGAATTCAATAGATTCATCTTTCAGTTTTGTTAGTTTTCAAGGTCAGCCGTCTGCTCACCCCCCAGCTCTGCTGTTACGTGAGGAGACTTTGGCGAGGAACCCTCCCCTCCCCTCTGCTTCCATCCCTGTGAAAGCTCTTCAGCTTTAACGCCACGTGTGGTTCGGTTTGCCGCCGCTCCCAGCAGTCCTCATGTCCTCACGGACAATTAACCCTCCTGCAGTAAATCAAATCGATCTTCTGAGGACTGGAAACAGCCCAGCAGTCCTTTAGGTGACTGCGACAGCTGAGTTCTGGCAGAACCTCCTCCTGACTTTGGCAGATTGATCCACCTCTTTCACTCTTCGTCTGATGAAGATGGATCTGTTCTGTTTGGGTTTGCGACCTCGCCTCAGTGAGTCTCAGTCATAAAGGCCACGCAGACGTTAGAAGGTCGATACAAACCTTATTGGAACCAGCTCCTCCTCTTCCCGCGGCTCCCTGATGGGGCGGGGGCTCTGTCGGCTCTCGTGTTGTAGCGCCAGAGTTTGCAAAAGTCCTCTTTAGCTGACATTCTGCGTGTCTGCAGCATGGAGGAGGATGTGGGTTAATGTCATTCACTCACTGCTTCTGCTGGAGCTCATCTGTTAAACATGAATCCCAGCGTTCCAGCGCGGGAGTTTCCTGTGAATCTGCGCAGTTATTCCAGAACCGGGCGTTCAGAAACATCCGTTTTTAATAGACGTTTGAGGAACACGCCTTTAAATGGGAGCGTTCAAACTAACCACCGGTTCATCCACGGTCCGAACAGAAGACTCCATCGTCTGCAGGGGGAACATTTAGACTTAAGGGAGAGAATAATGAACCAAATCTCTGTGAAAATATCAAATAAATATGATAAATTCTCTTTCTATAAATGAAAGGAGATGCTGTAGATAAATATCTGTGAAGATGGATAAAAAACAAACGATCCAAAACTCGTTTTTCATTATTTTCCTGAAGGTTTTTCACTAGTTTTTTCATTTTGTTGCTTGAATGTTTTCACTAATCTGTGAAGTGTTCAGCTGCAGAGACGGAGAAAGAAGTTTTAGGATCATTTGATTTCAGATTTGTGTCGTTTCATTGATATTTACAACCTGCAGAAACTGCCTTCAGACAGACTGGACTGTTTCTGCTGCAGCTTTCTGTCTGAACGAGCAGCACAGTTGGGGCCCCCCAGGGCCGCTCGAGCTGCTCCCTGTCTGATGTAAAAGTCTGCTTTACAAGAGTTAAACAGGGATTTATGTGTGTGAGTGTGTGTGTGTGTGGGGGGGGGGGTTATCTGTGAAAATACTGCAGGAGCGTAAAAACATGGAGACTGAACTCACGAGAGCTTTCGTCAGGTTCAAAATAAAAGCAAATTTTTACTTTAAATGAGAGAATAAACTGAGACAATATTCTACAATAACCACTAAAACTGCATTTTAAAATATGTACATTTTATAAATTATCCACATTTTTATCATCAGGACACTGGATGCAAAAATAGTAAAGTCTTTTAGATTTTTTTGGAAAGTTCTGGTTCCTCACGTAGAATTTTCACAGATAATCACGAATGAAGACGTTAAAACCACGAAAAGAAGTATGAAAAAAAAAACACGCCAAGAACACGTGGACATGCTTTTGATGAATCAGCTGGCGTCAGCACCATGGTCAACGCCCGCCACAGTCCCTCCCACGCTTTGTTTTCATAAATCAGTGGGATTCCACTTGTCCGCACCAGTTCTGTGTCAAACTACGTAAAATACCTGTTAACTGCGTAATTCTCAACCAAAAATGTTGAGCAGCTCCAAACCTAATTCACGTAAAGTCCCGTCGACCTGTCACTCATCTGTGCACAGTGGCGAATCAGGAACACTTGCATGTATCACAAGGCGATCTCTGAGGCTCCGCCTCTCGCTCCTTCTGGGTTCCGCCCATTTCATGACGTAATCCTGCGATCGGCCTCGGCAGCGTGTCTGCATTCCTCCCACGAAAACAAACAACATCTGAACTCTAGCAATATTGTGTAAATAAAATGAAAGCATGTAGCCGATCACCGCTAGCTCCACGGAGAAAGTGGGCGTGTGCGTTAGCCTGGGGCCAGGAAGGGGGGGTTCCTCACTTTGTGATGTCACAATGTAAGAACCCACTCGTTTTTGTGGATTGGGAGGGGCTGGTGCTCGGAGTGCATATTTTTAGAGAAATACTCAGAAATGTTTGAATGGATCAAAATACTATTTGGGGTTGTTTTTGGTGGGAAATTAACTTTATATTACACTTAAAAGCAAAAACCCTTTAAAAGGCAAAGTAGTGAGCATGTGTCTGAATTTCATTAGAATCTAGGGCACTAAATAATCCTTTAGGGGTTATGGAGTAGTGAAGGAATTCAGAAAAAGCAGTGGATTCCAACAAAACGTCCCGTCTTGGGCACTTTGTTTTGTTTGTTTTTGTGTTAAGTTGTGCAGGTTTGACGTCTTGTGTTTCCTCTTCAGGTGAGTTGGTGGACAGAACCCTCTGCTCAGCTTTCCCGCCTCCAGCGCCTGTCGCTTGCGATGTGCCTTGCTCCAGAGACTGCGTGCTCAGCGACTGGACGTCGTGGTCCACCTGCTCCCAGACGTGCTCCAGCAAGACCATCGAGGGGAAGCAGATGAGAACCCGCTCCATCCTGGCCTATAACGCCGGAGAAGGTGAGTCGCTGCCTCCCGGTGACTCGCGTCTGAGCCTAATCGAGTCGCCGCGAGATTCCCTGATTTCACACCGCCCGCTTATCTTCCTCCTGGTTGTTCCTGTTGGTCTTTCTCCTCGCCTGACACTCCCGTCTCTTTATCTTTAAGGTCATTTCTCTGCACGTCCTCATTTTCTGAAGCTTCATTCTCTGTCTTCCTGCTTGTTCTTATCTGAGCGTGTGCTTTCCTCGCAGTCGCCGCCATGGTTGTGGCGTGGATCACAGTGATGGAGGGTAACAGATGCCATCAGAAAAATCTGTTTCCTGTGAAAAAAGAAAAAACACTCATGAATGCTGAAAGCTGACAGATTGGATCTTCCTCTGCTGACGGATCGGATGACACTTCAGCATCTGACTAAAAACTGCTAAAAAAAAAAAAAAGATCAGTCATGAAAAATTCAAAAACTGCTCATTTAAGCCAGTGGGATTTATTTCAGTTTCCAGCTTAACTTTTGAGGGTAAAGTTTATCTGAACTATTAAAATGGGATAAAGACTTCCCTGAACTCACAACTGTGTGTTTTGCAAAAACAAGTAAATTGCTAAAAAAGAAATAATCTTATTAATAACAAGATAAGAATTTTTGTTTTCGCCTGTTTAAAAACAAGCACAAAAAAAACCTGAAGAAGAATTTAACAAAATCAGATTTGGGGTTAAATACCTAATTTTCTCATAAAAGTTTCAAACATGTGGAGCCAAAAGAAAACTGAAAACTCAGGCTGGATTCAGACTGGAAACATTCGCTCCCCTCAAAGTGATCCAGAGTTTGTTTCCTCCGATAATCAGTCTGAATGCACCCCAGTGGACCCTGGTCCAGAACCAGGAACCGCTCTCTGACCCGTCTTTGGAGGTGGTGTCGGTTCGTTTTCCAATCGGACTGATTTTCGGTTCCCTCTGAAATGTTCAGTCTGAATACGATCCGTCCTCGGAGCGGAACAACTGGACCAAAGCGGCCACCGTAGCCGCCGTGAACAGAGAAGGAAAGAAGCAACATTTGAGCTGCGGACAAATGAGAAGCAACGGTTGTTGCTTTCTCAAAGAGGGAACCGGCTCCAACTGTTAGTTTGTGGGAACTTTGATTTAAACGGCTCTGAAAACGCTTCTGACAGGCTTTTCTGTGTGGTTACGCGGCACGCACTCGTGACGTCACCCTGAACGCTACCTTGTAGGTCCTGAACAGAAATCTCTGAAAAACAAACAACAACCATGAGACACAGCAACTCACTGACATGTGATGAATGCAGACTCATTCAGACAACTTCTCTCTGTTTTTCCCCCACAATCTACACGCCATCAGCACTAATCAGGGAACCTTCATCCCCGACGTCTCCTCATCCCTGCAGTCAAAGCTCACAGCTGCTGTCAGGAACCGCCTTGCAGCGTGAACCGCTGAACCAAAGGAACCAGTAAAGAGTTTGGTTCCCAACGTTTACAACTGGTCATCCAAATATCAAGTTTTAAGAGGTTAACCGTCCCGATTAGGACTGTAAAGTGCAGCACGCCCGTCTTTCTCTTGTTGCTTTGACCCGTAGCTCCTGGCCAATGACTGACGAGATCTTTAGTCACGTGTTTACTAGCTTTGGCCCGTACAGAATGATCCGCTTGATGCCAAACGCCAGGTTCTGGACTCGATCCGGAACAAAGGAGTTTCCAGTCTGAATGCAGCAAAATAATACAACATAAACAGAACTGAGAGTTTTTCCTTCATGATCGATTTACAAACGGTACTTCGGTCAATGAAAAGGGGACGCCATCAATAGGTCACTACCAAATCTGAGTCCCTAAATAGTCAACACGCTGAAACCTGAAACGCGCATTTACACAGACTTTTCATGGATGGCGGTCACGTAAATGTGCGTTTCCGAGACGGTGTGAACGTAGCTCCAGAGATGGGAATAAATCCGATTTTTTTTATTTCTTCTTCCCGATCCCCTTTTTGAGCTGTAGATAATCAAAATAGTTTTATTTGGACAAAGTTTCTTTAAAACACAAACAAGCAAAGTTGAAGCTTTCAGGATTCACAGTTATATTAGCTGCTATCAGCTGTGTGGTAGAATGAAGGCCGTTTACCTGGTTGTGGAGGCCGTAGCCTAGCATGTAGCGTGTGTAGTTCAGGCCTGAAGCTCAGTGCTTTGTTGTTGTGCTGTAGCCTCAGCTCATCCAGCTGTGACATGTCTAACATCTGCATTCCTTCAAGGTCTGTCGCGGGTGCCCAAGTTCCCGGAGCTTTTCGGTAAATCTTTCACTGTAGACTAGAAGAAGTGCGGTTCTGAAGGACCTTTGCTTTCCAATCAGCTCACAAACAGAGTCTGAGAGCGGCGTCTGAAGCTCCCCCTGCAGAGTTGATGATCTGATCAGATGCAGGGCAGAGCGGGAGAAGTCGGAGCTGCATATTCATGAAGGCAGAAAATAGTTGAAACTACACAAACTCATTGGGTTCATATGAAAACCCCAAACGCTGGTAATTAATGCACTGATGAGCCAATTAATGACCTGTTTAGCATAACTGCCTGTTCACTGCTGACTGCAGTGGGACTCTGGGAAACCCAAGCCGCTCGCTCGGCTTGACTCCCATCCGTTGAGTGACAGCTGCAGTGCACGTCAAGGCGCCGCGTCTGCAGGTTCGTGTGGAAAAAAGCTGAGAATTGCTAATGCAAACACGAGTTCCCTGAAATGTGGGCTTCTGAAAAAAGAACGGTTTGGGAGTAACCAGCCGGTAAACTGTGGGTCAGGCGGTCCGTGCTCTCGGCGTGTGTTCTCCATCACACACCTGCTGGAGCTGCAGCCCTGGGAGTACTTCCACGAGCACACGCCGTCCTCTTTTGTGACGGTAATGTTTCATGAGAGCTGCTCCACATTTCTGCAGCGGCGGCGTGTCACTACAGCGCTGGGACCGCCGTCTCCCCGTTAAGCCTGCTCTCCAAGAGGAGGTGTTTTCAGCCGCCATGAGATTTGTTTGAGCACCGGCGCCGCTTGGTGATTGCCCCGCTTGTTTAGGAACATCTTTCTGTCAAATTCAGCCAGGAAGTACAAGTGCCCCCCCTCCAGGCTGAGCTGAGAGCTTGATGGGAAAAAAAAGAGGACAGGCCTCTTTCAGCTCATTGAGCCTGCAGTTTGCTGGCTGACGCCTCCCTGGAGGAAAGGCGGTCAGAAAGAGGGCAATAGCTGTGGGAGTGGGACTAAAGTGCTGCATTAAAAAAATGTGACTTTCTCAAGGCCTGGAACATGAAAATACCCTTCAGATAAAACCCTGGAAGTGCAGTGAGAAGGTGTTTGTTTGGATTTTTACCGCTTTAGTTGTGCCTCAGTCCCACCTGCCCTCATAGGTGGATACGGGTCTAAAATGGTCAAACTTGTTCGGGGCAGCGGCATGCGCCAAATATCGCGTTCGTCCGGGCACGCCTCGGGCGACAGGTCGTAGTGAACACTTCAACAACACGTAAGGGTAGAAGATTTCAATATAAGCAGTGAGGCAAATAAGTATTTGTTCTCCCAATCAGAAACGTGGAGGGGGCCGACATTTTGATCCTAGGTGGATGTCTGCTGGAAGACACGTCATCTAAAACTGCTGGAAGTATGATTAAAAAAATAAAAGTTATTGTTATGCTACTGCTACAAATAAGTCTGTGAACAGCTGAGAAAATCAAGGTTAGTATTCAGTACAGTCGCTTTGTTCTCTATAACGCCGTTTTAAAGCTTGACATTAAATGAATGCTTAAATATGAGTGCGTAAATTCTGGCTGCAGCTCTTCTGCTTAACAATTTTCCTGAGTCTTATTTCCATTTCAATCTATAAATATTCTATGATCTATAAATGTTAGGAACCCATGAACATTTTGGCAAAACCACATCATGAATGAGACGTTTCTGTCCCATTAGAGCAGCGGTTTGATCATAACCTGTAATGTTCTGATTTCTGAATTTTAGATTTAAATAAAGGCCTTTCTCCACTGAGTCTAGTCCATCCTTCTGTCCCTTGACTGGGTTGCTGGAGCCTATCCCTACTGTTGGGCAAAGGTGGGCCGCACCCTGAACAGGACTCTGGCGACAGAAGAACAAACACAAACAAACCGCTGCTTTGTTGTTGTTTCTCATGTTGCACGTTTAAAAACTCACATTTTTGTTGACAAACAAACGGAGGTAAACAACAAAACAATTTTCGATGTAAAAAAGTGGACAAAGTTTGGATCAAACCGCCGCCAGGTCTGACACTATTCAAAGAGGTGTTTGTGTTTCACATCGCAGTGCAAACCGTGTTCTTGCTCCTGCAGGCGGCGCCCTGTGCCCGAACAGCAGCGCCCTTCAGGAGGTCCGTAACTGCAACGAGCACGCCTGTACGGTGTACCACTGGCAGACGGGGCCCTGGGGCCCCTGCACCGAGGACCCGTCCTCGCCGTCGTTCAACGCCTCGGCTGCGGTCCGCAGCAGCAGCAGCAGCAGCAGCAGTCAGGGCCCGTGTTCCCTGGGAATGCAGACCCGCAAGGTCATCTGTGTCCGGGTCAACGTGGGGCAGGTTCCTCCCAAGAAGTAAGTCTGTCCTCCGTTTGGTTTGGGAAACCCATCAGTGGTTTGAACGGTTTCAGAGAACTGGAGTGAGGCGGTGGGACCTCACTGTTTTCTGAAGCCATGTAAATGACGGGCGGTGGCGGTTGAACCTGTGGCCGGTGGAGACCGCCGCTGCAGGTCTCCGTCCTCCGCCGTCCAAACCTGAAGTGAGGCATTTTTTCTTTGTTTCAAAAAATCCTCTTCGACGCCGATTCTCCTGATCGGAGCGCTAATCACTGGAAGCGTTAATCAGCAGCTGAAGAATGGAGGACAGATTGGTTTTCTAACGTCTAGCATCATCTGTTGAAGAGGCTTGTTGTTTGGCATTGCAGAGAGAAACGAATGTTTGATTTGATTTGAGAGGTGAGGGGAGACGTCTGTTAGATAGATGAAGGTGAACGTAACTGAAATAAAGACCAGAAAGCCGTGTGACGGGGAGCAAAGTGACAGCGGGAGAGTGAGAAATATCACAGCAAGAACCCGGCGAGGCTCGCTCAGCGCACGCCGCGTGAGGTTAACTCCCCGTTCATATCTTCTCTTGGCAGGCGAGTGCAGATAAATAATCCGGATGTCCCTGAAAGCTTAATTAACCTGCTGTTTTAGGCACTGCTAAATTCCCATTGATGATAATGACAGTAATTAAAGGGGACTGACACTTAAAGGCAATTAAATCATGAGGTGGAGGAGAAGCGGGAGGTCTTGAATCTTGAATCTCTGAGGACCACACCGCCTGAATTCAAAGCAGTGCTGGTTCAGGTTCCACCTGGAACCAGATAAGCTGGACTGATCCGCTTCACGCAGCTGGTTCTGCAGTCACAGGTGATGCAAACAGGTGAATGCTCCATTCTGACTGGCAGCAGGGTGTCCATTAAAAAGTGATGGTGGGTAACCGGAACAGTTATTCCACAGTTTATCACCAAAAATATCCACTTTATGGTGGAAATTTCTTGTTGTTGTTTGTGGACTTTGTTTCTTTGAAGCAAACGTTTTCTTCATTATCTGGACAAAAACAAGCAGTAAAGGGGGAGTTTTCCCCTAAAGATACACTGAGGACATGTGACACGGGTTCTTGAACGTCTATTTGGCCCATAGTGTTCCCACTGGACTGTCGCTGCTCAATACTTCAACCTCCTAAAGCGGGAGTCTTGGTGCAAAATGTCAAATCTGTGCAAATCTGGTGAATGTTGCTCCAGGGTTTTTCTTTCACAGCTCTATTCCAATGAACGAAAGACTTGGTGTCGTAGAATTCCATCCGGACACAAAACGCAATTATTCATTTCTCCTTCATGATCAATTTTTAAAGCGTTGGCATTTCTGGGCAATAAAAGAGGCTCAGTCCATTCGTCACTACAAAATCAGAGTCCTTCATTGGTCAAAGTTCAACTGTATACCGTTTGACCTATGGTCATGAGCTCTGGGTCATGACCCAAAGAACGAGGTCAAGCGGCTGAAATGAATTGGACGCTCCCTTAGAGCTCGGGTGAGAAGCTCGGTCACCCGGAGAGAGCTGGTAGTGGAGTCGCTGCTCCTTCACACCCAGAGGAGCCAGCTGAAGCTCGGGCTTCTGGTCCGGACGCCTCCCTGGTGAGCTGCTCCGGGCAGGTCCCACTGGTCCGAGGGCCCCAGGGAAGAATAGGTCTCTCAAGCGGGTCGTGGGAACGCCTCAGGGTCCCCCCAGAGGAGCTGGAGGAAGTGGGGAAGTCAGGGCATCTTTGCTTAGACTGCTGCCCCCGCGACCCGGTCCCAAAAGAGCAAAAGAAGATGCGTGGATGGAATGGATACCATTTCCTCCAGCTGTAGCAAAGCGAGGAGCAGGTTCTGTTGCTGTTACCATGACAACCAATTGTCTCAAATAGTCCATTTTCCTGTGAAAAGTTATTCAAACAGTATTAAAGTACTGATAAATAATTGGATATTTATTATTTTAGTAGTGACTATAGTATAATAGGAATAACGCCGTCCAGTTGGCTGCGGTCCATTGCCTTGTTGGGGATTATGGCTCACACATTTTCATGTCCACTGCATCGCTAGACTCCACTTATGGCAGAGGAGCCGCATGCTAGCTGTGTAACTAATAGGTATCCAGTGGAGCCGCTCCTCATCCTCACAGCAGGTGCTTCTGATAATTGAGCTCAGTGCAGACGCTGTTCCACATGAAGGTCAAACACTTGACCTGAGCATGACTGCGTCTTTGTGCCGCCGCTGCACACTTGTTGTTGATGTCTGCTGCAGTGCTGCTTGTGTGTCTCAGGTTCAAGAAAACCACAGGAGAGGACTTTAGAAAGATGGAGCCCTGTTACCCAGATGGACATGTGACTAAAGACGGTGGACGATGGGCTAAAGTGCGACTGAGGATTTCAGTGACTTAGACTGTGTGGAGGTTACAGGCAGGACAGCATGAACAGGAGTGAAGAGGAGTGAACAAACAGCTTGGGTTGTATTTTTTTGTACTTTATCATTTTTTTACTTTTCTATCTGCATTTTTACGGGGTGCCACTATTGCACACTGTGAGTACCGGTACCTCTCCATTACTCTAGCAGGTTCTTGTCAAGTGTCTCATGGCGTTGCTGACCTCGTGTTGGTCATGCTTATGATAAAATAAATATGTTTTTGAAAAAAGTATCAACGAAATTGAAGGAGAACTTCTGATCAGACCTGCAATGTTTTATGAATTAAACTGAGAGAAAGACCAGAGACAGAAGTGGAGGTGGAAGAGATGAAGATGATGGAAATATTGAAGATGGATAAGATGGGCTTCAAAAAAGACCAAAGACAGGCTAAATAGATGAAATAAAAAAAGAACATGAAGTTCATTACCTTCATAAAAGAAGGTCAGGAGGATGGTTTAGGTGGGGAAGTGACTCATGGTGACATTTAAAGGGGAGGAAGGTCAATTTGTTGATTTGGCTGAAATCAGACTAAAGTAAACCTCCAGCTGCTTGTTTTCATTCATCAAAATCCTACAGTGTACACCAACATAATCCATAACTGTTTTTATCTGCTGAAATCGATCTTTAAACCTCCAAACTGAGGAGTTTCTGTTCTGGCGCTGTCCCTGGTGCTGAAAAAACGTGAATTTCTTTTTTCCTTCTTTTCACTTTTGTTTTTAACTTCCTTTGTTTTTTTAGCATACTCTTCAATCAATTCACACAACCTCCAGAGGTTAACCAGATCTCTCTGTGTAGAATCTAACTTTCACTCTTCAGACACACAAACTCTACAGAGCAGCCCAAAAGGACTCTGTGAAATTAAAATAAAAAGAAATGGGGTTAGAGAAACACACACAAAGAAATGGAATCCTGTAGTTTTCTAACTATTGTATTTGTGTTTACACAACCTATTTTTTTTTATATTTTTGCTAGTCTGTTTTTCCGTTTTCCGTCCTCTTCTGTGCTTCACAAACATTCCCCCCCTGTTCTGCTCTTTTTCGTCTGTGATGCCTCAGAAGCCTTTCTTCTGGACCAGGGCATGGGAACTGCTGACGTGTTGCGTCAGCTTTGAACGCGTGGATTTTCTTTACTCCTCTGACTCTGGCGGAGCTCCGGGCTTCATCGCAGAGCAGCGGAAAAGCTTCCTGCATGACGAGAAAAGGCGGCTTGTAGCCTGAAGCAGTGAGAGGTTCACACAGGAGGCGCCGACGCTCACAGAGGAAACGGAGGAATCTGAACTCCTCCGGAGGAAATGACTAAGCCATCATGCCAAGATGGATCCCATCACCCTGATTACCAATTAGGTTCCTCTGCTGCTCGTTTCTCTGATGGTAAATGACGGCAGCGATCGCCACTTAGACGTGAAAGTCTGTAAAGTGTTATCAGTTGATTATCAGCACAGGAAGAGAACAAATAAGCAAAGAAAACAGACGATTATTTCTGGAGAAATAATGAGCAGAAAATACAGCTGTGATGCTGTTTAAAGGGGCTTCTTCTAGTTTCCCTTAAAGCTTTTCTTCATGTTTCAGTAAAAAAGTCTGAGCCTTTTAGCTTTTTGTTGGAGTTTCAATGAAAGAGCTGAAAAACATTTAAAAAATTCAAACAGTTTTTAACCAAAGAATTAAACAGTTAAACAACAATTAAAGACAGACATGGAAAACAATGAAGACAAAACTCCTCTTTATGCTTTAAACATCTGATTTCAACCAAACAGAACATAAATGAACCAACCAGAGGTTTGAAAGCTGTAAGGAGAAGCTGTCGGCGCTGAAACATCATGGAGGATGGAGGAGAAACCTTCAGACTTCCATCCCATCTTTTCTGTATTCCCTTTGGGAGTCTATTGTATATAATCATCCTGACATTATACGTCTGTTTACAGACCATAGTCTGTATCTGAGAACTGGACTGAGCGACGTCACCCACAGAAAAGGGTTTTTATTCCGGCTCCAACCAAATAAAAGTCAATTCAATCATGTTGTTTTTGTGATGCAGACATGGTGGACGTGATTGGGTGGGTCTGAGTTTCTATGGCAACCGCTTTGGCCAATCAGGTGTGACAACCCCAAGCTAACATTAGCATAGCAAAAAAAAAAAAAAAAAACACGGCGAGCAATATCGGGGCTATTCAGTCGTCCAGTTTAGATCCAGATTCCAGTTCAGACGAGGAAAACAAAGACGTCCGTGGATCTGTCGGTCTGCAGGTGGAGGATTCAGAATCAGGGCGGAGCTTGGAGACTTTGGTCCGTCCATTTCAGTTACTCAAGCTTTATAAAGCAGCTGGTTCTTCTTCTGCTCCTAATCTGTCACTATTTGAATAAAGAAATACTCAGAAACACAGTTTAAAGCTAGAAGAAACATGTTAAAAACGCCATTTTCACCGGAGTGGGTCTTTATCCCATTAGCATCTTTAAAGCGCCACATTTGTAATTACGTTTCCTTAGAGCTTTAATTATTAGTTTTACTTACATTAAGCTCATTTATATTTTCAGAGTTCTGTTCCTTGAAAATCCTCCAGACTTGGAAGAGCTAGCTGCTGGGATTATTTCCAGATTGGTTTTATTCTTCGCTGCTGCTGCTCTGCTGCCTCTCTGACCATCTGTTGCTCGGAGCAGAACATTACTTTTTTATGTTTCTGCATCTCTTCATCTGCCACGATACCACTGGCAGGTATTTTTTGATCGGATCACCAGAGGGAGGCCGGCGCCATCAACAAACGGCGCCCGCCGCCTGCTCTCTGCCCGTTTCCTTGGCAGATGGGTCTGGGCTGGCGTCCCCCCCACAGCCTGAGGCCGTCGCATCCATGTAAACACCGACCGTCAAAGCTCAATAAGAGCGCGGGACACAACAGAGACGAATATGTCTGCGCCTCGGGACGCTATCTAACGTGGCGTGAGGCGAGCACAGCGGCCAGCGCTGATTGGTCCTGGACTCTGACGGCAACCAAATGTGTGCTGGTCCTCCATTGATGCCGTGGAATCAGCAATAAAAAATGTGGTGATCATTCATGCGGAGGACCTTAAGGAAAGCAGATACTGTGTGTTTTTAGCGTGTAACCATCACTTCTGATGGTTTCAAACCCTTTTCTCTTTTTTGCTGCTTGACATTTTGATGTCTCCATCCCACCACCAAACCGTCAGCAGCTTCTTTCTGAGGAGGACGCTCCAGCAAACGGGAGCGTTCGCTCTGCTGCTCGTCTTCATGCGGCGCTTTGGGAATCACTCGCAGCGGCGTGTCGCCTGCGTCTCCATCTCGCCACTAATCACGACATTTAAAGATCATTATGAGACTGACTGGAAGCTGAGAGGAGCTCAGGATCGCTGCAGCGGGCGTGGATCGATACCCTCATTCAAATAACGAATCGAGATCTACGAAGTACAGATCAACAATTCTTATTATTTCGTTTATTATGCTGGAATGGTAGCTTTATGTTTGTCTTTTATAAGATGTAAGAAAACAATAAAACAATATGTGTTTAATCCCCATCATTTAAATCTCTATTTAGATCAAACTAATCAACAGAACAGATTTAGAAATAAATTAATTGTATTTATCACTTTAAACAGCGTCACACTCTTAACATTTTCTGTCAACTTCCTGGTTAACTTCAGCAGGAAACAAAACATAAACAACAACGGCTCACTGACCCGCAATAATCTGAGAGGGGAAAATAAAATCAGTGGACCATTTTTATCATCATTATTATTGTCGCTATGAAAATAAGAAAAATATCGGTTCGGTAAAGTTAGAAAGATCTTCACAGATTCAGACTTCCTGCTTCAATAACTCTTCTGATAAACGTTCAAATGTGTCAGCAAGTCTTTCAATCACTTTGTATTAACACAGAGAGGGAACTACAAACACATTTCAAAAGAAAAAGATTGTTTTTTCTGTCATTTCATGAAAATTGTTCTCTTCCACCAGTAAATGCAGACGGGCAATGAAGTTTAGAGAAAGACCAAAAATGAATAAATGTCTACATTTATATGAGCTGGTAATGAAGACTGATCAGCATCTTCATGCTACAGTCTGTGTTTTGTGAGGAAGTCCATCTTTATTTTATTTTATTGTATTTATTATTTCATTTAAATAGAGATATGAATAGTTTAAAAATGGGCTCAATAGCTCTAAAGACACTGAAGCTAACAAAGTAATGTTCTGACGTAATCTTTGTTGTGTTAGGACGATAGAGCCATGATTAGTCAGTACCAGCTCATACATATGTGGACATTTATTCAATTTTGAGAGATTTTTGATTTTTACATAATAGTCTGACGGAGTTTGCACTTTGTTGACAGTCCCTTGGCAGCCGGCTTGCTGTGTGTCTGCATGTACTGCTGGAAGAGACACTTCCCTTCTGAGTGTTTGAGTTGTTTTGTTTTGTGAGTTATTGTGTTGTAAGTTATTGTGTTGTGTTGTGAGTTATTGTGTTGTGAGTTATTGTGTTATAAGTTATTTATTTTGAGTTATTGTGTTGTGTTGTGAGGTATTCTTTCGTGTTGTGAGTTAATATTTGTATTATGTTGTGACGAATTGTAGTGTGTTATTTTGTGTTGTATGCAAATTCTAGAGTGTTGTCTTGTGACCCTTCTGGGCCACTGTACAATTGTGTAGTTCCCTCCCAAAGACCCACATATAGAAAATTGTATTGACAGATGTTGTTGACCTTTAAAACGTTGTTGTAGGGGGTCCTTGATGCGTACATTTGTGTGTTTTTAGATTTTTGTGTGACTTTTTATAGAAATAGAGACAACAACATGACATCTTTATTTTTGAATCATCCTTTTTGTTGTCTTCAAAGACTTTTATTTGCCTTACAGGTAGTAGAGTTTCTGATTCTCTCACTTTGTCTTTGAAGCACCTTTTACAAATTTATTGATAATCTATCTTATTTTTTATAGTCTTCATTGGTTAATTGGTAACTCTAAATTGTCCCTAGGTGTGAGTGTGCACTGGTGTGTGATTGTGGTCCTGCGGCAGACTGGCGACCTGTCCAGGACGCCTCCTGCCAGCCGCCCGCTGAGTGGATAGGCTCCAGCAGCCCGTGACCCGCGAAAGGGACAAAGCTGGGTTTAAGATGAGCGACTGGATAAATGCGATTGAAACTTTGTTCATGCAAGTTCTAACCTAACAACTCTTGTGTGTTGTTGTTTTCATAACAATTCAGCAACACACAATCCATTTCTAATGATGGAGTTGATGATGGCAAAAGCAGTTACGGTTTTCTGCCAGGCAAAGACGCTTATCGTACTTGGTACCAAAATGCCAAAGATATAGCCACTGTTGTCCCTTGGTTGCTTTTCTAGAAAATGCTCATAGATGTCTATGGAATTGTTTTGGTGGGTCCTCCCAAAGCGTTAGATGAACATTTTACAGATTTTCCTCACGCTGTGAGCGGTCATGGCCTTCTAACATCGATCAACAGATTTTTGTAATATTTTGAATTTCATATTCATCATTTTTTTTTAATTTCACATTTTCAACTATATTAAAGTATAAATTTTAGTATATAAACTCCTTTTTTCAGAACTTGTTTCACAAAACTAAACGTGAAGTTTGTATTTCTGAACAAAACTAAGCAATTTCAAGCCATTCTTCTTTTTCATATAATGAAGTGATTGAAAGTAAAAACAGAGCTCTTTATTAAATGTTATAAAAAGTGGTTTGGTCTTCAAAACTTGACCTCACCAAGATGGCGGTGCTCTCCTCGTGATGTCTTCTCTAGTGATATAACTCATTGGAAGGACCCCGAAGGACCCGAGAACATCCGGCAACCCGAGAACATCCGGTACCCACACCTCCTTTCTGCCCGGTTTTGACGGTTTTGTCTTAAAAAAGAAAAGAAAAAACAAACAAAGATGAGCAAATGTCAGACTGAAACTAAAATGTGAAATTTAGAGGAAAACAAACATTTGAATGCATGCACTGTATTCCTGTTCTTTATTTTTTAGCAGGAAAACTCTCATTTCTTTAAAATTGAGTTTGTTATACTCAGAATATGTTTACAGCAGCTCCTCCTCAGGAATTTACTGTTTAACAAACGTTTTAACTGGTTTACTGTAGAAAATAATCTCAGAAAATCCCAGTTTTCCATGAGATTAAGTGAGGCGATCTCTGGATGAAGCATCAAAACCCTTTTTCTCTTCAAGAGTCCCGGAGCAAATCACGTGTTTGTTCTCCTCTGTATGGATGGGAGCATCAGATGAATGTTAATGCAGCCCTCAGCAGCTGTTTCTACCTCTGGACCACTCACTTTTCTGACGCCAGCGGTGGATTTGTTCTGCTCCACGGGGATTAGGCTCTGTCTGCTGCTATTAAAATTAATTCTCTCTTTGTATTGCCCGTGCGCTCCTGGAATCTGTTTGTGAGGCAGCCCGCCGTCTCCATGATCACTCCTCGCTAACGAGGACGATGCTCGTTCTGAGCAACATCAACCCCGACCCGGACCTTCGCAGCATCCTCCGCCACAGGAAGAGGACGGCGAGCAGACCGGGAGACGGCGCTTCAGAGATGAGATTAGGAGATGCCTTCCAGCGCTTCTATCTCGACCTATTTATCTCTGGCCAATAGAAAGCACCGGGGACTTAAGGTGCTTAAATGACGGAAGATTAACCATAACCGTTGTCTGGGAAAACCTCTGCTTGACCCCATATTCTCTGGCTACACAAGGATTATTGCTCACTGATAGCTGAATCCATTTAGCGCAGGAGTTGGTTTCCTGATGCTTGTCTGTGGGGGTTGGCCCTAAGGAGCAGCATCTCCTGCGCCCCCCCCAGAGAAATGACTGGAAATCCATGAACCTGTACAGGAGGATATTGTTAGGACAGAAGGAAAGCGCTGGAACACATTACGTGTGTAATATATTCATCTTTTTATTTCATTTTGAGGCCTCTGTTTTCTAACTTCAGAAAGTCGGGATCTTCTGTCGACGTTCAGTGAGATGAAAAACTGACGGAGAAAAGGATTTACAGCATCGTTTAGAGCCGTTAGAGTCGTGAAACAGAAAAAAAACACATTTGTCCTTTACACCTCTTCTACAGTAAAAACTTGTTGGTGTCTAATTTTGAGCAGATAGTTATTATAAACCTCCTTATCAAAGAACATTTAGAAAGTTCCTTAGCAACAGATTTATTTATTTTTTGTGTCTGCAGCAAAACTGTGAAGAATGATTCCCAAGATGTGAAGCAGTTGATCTTAGAACAGATCCAAATGTGTTCTAAATACTTTTGTCCTTCGTCCCAACTGTCCCTACGGGTGTCCGTAAGGCTGTCCATGGCTGGAAAAAGTGGTCAAACCTGTGCAGAACGCCAAGGTCATAGAGCGCCCAGTGAACCCGCAGAGAGACGGGAACGTTTACGTCAGTTACGTTTATGGACGAGCGTCTAGTATTCTCTGCGGCCTTGGTGCAGAGGTGGAGCGGTCGACTTCTGATTGGAAGAAGGCAGGTTTGGTTTCCTCATTGCGCACTCTTGGTGTTTCATTCTTGACCTGTGGCGTGTAACAGATTTTATTTCCACAGTTGTATTTTTAACGTTCAACTGACTGAACCACTTCTATAACCCCCAAAGGGGCAGTTCTGCTTTTGTCTTCAGGCAGTTACCTGTAACTTGGTGTCACAGATGCAGAGTGAATGAGACACTCATGATCAAAGGTTCTGCTGGAAGTTCTGTTTTCCTCATCGATGGTTTCTTGGTTTTTTTTGTCTCCAGGTGTCCCGACGGCCCCCGCCCCACCACCATGCGCCCATGCCAGCTGCCCTGTAAGAAGGACTGCATCGTGACCCCGTTCAGCGACTGGACAGAGTGTCCTCTGATCTGTGACGCAGGTATGCAGGTGGATCAATGACCCGGGCCACGCCCTCCCCCTGTCCTTGGTGAAAAGTGATGGAGGAGGAAGCAGAGAGAGCATGTTTCTGACCGCCTCACTTCTCACATCTGTACAGAAGAACGTCACATTAGACTTGATTATGACATCTGACTGTCAGTCAGTCAGATACCAGCTTTACTAATAGTGAGTGATGGTAAAACTATTCTTCTGTTATTCATTAACCCTGACAAATATTTGTTTTTGAATTTCCACCAAAACCTGGCTTTTTTTAAACTAAGGTGAGACCCTTTTCTCATACCTGCAGTATGTGGGATGTGTTTTACCTGCTGTAGTATTTTTATATAATCAGTGGCCCTGTGGTAGAGTGTCTGCCCTGTAACTGGAAGGTCATGGGTTCAAACCCAGGCCAAGTCATACCAAAGACTCTAAAAATGGGACCCAGTGCCTCCCTGCTTGGATTGGGGGGTTAAATCCACCAAATGGTTCCCAAGTGGGGCTGTGTCTGCAGCTCACCCAGGGGAGAGGTCGAATGCGGAGAACAAATTTCACACACTTAGGTGTGACCGTTTGTCACAGAGCGTGTGTTACTTAGATGTCATTGGCGACAGTTCCAATGTTAAAGGTTTAAGAGTAATGCGTCAGTCTTTTACAGGTGGTTACAGGCTGTATGCAGGCTGTATGCCTGTAACCACCCGGAGCACATATCAAGGTGGTACACCACTCAGTGAACCCGTAGAGAGAAAAAGTTCATGCTCATTTTTTTCTCCATCATTCTGTAAACGACCCATATGGGAGAAGGAGGTGAGACGCAGGCGTGTCGTACAGATTTTTCTCAGTTTCAACCCCCGAATCCTGTGCGAGGAGCCCAGTGGGGCTGTTCACGTGACACGTGCACGCTCCTTGCTGCAGCCTGACGGTTGGAAATGAGGAAGTTAAACGATCTGAGTGTAGTTTGTGTGGACGTCCTACGGGCATTTAAGTATCACGTGCAGCATTTGTGCACGGCCAGTAAGGAACCAGTTCTCTCACCTTACTATGGACTAGAGCAGGGATGGGCAACTCCAGGCCTTCGATTCCTGCATGTTTTCCAACATACCTTGCTCTGGCATGTTCTAATTGGTGAGACACACCTGAACCATGAAATCAGTCATGACTAGGGCTTGGATATCTGGGAATCATGCAGACACAGCGTCCCTTCAGGCCTGGAGTTGCCCATCCTTCGACTAGAGTGTGGCATCATTAGTTCGTCAAATACTTCATGACACACCCTGCACACGCACGACGATGGTACGTTCCATTTCATGATGTTCCTTGACGTGGTCGTACGAGCCGGCTACGCTCCCCTTAAGATCCCTATGACCCTCCCCAGACCCGCAGAACCCCCACAGGTCAAGCCTCCGTACTGGTGCTGTGACTGCTGCTTTATTAGGTTTCTACGTTTGAGAGGTTGATCAGTTGACCTCCTGGATGGTTTATGGGAATGATGCGTCTCAGCTGCACAGCTGGAATCTGTCCCACTCCGCCTGACACGTAAATCCATGCACTCGTGTCTTCCTACGCAGAATTAATGTGACATATTGGCAGGAACGACAACTCGTGCGCCAACCTCCCCTGACTGCTCGCCGAGCCGACCCACCCGTGGCTACAAGTGTCAGCAATGAATGCTGATGCTGTTTTCATGCGGGGAAAGATTTTCATCGGAGGTCACCTCTGTCCGGCTGCCGCCGCCTGAGCTGCTGAGCAGCAACCCGAACGTTAAATTGATTTATGGTGGGAAATCATTACAGTCCATATTTTTGATGACCTCTCTGTGTGACGCGGCGACGTAAATCTGCAGCAGCAGGAGCTGTGCATTTTAATTTGCTGCTGTTGATATTTTCACCTTGCAGAGAATTGCAAACACTCCACAAAGAAAGAGTGGAAGGCGGTTTCAGCCCATTCACAGGCTCGACTCATCTTAATTAACCACTCGAGGGCATCGTCATGCCTGTAAACGGCATAAATGTGATGTTAGTCAGCACGGTTAGTCACTGATGGGAGTCAGATAGGATGTTTTTACTTTGGTTACATCATCTTCAGAGAACGCTGATGTGGGACAGACTGTCTGGACCCAGTAACCTTTTTTCCTCACAAATCTTCCTCGGTTTGGTTTGAATTTTTTCTTGTTTTGTGTGTGTGTTTCAGCAGGTAATGCAGTCAAGAAGAAGCAATCCAGGAAGCGTCTTATCATCCAAATGCCCTCCAACGGAGGACAAGAGTGTCCAGAGGTGTTGGAGGAGGAGAGGGACTGTGAAGCCCCCAGGAGCTGTCCAGGTTTCAGGTAAATGTCACTTCTAAAACCGATAACTTCCATCACGCAGCGCAGGATTCTAGTACCACAAGATTCTGAAATATAGTAGCTGACTTTGTAGGGTGGTCGGGTCCTGGATGAGGATGGATGGATGGATGGATGGATGGATGGATGGATGGATGGATGAGGATGGATGGATGGATGGATGGATGGATGGATGGATGGATGGATGGATGGATGAGGATGGATTTTTTGTTGGACTAGACAGTAAATAGAAGAGGTGGGGGGAGTGGGATGTTAGAGATGGGGATAAGGGTACTAAAGAGAGGAGAGGAAAAAGGGGGCTAAAGAAGTGAGGGGGTGTCTGTAAAAATGGGTGGGGCCTGCTCTCACACACACACTTAAAGAAACATATGTCATGCATACCATGACTGCACAGGTGATCTGACACAAATGGGGGGGCAGTCACCCCCACACCAAGACCCCTGCTGAGCGCCACAGGTTCTGGAGAGGGGGGGGGGGTATGGAGAGTGCAAGCTCCAACTCAGGCAAAGAAAGCACCGGTGGGGAGCAGAACACGGCCCCACCCAGCCCCTCGGAGACGGGGACCAGAACCACAGAAACCTGGTCCAGCTCCAGGTCCTGAACTCCTGTCTTCTGTTCCAGATTCACATGATGGCTTTGATTTTCTGACTAAACCCTCTGCATTCACCCGGACTTGGGACCGGCACATGGGAGCACTAGATTGTGCCCCCATGAGGTTGCATTACTTTGTTTTGTTTATAACAATTGTCAGTGCATTTATTGTATTCTACTTTTTCTCCTCATGGTCTTCTTCAAATGTTTCTTCTATTCACTGTTCATAATACCGGCTCATGGAAGCACTAGATCTCACTTCTCACTCTGTCCCGATCACAACTGCTGAAGTCAAATCCTGGTTCACCTCAAACTGTTTCAAACTCAATAGCAATAAGACTGAACTTCTTCTGATAGGCACCAAATCCCCCCTGAGCTAGACCAATCACCCTCCCCCCTCAGGTCAGGAGTCTGGCTATCATCCTGGACAGTAGAAACTACTTTCTAAAAACTCATCTCTTCCAAATGGCCTATTCACATTTTCGTGTTTTTAGATAGATTTTATTTAAATGTGTATGTCTTTACATTTTTGTTTATTGTATTTCATATACTGTAAATATGTTGTACAGCGACCTCTAGTGCTCAGAAAGTCGCCTTATAAATATCATGTATTAGATTACTTTATTTATCCCACGATGGGGAAATTCACTTATCTGTGGCGGCAAAAACAACATTTAGCAATAACAGCAAAAAATATAAATAAAATTATTGTATTGTAAAATGTCAATGTTTATAATGTATAATTATTATTACTCTCATGAGGTTGCATTACTATTTTTTTGTTGTTTTATTTAAAAAATGTTAGTGCATTTATTTTAATTTATTTTATCTCCTAATGGTTTTCTTAAAGTCTTGTTTATTTTATTTACTATTATTAAAACTAAAGAGAAACAAATCTAAGTAGTGGTTTGATAAATAAAGTACAGTCGTGTTAAAAAGTTCAAACTTACATAAAAACCAAAAAAAGAATTTACATTTAAAGAGAAATGTAAACATGGGACAATGTCTTTTCCTGATAGGACATAGTCTCATATGTAAATTATTTTATTTATTTTGTCTGGGTGGGGGGAACTGAAGCCCTCAGAGAAAACCCACACAAACACGCTTTTAGCGTGTCGCCCGTTTTTTTAAGTCGAGACCAAATTTTGCAGCAAACTAAAGCTGTCAGGTTTAAACTAATTGACAAATTATGCATTTACTTTTCTTGATGAAGACATAACCTACAGTTTTGTCTAGGTGGGGGGAACTGAAGCTCTCAGAGAAAACCCACACAAACACGCTTTTAGCATGTCGCCCGTTTTTTTAAGTTCTGACACGGGGCGTCTGCGAGCCAAAATGGACAAGACAGAGAGCCTGTGTCTGACCGTAAGGTCGGCTAAAACTACTACTTTACTAACTACTTCAGTATCCTACGACCCTAAACTTTACTAACTACTTCAATACCCTTTGACCCTAACCTTTACTAACTACTTCAATATCCTACGACCCTAACCCTATTACCCATCAAACCCGCCTGTCCCCTCAACCAAACATTCATCTCCCATCAGCCTTTGAGCTGCTGCTGGAAGAGCTTTTCTCTGCTTTGGAGCTCTTCTTCAAGGCCTCCAGGTTCTGACCATTGACGTCTTTCTTTGCTCCTGAATAACCTTGGCAGAGTTCCATGACGCGCTCCATCAGCTTGTTATTTTCTGCAACACCACTTTCCAGAGTTGTGTTGAGTTTGCGTAAGCTGTGCATCGTTTCCTTTGCCGTCCCAAAGCTTTTACGGATGTTTTCCATCTCTTGATTCTGCAAATCTCGAAGCTCCTGACTCGTTGCATCAATCTTCTGCTGGACGTGATCCTTCTCGCCTCTTAAATCTGTGACTTTCTCTCGGAGGATGACATTTTTTTGTCGTGCCGTGCGACGTTTCTTAGTCAAAGTAGACAGTTTTTCCTCCGTGTAACTTAGATTTAAGAGTTCATGCTCAAGGTTTGTAACCTGGAAGGACAGATCCAGGTTTGTTCTGTTCAGCTGATCAGTTTCTTCTTTGACTTCTTGACATGCAGAATCCAGATCCTTCAGGTTTTGGAGAGACTCCATCAGAGCAGACTTGGTTTTCTGGAGGTTCTTTGTTTCCTCCTTCAGTCGATCTGCTTCTGCTTTGTCTTGGTTGTATTTGCTGAGGCGCTCTTGTGCCCTTTCCTCCTGAAACTTCAGATCTGAGATTTCCCGCTTGAGATCCTTCTCCGTTTCCTCCAATTCGCATCTTTCCTCAACCAGGGCGGTAAACATCTTCTTGAGCTGGTCTTTGTCCTGAAAATGTTTCTGCAGCTCCTCAAGCTCCTGTAGAAGAGCGGCAGTTTTCTGCTCCAAATCCTGCTTCAGATCTCTTGCTTCTTTGGTTCTCTTCAGAATAAAGGCGTTCTCTGCTTTGGCCTCATCGTTTGCTTCTTTTGCAGCCACAAGTCTTTCCTCCACATCGTCAAACACGCTGATCTCATCCTGCAGTTTCTCAACTTCCTGGGAGAGATCCGAGTTTGTCTCCTCCGTTTTCTGTGTTTCTGCTTTGATTATTTCCAATTCAGATTCCCAGTCCTTCAGGTTTTGGAGAGACTCCATCAGAGCAGACTTGGTTTGAAGAAGGTTCTCTGTTTTCTCCTTCAGCAGATGCGATTCCTCCTTTGCTTTGTTCAACTGGACTAGTCGCTCTTTTGCATTTGTCTCCTGAACATTCAGATCTGAAATCTCCCCTTCCAGATCCTCATGGAGTTTCTCCAAGTCCGATTTTTCCTTCAACAACTTGGAGAAGTTTTCCGTCAGCTTGTTTTGTTCCTGAAGGCGTTTTTCCAATTTTTTCACCTCCTGGTTTGACGCTGCGGTTAGCTGCTGCAGATTGAGGACCTGACATCTCAAGGCCGCCGTGTCCTTCTGCAGAAGGAAGGTTTCCTCCTGTGCTGCCAGGTCCTGTGCTTTCAGAGAGTCCAGCCGTTCCTCCGCTCCGCTCAGGCGTTCCAGCTCCTCCTGCAGGTTCTGAACCTGCCGTGACAGATCTGCGTTTGTCTTGCCCCTCTTCTGGGTTTCTGCCAGCACGGTGTGATAAGCCGTGTCCAGACCTTCAAGGGTTTTGAGAGACTTTGTCAGGTCCTTCTTTGTCTTCTGCAGCTTGTGTGTTTCTCCTGTGAGCAGATCCAGCTGATGCTTGGCCTGTTGGTAGTCAACAGACAGCTCCTCTGCACTCGTCTGCCTCTCTGTTAGAGTTGAAATCTCTGTTTCTAATTCCCTTTTCAGATCTTCCAACTCCCTGATTCTCTCCATCACCGCAGGAGCGTTTTCTTTTGCTTCCTGTGTTTGGAGAAGCAGCATTCGCAGAGGTCCGATTTGCTCCTGGAGAGCAGCGGTTTCCTGCTCCAGACTCTGACACTGATGAGAAAGCTGCCCTCCATCCTGCAGCTGAGCAACTGCCGGCCTTCGTCCTTCACAGTCTTCCTCTTTCTCCGTCTGCCTTTGCAAACCTTTCCTCAGATTTCTCAAGGCTTTCATCACGGAGCTGCTTTCCTTTGATTTCTGCTGGTTTTCCTGTTTGCAGGACATTGTGGCTTTCCTGTCTCAATGCTGGATCTGTGAAATATTTCCTCGAACTTCTGTCTTTCCAGATCCTTTAACGCTTATTGCCCGCTTGTTCCGCTTATGTCACTTGTGCCGCTCCTGCCGTAGATGTCAACCAGATGAAACTTAGGTCTATATGTTTATTTTTGTGATGACGTCAAACTCTGTCATCTGATGAATCTGAGGTCACATGACGCCATATGACGCAACAGCGTGATGTCACATGACACAGTATGAGGTCTGGTCGAACAATAACGCAGTATTACGTCATCGTCCGTGCCGGACAATAACGCAGTATTACGTCATCGTCCGTGCCGGACAATAACGCAGTATTACGTCATCGTCCGGTTCGAACAATAACGTAGTATTACGTGTGAGATCTGAACAATGTAAAAAAAAAATTAAAAGGAAAAATTAAAAGAGAAGCAATAATTTTGTACCTTAACGGCCGCCGTCTGACCCGGTTCGGGAGGTCTGATTACCCGCCGTTCGGTATTTCCGTCAACAGAAAGGCGCCCCGCCCCTCCGGCGGACGCCTGCGTAGAAATGGAACAGAGCCGGTTCCGGTCGCTGCGCTCTCTGAGCAGAAACTGTCCGTCTGGATCCCGTCTGCTCAGGAGAACCTGCCCTCCTCCTCCTCGGTGATGATGAAGGTGAAGCGGCGCTAAATTCCTTCAAACTAAAGTCCCTCTGAGGTGAAAGAAAGACGGAAAAACGTTACCGGGGATCGCGGTCACCGTCGGTAAAAGCAGACTGAGTTCGTAAACAGAGACGGAAACCGTGACGGTGAGGAGGATCGCCTCCGTCTACGTAGGAGAACATTCGTCCAGAAAAACTGGAGGGATTTGATTGGACGGTGAAGATCTGAGACTTTGCTGAAACTTTTTAAATGTAGATTAACTAAAGTCTCCATCTGGAACTGATGCTGTGAATTTAATCTGGATTAAGGACCATAAACTGGACCTGGTGGCAGCTTTTTATTACCATAGATCCAGTTTTTACTGAAGGACTAGAAAAGAGAACATTGACAGTTTAATTGAATGGATGGATGGATATTATTATCTTTAGACATAATGAGATGTTTTCCAAATAAATAAAACATATAGGGGACAAATTACTTATATCTGTATATATTTATATATTAAACACAATATCTCCCTGAAAATTGTGTACATTATATACAATAATAATGTTCAAAATCGCCCAACAGTAGCTAGGACAGGCTCCAGCAACCCAGCAGGTATAGAAAATGAATGGATGGATATTCAACATCATTTTAGCAGTGGATTGAATTCTGGTTGTTTACTGATGTAGAAGTGATTTTGAGAGGTACACGGCGCTCTGTCACATGTTTGGTTGGGTGTTATTGTGGACACGCTAACGCGGCTAACGTGTAGCGTGTCAGGAACGAGTCCTAGAGCTACTGTGAAGGCAGTGAGTAAAGTCTGACTGACTGATGGACTTCTCTCTGACTTTTTGGTCTCGCTAACATTGACAGTAAATGAGAACTGGACTGAGTGACTCCTCCCCCCTGGCGTTCCAAACAGGAAGTACCTGCTGGCTCCAAAAAGCTGTAGGTGAAGTTATTAAATAACCAATCAGACGCCTCCAAAACAGGAGGTTGAAGGTTCAAAGCGTTTGATCGACAGATTCTCCTGAGCTAGTTTTTAGTGGAAGGGGTGTGGCATTCTAGCGTGCTCACTCCTGATTGGAGAGAGTGGTTGCCATAGAAATGTAGAGGGACCAATCACTGAGGGAGTCTGGTTTCAACATGGCGGCGGTCATACAGTGGAAACGTGGCGAATTGACTTCAATTGGTTGGAACCAGAAGCAAGGCGGTTTCTATGGGTGACGTCACACGAGATTCATCCAGTTATGTTATACAGTCGGTCTCACCAAGTGAGCCTTAAAGTTCGCTACAATTTAATAGTAGTTTAAAAATAGACGATTTGGGACGATGCGGCTAAGAATCCGCTTTGCCCTATAGTGAAGAAAATACTCTAGTTGGAAATAAGTTTGATAGCAGCCAACTTTGACCTTGATGCTCCAGTTGGGGTCAGTTTATCACATTTAATTCAGTTTTTGTTGAATTAAATGTGTGTAATTGAATATTATGGCTTGTTTGTTAGGTTGAATAACTAGTGATTGTGTTGTAAACCTCCATGAAATACACGTGGAATTTCCCTGAAAATGGCAGATTAGCAGGGTTTTTATCCACACGAGTGTCTGCATTGATGTATAAACACTGCAAATGTGTTTCAGGTGGAAAACCCACAAATGGAGGAAATGCCAGCTGGTGCCATGGAGCCTGAGGAAGGACAATCCTGGTGCTCAGGAGAACTGTGGGTCTGGACTCCAAACCAGAGGTACACCACCACCAGAACCTTTTCTTCTCCTACATTTTCAGCAACAAAGCCATAGAAAGCAGATCAGCTTTAGCCATAAAGGTGACTTCAGGGGAAGCGCACGTTCTTCTGGTTATTTTTGTGTTCATTCTGCACTGGAGCTGGCGCAGGAAATGTCTTCGCTTCTCTGTTCCCGCCTCCTGGGACTCACCTGACAGTTGGAGCAGTCACACCGCTCGCTTGTTTTTCACCTGCGGCTCCAGCCATGCAGTTTTAATCAAAGGCCCCTTCCTGGAATGGAGCAGAAGACGCTGCTGCTGACCCAAAACTCAGCAGCACACCCATCCTTTATTCATGCAGGCTTCCGGCTCCAATGGCCGCCGCTTTTCAGGAAAGATTTGATCTTCCTGTACAGTACCAGACAAATCCATTAGGAAGGGTCGTTCAGGAATATGCTTCATAGGAAACCATTTTTCTCAGACACACATCTGCCTGTCGTTAAGTCTTCTGGTCTGGACTTTCATTAGAACAGAATCCGTCCTTTTCCTGAAGCTCTTCAGTCTGTTTTACTCTTCAGACTCTGTGATTGGATCCAAAGTGATGTCCAGACCCCCCCCCCCCCCCATCCTGCTTTCAGGCATCATTTTGTCACTGAGTGAACCAAAAGAGACAGTCGTGTTTCCTGACAGGACGTGGAGGTGTTTACCTGCACGCAGGCTTCCCTCGGAGCGGCTCTATTAACTGCTGTCGAGCTCGGCCTCCGGCGCCAACACGCACACACATAAATAATGAGACATGACCTCCGACACTCCAAAGCAGCGGCCGCGCCCGCAGGGGTCCAGCCAAAACATGCGCTTTGGAGATTGATTTCTGCACGGAGGAGCAGCCCTGCAGAAGCTCTGCGTCGCAGGAAAATGAAATGCGCCATCGACGCCATCCAAAGCCGCTGGTGGAGGAACACAGAGCAGCAGGACGCCGTTCCAGGCTAATCGACCTGTGAACGGAGTGGAAACAAATGCATCTCTGCCTCCATCTGACTCTGCTTTTTACTCATTCCAGCCATCCAGAGTTCTTCGTGGTTGCGTTTGTTTGTTTTTTCTCGAAGCAAAGACACGGAACACATTACTGCGCCAACGTTCCTGTCGTTTAAACACAAACGTCCCCAAAGTGAGTCTAGCTTCTTCATGGGGGAATACAGGCTGCCTGTCCGTTGGAAAAAAACCATCAAAGCTGTTCGGTCGGAGACCGCTGAGCAAAAACACTCATGCACACATTTTCTACGGGCATGCAGGCCGTGGAGAACGCTCAAACAAACACACAGTCAGGTCCATAAATGTCGGGACGGCAACACAATTCCAACATTTTCGGCTCTATGCTCCACCACAATGGATTTAAAATGACACGAAGAAGATGTGATTTAACTGCAGACTGTCCGCTTTAATGTAAGGGTATTTACATCCAGATCAGGTGAGCGGTGTAGGAATTACAACCGTTTTCAGATGTGGAACCAAAAGTAATGGAACGGAGAAATAATCATAAATCAAACATTCACTTTTTAATACTTGGAGATCCTTTGCAGCCAATTACAGTCTGAAGTCTGGAACGCATAGACATGACCAGACGGCGGCTTTCAGTCCCGGTGACGGTCTGCCAGGCCTCCAATCCGACGTCTTCAGTTCCTGCTGGTTCTTCAGGCGTTTTCCCTTCAGTTTTGTGTTCAGCCAGTGAAACGCATGCTCACTCGGATCCAGGTCAGGGGGCTGACTTGGTCGTTGCATATAATGGATAATGGACACATTGTAAGCGCTTTGAGCGTCTGGAAAAGCGCAGATAAATCCAATACCTGGTTGTTATTATTATTATTATTCATCATTACGTAAATCTGATGCAGTTGTGCGTGACTTTGGAGTCTTTCCACTGCTGTTCCACGTAACGGATTTGTAGGCATGTATAACTTTTAGATGGCGTATACGGCGCACATATCACGATTAAATTATGTTATAGACGCACAAATCACTAATGAATTGCAAGGAAACACACACGGTTCATGTTTTATGTTGACTTACGTTCTCTTTGCCTGGTTTATTCCCACTTCTCCCATGATTATGTGAAATTTCACGTAGAAACCACAACTTTTCTCACTTTTTTCATGTATGACTGTTGTTCATCTGTGCAATATGTGCAAAATGTGCGCAGTGGCTTCATCACACAGCTTCTGCGTGAGCCTCCACGGACCCTCAGAACCAGAAACCCTCAGAACACGTCCAGGCCAACCCCCCACACGTGTGCATGTGACTGAGGCTTCGGCAGCAGCATCCTCATCAGAACAGACAGCTTGTTTCTGAGACCCCTCCCTTGTTTTTGCAGCGATGTCGTGCCGTCAGCTGGACGGGACGCAGGGCGACATCAGCGGGTGCCTGAAGTTCGCTAAGGTCATGCCCCCCATCACCCAGCGCTGTCAGCTCCCCTGCCAGGACGACTGCCAGCTGACCAACTGGTCCAAGTTCTCGTCCTGCACCGCGGACTGCGTGGGGGTCCGCAGCAGAAAGAGGGCGTTGATAGGTGAGGACGCGGGGGGCGGGACCCTCTGGAGGGTCTTCGGTGAAATCGTGACACTCTCATGGAGGAGCGTCTGCCGGCGCTACCGCTCCTTTGAGCTGGAAGGATTTCAGTTGTCGCCTCTCCTTCGTATGAAGCTCAACAGTTTTGTTTAAGTGGGTGTTAAACGTTTAGAGCATCAAACACTCCTGTCCGTCAGCGATTGTATTCCTCCCAGACAAATTACCGCCGGCTGCCGGGGTGTAATTAAAATCCAGCGCTGGTCACAATGTGGAGGAAGCTTTGCCAACCTGTGCAAAAGAATTCAGAGAGAACGAGAAAAACACAGGAAGGAGAAAGCGCCTCCTCATTTGCATTTGAAACAGCCCATAATGGTAAACCACCAGAGGAAAAAAGGATAAAATGCTCTGAGTTTCTCCTTCCAGCACCCTGTTTTCCTGAGCAAACCCTTCCTCTTCCACCTTCACCCGTCAGGGAGAAGCAAAAAGAAAGACAAGTGCAAGAACACCCAGATGTACCCTCTGAGCGAGACGCAGTACTGCCCCTGCGACAAGTACAACGCCCAGCCGGTGGGACGGTGGTCGGACTGCATCCTGCCCGAGGGCGCCCGGGTCGAGAGCCCTCTGGGGATGAAGGTGCAGGGGGACGTCAAGGAGTGCGGTCAGGGTTACCGCTACCAGGCCATGGCGTGCTACGACCAGGACAGCCGGCTGGTGGAGACGTCGCGCTGCAACAGTCACGGTGAGGAAAAGATGCTGACACAGCAGAGTGCGCATGTGTGCGCGTGCACGTGAGGAGGCGATCTGATCTATACATCAAGATTCACACATCAGATTCTTACTGTTTCATATATTATGTCTGAATGGTTGCATCATGTTTGTCTTTCTATGAAAGAATGTTCAAATAATTTGTATTTAATCCCCATAATTTAAAGACCAGGAGGTCAGAATCAACAGAACAGTTCCATTTTTGAGCATTCCTCTAAAAACCACCACCACCAGCCCCTCCCAATCCACGATGATGGGTGGGTCCTCACATTGTGACGTCACAAAGTGAGGAACAGCCCCTTCCAGGAAGAATCTGCACTGTCAGCTCCACCCCCAGGCTAACACACACTCCCACTTTCTCCGTGGAGCTAGCGGTGAAAGTGGGGGTGTGTGTTAGCCTGGGGGCTTATCCACATGTGGTAAACCGGCCCGCAGTGTAATTAGAAAGGGCCCACGAGATCCTATCAAATGTGCATTAAAGCTGGCCTGCGGTATATACTGTACCTCTAATACTACAAATCCCACAATGCTTTGCTAGTACATTGGCGGGCAGTCAAAACTGGTAAGCGCTCCTTTTTTCTGTTGACAGTCACTGACAGACACGCTCCAGTCACACTGGACACGTTCATTTAACCCTCCACAAAAATGGCCAAACAAAAGATGGACACCAGGAGCGTTCAAGACGGATTGCAGGTTCGATACCCGCCCATGTGTGGAAGTGTCTTTGGGCAAGACACTGAACCCCACCTTGCCTCTGGTGGACGGTTGGCGCCAGTGTTCGGCAGCAGAGCCGCCTTTAGTGGGTGAATGGGACTGTTTAGCGCTTTGGGCCTTTGAGGAAGGTAGAATGCACCAAACAAGTAGACGCCATCCACCATCCACCTCATTGAGAACGTAGTTGGACCTCCACAGGAGCATGAATGGTCTCTCCCGTCTTTGCAGTTCATGGGATTTGCCCACAGAGAGGGCTCCCTCCATCCCAGCCTGTTTCTGCTGATTCTTGATGCAGGATCTGACAGTGTTGGCGCCACTTTCCCATTAAAAAAATGATGCTTGACCTCCTAGTTTCAGTCCAGCGGTGTTCCAAATCCTTCCTCTCAGCTTTTCAGCAATCGTTTCAGTCATTTTTGTGTCTGAAGGTTCTTCCCCCATCCCGGTGTTGTCCCACGTCTCAGGATGATCGTATTTTCTCCGCTCCTTCTGAAGTCAGCAGCAGCACAGAGGAGGGCTGCAGAAACAGTTAAATATTCATCTGAAGCAGAACATTTATTTGTGCACAGTTGAAAGCCACTCCCATAGCAGCTGGGGAGTCATTTGGAGCCCTGGATTCCATATAAGCTGCTGTCAGAAGCATTTGTCTCCACGTCGCAAAGTCTTATCTCAGATCCGGAATACTTCAAGCGCGGATTCCTGGCTGGAAAAGTTGTTGTGAAATTGCTGTGAAATAGAATGCAGGAGATGTTGAAATGAAAGCATCAGCGCTGTGCATATATAAACAGGGGTTTAGTGTGAGTCACAGCCTCAGATAAGCGTCGCCTAATCTGAGTGTGGGTGTGACACGAGCGCATGGTTGGCATGGCGTTTTTGTCCTTTCTTATTGTGTTTTTTTGTGGCATCGTTGGGTTTGAGACATTCCTTGAAGAACTCAGGAAAACAAATCCCTCCAGATATTTGTCACTAGTTCGCAGAAATCTTCAACCATCGTCGAGGTGGAGAAGAAGGTCGCTCGGATCAGGCAGGAAGTCTGCGCCGCTCTTATCTCCTTATTCCACAGATGAACGCCGGTCCTATCAAAAATGAGAGATCTGCTACTTTGTTCTCGTATGAGTGGGAGGAAATATTTTGATTGAAGCAGTTTTTAATGAATCCCATTTGACCCCCACCCTCCTAGACTGGGCTAAGGGTGAGTGGTTTTACAAAAAAACAAATCTAAAGCTTTATTTATTGGACTTTGGACGACGTTGGTGGTTTGTTTAAAATATACATTTAAACACAAGACCTCCACTTAATATGCAATGCATTGTGGTCTATACTCCTCTGAATGGACTGGAATAAACCTTTTTCTATGGATGACATCACTCTGACTACAGACAATGGTCAACCCCCCCCCTCGTATGGGTGCATGTAACCAAGGCTTAAGGACCTCACATGAAGACCTCCACTTAATAGAAAATGTATTTATGGACCAAAACCTATTTATTTATGGATATAAAGTTCCTTTTTTAGAACTAAATCTTGAGAAAACTCTCAAAAATACCTTTTGAAACCCGTTGGAACAGGACGACCTTGGTTCCGATTCAACTTCCCCGTGTCCCACTCTGAAACGGGTGGTTTGCCAAAAACGAAGAGCGAGGATTCAACCTGAGCGGTGGGGGGGGGGGGGGGGGGGCGTAAACGACTGCAGTGAGGTGATTTGTTGGAGCGGCGTTGGAGCAGCGGACATGTGGCCGCCTTGTCCCAAATAATGAGGCTTCATATGCTGACAGGAAGCTGCCAAGGTTGCAGGACAAAGGTCATCGTCTGAAAAGGTTAGCGGCGAACACGAAGAGACCTGCTGGCTTAGGGAGACTCGTTTTTTTATTTTTTCATTATCGTGATTCTTCTGTCTGGGCGCCTGCACGCCGAGCCTCTGCTGTTATTTTCTGGAACACCGGGGATTACGCTGCTTTCACAGCCGGGATGATTGCGGTGCAGAGGGCGCAGCAGGTCACGCAGCAGGTCACGCATGAGGCGGCGGCGCCGGACAGTCCCGGGGGCCGGAAGTTTCATAAACGCTTCTTCAGTCCGTCTCCTGCTGGCTGATCAAATGTGGTTTTGGTCAGCAAAGACGGGAGCTGAAGTGGTCTAGACTGCACGGCCAAAACCAAAAACTCCTCAGTGAGCGACCGTCATCAGATGACGACAAACCCGCGTTTTGTGACGTCTGACTTCACACGGCGCTGAAGGAACGAGGCAGAAACTGTGACTAAAGCACGAGAATGAAAACGTGTTAAATGCGTTTCTGTCAGGTCGTTCTGCTTGGTTACCATGGTAACAAGTCTCGTCCCTGGAGTCGGAGATCCTCTCATTGAAAATGAAGCAGAAAATATGTTTTATTGTTTGTTCTAAATTTGGGTTATTGGGGAAAAAAGGCCAAATTTGGTAATTGAGTTGTGGAGGAACATAAGATGCCACACAGAGTTCATCGATGAAGACGCAGAGAACAAATAAATGATGGAGAGGTTACAGTTTTGGGTTGAGCTGGGCTTTAATTCTGTCTGAGTTTATCCATCCAGAACGTTAATGTTGTTGGAGGGAACGGAGGCTGAAGCGTTTACACAGATCCTCTTTGTTGTTCAGGAGCTTCAGTTCAGAAACAGACTAAACTAAACTGGGCGTCGCTGCCCTTAGACCCTCCTTCTCTGTAATGGAAAAAAAAACAGATTCCAGGAAAAAGAAAAGAAGAAACCTCAGGCGTGTCCACAGGAAGGAGGGATCCTCCCCCAGGACGGACAGAATTAACTTATCTAACTCTACAACTACATGTTTAAATAGTTCAGCAGATGAGCTTCATCCAGATGGAGTTGGGGGACGGCTGGGGGCGGAGTTAAAGAATTGCATTTCACTGCATTTTATTGAAATGTCGTTGCCAGTGGTCTTTGTGCCGTATTCTAGGACATTGTTTCTGTAGCGGCACAAGTTGGTGCGACAGTTGGCACAAAGCTTTTTCAAACTGCCTTTTTTTTGTTCCTAAATCCCAACAGTTTGCATAAATAAATAAATACTTTTATTCTTAATTATCTTTGCATATGTCCTCCATCATCAAAAATAAAAAAGAAATTTGCCACAAGAACATGTTAAAAACACCAAAAACATCATTTTCATCAGAGTGGGTCTTTAAAGAAACAGAAACTGCGTTCATTGGCGTAAACTTAAAATTGTTTCCATTTGAACTTGGTTGTAGCTCAGAATGGGAGCTATAAGTTCTATGCTGATGACACCAGTAATGCCTCACTACTGTGAAGTGGGAAAAAGAAGTTTGTGTCGACGCGACTGCCACTGTGGTGGATTGTTAAATTGCATAGATGGTCACAAATTAAACCCCTGAGTCTGGATGTTAGTTCTGAATCCTAGGAGGGATTTAAGAATTTACAGAGCCGATGCTAAACAAACTTCCTACCAAAAACAGAAAAAACAGTTTTGGAACCTTCTGAAAAATACTTGATATCGCCATTTGCTTGTGCTAAGCAGGGAACTGGGCCTTCGTTTCAGCCAGCTTAGGTTGTCATCAGCAGGACTTGTCATTTTTCTGCAGGCGCCTGGTTTTGATGCATCTAAAGAAAATGCTCGGGTGCACACAAACACCCACTCCTCATTTATTCCAGTGAGAATCTCCAACAGATGCAAGAGATGCTTACACTGGAATTTACCCAGAATGCCTGAAAAATGTTCTCTCTTGAGGCGGATTTCAGGAAGAGACAGTGATGTGTGCCAGACCAAAGTGTTCTACTAGAACCATCCTCTACAAGGCCTTTATTGTGAAAACTGCATGCATACCTCTGTCATCTGCACGTTCATTCATCGTTTTGGGGATTTCATTTGTACCCAGAGACAACAATGATTAAAGCTTTAGAACAGGAAGTAGGAGTGGTGATTGAGGACCTGCTCTGTCTTCCCCGCGTCAGGTTACATCGAGGAGGCGTGCATCATTCCCTGTCCCTCCGACTGTAAACTCAGCGAGTGGTCCAACTGGTCGCGCTGCAGCAAGTCCTGCGGAAGTGGGGTCAAAGTTCGCTCCAAATGGCTTCGAGAGAAGCCGTACAACGGAGGCCGGCCGTGTCCCAAACTGGACCACATCAACCAGGTATTACAGACGGCGGTCAAAACATGAAGCATTGAGTCGCGATTCGCGATCAGAGGTCCTGATAAATCAGGTGCTGTGCGGCAGTCTGGTAAAAGCGTGTTAAGAGTCCAAAAATCTAAACTTTCACAACTAATCAGGGGCTCAGCTTTGGGTCGTGACGTGTTGATCAAAAAGTCGTCAAACTGGGTCACAGAGAGACGGAAGTACTGCTGAAAGCGCCGTCATTCAGGTGCAGCTCCTGCAGTAGATGATGAAGCTCGCCGTGCCGGGAGAGTCTCTGAATGATGTCATAACCCCGGACATGGAGATGGGATTGCCGACGTTTTTGTTGAAACCTGATCTCTCAGCATCTGTACAACGCTGAAGTTGGCTTCTGATTCACAGCTTCCGATTGGCGAGGGCAGTAAAGGAACATTCCACTGCATTTTTCACACTAAGACCACCTAGAACTGGGTCCTGTTCAAAAACCGCTGGACCTGGACTGATCCAACCTGGATTAAATTATGATTTAGATTGAACACTTTCTGATTTGTGAAACCTCTCCACTTTAGACCAGACTTTTGATGGTAGCTCCTCCCACACGCAGCAGGAGCATCTAGACCAGGGGTCACCAACCCTGTGCCCGCGGGCGCCAGTGCGCCCGCGAGCACCCCTTGTGGCGCCCGCAGGGAATGCACCCAAAAAAATCTTTTTTTTTTTTTATTGAAGCAAATCTTCAACAAACAACCACGGCATGTCTGTCAATGACAACAATATCAATTCTGAGATAAAGGTAGACAAAGAAAACCCAAATATGTAAACAAATATAACTTAAAAAATAATCAAAAGTAAGGGTCTATTACAAAAGTTTAAATAGATCAAATAAATTACACAATTTCTGGACATTCTTATGATTCATGTAATGTAAAGATTTTGAGAATAGGTTGAGGTGGTTGGGTAATCCATTAATGTGAGGATTAATATTCCTGTCTGTTTATATTCACATTTTTGTTTAAAAAGTTAAAATTAAGTTAAAGTTTTAAAGGTTTAAAAGTTTAGCTTTAGTGTGTTCAATAAATATTTATCTTGTTCGGCTGCAACCTAAAGTCTGTTTTGAATTTAGGCTCCCTCTGCAACTGAGTTTGACCCCCCCCCCCCCCCCTGTAATACAAGTCTAGATAATTCATGCATGTTTTTGTGTGTAAAATGAGCAAATAAAAATAGGGTACACAAAAGGAAGTCCTCAAATCGTGTTTTTTTTTGGGGGGGGGGGGGGGGGTAGGAGTTTTTTTTTGTGGCGCCCTTCATACCACTTGGTGCCCATGAAATAGCCCTCTGTCTCAAAAAGGTTGGTGAACCCTGATCTAGACTATGAACACATTTTTGGACAAGCATAGAGAGCAAATTTGACGCGTAAATGGCGTTGGGTCTGAACGCAGCATTCGAGCTAAACGTACAGACACAAAGGACGTTTCCGGATGACAGTCGGGTTTTGATGTACCATCATCACATAGTTTACATTGTGGGAACTGTTGCTTATTAACTCTTCTGTTTCCCTTTCATCCACTGCAACCTTCCTTGAAATGACTCGCTGCCAAAGGCCCAGGTAAGACGTCTGTGATGTCACTGAAGCAGAGACGGATACGCGTCTGCTGATATTTTTAAACAACTGAGGTTTTTTTATGGCATGAAGGTTAACATGAAGAACATTTGCTGCAGTTTGACCCGGTTCTTGCCCTCAGGTGTACGAGGTGGTGCCGTGTCAGAGCGACTGTAACCAGTATGTCTGGGTCGCCGAGCCCTGGAGTGTTTGGAAAGTCAGCAATGTTGACCTGAAGGAGAACTGCGGGGAAGGCGTTCAGACCAGAAAAGTCAGGTATTTACAGGAACCGCATCTTTGTTCTCTTCATTTGTTCTGTCGGGGTGTCCGGACTCTTGTTTGTCTCCATGAGAACCAAGGTCAGCTCTGTAGTCCAGCGGTCTCCAGCACTTTCCTCAGACTGCCAACCTTTAGCTCCAGTCTTGAGGTTCGTTGAATTATCTTAAGTCTTCCACCATTTACGTAATCAACGGCATCCTAACGGATTCAGACGTGGAGAAAAGCAGCTTCGTACTGAATCCAACATTTTTACTAACATAAGCGTCAACTAATGTTAAGTGTTGCATACCGGTGCAAAGCCACTGTTCTCCACATCAGAATCCTTTGAAAGGACGTTAAACTGTTGCAGCGTTACGGTGGTTCAAAGAGCATGTTTTTTTCTTTCCTTCCGTCAGCGGTGACGGCTCAGGCATTAAAGGGTTAAATAAAGATGTACAGAAACGTGTTTGAAGCCCACAAAAAATGGCACCATAAAGACTGAAATGATGAGGCAGATAAACGCCTCCACCTGTCCAATCCTTCTGTCTTTAAACGGCCCTCGTGTGATTCTTATGCCCATCACAGTCACCAAGACGTCCACCCCGAGGCAAAACCGTTTTCCCTCCCGATGGGGGGATTTGAGCTGAACTTTTGCGCCTCCAGACAGCCTCCTTGATGTGGGACTTCAGTTGTTTTTAAGGCTGAGTTGATGTAAATCATTTTTTTGATCTGAATCAATCCTAACTTAATAAAATAATAATCGATCTGTTAAAGTAGAGATTGATCTGTAATGCCTTTCCTTCTCCGGTGACCTAACGCATAACGGCAGTAAAGCCAAAGGAGTTGATGCTAACAGATAATGGAATTATTCATAGGACGGCTAATGCTAGCACTCGGTTGACCTAAACACACATGGCTAACTAAATGAACAGCTTTATATCCTCACAGGCAGGAAATCTCCAAGCTCTTTTAAGGAAACATTTTTTAAGGTAACCATTGGTGTCCAAAGCACCGTTTTTTACTCAAACCTTCTGGAGTAAAGTGTAATTCTGTGGCGTGAGCGCCACCTAGTGGCCAAACTCAAACATATTGATCTGTACATCTTTGTTGAAGCTTTTCCATTTTACAATTTTACAAAGTATGTGAACAGTTTCAGAATAATATGAATCGAATCAAGCGGATTGGGAACCGAATCGATCCAGGCTCTGGTGAATCGAATCGAAATAATTGGTGATGCCCAGCCCTACTTATTCTGAGTTTGAGAGCAGATGTGGCGGCGGCGGCACATCAAAGTCCTTCACCAACTCTGAGACCAGATTCAAACTTGGAGTTTTTGACAGGAACCAAAGACCTGAGGCCTGAATTTATGAGCCGAGACTTGACCTGTGACTAGAAACTCATACTGGCAGAAAATGTCCAACCAGATCTAGTCTAGGTGTTAGGTTCTGCAGTTAGAAGGGAGAGGCCAACGTGGGGAGGTGTCGTGTCATGGATGTCATGCCGGAACGTCCCCGTTTGACTGTCGGGTTAACGGTGATGTCGTACATCAACGATCCCGCCGCTCTTCCCGTTAGAGTGCTGGTGCAGCCGTTCTGATAAGTCTGACTGCTGAAACGTTGCCGTTTGTGGTCCTGCAGATGCATGCTCAACACGGTTGACGGCCCCTCTGAGGCGGTGGAGGACTATCTCTGTGACCCGGAGGAGATGCCGCTTGGGGCCAGGGAGAGCCGGCTTCCCTGCCCTGAAGACTGCGTCCTCAACGACTGGGGCCCCTGGAGCCGCTGCAGCCTGGTGAGAGCCCAACCCACATCAGAGGGCGCCGGCTCAGCCGCCCAGAACGGGATGGGGGGGGGGTCTCAGATTGGTGTGAAATCCGCTGAGATTTATCTCGATATCTTTTTCTTTTGCTGCCTATATTTCCCAGAGGCGGAGAATTTCAGGGCTTTGCTCTTATTGTGATTCATCTGGAGGTTTATCCTCCTTCAGCGCGGGGAAAAAGGAGAGGAAATAACTGAAAAGCAGAAGGAAAAACCCCTGATACGTGAATATCCTGCATCACTGCGTGCAGCAAGGAAGACGCTTTCAGTCGTCATATATGTGCAGAGCAGGAATCCGACTGCAGCCACCAACATGGCTGTTCTATGATCATTCTAATGAAAACTGATCTTAACTGATAGAATTGTAGGATTTGACAGCAGGGATGGGAACTGTTTGGATTTGTTCTGGTGCTGGCTCTGAACTGGTGCTTCAAAAAAAACAAAGCAAAAAAAAGAAAAACCCGGAAAGATTGAAGTGTGATGAAGAAGAGCGCTTCAGTGTTCCTAAGATGTTTCACTTCCAGCTTTCTGACAGTCTGCACTGCAGCGCTGCATCTCTGTTTAGACACACGCTTATTTCACCGCTCGTCGCCACGACGACGGTCGTTTTTTCAGAATATCGTACTAGAGTTCAACAGATGTGTTTCTTTCAGCGCCAATACCGATTATTATAATTTGTGAAGGGCGATATTTGGAGCCAAATTTCATTTGCAGTAAAAGTGAACAACACCAACAATTACCTTTATTTATTTCAAAATAAGGAAATACCAATGAAGAACTGCTAGAAGTGCAGGGAGTAAAAGGTTCAACAGCATCTTTTATCATTGTTTTTTAAAGTTAAAGTTAAATAAAAAGTTTCCTGAAATGTTTTATGGTAAATAAAGTCAAACTTGAACAAAAATGACTTATTTATCTTTGTGATAAGCTGAAACAAAATGGGAATTCCTTAGCAGCTTATAGGTTCAAATCTTATAGGTTTAAAGTGTAAACAAATAAATAAACAGCTCCCTGAAGTTTTATCAAGTAAAAAGTTAAATAACATTTTTTTAAAAACTGACTTCAATCTTCAGTTGTCCTAGTTAAGCGGCACGAGATACTGATGAAAAAGCAACGTTTTTCACGTGCTTTCCAACCAAACGACTTCTCTCGGGCGTCAATAATTGGTCAACCACTACATGGTACACCTTCAGTCAAAATGCAGAAGCTCCGCCCACCCTCAGATGATCCCGCCCACTATTGTTGGAAAGGTAAATGGACCTCTTCAGCTCTCCATCGTCCTCTCTTTCTCACTTGTGGAGGTCAATATTCAGTCCTGATAGTTAACTTAGCTGTGGAATGATGGCACATTTACTGTGGGGACCTACTGGATAACACCCTCATGGGTTCTGGACGCTCTCCTGAATAAAAGCCCCCCCCCCCCGTGACGCCTTAGACTGGAGGTAAAATGCTGCTTTCCATCCTCTGGTTCCACCTGCTGGTTTCCCAGCAGCACTCTGGCCATTGGTAATCACAGCCCATTCTGCCCAGAGAGCCCGACACAGCGACTTCCCACAATTCCAGTCTCTCTGTGGAGTCTGCGGTGGCAGCAGCGGGGGCTCGCACATGTTTTATTCATTCTGTCAGCAATGGAGCCGTTCAAAAAGCTGTCATTTGCTCCCCCAACTCTCTGCTCTGCAAAAGCGAGAGCCTTTGGCTCACCAACTCAGGAGAATCTCTGTTTCAGCTTTCCTGACGTTTCCTACCGGAAAAAAAATCCAATTCCAGATTCTGGGAGGGAAGAAAATGAAAAAATCCCACTTTATTTCCTTTTTTATGGTAGGAGGTTTCTGTGAAAGGCATGAAGAACCACATCCATGAAGAATGTGGTCATGGGGAGGCCAAATTTGAATTTGATTTCTGTTTTTGACTGACCTTTATTTAAGCAGGTAAAAACCTGTTGAGATCCGGATCTTTTACAAGGGTGACCTGGCCAAGAGGTCAGCAGCTCACGACACGATGGAGACGGGATTACCTGATCTCTCAGCATCATCTGTGTCCTCCAACCATTGTAGATGAGATATACAGACATACAATCAGTGTTTGCATGTAGCCATGAGGCTAAAAACACTTCGACAGTAGCTCCTCCCCCATGTGGCGTCCGCTGTAAGAACACAGTTTTGGACAAGCGCTGAGTAGAAACTATGATGCACCTCAAATTTGCGTGTTTGCGAGAACCGAGTTTGATGCGAGCGTAGCTTAAAGTGTCATTTCTGTTTTTCCAAAAGTCCTGCGTGCGGCTAAACCAAAAGAACAATCTGACCCTTGTGCTGTTTTGTGGGGTCATCTAGACCCACTAGACAGTGCTCTGAACCTTTTTTCTTCAATGATTTGTGATCTTCACTGGTGTCCATGGATTATATGAAATCTTTCCACCTTTATCCACCTTTGTCATGGTAGGTAGAACACGTCAATGGAAGGGCGGGTCATCTGGACCCCACAAGACAGCACAAGGGTTACATGGAGGTCAAAGATGTGACCAGACGGATCCATGTCTATGTAATGGAGACCGTTTCGTGTCTGTGCTGATGAAGATGGAGACTTTAACGGAGAGCTGGAGCGATGTAGATGTCATGGCGGTCGTGAAGCTCAGAAAAGCTCGGCAGGATGTCGACATCAAAACCAGCTTACACGACAGAAAGCATGAATGCGGGATCAGAAACCCGGGGATCAGACAGAACCCGCTTTTAATGAGCTCCCAAGTCATTTGATGCCACAGAGATCCAAGCAGTGACTCCTTTACTGGCGTCTGCAGTCTGATTCCAGGTCAGCACAGTGTTAGGGCCAATCACTCCGTAAACGGTGTAAGCGCATCGTTATTCCTGCAAACAGATGACTACGCCTTTAACTGGAGCCTCTGATTTCAGCCCTGCACCAGAACCAACAGTCGAGTCCGGACGGCGTACACCATTCGGTCCCCCAGCGTGGGGCGGGAGTGTCCCGACACGACGGACAAAGAAGCCTGCAGCCTGAACCTGAACTGCTTCAACTACTTCTACAACATCACAGGTAGTGGCTGGTGTTTATGTGCGGCTCTTTACCCAAAGGAAGTTTGATGTTCACCCTCAAAATCAACACGGAGAGGCGACCTGCTGCTCTGACCTGGAGCAGGATGAGCATCCACACTTATTCAGCTACTTATTTACAGCAGATCAGCACAGAACCAGATAAGACCCGGTTTTATGAGCATTTAGGTGAAGTGAAGGCATGAAACAGACTGACTGCTCAATCAGCTCCTATTGTGTGTTTCAGTTATACAATTAAACCATTATAACTGTTCTCTCCTCCAGGCTTCCAAAGGAATAGTTTAGTTTATTTTCATTTGAAGGATCACGCAATTTTCCATCACTTTTATAGAAACTGCCTGCAGTTCTTTTATTCTTCCTGATCAATCCCTGAAGTCTTAGTCCCAACTGTCCTTAAAGGTGGATACAGGCTGTCCACTGGCTAAAACATGATCAAACCTGTCCGGGACACGCAGGTGACCCGCATGAAATATTAAGACCGCTCTGTGACCCCGAGGGGGGAAAATGTTCATGCACGTTTTTCTCTACGGCCATGCTGCCTGCAACCTTGAAAGAACGCGAAGTAGGTGGGACTGTCAGAAGAACAAACCACTGTCCACACAAAAAGTCAAGGTGCTCCTATTCTTTGTCATTTCCTGGCTTAGTGTGAGAAACATGCATCCATTGACAACAGTATGGCAGGGAAGCAGCTTGCAATGCAGCAGCATGGAAGAAAACAGCAAAAAGGAGGCCTCCATCTTGAATAGAGGTCCTCTTTTATAGGTGGTTGGCTCCGCCCCTTACCCAACCAACCCTATTACCAATCAAAGGCAAACACACATCCTAAGAAACACAAGAACATTCAAATGTTTTCCTGGTAACAAATGCAACATAAATAAACAAAAATGTCATCAATTTAAATAGCAATCCTTAAACAAAAATAAGAAGAGATCATTTTGAATTTAAAACAGGCCTGTCAAAGGAAACCAGAACAACAGGTGGGTCCACTGGACCTCCTGGAAACAGGAAGTGCACCTAAGAAACCAGGAAGTACACAAATAAAACACTGAGAACAACAAAAGCAGGTGACTACAAAACTAAATAAAGTGAATTGCAATAGCCGTAGGAACCTTACAGCTGAACAGTGTGTGCGCCCACTGACGCCCTCAGAAGCAAATCCACTTTAAGCTCTCACAGCGGACAGACCTGTGCTCTGTCACAGACACGCAGGCGTGTCGTACAGATCTGTCACCTTATTCAACCCAACCCAAATCCTGCACACTACTACTACTACGCACTATACTGTTGACTAGAGTGTGGGGATGGAAAGAGGAATCTCTGGGAAGAGACACAATTGTCAGCAAATGTTCATAAAGACCAACAGTTCTGGAAAAGTAGATGTTTACTTTGGAAGCACTGCCTTTGTGGAGGAGGACACCGTGAATCCAGACAGACGTTCTGTGTTTAGTAGAAAGCAGATGAACCAGCTGTAGTTCATCTGCTGTAGGGGTGTGGAGAAGGTGGTTGGAGTCGCTTTCCCCCCCTTTTCAGCATCTCTTCAGCAGAAACAGAGGCCTGGCAATAGCCAAGGACTCTTCCCACCGTCTCCATACCACACCGAGGCTGAGAGGGCAGAACCTCCAGGCTCACCAGCAGTTTGTGCTTTTACCACAAGCTGTCAGGATAGTAAACGGGCAAACCCGGAACAGCAGTTAGGTAGGTGTGGGTGGGGTTGCCCTTTATGTTCCCTCATTTATTTGTGCTTTACCAAAATTTTCACCCTCATGGTCCCAAGTGAAAATGCTACTTCAAATTGTCTGCGAGGCTTCTGTATGAAGGGCAAGTTGGCAATAAAGCTTGATTGATTGATGGAAATGTTTTACTGTGACCAAACTTTAAAGATCTGTGATACTTTTTCACTTCCACCCTTCCTGTGGCACCGTGACGCCTGATGGATCCCTGCATCCGGGTTTCCGGTCTCACTCGGGTGTTTGTACTTAATGAATGAGGTTATTGTCGGCTTGAGCTGTCATTTCCCCTTCGCGAAGCTTTTCCTTTGCTTCTCTCCTCCTCTTCGTGCTGCTTTGTGTCGGTTCAGTCTTCCTCTCTGTCTCCAGAGTGACACTAAGCTGCTCTGCAGAAGGAGGAATTGTAAACGAGCTGCAGCTAAAAACAGCCGCTTGTCTTTGTTAGCAGATGGCATAGTTCATGACGGATATCTCAGCAGTCATTGGTTTTTTTTATGTTGAACGTTTTTTGTTTTTTTAGAGGCATTTGCATCTTTGCCTTGTGACTCCTCCTCATCACTGCTGTTTGGAGAGAACTGGTGCTGTTTATGACGGAACCAGCTCCTGCTTTTTAAAAGGTGGAGGCTCACAGTCAATCACACCATATGGCCAAACGGCTCAAAGCTGGCAGGAAACGATGCTGATGGCAGCCAGATCTGATGGTTTTTGTTAACAGTAATCATGTGATTTTACCTGTGAGCAAAAGCCAGACACTCAACTCTGATTTGTCTGAAGGTAAAATTAGAAAAACATCATGAAGATGGAGGTGGGAACACAATATAGATGAAGACCTTCAGTTAAACTTGTGTTCTGCTGTTATTCTCCCAGCATTTCTTCCTCTTCTGTGATGTAATCTCTGATGTGAAGGTTTGTTGGTCCTTGAAGTCCCAACGGCCCTCACGGGTGGACATGGACTGTCTGCAGGTGAAAAGTGATCAAACCTGTACGGAGCACGCAGGTGATCCACACAAACGATCAAGGTTATAGAAAATACACTCACCGGTCACTTTATCAGGTCCACTGTGCTGGTACCGGGTTGGACTCCCCCTTTGCTTTCAGAACTGCCTTAATCCTTGGTGCCACCGATTCAACAAGGTTCTGGAAACATTCCTCACAGAGTTTGATCCATGTCGACATGATAGCATCAAACAGCTGTGTCGGCTGCACATCCATGATGCTGATCTCCCGTTCCACCACATCCAAAAGGTTCTCTGTTGGGTTCTGGTGCTTGGAGGCCGTTTGAGTCCAGAGAACTCATCGTCATGTTCTAGAAACCAGTCTGAGATGATTCCAGCTTTAGGACATGGAGCCTTATCCTGCTGGAAGTAGCATCAGAAGATGGTCCACTGTGGTCAGAAAGGGATAGACATGGTCAGCAACAATACTCAGGTAGACTGTGGAGTTGGAACCATGCCCCACACCATGACACCACCACCTCCAGCCTCAACCATTGATACAAGGCAGGATGGATCCATACTTTCATGTTGTTGAGGCCAAATTCTGACCCTACCATCTGAATGTGGCAGCAGGAATGGAGACTCATCAGGTTTTTCCATCTTCTATGGTCCAGTTTTGGTGAGTCTGTGTGAATTGTAGCCTCAGTTTCCTGTTCCTAGCTGACAGCAGTGGTACCCGGTGTGGTCTTCTGCTGCTGTCGTCCATCTGCCTCCAGGTTGGACGTGTTGTGCGTTCAGAGATGCTCTTCTGCAGACCTCGGTTGGAACCAGTGGTACTTTGAGTTCCTGCTCTCTTTCTATCAGCTGGAACCAGTCTGACCTCTGACCTCTGGCATCACCAAGGCATTTCTACCAATAGAACTGCAGCTCACTGGATATTTTCTCTTTTTCTGATCATTCTCTTTAACCCTCAGAGATGGTTGTGGGTAAAAATCCCAGTAAATCAGCAGTTTCTGGAATCTTCATACCGGCCTATCTGGCACCAACAACCATGCCACTTTAATCACTTTTCTTCCCCATTCTGATGCTCAGTCTGAACTGCAGCACATTGTCTTGACCATGTCTGTACGCCTAAATACACCGAGCTGCTGCCATGTGATTGGTGGATTAGGAATTTGTGTTAATGGGCAGTTGGACAGGTGTGCCTAATAAAGTGGCCGTCAGTGTAGTCTGTCTGGATACACTCGTGGACGGGTCAAACTTAGACCTGTTTAGAGCAAACAGCGCATTCGTTCCCGTGTCTGCATTTAGTTCGTCTATGGGAATTTCCATCGCCGTCTCCCGCACTCTGCCTATTGGCTCCAAAACCTCAGTGAGAGCTTTTTCTTCTCCAAATCAATCATTCTTGTCATTTTTCCAGCTTCTGTAGAGCTTTCCTTTCCTTCTTCAAACGCTGGTGGAACTCTGTAGTTACTAACCACCTCTCCTCTACCACCACCTTTCCATCCGCTCATCTTGACTGTCCTGCAGGTTCTTGTCTTTCTGTAGCCTCCCTGTTCTGATCCACAAACTCTGCATTTTAAAAGCAGCTCTTGATTGCAAATTGATTTACTCAGAACATCCAACACTAGACCCTTGCAAAAAGTTAAGTGTAGTAATTACTAAACGGTTGATGCAACCCTTTTATTGAACTGCTTCAGTGAGAGCAGAGGGTCTGGACTTTCTCATGTTTGGATTGCTTCTCTGGAGTTTCATTGTGGTTTTGCACAAAGGCCTTAGAAATGTAATCAGAGTGACTTTTGTTCAGGCGCTCTGCTAAAACAACACCGCTGCAACCTGCTGCATGCTAATGAGTCTGTGATTAAGTTAGCAAAGCCAATGACTGCACTACAGAAAATGTTTAAGGGTTGGTAATGAAACTCTGCAAACACTGCAAAAGTCAGATTCTAAATGTGTTCATTTTGATGAACTTTTACCTTCAGATTTTAACCAATTTTGAAGTTTGAAGCAAAGAAATCTCTGAAATTTAAAATAAAAACTGTAGTTTTGTGTTTGACTGTGTATCTAATGCAGCCAAATTAAAAATAAGAAATGAACTGTTTAACATTTTTAGGTTTTACTGAAACTGTAGAAATTCTTTAAAAGTATATTTTTATTGGTCTAAAACTAATCTGGTGTTTTGAAAAGAGGAATGACAACATTCTTCCTACCAAAATAACAAGCCTAAAGATAATTAATGCTCCTATATTTAGTCAAAGCAGTAAAAATGTAAGAGCTGGAATCAGATGACTGTATTTTACTAACCTCTTGGATGACCTGGATGAACAAAAACCGTCATCAATTCTGGAATCGAAGGAAATCTGGACTTTTTCTTACATTTATGGACAATCACAGCGTCCAACAGGTCAGACTGAAAATGGCAACAAGCCTACAGCCAGGCTCAGCGATGATTCCACATCTGTCTTTGGTGAAAAAAAGTCATTTTGAATACAGAGATGCTCCAAAAACAAAAAAATACTGATGCAGAGAACCCCGCCTAAACCCTTCCTGCATGTTGTTCCACGCAAGACTGCAGTCTGCACACAGAAACGTGGAGTTGCTGCTCAGCATGCACTCCTGCTCTGTTTCCAGTACAGAGAATGAATAAAGCTTGAATTGAAAACGCCTACAGAGAGCAAAGATGAAAGTGCTGCTTCACTCAGCTGCAGCACATCGGCGACTTTGTCTCAAACTAGTCTCTAAATGTTCTCCGTTTAGTCTCCAAGTCAGAAAATGATTAAAAAAAACAACTATTGTGTGGAAATGAAGGCCTTTTGTGATTGGAGATCCCCCCCCCCCCTTCTAGGCTCTGATTTGTGAGCGACTGAGACGAGTACAACAGATGAACAATAAAAAAGCAGAAATAAATAATAACGTAGATTTATTTTAGGAGCATCCTAACTTTTGACATCCCTGATATAAAAAGAAATCAGACTTCCCTCAAAACCTTAAAGAGGTAAAAAGCGATTTCAAAGAAGTTCCAGCAAAGAAAAGAAGAGTTTTAGTCAGAAATGAGCCCAAAAATCCAGACTAGTGTGGCCACCATTGGACAACAGACTGGAGCCATTATGCTGGTCCAGTTCGTCCTTCACACTGACCAGTCACCAATCCCACCATCAGCACCTGGACAGGGGCGTGGCCAACTGAGTTGCGACCATTGACTGTATCTGAGTGTGACGTCATCCACAGAAAACGCTTTACTTTCAGCTCCAACCAAATGAAGTCAATTCAGTCGCCATTTTTTTTGCAATACCGATGCCGTCATGTTGGAGCCAGACGTTTTCAGCAAGCAGTGATTGGTCCGAGCCGGCCTGAGTCACTGTTTCTATGGCAACCACTCTCACCAATCAGGAGTGAGCTTGTTGAAAGGCCACACCCCCTACAACAAGAAAGCAGCCTACAAAAAAATCTGTGAAATGTTTTGAACGTTGAACATGGGGGCCAGCAGGCTCCACCTACTTTTATTGAGCCATCTGATTGGTCAGATGGTTCAATAACTTGAACTGCAGAAAAAATATCAGGGGGAAAAGAGGATGTTAAAAAAGATCAGATCAATAGAAACGACTGAGTAACAGCTTATTTATTTCTCTATAAAAGTCTCTGGCATTTTGGCTTCTTTGAGCCACTTCCTGTTTGGAGTGCCAGGGGGGCGGGGCCACTCAGTCCAAGTCTCAACACAGTCAACAGGTGGGACATTTGCCAGACGAGCTGCTAGCTTTGGTTTTTCCTGTCTTGGGTCGGTCACAGCAAACGTTAGTTTTCCTTTTTCCATCTTTCTGATGGACAGAAACCAGAGTGAGAGAAATTCAAGACGAGTTTGAGACGCCGTGATGCTGCTGCGCCTAAAATCTGTTTAGAAATCCTTTAAATGTTATTCCGAAATCTGAGGAATCTGTGATCCATGTGACATCGGTCAGAACCCTCAAACCTTTTTCTAGTTGGTTTGCAGCCCAGTGAGGATGAAGCCGAGGAAGCGGAACGTAGAGATGCCGACACGGATCCGTTCTGTTACTGTGAAACATGGAAGCAAATGGAAACAACAAATAAACAGCAGGCCTCTAGCAGCTTTAACCAGAGAGGGGCTAAAGGGAATTACACTTCTTTTTCTGTCCTTAGATTTTTATTCTTTAGTCTGAAATGTTTCATTGCTCAGAATAAACATCAGACTAGAACCAGAACCAGAAGACAGGTCTGTCTGCTTCTGGTGTTACTTTGAATATTGTTTTGCTTTAATGAAGCCATTTTTCTGTAATTATCATTCAGGACATGTCATGAGATGACAGCTTTTCCTGAAATGGACAGTTTTTCCGTTTTTACCATTTGCGTCCAAACTTTAGTTTCACAGATGCTTCAAGCAGGACGAAGTTTCTACATTTGTTCAGCTTTTGTTTTTCAGACAGCTTGTAGGAAATACTGTCACGCTGATAAAACGCTGGAATTTCTGCTTTTGCTCCCCTCAGACTGGAGTACTTGTCAGCTGAGTCCCAACGCCGTGTGTGGGCGGGGCATCAAGACGCGGATGCTGGACTGCGTTCGCAGCGACGGGAAATCGGTGGACATGAAGTTCTGCGAGGAGGTGAGGCCTTCGGGATCCCTCAAAGGCGGTTTCCCCGTTTGTCTGTGCGTTTGGTGACGGGCTTGTGGTGAGGGGTGCAGCGTCGTTTCTGTCCACCATGAGGGGGCGCTGCAGGAGGAACTGACCCCTGGCCCTCCTCCTCATCCTGCTGGTGGAGGTGCTGCCGCTCCTCCCCTGGGTCCAGCAGCCGACTCCCTGTGCAGAAAGCGGCTGACAGGTCGCCTGAAATCCTGTTTTCATTTCTACGCCTTGCAGCTGAACTTGGAGAGGAAGTGGCAGATGAACGCGTCCTGCGTGGTGGAGTGTCCCGTCAACTGTCAGATGTCCGAGTGGTCGCCCTGGTCGGACTGTTCGCAGACCTGCGGGCTGGAGGGTGAGACTCGAACCCGTGGTTTTCTGCATGTGACCGCACACAGGAATGTAATAAGCACACAGCAGCAGGTGTTAAATGAGAGACGTGTACGATGTAATCACTCCGAAAAAGAGGTTTTCACTTCAAACTGGTTTCTCATTAAATTCAGTTCAGCTTCCCAGCAGCTGTTGTCATTAAGCCGCCGATCCAGATCCAAATCCTGACCGTCAGACTTGCTCAAAGGCCCAACACGAGCGGTTAGACCCACAAAAACACAAAAAACCCACAACGCAGATGATGACCCAACTGAAAGGTGGTACATATTTGATCGGATTCTGCGTCTGTTCATTCAGTCATTAAAATATAATTTCGTTGGGCCAAAATTCTCTCAAACGGAATGAAGATTGGAATCAAAAAATAGAATGTTAACACTTTCCAATTGAGGTCCCTTTGTTAATGTTAGTTTATGCATAATTAAGTGTTAATTAACTATTAACAGCAGTGGAGGCCTGAATTAACTATTGTTGTCCATTCATCCTCATCAAATTATCCCTTTTATTGTGTTTCTGATGGCTCTGCTGCCTCCAGACAGACGGAGTTTCATTTTGGAGCATTTGGCATTTAGTTGGAGGTCGAGCGCAGTGAAGGGGGTGGGGGGTGGGGGGTGGGGGGTGGGGGGACAGGGAGGTTGCAGGAAGGCAGCAGCTTGATAATTGACTCCGGAGCGTCTCCGTGGTCCGATGATCGGTACGCCGTCAGACTCCAGCCGCCCCCTGCCCGCGTGCTGCCGTCCCACCGTCCAGGTGTTAGCAGTCGGGCGGTGGCAGGGCGGGGCACTCGACGAGGACTGTTGACATGAGTCGGGGGCCCGGCAATGACCAATCTGGAGATCCCGGCAACTGTGGTGAGACGGCATTGATGCTCTTCATCTCATGAAGTCTCCTGCTGTGGTTGGACCGCTCGGACCTTCGTTCTGGGCGACGGGGCTTTGCCCTTACCGGGGGTCTCGGGAGGCAATGGGGTCTAGAACATACTAATGTGTGGCGCTTTGATTATGCCCCTGCCTACCGGGGGACGTCATTTTCCCACCTGACTGACTGACGGCCGCCGTCTACCTTCACCAAACATTTCCAAAAACAATCGGGCGACAATGATGGGACTGACGGGAGAGATGCCTGATGGCTGGAGGCTCTAGATCTGGAAATTCAAGCAGGAATCCTGCAGATTGGGAGCAAAGAAAAATGTAAAGCTGAGGTGAGCATATGATGGAGTTTGGTCATTTGAGGATTTAAATCCATTCTAGCTTCAGAGGCCAAACCTGAGGCTCCAGGATCTCAGCTCTGCTTCTGCGCAGAACTCGACCTCTAAAGCTGTTTATTACAGTAAAACGGGAGTTTAGTGGAGAGCAGCTGGAAGACCTTCGCTGTTGGGTTTTTGTTGCGTCCACCTTCCTCTTCCTCCTCTTCAGGGTGCTTTGGAGACGGAGCAGCTTCACAAAACGTTTAATGAGAAGAATAAACTGAGGTTAGGCAGAAACAAAAGGAGGCAGACATGAAGGTATCTGATAAGTTCTGGAGCGAGTGGCCGGATCTGCTGCTGGAATGGCAGACGAGGCTAAGCAGCTTGGTTTTTTCTGGTGTGTGTGTAAGGCGGCTTTGTGTTTGCAGGTGAGCAGAGGGGCTTTCTGAGGCGAGAACATCTCTTTGTGGTGTGAAGAGCGAGCCTCTTCTGTTGGAGCTCGCTGTCAGGGTCCGAGTCGCCTCATCTGCAGGATCCTCTGCTGTTTTACTCTCATCTCTGTCCTCAACCCAGCTGCTTATATTTAGCATAAACACGTGCATTTAACACGAGTGCTGTGCAGCAAACCCCACTGTCAGAACTGTCATCGCCTCTGCAGTCTGCTGACTTTGACATCGAGAAACGTCTGCAGACTGGACCAACTCCTGTCCCCCCCCTCCAGGAAAGATGCGGCGGCAGCGACTGGTGGTTCAGGCGTCGCAGGGCGACGGCCGGCCCTGTCCCTCCCAGGTGGAGCAGTGGAAGCCCTGTCCTGTGCGGCCCTGCTTCCGCTGGCAGTACGGCGCCTGGTCCGAGTGTCGGGTGGAGGTAGGTTCATGAACCACAGCGGGAAAAACGCCACAACGCCAGACCCGTGAAACGCCGTCCGTCTCCATGAAAAACTGGATCCTACAGACAAACAAGTCTTTTCTGCAGATGAACAGATCAAACATCTGACCAAATCAGTCTTCTTCCCTCTTTTTTTTCATGTCCTCAAAAAAAACTGTACAGCTCTTTAGAAAATGTACAGGTTTTACATTTTCTCACTTCTGTGGGAAATTTACATAAAAGTGAACAAAAAAAAATGTATTCAGGCCAAAGACTTGGAAGCATCAACACTTGACCCCACAGAAGTTAGCTTCAAAGGACGGAGAAGATGGCGTTTGGTAGAAGGTTATGTAGTTGCCGTGGTTTCTGATGATCCATCAGAGCACATGGTGCCAAACAGTCTGAGGTGGGGGGGCAGTCACCCCGACCTCCCAGCTGCTTTCAGCCACCAGACGTTCTTCAGAAAATGTTGAGGCTGTGATTGGTGGACAGAACATTTCTCCTCTCCTCTGTCAGAGCGTGGTGTGTGGAGAAGGCGTGCGCTACAGGAACCTGTCCTGCTTCGTGTCGGACGGATCCGCGGACGGAGACTTCATCATGGTGGACGAGGAGCTGTGCAGCGACCTGGAGCTGGCCGTCAACGGAGACCAGCAGATCCACCTGAAGGAGCCCTGCACCCTTCCGTGTCCGGGTAAGACCGCCGGAATTCTGGGTCCAGTAATTCACCAAACGCCCCCCGTCACTAGGACGGAGCTCTGAAAGCAAACATTCCCATTGCACTTGAACGCAGCATGGCCACGAGTCACGTTTGATCTTTATGAACACAAAACGGTTGGTATCACATTTTCAAGAATACATTCAACATATTGAGATCAAACTTCACATCATTTACTGAATAAAGCCTGAATTGTCAGAATAAGAACAACAAAGTTGATTTAAAGTTAGAAAAAGTGGGGTCTTTATGAATAATTGTGGTCAAAAAGTAACATAAAGAAATCAATGCCAAAGAAGAAAAACGTTCCTGGAAATGTCTTTTCTTTTGGTTTCCCAGAAAAACGAAAACATTTAGTTACTTAAGTAACTACCTACTTATTAACTTTACTTAGTGTCAATATTGACTTTTTTTACACCAAACTTTGATATTTAAAATGTACGCATTAAAAAGATGGTACAAAATATTTATCCAAACTGATCATTTGGCTGCAGGATCACGTGGAACTGTACCACTGGACTGGCAGACAGGGGTGGTGGTTCCCCTCTTTAAGAAGGGGGACCGGAGGGTGTGTTCCAACTACAGGGGAATCACACTCCTCAGCCTCCCTGGGAAAGTCTCTGCCAGGGTACTGGAGAGGAGAGTCAGTCCGATAGTTGAACCTCGGATTCAGGAACAACAGTGCGGTTTCCGTCCTGGTCGTGGAACAGTGGACCAGCTCTATACCCTATCTAGGGTGCTGGAGGGATTGTGGGAGTTCGCTCATCCAGTCCATATGTGTTTTGTGGATTTGGAGAAGGCGTTCGACCGCGTCCCCCGTGGTATCCTGTGGGGGGTGCTCTGGGAGTATGGGGTCCGGGGAGCCTTATTAAGGGCTGTCCGGTCTCTGTATGACCAGAGTAGGAGCTTGGTTAGCATAGCCGGCAGTAAGTCAGACCTGTTCCCTGTCCACGTTGGACTCCGGCAGGGCTGCCCTTTATCACCGGTTCTGTTCATAGTTTTTATGGACAGAATTTCTAGGCGCAGCCAGGGGCCGGTTTGCGGCCGAGTGTGAAGCGGCTGGGATGAGGGTCAGCACCGCTAAATCCGAGGCCATGGTTCCGGAGAAAGGTAGCTTGCCATCTCTTGGTGTCCCTACCCCAGGTGGAGGAGTTTAAATATCTGGGGGTCTTGTTCACGAGTGAGGGAAGACCGGAGCGTGAGACTGACAGGCGGATCGGAGCGGCGTCCGTAGTTATGCGGTCGCTCTATCGGTCCTTTGTGGTGAAGAGAGAGCTGAGCCGAAAAGCAAAGCTCTCAATTTACCGGTCGATCTTTGTTCCAATACTCACCTATGGTCATGAGCTCTGGGTCATGACCCAAAGAACGAGGTCCCGAATACAAGCGGCTGAAATGAGCTTCCTCCGTAGGGTGTCGGGGCGCTCCCTTAGAGATAGGGTGAGAAGCTCAGTCACCCGCGGAGAGGTCGGAGTAGAACCGCTTCTCCTCCACATCGAAAGGAGCCAGTTGAGGTGGCTCAAAGTCAAAGTCAAAGTCAAAGTCAGCTTTATTGTCAAATGTACTGCATCCATAAAGACATACAGCACAGATGAAATTCCTTTCCTCTCACCCCACAGTGCAAGCAGCATATAAAAAAATAAATAAATAAACGACTTAAAAAATAGATAAAAAGACAGCAATAATAAGAAGAATAATAATAAGAATAGCAGTAGTCTAAACAGTGCAGAGAGCAATGAGGTGGTTAAAGTGGCAGTTTAAAGTGACAACAGTGCTGAGAACAGTAAGTGGATGTGTTAGTGATGGCAGTCTTTGGTGAAAGTGGTGATCTGAACTGTTGTGAAAGTTTTCAGTGTGGGCTTGTAGGACGGAGTGGAGGGGCCAGAGGGGGGAGAGCAGGGAGGGAGTTGAGTGACCTTATCGCCTGATGGAGGAAACTGTCTTTTAGTCTGCTGGTTCTGGCCTGCAGACTTTGCAGCCTCCTCCCTGATGGCAGCAGGTTGAAGTGTCTCTGGGATGGGTGGGAGGGGTCCCCTGCAATCCTGATGGCTTTGCGGGTGAGGCGGGAGCGGTAAATGTCCGAGAGGCCAGTAAGAGGGACACCAACGATCTTCTCAGCTGTTTTCACAATGTGCTGCAGAGTTTTCCGGCAGGACGCATTGCAGGCTCCGTACCACACGGTGATGCAGCTGGTCAGGATGCTCTCGATGGCCCCCCTGTAGAAGGTCTGCATGATGGGGGGAGGAGCTCTGGCCCTCTTCAGTTTGCGGAGGAAGTACAGGCGTTGTTGGGCTTTCTTGGCGAGTGATGCAGTATTATGTTTCCAAGACAGGTCGTCGGAGATGTGCACCCCCAGGAACTTGGTGCAGCTCACCCTTTCCACAGCAGCACCATTGACCATCAGTGGGGCGTGGGGGGTGGGAGTTCTCCGGAAGTCCACAACCATCTCCTTTGTCTTCTCCACATTCAGGTGGAGATTATTGTCTTTGCACCACAGAGCCAGCCTGTTCACCTCACTCCTGTAGGGGGTCTCATCGTTGTTGTTGATGAGACCCACCACTGTTGTGTCATCCGCAAACTTGATAAACAGGTTGGAGCTTGATGTTGGGGTGCAGTCGTGAGTCAGCAGAGTGAAGAGAAGGGGGCTCAGCACACATCCTTGGGGGACCCCTGTGTTGATTGTAATGGTGCTGGAGGTGTTGTTGCCGACACGAACTGCCTGTGGTCTCCCTGTCAGAAAGTCCAGCAGCCAGTTACACAGGGAGGTGTTGAGTCCTAGCTGGTCTAGCTTGTGGATGAGCTGCTGGGGGATGACGGTATTGAAGGCGGAGCTGAAGTCAATGAATAGCATTCTGACATGAGAGTCTTTTGTTTCCAGGTGAGTGAGGGCTGAGTGGAGGGCTGTTGAGATGGCATCATCGGTCGAACGGTTTGACCGATATGCAAACTGGTAGGGGTCCAGAGTGGGGGGGAGGGTAGACTTGATGTGCTGCATGACCAGCCGCTCAAAGCACTTCATGAGAATGGGGGTGAGGGCGATCGGGCGGTAGTCATTGTAGCAGGAGGGAGAGGACTTCTTTGGGACCGGGATGATGGTGGTGGCTTTGAAGCATGAGGGGACAACAGCCTGGCTCAGTGAGAGGTTGAAGATGTCGGTGATGACATCTGTCAGCTCATCAGCACAGTTCCTCAGGACACAGCCAGGAATGTTGTCAGGTCCTGGGGCTCTCTGTGGCTTAATCCTTCCCAGTGAGCGCCTCACGCTGTCACGTGATAGCATCAGCACTAGGTCACTGGGAGGGGGAGGAGTCTTCTGTGCCGGGATGCTGTTGTCTGCCTCAAAGCGGGCAAAGAAGGTGTTTAGCTGGTCCAGCAGAGGGGTAGAGTAGTCGCAGGCCTGTGGGGCGGGCTTGTAATCCGTGATGGTCTGGATGCCCCGCCACAGGTTCCTGGTGTCACCACTGTCGCTGAATCGGTCAGCCACCTTCCTGGAGTGCTCCCTCTTGGCCAGCCTGATGCCTCGTGACAGGTTGGCCCTGGCTGTTCTCAGACCAGCTTCATTCCCAGCTCTGAAGGCAGCGTTCCGTTCCCTCCAGAGTCTGTGGACGTCTCCTGTCAGCCATGGCTTTTGGTTGGCTCGAAGGGTTATGGTTTTGGTGACTGTGACATCGTCCATGCACTTCCTCATGTAGGATGTGACAGTCTCTGTGTACTCCTGGAGATCAGTGATGTCATTATAGGTGGCTGCTTGTTTGAATATACTCCAGTCAGTGGTGGCAAAGCAGTCCTGTAGAGCCTCAGTAGATCCCTCAGGCCACACCCGAACCACCTTTTCAGCTGGACTGACGGCTTTCACCTTTGGCCTGTATGCTGGCTCGGGCATCTAGTCCGGATGCCCCCTGGACGCCTCCCTGGAGAGGTGTTCCTCCATGTCCCACTGGGCGGAGGCCCCTGGGAAGACCCAGGACACGCTAGAGAGACTACGTCTCTCGGCTGGCCTGGAACGCCTAGGGGCCCCCCCAGAGGAGCTGGAGGAAGTGGCTGGGGCGAGGGAAGTCTGGACATCTCTGCTTAAACTGCTGCCCCCACGACCTGGTCCCGGATAAGCGGAGGAAGATGGATGGATGGATCATTTGGCCAGAAATGGGATCAAACTTGCTGCTGTTTTCTGGGTAAACCTGTTACTCCATTTTGAAGAATGACAGGTTCGTCTGCCTATCAGAGGTCAGGAGAGATGAGAGGGCGGACTTACAGGCTGAAGGCCCAAACTCAGTGACTTTTTTTTTTTTATTGCACAACCGAGTTTGTCCTGTTTATTGTATCTGAAGTCGCTGCAGTTTGGTGACGGAATCACTGACTGTATACGATACTGGACTGAGTTACTCCGCCCCTCTGCTTTTCCGAACAGGAAGTGCCCGCTGGCTCCAAGCAGCCAAAATCCCTTTGACTGTTACTTAGTCATTCAAATCATATATAACTTTATTTATAAAAAGCTTGAAACGCTTTATATATTGGTCAGAATTAGCATTCTTTCTCTGATTCCTTTCATAAACATATTCTTGATAATCATCCTTTTATTAAATATGTTTTCTGTAGTTCAAGTTATTTAACTTATTAACTGACCAATCATGTGCCTCAATAAAAGTAGGTTGAGCCTGCTGGCCCCCACGTCCAACGTTAGAAAACCACTGAAAGATGTCATGTAGCCCACTTTCAAGTGTAAGGGTGTGGCCTTCCAACAAGCTCACTCCTGATTGGTAAGAGTGGTTGCCATAGAAACGTTGACTCAAACCAACTCGGACGGATCATTGCATCCTGCTGCCTGGTGGTGTCAGTATTGTGAACAAATGGCGACTGATTTGACATCATTTTGGTGAAGTAAAGTATTTTCTCTCTCTCGCTCAGTCCAGTTCTCGGATACAGTCGATGCCCAGAACTCTCAGTGAACATTTCAGCTTTGAACCAGAATACTGAAGAAGAACCAGAGTGTGTGTGTCTGCTGTTTGTCTACATACTGTCAGTATCCTTTATGGGTTTAACCCCCTTAAAGGTTGTTTTTTTCTGTCATTCTGGGGTTGGAGTTAAATAACTGTGTCTGCAGGTTCACTCCTGGTTTGTTGCTTTGCTTTGTTGTTGCTGTTTTGGGAGCAGGGAGACCTCAGAGCATCGATCTGGCTTATTGACAGAGAAAACTATTCATGTTTCAAAAAAGCCCCAGCATCCGTTGCTTTGGAGCTCAGTGTCTTTATGAGGTCTCAGTTTAGAAGATCAACGAAGTCCAAGTTAATGGACTGTTGTGCTCAAGGCTCTGTGAGACGCTTTCGCAACAATTGATCCTTTTGAAAAAGTTCCACTGCCGCCTTTTGCAGTAACCTTCAAATTAAGCCGCAGGCTCCACTCCTAGTGGTGCCCTTCCGTCAATTCGTTAAAGTTTCAGCTTTGCAACCATACTCCCCCCGGAACCCAAAGACTTTGGTTTCCCGGACGCTGGTTTGGTTTCCCCTCATGACTGAGTCACAAAAAAGTGTCGCCCTCTCGGTGACTCACACCCAAAGTGTGAGACCCTCTGAAGGCTCCTCCTCCAAGGCGGCGGTCAGACGACCCCTTGGAGAAGGCCTCACGTGGAAAAAAACAAAAACCATCAGGCCCACCTGCTCCTCAGGCGAGTCCATTATGCGAGCTGTGACCCCTGCAGATGAGTTTGCTCCACGGATACAGTGAAGCGGCGCAGAAGCAAAGAGCTTCAAATGTGCACACATGTGAGGTGAAGCCGCTGCAAGCCAGACCTGTGTGAGCAAGATAACCCAAATCCTCAGGGCTTAAGAAAAACAGGCTGTGACCCGATCACGCAGAAGAGAAATCTGTTGGGTTCTGCACCAGGAAGTGCCGACTCGACGCCTTTCCTGCCTCACATTTAAATGGAGCTGCATATTGAACATCACTGGTGCTGATTATAGGTGAAGTTCAGGAATAAAGACTTAACACAACATTTCTAATTCAAAAACCAGCAGCAGTGATTCTTTTATTGCAACGAATCATTGAGGGTGAGTAAAAATACAGAGAGAGAGAAAATAATTAGACATTTCCAAGACTCGAGTGAATTGAAATTCTTGTTCTTTGAAGTAAGTGAATAGGCAGAAGCCTTTGAAACAACAGTCAGTTATTTTTATTGATCCAGAAGAAGAAATCTATTCTGGCTTCCAGAGTTAACTCCAGCCAATAGAAACTTTTTATCTAAAACCTTCCAGAAGGTTTCCAGGTTACAGTGAGTGGAAAGCAGAACCAGATCCTACCGATTCTGCATTAAGTCCTCATCTAAAGCCGTAGTTCCTGCTGTCCGTGTGGGTGGAGACGGGCTGTCTCCGCGTGAAGAACAGGCAGAACCGTTCAGGTCAGCGGGCCCCAACCTTTTCAGCGCCACGGACCGGTATGACGACAGACGGAGATTTCACGGACCGGTCTTTAAAATATGATGAGTGATTATTGTAGCAGCGCTACGATGAAGGAGGAACAGAGATGTGACAACGCCATCTCTGACCTTTTGTATTGACACGCATGACATTGTACATGACACAGCTGTGATCATCCTCTCCCCTTCCCTCACTCATGGTGCTAAAAAGACGTACTGTCTATTAAATGTAGCTTTCTTTATTTTGGGAGTGGAAGGCTTCTCTTCTGTCTCCTGGCTGTGTGTTTTCCCCTTGGCAAAGAAACTTTCCAAAGACCTTTGCCTTTTCCTCCTTTTGCTAGCTCCTGGGTTTTATTTAAGTGGTATCCTATCACGTGACGGGAAGAACGCCTTGGCCTGCGTCAAGAGTGACGGATGGAACAGAGAATCGGGCAATTTTTCTAAATACAACGTCTTTCAGATTCCAAAATAGATAAAATGGAAGTAATGCAAGTTATTTATTCTTTCTGTGCGGCCCGGTACCAAATGACCCACGGACCGGTACTGGTCCGTGGCCCGGGGGTTGGGGACCGTTGTTGTAGGTGACCCACAGGAAATACCAAGAGCCTGTAGAGAGAGGATGTTCATGCATGTTCTTCTCTACGTTCATGCTGAACACTTGAACAACCCTTAAGGGGAAGTAGCCCATTAGCACTGTGCACGTGAAACGTGCGCTTCCTTTGTGTGGACGTCCTATGGACACTGACGTATCACGTGCACATCGTGCGTGCAGCATCCCTCTTCACCATGAGTGTGCGGTCAGTACCTAGACGGTACCTACACCTCACTAACGACTAGACGGTGGCGTAAGGACGCCGTACCACAGCATCACCTGGACGTCATACGTGTGTGGAACTTCCCTTAGCCTCACAAATACCTCACCATACACTCACCACACACACAACAATGGTACGGTCCACACAAATAACAATGGATTGAAGGCTATAAATCCTGTTTCTCTTTCTTTTCTCTAGCATCTTCCGCCATTTTTCGTTTAACTCCTTCTACAATTTTTCGTCTATTCAGATGTTCAGCTCTTTCAGCTTTTTCCAGATATGACTTTTGCTCCTTCAAATCCTTGAACTTTTCTAGATATTCCAGGATTTCTGCCTCCATTAAAATAAACGGGGAATCCTTGGTGCAGAAGCTCGCTGGTTCGATACCCGGCTCTGGCATTTCTCACAAACATATCGTTTTTGTTTTTGTGCTGTTTTCACTTTAAATGATCAACTTTGATTATTTCTTTGATTTTTTTTTAACCAATTGTTCTCCAATAAGTTTCATTTTCACTCAGCAACACAGCATTCAACCCTGCAGTTTCTTCTGGAAAAGCATCTTCTAATCCTTCTAGTTTCTTTAATGATCAATTTTCAAACGGTTGATACATCAGTGAATTGAAAAGGATGCTACCTATAGGTCAAAGTTCAACTGGTTTCACTTTTGACTCTTTCATAAACCAACGGTTGGTGTTTTTGGTTTGGAACGGTTCAGAGAACACAAAGTCAGGTTTTGTTTGTACAGCCTGAAAACAGACTATAAAACCTGAAATGTGCATATGTGTACATTTATCTAGACTTTTCATTTGACAGGGTTGCTTGAACGTGCGTCTCCGGGCCCGGTGTGAATGTGGCATAAGATGTGGCTGAGGCTCTGGGTTTGTTTTACGGGTCTCAGCTGTCTTCATAGGTTGTTTTTGAAAATAAATGTCATTTCTCTGATCGGGGAGGGGATTGGTTTGACTCTGTAGTTTTTCCCCACTGGTCTGGCTTTGGTGTACTCACTTGGGACGTCATTCCTGGACCGTCAGACCATTACCCCTCAAACTCTCTAAGGCCAATGAAGTGTTTTTGCTCAGGCTTTAACCCCCCCAGCACAGGAATATAAACTCATTTCTGCAGGAAAACTATTTAATTCACTTGATTTACAGTCAGTAGAGACTATGCCAGATGAAAAATAAGATGCAGAAAACCTGCGAGAAGGTCTGAAGATTGAGGTTTGTGTCCTCTCTGCTAACAGAAGCAGACACTTTCCCTTCTTACTGGCCGATCCCCCTGCAGCGCATTAGTTCACCATGTGTGCACATATTTTCAGCATGAGCAGTCACAGCGGGGAGGTAACCCTCAAACCTTGCACCACAGGACGAGCCCCGTCTATCCCGTCAGGGAACCACCAGATTCCAGTCCAGGACCAGCACCTGCTGCACAAATCCACACTCGGAGTTCATTCCGGAAGGTTGATGATGCTTTCTGAGACCTTCCGCTGATGCACCGTCTTCGTTGAGCGAGTCCCTGCTTACTGCACAACGAGTATTTCTCATTTTTAGAAAAAACAGTGTCATGGGAAATTGGGAGTTTATGAAAGGTTTGCCAAAAATCTCAGTCTTTGGCCTCTGACACGTCGGGAAATCCACTTCATGCATGGCTGACGAGCAGTGATTACCTGCTCTGAGCCTTGGTTTTGGAAAACAAAAGGATTTCTGTCAAATTAGAGGTGAAATGTAAATGAGCGAGACTCTTGAGGTAAACAGCATCACATTCAGGCAGGAGGCAGTTTTTGGCAGCTTTATTAGGTCAGAAAAGACAGTTTTCACATTTTAAACCCAGCTCCACTGCTGCTGGGAGAACACCAAATAAAGACTTACTGCAAAAGCAAAAAGGATAGAAAGCGTAGGAGAAACCAGAAAAGCTGTCCAGACAATCCTTCAGTGATTTAGAAATGAGTCCAGAGACGTTTTCTGTCCAAGTGCTTCAAATATTTGACGACTCTTCAAAGATTTTCATGGAGATGAAACGAAAGGAGGAATGATTGGAGACAAACTCTTTGAGCAGATGGATGAACTTTAGGCGGATCGCTAATGAGCTCGAGACGGCAAACCTGATCAGACAGCGAGCGGCGCCGAGACCCCCTGTGCGGCGCCGAGACTTCCTGTGCTGCTGGACTGAAACTCAGGAAGTTTCTTCTTCATAGAACCTCTCATCTCTGTGCAGAACAGTGTTCTGGATCGCACCAGGGGCCCAAAGAACTGGACCTTTTGTCTGGTCTGTCAGTCATTCAACAGCTGCAGCTCACCAGCCATGATCTTAACATGTTCCACATCATGTCCCTAACCATGTTCCTGGCTGGGCTTCTATCTTCCAAAAGTTTTCCGCACCGTATTCTTAACCATTTTCCAGACCAAGGCCTATTTTATACAAACCCTGTTTGTCTTACGCTTTATCAGGAAGATGGATAAGAAGCTTCGGCGTAAATGACTGAATGTAGGTTTCTGGACAGAAAAATGGGAAAAACATCAAAGCAGCAGCCGTAGCCGTAGCAACCGTTCTCTCCAAAGCCTCCATGCTAACTCAGTCAAAGACAGGAGGGGGCTTTGACCACGACGACGGTGACAGAAACCGGTGGTGGTCAGACCTAAAGGTCAGTTCTGTATCTGAGGCTTGGCACGGGGAAGAGCCCCCTCCCCACAGCGCTGCAGTGGGAGAGTGGGAGAGAGCGAGCGCTGCTTTTTGGTAAAATAGGGCAAACCTTCAGCCTCTCCCAAAAGAGAAGATGAAAATGTCTTCCCTCTTTGTGTAAACCCCCTTTAGTATTTTTGGTGAATGGGGATTATTGTTTCCTGCAGGAGGAACCGATGACATCATATGGGTGAAGACTTCATTTCAATAGTGCTTCAGGTTCTGTTTTGGGTCTTCACGCCATGAAGGGACGAATCGTTCTCCTTTGGAGGAGGAAGTCACCGCTTCAGATAAATAAATCGCAGCTGCTGCTGTGGACCTCCATCAGCCGTCGGGACCCTCCGTCAGCCGTCGGGACCCTCCATCTGCCGTCGGGACCCTCCATCAGCCGTCGGGACCCTCCATCAGCCGTCGGGACCCTCCGTCAGCCGTCGGGACTCTCCATCAGCCGTCGGGACCCTCGTTCGGTTACCTCCACCTTGTGGTCCTTCAGCTGCAGCCCAGAGGATCTGCTCTAAGCTCCCTTTCTGAAACGGCTCGTGAAAGTTGAATTCAAAAAAAAGCAGAAAACTGCAGGATTGGCCTGAAGCTCCTCAGACAGGTCTGTCAGAGGCCAAAGGGAACAACCGACCCACAGGAAAATCACGGTTTTTGAAACCATCAGAGGGATTAAAAAACGCCTCAAACGAAGACAGAGACACAACTCAACAAGTCTCTGTCCTTCCGTCTGGGTTTCAGGCGTCAGAACTCCTGCAGTTGGTCCTCATCAGAAGGGTTTTGGCTCAGAAGACGTCTGATTAACGGCTTTTGCTTCGGTCTACTGCGGGTTTCTGTCTACCAGAACAGGGCGGCGATGATATGGACACGCCTCCTCTCTGCTCCCCGCCTGAATGACACTGCTGTTCTCCCTGTTCATCTGTCACTCAGAGGTGGTTTGTTGGAGGGACGTGATGCTGATACACCTGTGGATGGAATGACAGGAAGTGCCTGTTTGCTGTTGTTTGGGATTTTTCATGAACTAATGGTTGCTGTGAATCTACATAGGTTTTTCTCGACAGTGCTTTTGGCTTGGAGCCATAAAGGTGATTTGTTGTTAGAGCTCTAAAATCTGCTGTTTTACCCGATAAGTTGGATCAGATTTTTGTTTCACAGTCAAATAGTTGTGGATGTTTTTGGCTTTGAGCAACCACGCATGGACAGTATGTGGCGCCCCCTACTGGTTTGTTTTCTTTCTTTTTTTTACATCGCAGCCGCTGTCGGCGGCAAACTTTCCTTGAGTGACCGACGCTGTTCGAGCGTTTGCCCCCTTCACATCATTCCAGCTGATTCTGATGTGGAAAAAAGCGTCAATTTGCTCATTTGACAGTAAATTCACAGAAAAACTGTAAGAAGGGAGCGAACCATTATCCTTGACAGGGGGAAACATTTGGAACTTTGTTAAAGAAATGTTTCATTTGTAGGTTAAAATTGGAAACAGTTCCATAAAAAAGTAAATATCTTAATGAAAAATTAAAGAAATAAAAATAATCTGGGTCAAAAGCACTTTTTCTGTTTTTTTTTAATGTAATCTGAGGATCCCATGTAGAAGAGATGCAGGGAAATCACCTTATTTGTATTAATTCAGGTGCGTTTTGAGTTCACAGTCTTATCAATATTTAAGACACTCTCTGGAAAATAGGGATAAAACTTAGACCTATAATTTTAAAACTGATGCTTTTTAACTATTAATGACCAGAGAGTCCTGGGTTTTTGCACTGAACTTGCATTGGTGTTCCAGGTGAGTGTTACCTGATGGAGTGGTCGGACTGGAGCTCCTGTGTCAACATCTGCGTCAAAGAGGCCGGGGTGGACTTCGGCTCGGTCCAGGTCCGCTCTCGAGCCGTACTGGCCCAGGAGCCCGAGAACCTGCAGCTCTGCCCGGATCAGGTGTGGGAGTCCAAACCCTGCACAGGTAAGTCGCCGCCATCAGAGTCTGCGTTTGCTGCTCATAAACGCCGACAGGAGGTCTGAAGAGAAACAATAATCCGGTTTATTCTCAATCTGAACGAATAAAAGCTCCTTAAAGCCGGTGCAGACTTCCAGACTCGCTTCTCGATTCTTATCTCCATGGTGACTCGTGAAGCTGGAATGGATGCAGAAGGGATTGTTTCTAAAGTTTCAGATGACTTTAGACCAAAGTCGGCGAGCTAAGGTCAAAATTTGACCTCCCGCACAAGAAGGTCGACGCCGGCCCTCAACCCAACTGGAACAGCTGTGGATGAAGCCTGTAGCGTTTTTGAGTCCTGGGCTTGAGCTGAGGTGACCGAAGCGTCTGGGCAGACGTCCAGAAACCCGGCCTTTAAGACCCACTTTCATTTAAAAAAAGTGTTTCTGGTGTTTTTCTTTAACTTCTTCTTGTGGCTTTTTCTGATGATGGAGAACATTTATAAACTAAGATTAAAATTGGAAATACATAGAAACAGGGGGGGCAACTTCACGGAGACTTTCTGTCTTCAGGACCTCGAACTTTTTTTCAGAAGGTGACAGTACGCGGGACAGACGGCACAGGTTTAACCCTTTGGTGGATCTGAGGCGCCGACATCTTTTCGTAGAGCAGAGACCTTGAGGTCCCGCCTGCGGCCTTCCTCCCGCAGGTTAGCAGAAACCCAGAGGAAGACCGGTTCTGACCCAGGATTCAAACTCCGCCCCCCCCCAACCTGCGTGTGAGTGGCCTTGTTTTTGGGGTCGGATGCTTTAATTTGCTGCTGTGATCCATGGCGCTCCACGACCGTCTTCATCAGCCGGCGCCGTGCAGCTCTGGTCACGAATCATAACAGCAGCCAGAGCTCGCCGTGTACAGTACCTCCCACCCCTCCCCACCCCACCACCACCACCACCAGCAGCAGCAGCCTGACCTGATTTCTCCACATCAGTCACGGCGGCGGCGGGGGGAGTGTTTTGATGTCAGACTCGCTTGAGAAAAACAAAAAAGCAGCGTCCCAGTTACACACTGGAAGGGTGAACTAATTCCCTCCACGTCTGCCTCCGCTGCTGCAGTGACGGAACTCAGGTCACATGATCCAAAACACTGAAACAACGACTGAAATGAGATCAACACGGAGCGATTACCGGGCCAGAATATCCCAGAAACCACGCAGAGGGCCCACCCTCAATCACCCTTCCGTCCCCCTAAAAAAAAAAAAGTTTTTTCAATACAGCGGCTTTCTGTTGGTTTTATCTCCATAGCAACCATTTAATGTTTTGGTTGCCTGGGGTGATGAACAGGTCTATGTTATTTTTAGAAGAATTGACAAAAGTAAACTTTGGATTTCCTTGGCAACGGAGGTTTTTTGTTAACCACGCCATATTCCTAATGTAAATGTGTGTATGCCGTGTCATTTTGTTATGCTATTTTAGACAGAAAGGTGCTATTCTTTTGGAAAACTCAAGATGATAGCCTCATGAAGGTCACTTTGTCTCTACATGGCCAATTAGTTGTAGGTCCTGTATTATCCGCTAACAAGGTCAACACGCCCTTTGATCATCCCCGACACGCGTGTTTTGAGCCCCACAGGTCACAGCGGACATGTGACGCATTGGCATGTTTTTCTACCATCTTCAGGCTGAACACCTCCAGCTGGAAGAGTCTCTGTGTGAATCTGGGGACTCTGCTCGCAGTGCCTATTTATACATAAAAGATTGATCAACTTGATGGATTTTAGCGTATATGGCGGGGGCAAAATTTAGTCTCAAGCACGCTGCACGAAAGAAAAATTGGGAACTTGAATGTAACTATGCTATTTTAGAATAGGGACTCTAAGTTTAAATGGACGAAAATTCATAAATGTTTTGTTTTGGAGGCATTTATGAAATGAAAGAACGTTTGTCATTCTGCACATCTCTCCCTTTGAACTCTGTAAGATCGTCTAGCCTTCAGACTCTCCTCTGGCTCCTCCTCTGTCTCCTCCTTTGTCTCCTCCTCTGACTCCTTGGCTCCTCCCTCTGGACCTCCTTTGGCTCCTCTGGCTCCTTCTCTGATCTCTACCTTCGTCTCTCCTCTTCCTCCTCCTCTGCTCCTCCTCTGGGTACCTCTCTGACTCTTATTTGGTTCCTCCTCTGGCTCCCTCCCTCTGACTCTCCTCTCAGACTCCTCCTCTGACTCCTCCTCTGACTTCTCCTCTGACTCCTCCTCTGACCACCTCCTTTGGCTCCTCCTCTGGCTCCTCCTCTGACTCCTCCTCTGACTCCTCCTCTGGCTCCTCCTCTGACTCCTCTGGCTCCTCCTCTGACTTCTCCTCTGACTCCTCCTTTGGCTCCTCCTCTGACTCCTCTGGCTCCTCCTCTGACTTCTCCTCTGGCTCCTCCTCTGGCTCTTCCTCTGACTTGTCCTCTGACTCCTCCTTTGGCTCCTCCTCTGGCTCCTCCTCTGGCTCTTCCTCTGACTCCCCCTCTGACTCCTCCTCTGGCTCCTCCTCTGACTCCTCTGGCTCTTCTTCTGGCTCCTCCTCTGACTCCTCCTCTGGCTCTTCCTCTGGCTCCTCCTTTATGCTAAAGGATTGAGGAAGAAGCTGCAGAGGTGCAGCCAGACTGGACTCAGAGATCGGTCCGTTCATCTCTGCTGACCGTTTTGGCTGCAGTCATGGTCACATGACTCCACAGGGGGGTCCAAGTCACAGCATTCCTGACAGGAAGTCATTAAGATCGAGTTTAAAAACCAGAGCTGGGCATCATGTGACCACCGCCGATTGTCCAATCATAACTGAGCGTCTTCCTTGCTGATGTTTCTGCTGGAAGGCCTCAGCGTTTCCATCATCTGCCTGCAGGGGGCGAATGCTACCAGTACAAGTGGTTCGGCAGCGCAGACTCCCCCGGCGCCTGGTGCCAGCGCTCAGACGGACTCAACGTCACGGGTAAGAGGACTTTTGGTTAAATGAAACTGAGTAGAGACGCCTCATCAGAAAATATCCTCCAAACCGGAATGTCTCACTCCTGGATGTGATGTCACACCTCCCTTCACTGTTTCCCCTCAAATCTGACATCATCTGATCCAGCAGGGAAGACAGGAGTCAAACCAGCAACCCTCAGTGCTGCATAGGTCTGAATCGACTTTCAACAGGGTTTAAACACCAAAATGAGCTTCGTTTGGAAACGTAAAAGGCTGCACGGTGGTGGAGTGGTTAGCCCTGTCGCCTCACAGTCACTGGTTCGAATCCCGCCTGGGTTCTTTTTGTGTGGCGGCTTTCCCCGTGTTCGGATGGATAGAAACTTGAAAGCCATTTGCAAGTGGTAAAAAAAAAACCTTGTGACATCACTTCCTGTTTGTGTGCACGACGCTGCGGTTTGAACGTTTGTGGTGGGAGGAGCCTGATGAGGACACATTTCTATGTGTGCAGCCTCAGATTCCAACATTTCATCAATTTTTCTGAACCCGCTGGATCCCTTTTGGGGTCACATGGGTTGCTGGAGCCTATCCAGGTTGACTGAAGGCGGGGCTCACCCTGAACAGGTCGCCAGTCTGTGGCAAGACCACGCTTTCACGCACACACCCACCGCACACACACCCAGGGGGAATGCAGAGCCACTCATAAACTGAAGAGTTTTCAGTCTGTTAGGGGAAACGGGAGTTCTTGGAAAAGCCCGCCGGAGCCTTTTCTTTGGCGCCACGAGGCAGACGCGATAACCACGGCACCTCTGAGCAGCCCTAGATTCAGACTAAAGTAGACCATTCCGGTCAAATGCGATTTATTTGTGTGCGTGAGAGGTCAGTGTGTTGATGCGAACCGCTGAAGGACTGATGTTCAGGCGCCGTCCTTCCCGGGACGCCGCTCCGCTCGCCACCACGTCCATCAGCTCAGACCCATGAGCTTCACGTGTGCCGCTGGCAGTCTCAGCTGAACCGGATCCGGCTTCCGTTCTGTCTGCTTGAAGCTGGATGGAGACGAAAGCGAGCGGCTGAAGACGCAGGTTGGATTCCTCATGAACCTGGTTCTGTTCCGCAGGAGGATGTACCGCCGCCGGTCCTCCGGTGGACAACAGCTCCTGTGACCCTCCGTGTCTGATGCCCAAGTCTTTGTGCAGTGAGGTGAGTCTGTGCTCTCGCCGCGACACGCCGCCGCCAGGCTAGAGTTCAAATTCAGCAGAGACTCTGAGCGTTCAAGTCCACCATCCTGCTGCGAATCCCTGGTCACTTCCAGGACGTCTGGTTCTGTTGCGTGGGCTCCGTTCTGGGTCAAAACCTCAGAAGAACCATTTCTGCTGCGGTTGAAGTCTTAGCTGCGCAGACGCAGGCGCATACGTGGTCATTGATCATCACCGGCATGGAGGCTCCTACAGACAAATGTTCTCAACCTAAACCTCACCGTTCAGAAGCAGGAAGAGACTTCACTTCCTGCTGTAGAACATTCCCTTTGTTTTAAATCCCCCAACTATAAATGTGAAGGTTGAAAATAATAATAATGAAACCTTCTTAAACCCGAGGTTTCACCTTAAAGGTGCAAATTAAGTTTTTTTTCATGATTTCTTTGAAAACACATCTACTTTTAAAATACTTACTCCAATAAAAATGATGTTTTTGACCATTTTATTGTTATGATGGATCACACAGAAAAGGATCATTGTCTTACATTTTTTATTCAAATCGTTGAGATTCAGAGGAAAACATGCCGTTTGAAAAAGATCGTATTTGTGACATAGAAACTACGCTGGGCGGAGCCACAAGCTCCCTGCTCTGGAGTCCCATCAACGGGGAGGGAAAGGGGGGCGGGGTTGCTCCACACCAACTCGGCGGTCGTTAAAAGACCAACGGCGAACGCTTTGAGAACAGATGATCGCAGTGGGACTTTAAAGGACCAATCCCCTTGATGACACGCTTGCTTAGATTTTTATTGATGATTCCCGAATTCCTGCAGATGAGAAATCCGTCTTTAAACTCCAGAGGAGTCCAGCCTCTCAGCCTTACGGAGGTTAAAGGTTTAATTCTGGAGTTCTGGCCGATGCCAGTTCTTCCCTCCTGCGTCTGCTGATCCACAGACCCAAAAGCTCTCCAAACAGCTTATTGGAGATTGTGTTTTTATGCTTGTTGGGGTCAACGTTTCCTCATTTTTAGTGACCTTCATGTCTGTGCCTCACTGACCGACGGTTCAAGGTGAGCCGGAGACGCAGGTGAGGAGAAAACGCAGTTTTGCACAAATCCACAGCTACATTTAGATTCAAAACGCTCCAGGATTCACGTCCAAATCAAACATCTCCATCATCACATTCACTTTGCTCTGGTAAACACGTAAATACGTTTTCTGGATATAAGGACCTGACCCCAGTTTGGGGACTCAAAAGTCGATTTTTTCCGACTGCTGCTGATTCACCACAACTTGAACAAAGAAGTACTCAAGGAATGCAGATTTGACCGTGATTCTGTGTATGTTTGTCCTCCATCACCCAAAGAAAAGCCACAAAAACGTGTTAAAAACACCAGAAAACACCATTTTCATCAGTCTATTCATGTTTGAAACAAAATAATGAAAACATCTGTAAGTCATCCGAAATCCAGGCTCATCTTCATTTACTGAGCTGCTAAAATGTGACGTTTGTGAGTTTTTCTGTTTAGACACACAAACTGCTAAAACAAGGAAACAAAAAGTGTTTTTTCTCTTTGAATGTTAACACACACTAAGGACACATGGAGGCTCCGCCTCACACGGACACCCCCTTCCACGCCCCAGCAAAGACCTGCCTCTGACTCTCCTCTGTCTGTGGCTCTGCTGCCCCCTGCAGGCGGGTGTCTGCATGTGCGAGGAGGGCTTCACGGAGGTGCTGTCCCCGGCGGGACAGCTGAGGGAGTGCGCCCCCATCCCCGTCCTGGAGATCCCCACCGCCGGGGACAAGAAGGGGGACGTGAAGACCAGCCGGGCCGTGAACCCCACCCTGCCCAGCACCCTCCAGCCGGGACGCAGCGGCCGGACCTGGTACCTGCAGCCCTACGGTCCAGGTCAGAGCGGAAAGACTCCACACGAGTCTTCACTCGTTTAGAGGAGGGGGTTCACACCAGGATCCGCTCAGAGGGAATTTAAAAAAAAGAGCATTATTTCAAGAACCATATCAGTGGCCTAGTGGTAGAGTGTCCGCCCTGAGACTGGAAGGTTGCGAGTTTAAATCCATACCATTATGGGGTTGGTCAAATGTGGAGAACAAAGGTGTTTGGCAGCTGACGGGACTTGAACCGCCGAGCAGACAGAACGTTTTTCACCGTTTTGCTGTTCACTGTGATGATGATGATAATGAAGATGTTTACCAGCATCTTCACTGATGAGCCCCATCTTGTACAAATCCTTTGAGTTTGGACCAGGACCTCAGATCACTGCAGGTTTCCTGACAGATTCAACCCCCCCTGAGGGAGTAATCTGTGGGATTATGTGGTCATTCTGATGCCTCTAACCTCAGAGTGAACTTTCCAACACAAAGGTTAGAACATGACAGCGTTTATCATTGTTTTCTAGAGGTTAGTGATCAAATGCTGGGATTTATCCGTCAGATCTTTAAGTCCGGGGGGTTTCATCAAATTTGTGGGTTCATGTGAAAAAATATTTGCCCCCCTTTTTCCTGGAGAGGTTCTGCCCCCTCCGGCATATTCACTGAAATCTTTGTTTGACCTGTCAGGGTTTTTCGGTCCTGGGGAGGACCAAAGCAGCAGAGGAAGGCAGTGAACCCGTCCACCTATCAGGTCTTTAGTGAGGCTTCAGGAGCTTCAGGGGCTACAAAGGGCTTTAAGGGGTTCAGATGCTTTTTGGGCTTTAAAAGCTTTTGATGCTTCATGGGCTTCAGAGGCTTCAGGAGCTTCGGGGGCTTCAAAGGCTTTAGAGCCTTTAGATTCTTCATTGGCTTCAGCAGCTTCAAAGGCTTCAAGGGCTTACAAGGCTTTTGATGCTTCATGGGCTTCAAAGGCTTTAGGGGTTTCAAAGGCTGATGGAACAAAAGACGGATGAAGATCTGAACGGTGAAGAAAAGATGGACATCCAGATAGGAAAAGGATGGATCTTGGAGCAGTTTCAGGAGGGGGGGGGGGGGTGTTGGGAGCAGGTGGTGCTGTTGGAGGCGGCGTCCCGCCCCCAAACGCCGTGAGCTTTGTGTTTGCTGTGACGGAACTGACCCGGCTCCTCTTCCACAGACGGGAAGCTGAAGATGTGGGTGTACGGGGTCGCGGCCGGGGCCTTCGTGCTCCTCATATTCATAGTGTCTATGATATACCTAGCCTGGTGAGTCCAACCAGAAGCCCCCGCCTTCGTCAACATTCATCATCATCATCCCCCCCCCTTCCATGGTGTTTTGAGAGCGTCACCTCCATCTTTTGTTCTACCCCCCCCTCATGCCTCGCTGGCCCCGGCGAGAGCAGCAGCTACTGCGTCCAGCTGCACCGCTCCCTGCAGGCCCAGGACGCCAACGGGGCGGCGGTGTGGGGGGGCCGGAACGCTCACGAGATGGTTTACACCTGCCCAGAGTGCCAGGAGCCGGCTCACAGCAGCTGCAGCAGCTAAAGTGGACCCCCCCACACCACGTCTGCAGCGTGAACCCCGAGTTTGCCCCGTCAGGGTCCGGAAGGACTAGATGAGTGGCGGCGCAGGTGAGGACGGAGCGGTCTAGAAGACCCCCCCTCTTAGCTGTTAGAGCTCAGATTAGCTAGTCTGTAACCCCCCCCCACACTCCCTAAACTACCACCCTTACATTCAATCGGTGCTGAAACTGGTCTGTTCAGAAGGTCAAAGTGGATTCAGATCTGAAAAAACGGTTTGATTCGATAAAGTTTATTGAAAAAAAGGACGTTGGTTGTTACCACAGTTATCGTAGAGTTTCCAAACACCGAAGAGCCACTTCAATACCCGTTTCCCAGTCGTCCCTGCACCTCCAGGCTCCCAGGAGACAGCAGAGAGAAAAACCCCAAATCTGACCAAGTAGAAGACTTGAACCACAGAACTAGATCAGTATCAGCGTTTCTGAAAAAAACTCAACGACCTAAAGCAAAGAACAGTCAACTTGATGTTAAAAACATCTTGTCAGTCATTTTTCTGATGAAAGACGTTTTTGCTTAACTCTATTTCATATTTTTAAGCAGAAGTTTTACCCTCTGACCTTTTCCAGCTGCTCCTAACAGGAAGACGCAGTTCAGCCTTTCAAGTTTTAAAACACGCAAAGACGACGATAATAAAAGCCTAACGTGGAGACGACGGTTTCATCCGAACCGGAAGGAAAACATTTTTACAAATCAACCAAATTCAGAGCCACAGGAATGCAGAAGTGCAATGCTGCCCTCTGGTGGATGAGTAATAGAACGCAGGACTGACATGCATTTCACTTCTTTGGTTTTCTAATCCAGCTCCTTATTGGGGTGGGGGGCACGTCCTTTTGTCAGAAATCCTTGCCCCACCCACTTTTGTTTACCTGAATCGGGTGTGAAGCAGAGGAGCAGGACTCCTGTCCAGATTAAAACGCCTCATTTGATGAAAAAAAACAAATTATTTGCAGATAAAGTCCAAATTTGAGCTTCTAGGTCAGGGGTGGGCAAACGTTTTGACTCGTGGACCAGAAAGGTTTCTAAAATGTGACGGACCTGGAGCAGATATGCGGAGTGTTTGGGTAATCCACCTTATTAAAGTGAAGAAATAACCTGGAATAACTCAAATGTTGATTAAAACTATTGTCATTTTGGAATTTTTATTTCAGCATTTGTGGCTCTTATCTTCATTTTAGTCCCAGTTGCATCGGTGGATTCATGTTCTTCAGGGGTAAAAAACCCAAGTTTAGAGAAATGCTTCTTAGTTTCTGTGCTTTTGGAATGATGGGAAAAATGTCTGTCCGACTCGGAAAACACGCACGAACGTCAGAAAGTCGACAAATATTTCAACTTCACATCAATAACTTTCTTCTCCTAAAAGCTCCAATTATGTGTAGACACCAGGGACATTGAGACAAAAACAAGGAATGGGGGGCCACATCAAATAGTTTAATGGCCGTAGTTTACCCACCCCTGACCTACAACAAACAGATCCACCTTAAACGGTTTAAGGTGGTTTTGCTCTCCTGGCTGTTCTTCATCATTTGGTTTGGATTGAAAAGTCTTTTTTGTTGCTCAGATCTGAGGATGTACAGATGCCAAACGCTGGTTCTGATGGGGCGTTTATGGTCAGAAATGCAGCAGCTGCTGGCGTGTTTGCGTGCTCTCTGCATACAAATGAAGTGGATCACGTGGATCCTCAGCAGCGCGGCGAAGCCTGTCTGACGGGACCACAATTCTCTCCGCCGCCGCCGGCGTCAAAACTCTGGAGACTTTTCTGCTGAGAGGAGAAGCATCTGTTTGAGAGAAACTGACACTTTATATCTGAATATCGGTTAATTGACTTGTTTTTGTTCACTTTAAAATCCATTTCTTGGCGTTAAAAAAGAGGAGAGCTGTCCGTCTGATTCGTTTCAGTCCTTTGGGTTTAAACATTGAAAATTTGAACTTTACTAAACATGAATAAATGTTCACAAAATAAATAAAGAAATGATTCAAAACTAACATTTGCAGGTCGGAGCAGACATTTTTACTGTAATGAAATATTTTAGAGTTTAACATAAAAGTCCTGAAAACACTGAAACTGCTCCCAGACTTCACTCAGCAGCACCAAAATGTGACAAAAACAGTGGCTTTATATTTCAAAACCTGACATTTATTTGATAAAAACTTAAAATAACTTCAATCAAACTCCATCTGGAGGCTTAAATAAGTGAACGCGGTCTACTCAGTCCAGATTTCTCTCATCTATTCAGGAAAAACTGTTGACATCCTTAAAGAAAAGACAGGAAATGAGGAAAAACCAAATCCTTTTGATCCATCCTCCCTTTCAGAGTAAAATAACCCCACTTCCTGTCGCCGTAACAACCCACCGACCATGAACATGACCGTCATGTTTCAGCTTTACGTCGATGGGCGACACATTAGTAACGTCACGTGTTTCTCGTCAGCGTAACGCCGCTTTTCTCTCGTTACCGGTGAAGCTGAAGCTCTGGTGGTTAAAGGGTTAAAGGTTCTGATTCCCCTCCGTTTGGGTTTCAGTGAGTCCGGTTCGTCTTCTGTGGTTCCGTCACTCACCGGACTCCCTGAGAGGGTTTTGGTTTTTTCTCTCCACACTAGTTCACCAGAGAACCTGTGCTGTGACCGTTTCCACCTCCGTTTTCCGTTCACCCCCCCATCCCGCCCCCTCGCCAGCATTTTCTGCCGCCGTCTGTGTTTTTGGCGCCGCCCTAACCGCGCTTTGATCTCTCTCACACAGCAAAAAGCCAAAGAGACCTCAGAGACAGAGGCAGCAGAACAACCGACTGAAACCTCTAACGCTGGCCTACGACGGAGACACGGACATGTAGCGGTCGCAGCCCTCCGCCCGCTTCACGCCGCCGCCCGGGACGTTTGCAGCGTGAACGGACTCGGCGGTGGCGGGAAAACCTCTCAGCTGAGGCGCCTGAGCTCACTTCACTCCTCTGTTTTGGTCTTATTCTGGCGGGGTCTTCCTGACCTCCACACAGCTCAATGCCTTTTTTCTTTTTTCTTTTTGCCCTTGAAGCCTGGGTGAAGCAGGCGGATGCAGCTGGTGTTTTTTCCAGCTCCCCCCGACCCCCCACCCCAACACACATGCTTTTCTGCTGAAAACGCTGAGTAGCTGGAGGCTTAGGATGCTCTGACGATTTGTATGTTGCCAAAAGTCACCGCAGGGAAGAGGAGGAGGAAAATCTCCTTGAAAAGGTTCGGATTCTTTCAATCCTCATTTGGGTTTCTACTCAAATCTCTTTTTCGGTCAGGAGGGGTTCCTCTCCTTTCATTCTGCCTGATTCAGAGTTCTGTTTTTGTGGGATAAACCGATTGGAGGGATGCCGAAGGAGGACAGCCGCCGCCGCCGCCGCCTGCCTGTTGGCCTCCACCCTGCTTCCTTTCAGGCTCTACTTTGCACTATATTAGTGCAGCATGATATGCACACGTGACTTCTACCTTCTAATGCCATAAAAACACTGCCTCTTCCACAAACGGAACCGCCGCTCAGAGAGTCGGACGGGAAGCGCCCTCCTGTTGCGGCGCCGGCCTCCGCTGGATTCCTGTACAGCTTTCAGTTCCACGGCGGAGTTTTTGGTCGTTGTAAAGTACGTTTCTGTGGTCTGTGGAGTTTGTCCGATGTCCCTAATTCAACCCCACCCCGCCCCCACGCTGGCGACTGATCTGTTCAAAATCCCCCGAAGGCGTCAGCTCTGCCTTACTGACCGTGACGGCGAGCGTCCGGCCCGACCGGCAAACATGAGACGGCCGGTTCTGCTACAAACATCTGATCAGTCCGCAGCGTTGCCGTGCATCATGGGAGCTCTGGTTCTGCAGGAAAAACATCTGTACAAACGAGGAGAAACTGCTGCGGAGAATGTTTCCTGTATTCTGGTGGGATTTGTAAATAACTGTGATTTTTTTTTATTTTTATGAAAAGAAAAACAAACAAACGGGTCTGTGTACGTTTATTTTGTATCTCACAGAAAACGTCCGTCTGACTGTTGCACAGTGGGTGTATGATATCGCTGCGTGTCGTAGTCATGATGCAAAAGCTGGATGTTCTTCAGAAAACAAGCAGCGGGATGGGAGGGGCCTGAGAAGACGCCGCTGTTTTGTACAGGTTGTTTATTTGTATGGAAAGAATTACTGAAAATAAACAAGGAACACGGTTGTAAACAGAAAGACCGGGTCATTTTTGTCTCCAAGGTGTTATAGAAAATTTCTGAGATGTTTCCTCAGAAGATCTGGATCTCTGGGTCCTGGATCTAAGGGATCCTGGATCTAAGGGTTCCTGGATCTCTGGGATCCTAGATCTAAGGGTTCCCAGATGTAAGGGATTCTTGATCTCTGAGATCCTGGATCTAAGGTTTCTGGGATGTAAGGGTTCCTGGATCTCTAGGATCCTGGATCTCATGAATCCTGGATCTAAGGGTTCCTGGATTTCTGGGATCTTGGATCTCAGTGTTCCTGGATCTCTGGGATCCTCGATCTCAGGCTTCCTGGATTTCTGGGATCCTGGATCTCTGGGATCCTGGATGTAAAGCTTCCTGGATCTAAGGGTTCCTGTATCTCTGGGATCCTGTATCTCTGGGATCCTGTATCTCTGGGATCCTGGATTTTTGGGATCCTGGATCTCAGGGATCATTATCTCTGGGATCCTGATCTCTGGGATCATCTGACTCTAAGGTTTTTTGGATATTCAGGGAACACAGATGGATGACTGCTGTACTAACATTTTAAGATGACAAATCTGATCCCTGAAGAAGCAGGAAGAGGCGATTCACCAAGAAGGTAAAGACTGTTTTCATGCTCTGAAAGCCTCAACGTCTGTTTTTCTACGTTTTCTCTTTGTGTCAATACTGGCTTCCATCGGTGTCGCCTCCAGCATTTGTGGGGGAGTTTTCACGACGTTGTTTAGTTTAAATCGGAAGTTAAAGAGGCCCACGCCTTCAGGATGATTGTGGATGTTCTCAGTCGGTGTTGCGGCGGATCTGCTGAAGCACAGCTGAGTTTTGGATTCTCCGGTTCTTCAGAGTTTGTTGAATGATTTTCGGGTTTGAATGAAGTCAAAGTTACTGGTGCAACATTCATGTCAGCCCCAAAGCACATTTAGCAGCCACTACGTACATTTTGCGCATTTTCCACGTTTCGGTCTTTCGTGATTCAATGCAATTTTATTCCTATAGCCCAGTATGTACAACAGTAGTCGTCTCAATGGGCTTCATACCAGTAGTTGAACATGAATCATAAAGATCATAACGTCATAGAATTCAATAGGTAATAGATTAACCTAACAGACTAAATTAAACTGGACATCCCTGCCCTTACGGATTCTGGAAAGAAAAAAAAAACCTCGGGGGCGCCCACATGAAGGAGGGATCCTCCCCCAGGACGGACAGGTGATGAACCAGAACTCATAGGGAATAATTAACTTATCAAACTCTACGACTACATTTATTTTATAACTTTGTTTATTGAACATTTTACGTATAAACACACATACAGAGTGTATTATTAGATGTCAGAGCAAGGACAGTGCTGTGTGTAAAAAAAACACTTAAATATTGCTTAATGAAAATGAAACTTAAAGGGTAATAATAGGGGGGGGGGGGGTATGGAAACAAATGATCAAAGTTGACCATGAATAAAGTGAAATAGCAAAAAAAAAGATATGTTTTTGAGAAAATGCCAGACCCGGGTATCGAACCAGCGAGCTTCTGCACCAAGGATTCCCCATGGAATTCAATGGAGACAAAAATCCTGGAATATCTTAAAAACCAAAAACCACCAAAAGTCAAAGCTGCATTCATCCAATAATTTGTTTAAGCCAAACTTTAGAAAAAACAGTAAAAGTTTCTTCATAGTTCATAGAATCAGGAACAAACTGTGAGTCATCCTCCTCATCCTCAGATATCTATTTCATCTCCTGACCTTCTAGAGAAGTTTGAGGTTTTTTTAAAAGTGCTCATGGATTACAGCGGGAAGAACTTCTACCTAATCGGGGGGGTTACTTTTTCTGTGTCGTTGGTGGAGGAGCTGCAGTAGAAAGTCCTCCAGATAAAGGCCGGAGTGTTTGGAAGATGAAGATGTTATCGAGCTGCTTCCTGGATCTGAAGATATCAAAGCTTCTGCTGCTGAAGCAGAACAAATGATAGCAAATCATGAATATTTGACTGCGAACGGGGATGAACTGCATCAAACTCCGTTTGAGGATCAAAACCTTCTGATCCGCCGTCTTAAGCGTTTTTGGAACCAGCAGCCAGCGTTTCCATCATGAAACTTCCACTTCAAAGTCAGATTTCTGGATTTTCAAAGATAGAAGGTTCTTTGGGATGGTAACAGAAGATCCTTGTTCTGCTGAAGAACCCATGTGTTCCTCAGAGCTTGAGGTTCTAAACACGTCCAGATGCAGATGCTGGAACAGACCATCATTCTACCACCACCATGTGCTCTGATGTCTTTGTGTTGGAATCCAGATGCTTGGAGACCTTCCAGAAAGTTCCTCTGTGTTCCTGTACCTCAGCCTTTCTTCTCTCTGTTCTTCTGCTCCTCCGATGACCTCCAGGATGAGTCCTGCATGTGTTTTTGGACTCATCCTGGGATATTCTGCTGCTCTGTGGTTCTCTGGGGTCTGCAGGAACGTTTCTGTCAGAGTCTTGGTTCCCCCGTCTGTTCTCGACTTCCTTCCCATGCTCAGATCTCTGCTCCTGTTTTTTCGTCTTCTGCATTTTCTGAATATCTTTGTGTCATTTTGGTCTTTTAGGTTATAAAATGCAGAAATGTGGATGAGGTCAGGAGGGTTCTGCTGTGGAATAATCTCGTTTCAGGTCTTTGCTGATGATGTTGGCCTCAAACGGAGCAGAGGAAGAGTGCGAGGAGCTCTCTTCGTGGCGTCACTGCGGCTCGCTGCCACTAGATGTCAGGCCTTGATGATGTTTGCAGAAAAGTTACTTCTCAGAGACCTCCTCTGCTCCTCTCCTCCTCCACTCGTCTCTTGCCCCCCCCCCCCTCGCCGCTCTCACCCTGCATGTATAAAGCGTCGCGTTCAGATGTTGGAACACCTTCGCTCTGATCACGGCGCCACCGAGCGGCCCGGTCACCCCGGCAGACCCCCTGAGCCCCCCCCTCCTGAATGAGCTCCATCTGGGCTCCCTCCTCTCGTCGGGACCGCCTCCCTCATCACTCCTTCTTTCTCCTCAAGTTCAGTAGCAGATAGCAGCTCGGAGAGTCAGGAGGGGTCTCTGCTTCTTCTTTTCCCGCCTGTCTGTGTGAAATGAGAAGATCAAGGACGGCTGACAGGAGGGGCGACGCTCCGCAGAGAGGGATGAAGACCACATGTCTGTGGGCCGCCGCCGGGCTGCTGTCACTCATCTCCCTGGTGAGTTAAATGCCATTTTGATTTGACCTTCTTCCTTTTTGCATATCATTTTTTTTTATGTCTCCTGCCAGTTTGATGGAGGACTGAGATCCTTCAGGTAAAACGTCTCTCTTCAAGAAAGCGTTGACCCTCTTCCTGTCTGTGGGAGATGTTTTCCTGCATCTCTGACGACCGGTTTATTCCAAAAATGAACAAACTCCCAAGTTTTCTCCCAAAATCCAGCTCATCTTCAGTGAGAAGAGGAGCCCGTTACGACAAAACACGGGCGAAACGCTGGCAAAGTCTGCGCCTTGGCAGTTTGTGACAAGCCAATTCCTTTAATCCCCGCAGAGACAGTAACCCCTCACCCTCTGATAAATCTGTCAACAAAGCAATCAAAGCGGAGCGGCAGCCACTCCCCTCTGCCACACGGAGAAAAAAGACAGAAAGAAATTCCATAAACTTAATCCCTCACAAACTTGACTGGCCCTAAAAAAAAAAAAAAAGCTCCTGTGGCGTTATCTGTGTTTAATTTGCATAGTGATGGAAAGAAGTCAATTACTATTAATTATTCTCTACAACTTAATACCCATTATCGAATTGAATTCACCGTCTTGAAAACCATAAACTCAATTTCACAGCTGACTAAGCGCACTAATCATTCCCCCCCTCCTTTATTTTTTTCCTCTTTCTCGCAGGAAAACGATTCTTCGATTCCCAAAAACAACAGTCACTATCACGCCTTTCCCTTTCTGTCATAATAAACTGTGAAGACCAACATTAATCATTAGGGGAGTTTTGTGTGGCGCCCATGGAAGCTGGAGCTGATCTCTCAGTGTTTTTCCTCCTTTTTTTTTCCCAGACTGGGTTGCCAAATTGCTTCGCTATGCTTTAATGGGATGATCATAATTGTTTCGTACTTGGTGCATCCTAAGCTTGCGCCCGCAGCTCCTTCAACAGATTGACAGACCCATGGGAATCGCACAAACTTTTTTTGGCCCCCTTTGAACCAAGCCGTGTGTGAAATAATATGATTATGCGTTTTTCCTCGGGATACGTTGTGAAACTGGTAGCTGGGGCCCCCATCATCTTCCCGCTCATCCTCGTCCTTCTCCTTAAAAGCATCCCGGTGCAGTATTTATCCCCCTCAGAAGTCATGGCGGTAATTGTGCCCTGGCCTTTGGAACGCGGCGTGACGCTGATACGGCTCCATCCACAGCCGCCTGTGATGTCTCAACACACCGTGATTTGTCATCAGCTCTGACCCCCCTCAGGTCACACTTTGATATCACTCTCAGAATACAGACCTAAACTCAAATGTCCTCCGCTGATCCGGCAGCTCAGGCGACAGGAGACCTCAGCAGAAGTTCAATTCAGTGTGACGACAATCACATCATGATGGGACGCTCTCGGAGGGATCTTCAGCCACCCTCCTGTCCCGGAGAACGTCCCAAAGACTGAGAGATGCGCCTCATTAAACCGATCTGTGGTCTGTTTTCCCAAAATAGGAGCTTTCAGTGAAAGCAAACAAGGAAATATCTGAGACAAAATGCGTTTTAAAAAAAATCCTGCGCGCCCTGAGAAATGAAACGGCTAATTTGAGAAAGCGAGCAGTATAGCATCTCTGATTGGTTTGTTTTTAATTAAATGCTTCAGCTAGATTTCGTCTTTTTACGGTATATTTTCAGTTCTTCTATTTTCTGATTAAAAAAGAAACAAGAACTTAATAATAAAAAGGGATTACAATGTGGTGTAGTTTGAACTCGAATGCTAAAAGCACAGTGAAGCTAGCATTATAGCTAGCTTGCTAAGTCTTCGTCTTTATGGGACAAGAAATTTCCTGTAAAGTACTATACTTTGCAAACAAAATAAAAACAAAGATCAAAGGAAAAATCAAAGATAACAATGTGAATTTGTGAACAATGTGAACACATTTCCTGCAACAATTTGCAACAGAAAAAATTGGACTGCTGAAAGTGCGGTAAAGCCAACGTTAGCGTGCCTATGCTAGCATACTAAATTGATTTCTTTTTCTGCACAAAAATCCTTTTCGGAAAACAACAGTTATTATTAAAAACACATTCGCAAACAAAAAGAATCACATCATAGAAAACCTAGGACAGACAACAAATGTTTTCTGCGACAAACTGCAACGGAAAAAACCTGCGCAGAAAATGCACAGTAAAGCTAATAGAAACGAGTTTATGCTAGCATGCTAAAATTTCTTTAAAATCTTTTTCTGGATTAAAATAAAAAAAACAATTGCTTTTATAATAAATTCAAAATAAAATAAATCCAAACATCAAGGGAAACATTAAAGAAAAGCCAATAAATGTGACTCTGACTTGAACTAATTTCCTGCAACAATTTGCAACAGAAAAGAAAAAATTGCTCTGCTAAAAGTGCAGTGAAGATAACAGGCTAGCATGCTAAATTAATATCTAACTGGACAGAAATTCCTTACAGAAACCTAACCAATGGTGTCAATGTTAAATTTTGCAAAGAATAAGTCCAGACATCAGAGGAAAGCAGGGAAAAATAAGAAGCTTGACTTTTAGCAAGTCTTTTGCAATAACTTGTGACTGAAAACTACCAAAATAATACTATAATATACTAAAATGAATTTATAAGAAAGTGTAGACTTTGGAATCTGGACCAGCTGGAATAGACTTTGGTCCTCATGAAATCCTGGGTGTTCCTCTAATTAAATGTGCATTAAAGTTAAACTTGTTGAGGTAAAGATGGACGACTCCGATGATTGAGCCCTGATCCGGGTCTGAATGTCCCAGAAACCTGCTGACATATTTTTAAACAACTCAAAACCCAAGTGAAGGACAGTAAAATGACTAAGTTTGTGACTTTTTGAAATGAACATAGATGGTGTGAAACTCTATGAAAGGTTCCAGATGTTTTCATCAGAGGACCTGAAATCAGCAGAAAAATGCTGACTAAGTAGAAGAAATAAAAACAGATTTTCCCCCAAACTTTAAAAAAGAAGCCGATAGATGACAACAACTCAGTTAATTTTCCAGATTTGAAAGCCAAATGCTGCACACCTTATCTAGACTGCAAAGTGGCATTCCAAAGCTTCTATCAGCCGGTCGCTCCCCATTCTGTGAGACTAGGACCACCGCCCCCACAGACCCCCCCACACACAGCAGCTGCAGCATTCAGGTAAATGAAAACTGGCATGCACTCTCATTCTCCCTCGCCAGGTTTTGTGTACCCGACCACCGCAGAGTCATCTGGCTCCTCCGGCTCTTCTATTAAAGGGGGAATTTGTTGGCTGTTTGGGGGTCTAGCCCATAGAATATCCTCCAAGCTCCCGAGGGAAGCCGGGGGTGGGGTGGGGGGGTTGTTTATCTGCCTGTTTCAAAGAGCGGACGCCTGCGCCTTATCACAGCCGCGCCAACGGCAGATAGCATTTAAGTTTGTCCAACAGCCTGCCCGTGTGCTGCATCTGGCAATCAGAGCGGCTTCCTAAAGGACTCGTGCATGGCGATGCGCTCTGCCGTTATCTCGTTGAGGGATTCTGCTTCGTAAGCTGAACCTGGGAATAATATTAACAGGCAGCTAAATTGGGTTTTGAGGAGGACTTTGTGACAAACTACAGGAAGAAAAGACGGCGAGGGAAAAGAAAGAAAAGCCTGTAAGGAAGATTTGGAGAGGTGGCAGAACATCTGTGAATTGTAACGAACTTTAATGGAAAGTATATTTCACAAACTCATTTTCTGTCCGGCTGCTCTTCCCGGCCACTTTGATAAGACTTTGTTTATGTTGCTATTTTTTATTTTTTTTATTTGGTTAAATTGTTTCTATATTAGAGAGCCTGTTAGCTGCTGCAGAGGAAATAAAACTCATCAGTTTCTTTAATGTAAAGAGAAATGTCACAATCTGGAAGTTGCAGATATTTGGCTCTAAAATCTGGGTTTTTGGTTCGACTTGATGCTTTTTTTTTAAGTGTTTTTTGCGCGTCTGTACCTGAGCTAAATTTAGTAAAGGTGTTTTTGTTAGTTTGATGAGGCTGTTTGACACAGACGCCTGAGATAAATCGCTGGTTCTGTGGATCCGCTCAAAGCTGTTTTAATGAGACACAATGAAAACATCCGCCCGCCTGCCGCTCCTCACCGCCAAAACTCTCCACAGATTTAGGGTTTGACTCACTGCAGGCTTTTAAAAACATCATTATTACTTAAAATGTGCTTAATCAGACAAATAAAGGTATTTGAGTCAATTTCCTATAATTCCTTCCATTTTTGACCCCTTAGATTAAATATATGAATAAAATGTTTTTGTTCTCCTAATGTAATATAATCAGGGTTTGTTTGAATAATTAGCCTTTTTTAAGTAGTAAAGGCTTGATTTTGGATACAATTTTTATTGATCAATATAAAATAATTGTCTCATTTTTATCTGCATAAACAGATTTCATTTACATACATAGAAAAAATATATATGAAAATTTAATAAACAAAATCTCATTAATTTTTAATTACCTTTCATAATATTTTAAAGGAAAAACAAAAGATGTAAAACAATCAGACGTTTGATGGACACAACAAGGAAATATGAGAAAAAGTCTGACTAAATCCAAATTGAATTCATAAATCAGAAAAAGTTTGTTTTAAATTCGAGGAATAAGAATCAAGTGAGGAAGACCTTCAGTGAAATAATGTCATGTGATCACAGGTTAGAGAAGGAAGGACCCATTCATCTTCATGAAAACAATATTTACTGTAGGAAACACAAATGTTTTCTCTTTTAAAAGTTGAAAAATGAGTGTTAAAGCCGTGATCCAGAGGAGTACCACTGCACTACTTGTTCAGGCGTCTGAGGGGGTGTTAGGACAGGAATGGAGACAAGAGGGAATCTCTTCTGACAGCCTTGAGTCTGACAGACTTTAGGGTCTCCTCTGGACTTTAGGGTGACCTCTGGACTTCAGGGTGACCTCTGGACTTTAGGGTCTCCTCTGGACTTTAGGGTGACCTCTAGACTTTAGGGTCTCCTCTGGACTTTAGGGTGACCTCTGGACTTTAGGGTCTCTTATGGACTATAGGGTGACGTCTGGACTTTAGGGTCTCCTCTGGACTTTAGGGTGACCTCTGGACTTTAGGGTGACCTCTGGACTCTAGGGTCTCCTCTGGACTTTAGGGTCAATAACCAGTTCAGCAAGACACTAAGAATGGGGAGCAGAAGTGTCACACATCATCCTTTTAGCGAGTCAGCTTCTGTAGCTGTTTTATTCTGGCAGCCCTCACTGGGATATTTGGCTGTATCTTCTCTACATTCCTCTTGTCTTTTCTTGAAGGGAGCAGACCCAAAATCCCTAATGACTGGGATGCGGCTTCATGTGCCATAAACGCAGATTGTTTAAGGGGCTTTTCCCATGCGGTGTTCACACTGGACTGTGGCTACCCGACACCGACGCATGTACCTACGGGTGGTGTGAAATGTGGAAGCGGTGTCAATTATTCCGGTATTTGAATAGAATTTGGCGTCATGGAATTCCAGCCGGACACAAACCGGATCATTAATTTCTCCAGTTGGCCCTGTCATGAATTAAAAGCGACGCCACTCATCCGTCAGCCCGCTTTAACTTGCACTGGCCGTTCAGTGGCCACGCGTTTTGTACGTAGAGCCGGAAAACGGCCGTAGAAACTTGCTTAGCTTTGCGTGAACGCTTCACTGGAAGCAGTCGCTGGACGGTTCACGTTCAGGTCTTTTCCTGGGATGTGAACAGCAGGGTGCTTTCCAAACGCCGGATGTTAATTCTGTTTACACAGAAGTGGCTTTAAAGTTTAACGTTGGCTGTTTGCTCCGTCTGATCGTGGCGTTGCCGCCATGCAGCCAAGCTCTTCATAAAGACAATCGAGCGGGAGATTAAAACGGCCTTTAGGCCCGGATGATATTGTTTGTCCTCGTTTGATATTCAATAAAGCACAATATTGACAAACCAACATCCGTTAAGCCCGGAGTTATCAGAGTGGGACTGTTGACCTTTACGCCGCCGTGTTTGTTGTTGGCCCTGCCCCCCCTCCGCCTCGCCTCGCCTCTTTTCTCTTCTGCAGGATCTGTTTCCGGCGGCGCCTGCAGCCCAGCAGAAGCGCGTCTCTGCAGCCGATCCAGGGGGGGTTCTGGGTGTAAAAACGGCGCTTTAGTCAGGACTGCCTCTGATCTGCCTAATCTCCTCGGGCGGGATTACAGGTTGGGCTCTAATCCGTGAAGTGGGGCTCTCTGTCAGTGTGTCTCAGAGCGATTTAAGCCGGAGACTGTCAGGTGCTTTAGATGGAAGCTAATTACGTGTCACAGTTTGGGGACCCAACAGAACCGCAGAGCCTCCACCACGCAGAGTTGGCGCCGAGGACACCTCGCCTCGCTCTGTGAAATTTGATCACGCTGGTTAAAAAAGAAATAGTGACGAAATCCTTTCATGGAATTGGATTCTGCTGTCGTCTCTCATTAAACTCTTTTTCAGAACGTGAAGTTGAGGAAAATCGAGGCGTTTTTTTTTTGTTATTTTTAGTGAAAGCGTTTCCCTTCCTAAATCCTGGCAGGATGCAGTTTTCCATCTCCACCCTGAAATGTTGGATCCACAGGAACGCGCTCCCACTGATTAGCCCGACAGGCTTTTAAATCAGCTCCAAAGCCGCTCCCTAATATCCCCAGATCTGGTTTGGGGAGTCCGCAGAGACTCAAGCCCAGTTACAGAGACGCACCAGTAATTACTGCTCCACAAAACTGATATTTCATTTGATGATTAGAGACCGCAGTCATTTAGGCGTTCTGAATGGAAACAGTCGTGAGAAATGGATGAGCTTTACGCTCCGGATTAAGAGACAAAGAGCTTTTAGAGACAATTTATTCATTTAGGACGGTAGAAAGTGAATCAAGCCGAGCAGGAATTCCTCTTTTCTGAGCGTGCTTTTTGACCTTGAAAGAAAATGTGTTTGTTCTGTCAGCATGTAGCAGCGTTAGCCTCTGAGGTCCTGCATGGATGGTTGGGCCTTGAGCACAAAACCAATGCTTCTGCTCCTTCAAAATAAAAGCTCAGGTTAAACAAAGAAGATCTCGATTATCTGTGTTCTTAGCAGCTGTGTAAGAAAAAAAAAACACAAATGCTGACTTCTTCAGAGGTCAAAGGTCAAACAGTAACCATGAACTTTGATAAAATTTTAACTGTGTGAAATTTAAAGTAAAAAAGTCGGCTGCATACTTTGGGTTTTTACTTTGGGTAATGGGCAAAGTCAAATGTGAAGTTTAAGAAAAAAGAAAAAGTAGTCAATTACGTTAATATGGAAGGACGCTGGATAGTCCTGCACTATAGAGGCTATTGGGGGTCAGTGAGAGCCAGGGGGCACTTCCTGCTTGGGACACCAGGAGGGAGGAGTCTCTCAGTCCAGGTCTCACATACAGTCGACGGTTTCGTCCAACCAACACAGCTGTTTATCCACTGAAGGACTCCGTTTTTTTTGTTCACCTGTAGGGCAGCAGCTGGGTGAGGGGAAAAACACTGTGGTAACGTTTATCTGGCTGTTAGTATTTTATTCATTTATTTATTTTCCTTAATTAACCTTTATTGCATCAGAAAGTTCCGTTGAGATAAGATCTCTCTCAGAAGCTGTTTTTGGTTTGAGCAGGTTCTTGTTTTTACTGCTAACTTTCCAACATTTACTGACTCGATTGAAGGTCCAACCAGTTTTTGACGTGGCATTTTGGCCCCCCCCAGTGGGCGGAGCCACTGTCCCTTCTCACCTATTTTCAGGCCAGAAACCCACAACCTGAAAATGTAACCCCCCCCTCCTGCTTTGCCCCTCTAGTCTGTTTATTTATGTATTCATCATGACAGTAAATCTCCAAAGTGAATTTTAATATTTTTTCTTTTGTTCGTTTTAGGTATCTGCTGTTAACATCGGCCAAAAACGAACCAAAAAATAAATATAAACTTTAAAAAAATAAAAGAACTACAAAAACAAATAAATAAAGAAGGTTTAAAAAAAGTTTTATAAATTTGTAAAAATAAAAATTTAAGTAAGTAAGTAAATCTTTATTTCTATAGCGCTTTTCTCAGGGAGCCACTCACAAAGTGCTTCACGATGTCAAAACAATTTAAAATCAGTAGCGATACCCAATAAACACACACAGGCAGAAGTGAACACAAGTAAAAGTCAGCTAAAAGCTCTCCTAAATAAAAATGTCTTAACTTGAGCTTTAAAACACTCGACTGAGTCAATCTGGCGCAGAGACGGGGGGGGGATTCCAGAGTCGGGGAGCGACTGCCTGAAAGGCGACGTCTCCCCTAGTTTTAAAACGTGTCTTTGGAACACATAAAAGATTTGTATCAGTGGACCTTCTGGAACGTGCAGGAGTGTAGGGAGTTCAAAGGTCAGAAATATAGTTCGGGTGTGTCTAAAATCAAAATCAAAAACTTAAAATCTATTCTAAATTTAACAGGAAGCCAATGTAGAGATAAAAGCAGACCGATGGTATGAGCGCGCTTATTGGTTCAGTTAAAAGCCTTGCAGCAGAGTTCTGGACCAGTTGGAGACGTTTAAGAGACTTTTTGTCAAAACAAGTAAAAGGAGAAATACAATAGTCTAAAGGAGAGGAGATAGAAGAATGGATTAGGTCAGACCTGGTCAACATTTTCTTCAGTTTAGCCACATTCCTCAGGTGGTAAACACAGTTTTTGACCAAGAGCTTTGAATGAAAGTCTAGAGACAGCTTTGTCCAACCAGACACCAAGATTCCTGAGACTGGGCTGAACAGAAGAGCTCAGTTAACCAAGGTGTCTTTTGATGGAGGGAATTTTGTCATCGGAAGCAAAGATGATAGTCTCTGTCTTATTAGGGTTCAGGAGTAAATGGTTGTCATTTAACCAAACTCTAATGCTGGCCAAGCAGTCTAGTAGATTTGATAGATTTGTATAATTATTTTTTCAAAGGAGCAATAAAGTTGAATGTCATCAGCGTAAAGATGAAATATTTGAAAATTTGCTGATGAGTCTCCCAAGGGGAATCATGTAGAGAGCGAATAGAAAGAGTCCCAATACAGAACCTTGGGGAACGCCACAAGACAGCATTTTTGCTTCTGAAGATGGAGAATCAACACAGAACTTATAAGATCTACCGCTGAAATAGGAGACAAACCAGTTTAGGACAGAACCAGATAAACCGTGGTCGTTATGGAGACGTTCGATCAGGATTTCATGGTTTACAGCAGGGGTGTCAAACTCATTTTTTGTTCGGGGGCCACATTCAGCCCGTCTGATCTCAATTGGGCCGGACCATAACACAAAAGCAAAATAACAGCTTTGTTTTAGTTTTTTTAATCAATTTGAAAAAAAATGCCTCAACCAACATAGTAGCCTAATCACTTGGGGCCAATGGATCTCGAATAAACTTAATTTCAATTAAAAAAAGTTGGTCTATTTAATTTTATACAGACTGAATATTTTACATCTGACACTAATGGATTCCAGAAACTTTTCTTTACGGTGAGTCTCATAGTGGTGCTGAATGTTATATTCTTTGGGCACTGCAACCTGTTGATGACATACCAAGCATGGGGGTTTTGCATTCAGCTTCATGAAAGAAAAAAAAAGTCAATTTTTCCTGGAAATCTCTTCACTCCACCTTACTTTTTGACGACATTTTGGTCATTAGTGTGTCACTACTGATCATCCTGATAGCAAGATAACAGCGGTGAGGCTCATAGGGAACCAAAGTGCATCTTACCCAGACACAGAGCTGTTATGTTTCGCTTTTGGCACGGGCAGAGATATGCTGTTTCAACTGTTTTTCCTTTCCTTTGCTCCCCCTAGTGGCGGAATTGCACATTTCGGTTATTTCTTTAAAAAATCATAACTCGCCACAGGAATGGACTAGAAACTTGCTTTCTTTTTTAACCATCCTTATGATTTTTACTCTTCATGTGTGGGCCGGACTTAACCAACTGGCGGGCCGTATCCGCCAGGTGTTTAAGTCCAGAATCTGCCGCCATGAGCGCATGGTGGAAACCTTTAAGAGAGCTGTTTCAGTTGAGTGGTTCTTTTTATGTTATTGTTTTCTAAGCCTGACCTTAGTTGCTCCGCTACAACCTTCTCCAAGATCTTAGAAGTAAAAGAAAGTTTTGAAATTATTTGGATCAGAGTGGTCCAAGTGAGGTTTTTAAGCCCAGGACTTATCACAGCGTGCTCCAGAAAGGAAGGAACAGATCCAGACGTTAAGGAGCGATTGATAAGGTCAACCACGGCAGCACCAAGTATACACACTGTTAGCACTCAGGGTTCTCCTGGCCAACAGCTCCCACACAGGAAGTCACTTTCACCCCCCCCCCCGGCCGAGCCCCATGACAGGAAGGGTCTGTGGCGTTTAACGGCCTCGCCGCTGACGTTTTGCTGCTTTTGTCCGTTCGATTCTTTAAGCTGCAGAAGGAGCTGCGTTCCCTCCCGTCTGCTCGTCCATCATCCGGGCGTCGTCCAAACAGCCGGAGGCCGTTTTCCCAGCAGCTCTGGAGTTCGTGCACGGCGCCAGTTCACACAAACTCCGACCTACATCACTGCAATGTCATTCAGTGAACTTTCTGAGAGAGAAAAGACCTTATTTTCAGCGCATCGATCGCGGGGCGAAAGTACAAAATGTAAACGCTTCGACCAGATAGATCTGCTGTCACGCTGCTCGGCCGCCGCACGGACATCACTGTCACGGGCCTCTGTGGGGTGCGCGGGAAATCTTTGCTCTCTCATCTGTGTGATTGTTAGAGGAGACAGAATGACTCATCAATCATCCATTCAGGGCAGGTAATAGTCTGCTGCATCACGCCAAGACGCTCGTCACTCATCCGAACGCGCGACAGAAATACCCTTAATCTTGATTAGGACGTTTGAGACTCTCACGGCGTCTCACGTGGAGGAAACGGCGGCATTCGTTGGCGTTTTGGAAGCACGTCAGCCGCAGGAAAAACACACCAACCGTCGCTTCGAATGGAAGATTTTCTGAATCAGAACTGAGCAAAAATATACTCCGGTTTTCAAATCAGGCGTGATGGATAACAGGCAGATGAGGAAGATGCTGTTTATGATTGAAGGCTGTGCCACAAATGATTCATCCAAAGACCCAGGAAAACCTGAAGCTGATGGTTTTTTTATTAAACACGTCTTTCTAATCAACCAGCAGGTAATTCTAGCATTTAGAGCAGAATTGTTCCCTGACTGAACAGAGAACATTAGGAACCGTTGAATAGCGCTGAACAGGAACCGGTGGATTAGAACTCTAAAGACAAAACTTCAACTTTCAGAAAGGTTGTATAGAAATGATCAACAAAAACAGCAAGTGTGCTCTAATCTCAGATTAAAAGAAACTTAGTCGTTCAATCAGATAACAGTTTTACTTTTTCAAATAATATTGGTCTTTAAATCCAAACTTTTCCTGACATCAAAAATGTTCTGCTGTTTCCTGGACTCAGAAGAAGATTCTCTGGGTCAAGTTTCAGTTCCTCTCTGGTTTCAGGCCAGCATTGTTGAATGAAATAATCTGACTGTTGTTGCAGCCAGTGGGGATTAAACTGCAGACGCTAATCCCACAAATGCATCTGACTACAGCTTTAGGTTCCTCTCACAGTTTGCAGTGGAGACGTGCGTCTTTTCTTTAGGAACAAACTGCATTTGTCAGGCGGGTAAAACGTTTCACATGAGAGCCGCACCGAACCTCGGACCTGGAGCCAGAACCTGGGTTTCAGAAGGTTCGGATGGGTTTGTTCTGTTTGGACAGAGAATCCACCACCTTTATGCCTCAAAGAAACAAAAACTTGTTGATGGGATGCAGTTGCAGTGCTTAACATTGTGATCATTGAAAATGTCATCCATTTTAATACACAGAAATCAATATTAAGGTAGAGTTTTGTTTTTTAAGTCATACTCTTTCATAAATTGAAAATGTGTTCCGGTACAATATCCCGGTAGGTATCGTTTCGTGAGCCGTGGATCGGGACACACATCGTATCGCCAGACTCCTGCCGATACACACCACACCCCTAGTGAGGGGTGAAAGGTCGGCCGATTTATAAACCCGTCACACAATCCTGCATGAACCGATTATTGTGCTGTTTATGTGCAATTCATCAGTGATTTGTACCTCAGTTATGTCATTTTAATGTTACATGTGCGCCGTATATGATATAAAAGTTATACATCGGTGGTACATGCCTGAAAAGTCCGTCTAAGATCACGGAAAGCTACAAATATTGCAAAAGTGACGCACAATTACATAAGATTTCACAATAATTGCATATAAAATATGTAAATTACGCGTAAAATACATAAGTCTGAACCGACCAAAACATTTCGAATAGCTTAAAATTGAATTAACGTAAAGACGGGTCGGCTGAAACCCCCGACGGACGTCTGAGCACATCGACGAATGTCGAACGCAACGAAGGCCTTTAAATGACGTGTATCACGCTTGGATCACGGAAGACATCATACGTGGAAAAATGCTCAAAATGTACGTAGAGGCTGTGTGACGCGGATTTGACATTTCAGATAACATTTGTGAAAATCTGTCTGACAGTAAGACTTCATATAAAAAAAAAGAGTTCATATCAACACATTTTTATAGATGGAGCACATTTAAATTTGATTCCCATAGAAAATAAAACTTAAAGGAGAACTGCTGAGTTTAGAGTTCATCCCATCAATGCATTCATTGTGGTCAGTGATCTTCTGTATGTCATTTCTGCTGTAAACCACTTAGAATACCCCCCCCCCTTTAGGAGGAAGACAGAGATGTTTCACAGCAGCTGCAGAGTAAAAATCCACCAGCAGGACCTTTCGTTGCTCAGAGAATGACTTTAGTTATCAGATTATTCAAGATCAGGTTCAGAAATGTTGGATTGGAGCACGTTTCTGCTGTAAAAACCTGATCAACAGACTTTGAAACAGCTGCTCTTCACATTGGAAATCATTATTTGCAAAACTCATGACTTCCACGATTGTTTCTTTTAAAGTTTTGTTGCCCCATCCTCATCGTTTCTGGCCAGCGGGGGCAGCGATCATCACAGATTTGAGTCCACCTGCAGAGGAATGGAAAAAACAAACCGATGCAGCTAAAAAAGAAAAAAGAACAAAACAACCTCAGCTCGAAATCTGCACCAAAGCCCACCAGCAGATGCTCTGGCAGGAGGAAGCTCCTCACATTTAAGCATTTAAACATCTTCCATTCTGTCCCTGAATATGTCGGTGGTCCTGCGATGAGCCTCCGGCCTGTGAAGGGCAAACCCTGACAGACAAGGAAGCTCCGCATGGATGGATGGATGGATGGATAGAGCGCTGGATGGATAGAGGGATGGATGGATAGAGGGATGGATGGATGGATGGATGGATGGATGGATGGATGGATGGATAGAGGGCTGGACATTTGAGTATTTTAGTTTTGTTGTGTTTTGCTGAATTAAAATGATCTGATTTGTCTTTTTTATCTGTATTTTTGTAATTTTGATAATGTTTTGTTCTGTTAATTTTTAGTATTTTTAGGTGTTGCTAATCTCACTATAGTTTAGTATTGGCAGCAGACAAAAATATCAACAATCATATAGTAAAACATTCTATTTAAAGTTTTGAATATGTTTTCCTTTAGATGTTCATGTTTGTCAGTTTCACACAGGAACTTTGCATTTTCATCTACAAAATGTCGTGTTTCAGATCATAATTACCTTAATACCGTTTCAGTTAATGAAGCTACTGAGTCTTGCTTATCAAACTTTGGAGAACGGAGATAAATGTGTAGAAATGGTGACGTCTTCAGTTTGTAACTGTTAGGAGTCATGTTTGAAGAAGGTTTTTTTTTTAAGATTATTCCCACATTTCTGACAGGTGTGAACGACATCTGTTAAAGGCGCCTGTTTTAAACGTCTGTTAGCAGATAATCTTGTTTTAAAACATCACAGCTGCTGAAATACAGAAGAGACCAGATGTCACAAATGTAAGTTTTGATAAAACGGAGGGAGGGAGAAGTGTTCTCTGTGTGTCCGTTTCTACGCTGATGATACCGAGCTCTTAATGTTGGTTCAGCCTGATCCAGCCAAACCATCAAAAAAAACTGCAAGTTTAAACCAAAACTTTGACTTTGTTAACATCTGAGCACACATTAGACCAGAGGAAGTCAAACATCTGGTTAACTCGGAGCATTTTTTTTAGTTCTATAATAATGAGCCATGTTTAATCATCATTTACTTCTTTATTTGAATAATTTTTAACGTTTTTTTTATCTGTACAATAAATATTCTAGGCATTCATCTCCAAGTACACTCTAAAAAGAAAAAAAGTTGATCCAATTTAAAAGAATAACTTCAATTGGTAACATGTAATTGGATTAAGTTTATTCCACCAAATTTTTATGTCTATCCAACTCAACTTAATATGTTGATCCAACTTAAATTTTGTGTTATTTTATTTTTTTTCAATTTTGTTTATACAACTTAACATAGGTCAATTGGTCCCTCTAAATTGTCCAAAGGTGTGAATGTCAGTGTGCATGGGTGTGCACACTGACATTCACACACCCATGACAAATTCACACCCCCATGACCCCGAAAGGGATAAACGGAAGAAGAAGATGAACGAATGAACTTAAATTGACACATTTTTCTAAGGTTTTAACCTCTGGGCCTTGTAATTTCCATATCAAAGACATGAATGAGCCAGCAATGTCTCACATTACAAGGTAGGAGCTCACGTGTTGTGAACTCTGTCTTTAATATTGGGACATTCAGTATTTTACCGCACAAGGGGGTTGGTCATCATCTTCTCCCAAACTCTCAGTCATGGTGCAGAAAGAACAAACATAACAATTTAAATTACTAGTTAAAACAGAGTAAAACAGCTAGACGACAAAACACATGGACAAAAACTCACACTTAGACCCCAATCTGCCCAGACAGGCAAAGAAAATGGTATCCCACAATTCCTTGTGCTGCCTTACGTTTTGACGTCATGGCAGCTTCCCACCAAAGTTACACCAACTTAATTGAATTGAGTTGATTGAAAGTAAAATAACTATGTCAGACAAGTACGTGTTACTTTTAAGTTGAATTAACTTAAAAAAATGATTTATTTTCACCAAACTAAATAATTAAGTTACATCAATGTAAAAAAGTTTATCTTTCCAACTTCAGCCCAAATACTCTTTTTAGAGTGGATGAACCAAGCTGTCCGTCCTGTCAGGCCGTAGTTCCAGCTCTGTTTGCTGGATTTCTGTAAAAATTAGGAGAGCATTTAAAGTTGTGCTTGTTAAAGCACTTTATCAAAGCTCTCTGTGGCCTGGCTGTAATTATATGTTAATGCTTAAGTTATTTGGATGTAGGAAGGGATGCTGACAGGCTGCTGCAGACAGTCTCTGGGTTTGGCTTCTCTTTTGTAGAACCAGAAACAGCTTTTTTGGGTCAACACAGTGACACCAGCTCTGGTGTTATCTGCAGCTTTAAAACTCTGTTTAGGAAAGTAAATATCATATTTTTTCTCCAGCTCCCTTATATTTTATTGACACTTTTTAAGTTTGCAGGTTTTTTATGAACTTGTTAATGTCGTTTTTCTTCATATTCAGTTCATGTTAGTTTGTCAGTGAAAGGGCTTTGACTGGTTCTTCTGTTGAGAATGTGCCGTTAAGAATTGACGTTTGTTTTGTTCTGTTCAAGTATTTTCTGTTTGAGCTGTTTGGTCTGAACAAACATTTATTCTGTCGGATATTTACTTAGACAGGTGTTCCAGCTCACCTGAACACCAGTGAGAACCAAACGAATGAACTCTGGTTGACCTGAAGGCAAAAGTTCTTGTTCACCTGCAGGTGAACTCTGGTGCGGTTAACGACCAAGGAGGGGGGGTTCATGGAGGAAGTCTGTGTCTTTACAAACAGGAGGAGCACAGAATGTAAAGTAGAGAGGAGGTGTGTGATACGACTGACAAACCGTTTAACCCAAAAATCTCTGATCAGACGGCAGCATATAGCTTAAAGTGTGGGTGACATGGTCTATTTTAATAAGCCAAAATATAGTAAATAGTCTCTATTTCATGTTGCGATTGTATTTAATATTTTTCGAAAAAGAATAAATAGCGAAAAACGCGATATAAACAACGAGGACGGCCGCCGGCTTCAAGCATTCCGCCGACTTCGCGCCGCCATGTTTGTGACGTAACGAAAGGCAGACAACATGGCTAGCACCGATAGCGAAGCACAGAGTGATGCTACCGTCTCTATTAGCGATTTATCATCAGATGAATAGAAAGATGAAGAGGAAAGTTGCGGAGATTATCATGATGATGAGTCACTTTTGCAACCGTATCGATTCGAACCCTTTTGCGAAAGTGAGGAGGATATAGCAGAAAGTAGTAGGTCTAGTGATGCCGATGACGATAGCCAGCATGAAGATTCGGCTAGACTCCAGTAAGTCTAAAAAATGTATAAAATTAAATTACTCCACTTACCCTAAAATATACTCAAAATGTCCCCTTTTGGCCTAATCTAAACAAAGGTAAACACTGGTTTTCAACCCAATTTACAAAATAAATGTCACAAAATAAAAGTTTCCCAGATATTACTACTCTTTAGTTAACAAAGTCACTGTATACCATTAACAACTGTGGAACATTAACAGTTTTACCTGTTTGAACCAGTTTGAAACCTTTTCTCGTGCGCGAGCGCTCACACACACACAGTTCAGTTTACTCACGGTACCGGCACCTCAAAAGCAAAAGAAAAAAAAACGCTGCAGGCCTGCTGCTTCTCTTGCAAAACATTGAGTGCGTTGAAATACTCCAGTTGGATCCAAGGACAACAGAAAACACGACTACTTCGCCTCAATGTGATCCATCGTGATGCACACTAGCCTAGCTTAGCAGCCTCCGCTCCCGACTCCAGCGCCGTCCTCTCCGACCCAGAAAACGGCTCGCTCGCTTCCAGCTCACCCGCCTTTCCTCGACTCAGAAGCCAAGATCCTCCTCCCAACTCTCCGTTCAAAATTCTTCGTTTGTGTCCCGGTTTTTGTCCCTTCGAAAACGCAGACTACTCTCCTTCAGATCTGGAGGGGAAAATCCTTCGCCGTCCACCTTCTTGAACTTTCCCCTTTTCAGCAGCGTTTCTTGTTTTGGGAATTTATACACAGATACACTTTCACTAGATGTATTGCTACATCCAGCTGCCACACAACGACTTGGCATGTTGATGATTAACAGATTTAAACACGAGAGAAACGAAGACTACCTGTTTTGTTTACATGCTGTCCGAAGCGCAACTGCGACAGGCAACGCCTTTCGTGACGTCACAGGTCATATCGAGGTCACTTCCAGCCTGCGCTCTTAGCGGCAAATTCAAATCTCTGATTCCTTCGAAAGATGTCTATTATTCATATGCTTCGGATTTTTTTCGACGCTAACTATTGGTATCAATAGAATCAGCGTTTAAAGGGCTTTTTTATTTGACAAAGTTGTTCAAAGCATGGCATCCACACTTTAAGTCCTTATGGGATGGATACAGGTGAAAACTGGTCAACTCCCCCAAATCATATAGACTCTATAAGGAGCCTGTAAGCGCTGTTCATGTGATGAGTCGGCGCTCCTTGGGTGCTCCGTACAAGTCTGCCCGTTTTTCCCCACAGCTTCTAGCCATAAGGTAACCATACGACAGCGTCACCGATACGTCAGATATATAGCTTACTGTACATTATACTGTCCAATACTAAACGAAATACTTACCACGTGCATGACAATGGTACGTTCCATTTCAATGAGGGTTAAGAGAACCTGTGCCCCGCCTAAGATCCGCTCCTCTCTACAACCCCCCCACAGGACTGACAACCCAAAAACCAGTTCAGGTCATCTCCTATCTGACTATAGGTTATAGCTGTCAAAAAAACATGTTTAAATGTTTCATTGTGTTAAAGCATGAAAACAAATCAATCCAAGTGATTGTGTCGGTGTGTTCCATCAATCTATTTCTGCTCTGATTTCAACCGAAACTCATCAATAAAGTTTCACTCAACTTTTTTTCTTGTCATTTATGTTTCCAGGACTCAGTTATGCAAAGTTTCTGTTTCTGAAAGAAACGCTGAGTCTGGATGAAGATTCCCAGAGGCGTGGTTGTAGATCTGAAAACCAAAACCGACCAGTTTGGGTTCAGTCATAAACTCCGATTCTCTCATCTTCCTTTTCTCTTTCAGACCTGCAGCGCAGAATCCCAAAGCTTTGGAAATTCACACCTGAGACCCAAGTCCAAGTTGAAGTCCTACTGGACTACGAGCAGCAAAGCCGTCTCCATCAGCCGTCTGTTGGCCCAAAACCTCTACAGCAAGGAGAACTTCACGTCTCTGGATCTGAGCTACGATCCAACGGACTCGTACTCCAAACACGAGCAGTTGAGCTGGCTGTCCAACACCTCAGCGGCCCGGGATCCTCGATCCAGGACGAAAAGACGGCCCATCGTCAAGACTGGAAAGTTTAAGAAGATGTTCGGGTGGGGCGACTTCCATTCCAACATCAAAACAGTGAAGCTGAACCTCCTCATCACAGGTAAAATCGTGGACCACGGCAACGGCACCTTCAGCGTCTACTTTCGGCACAACTCCACCGGTCAGGGCAACGTCTCCGTGGGACTCGTCCCTCCGACGAAGGCGGTGGAGTTCCAGATCCACCAGCAGCCCCAGCAGTTCCACCACTTTCACCAGCAGCAGCAGCAGCAGACGGCCCTTGAGACCAAGGACACCAAGCTGTTCAACTGCAGGGTGGAGTACGAAAAGGTGGAGAAAGGCACCAAGAATTCCCTGTGCGCCCACGACCCGTCTCAGAGCTGCCCACAGGAGCAGACCCAGAGCCACGTGTCCTGGCTGTGCTCCAAGCCCTTCAAAGTCATCTGCATCTTCATCACCTTCTACAGCACCGACTACAAGCTGGTGCAGAAGGTGTGTCCCGACTACAACTACCACAGCGACACGCCCTACCTGCCCACCGGCTGAGTCCCACCGCGGAAGACAGTTAGAACTTCGAATGTCCAACGGCGTTGATACAACCACATATCCTTGTCACATGACCAGTACCACTCCTCTGTCCTCTGGGGTCGTTATGGCAACCTTTAGGGAACATTGATAAGCTTATACGAGTCTATAAGCTTATGCTATACTCATATAACATGCATAGCTGCTTACATCGCCAGGAAAACCACAAGCTGACTGTGACAGTAAGCCAACGGCATTCATGTAAATACCCCACACGGAGAGCAGAAAACAATTTTGTTGAGGATTTTTCTTCGGCTAATTCACCTGTTTATGTTGATTGTGTGTTTCCGTCTCAATCACGCCGTCTGTCTCCTTCAATCAGTCTCCGGTAATCTGTGCAAACACGTGAGCGCAGAGAGGGCCGCGCAGATTACAAATGCAAACGGGGGTTTTCTGCCCCGTGATTGTTGGCGTGAATATACCTCTTTGTTATTGTTGTGGGAATCTCATCAGTGTTCATGCATGAACCGAGTGTGGTAAACAACTGGAAAAAAAAAACACAACTTTCATTTATGTCTTCATGTTATTGCAGCTGTCAAATGTCATCTTTATCAAAATCACAACTACAGAAGACGAACGGTAACCCCCCCCCCGCGCATCTTCATTCTGAGGGCCGTGGCGAGCTTCCAGCTGATCAAACGGGAACGAGTTATTGTTGCAATCAATACACAAATAAAAGTTGCAGAAGACACAGAGGACGACAGACACAGAAGATCATCTCCTCTGTGCTGCACTTTACAACCGGGCTCTAAATCTGCTGTTTTGTTACCGCTGCATTTCCATTTTCGGCATAAAAACGTTTTATTTCTGTGACTTACAACAAAGCCCGCTGCAGTGAATCTCCAGGTTCCTGCAACGTAAAAAAAAAAAGAGAAGAAAGAAAACAGCCAGAATTGACAAGTGTCAGAGCGGCAGACACCAAAAATAACCGTTTGATGGCAGCGGTGCCAGTTAATGACAAAGAAAACAAGGCTGAGAGGGTTTGAAATCCAAAGACATGAAGGGCTTTTTCAGAGGCTGGTTTCAGAAACGTGAGCACACCAGAGGAGTGGGGAGATGCGTCAAACAGCAGGTGCTAATCGCCTACACCGCCTATCAAACATTTGCACCTCTGGTTATCGGAAAAAAACGCAGATTTTTGCATGAACCCAGCTGCTAATGATACTGCAAGTTGCAATTGGCTATTAAACCTTCATTACATAGATTGGGTGCCGGTGGCTCTGCGTGAAGCATTTAGAGAAAATGAACACAGTGGAAGTGGAGGCTTTGCAGAGTCAACAACACATAATAGGGAATGAATTAAAATGCTGTTTGGAAACCCGTTTAAAAAATAAAGTACAAATGTGCTCCTGGGGGCGGGTGTCTGCTTAGATCCAGCTCTCCTTCACCGACGACATCCAATAAGCCAACACATATGATGGGGGAGGGGGGGTTCTGACAAGGCGGGCCCCCAAAACTGGCCTGTCTCAGAAGCATAAAGAGGAATTTATGATGCGGAGGAACAAGGCTGGCAGAAATGACTGCAAGCACCTGACTCGTAAATTGAACGTGTGTTTCTGTCAGGGAGACGAAGGACTGACTCATGTCTGCCAGCGCCGCTGCTTTCATCTCAATAGAGTCACGCTGATGCGCCGCCACCCTTTTCCAAACACGCCGAGGACGGTTTGAGGGGCTTCAGACGGCAATTCTGCAGCTTCATCATGTGCAGAGTGGAGCGCGTGTGAACAGACGAGCGTGGAGTACGAGAGTCACGGAAATGCAGATCTGGACTCTTAGCGTGTTTGACCTAAAGTGTATGTGCAGGAGAGCATCATCATCATCATGATCCAAGCTTTTTTAAGCCTCAGTCACATGCTTGCAGGGGGTTGACCGCTACGGTGCCGCAGGTTTTTGGTTGTTCCGGGTCTGCGGAGGGTCGTAGAGAGGACTGGCGGCGTCTTAAGTGTGACCTGCAGGTGTGAGCATGAACATTTCTCTTCACCAGTTCACTGAGCGGTCTCCTACCATGATCGTCATGCGTGTCGCCTGCGTGTACAGGTGTGACCATTATTACCTGCAGACCGCCGGTATCCACCAAAGGCTTTAGACTTGATTCAAAGCTGGTCTTAAAGACTCTCTGGACCAGAGTTTTTCCAACCTTCAAGGTACCCACACACGTGTGATGTGTTCACGAACACGCATTCAGCTGGTGGTGTTCACACACCGGACAAGCAGGGAGGGGGTTCTTCTTCTTTTGTTTTTTTGTTTTTTTTACTTTTTACCAGCGCATGTCTGCCACCTACAGTGGGATGCGGCTTGATATAAAATAAAGGCGGTGCAAATCCCCCTAATCACACTCCAGGCTTTTTCTTTCACAGCTCTATTCCGATATGAAAGACTAAGGCCGCCTTTACACTGCATGGTTCAAGTGACCCAATTCCGATTTTTTCCTCTCACGTGGCACAGATCGGATATGATCGGTGAACGTGTAAGCAGGACAAAAGCGCATGGATTCCGATTTTCTCAGATCGGATACAGGCCTCTCTCATATGTGGAAATAATTTGGATACGAATCGGATACGTGCATTAGCGTGTGCCATGTAAGCAGATAAATCAGAAATTCCCCAGTAAATGCGAGTCGTATGTCAGTGACGTCAATTCAGGACACCACCAACTGAGATCACATGACTTATTAAGATGCTTTTGTGCTGATTTTGCTGTCAGCGTGTTACCTTTCAGCTTCAGGCTTCAGACCGTAGTTGGAAACCGCTGTTATTTAATGAAGCGGGACACCGTTGCTCTGGAACAGGCTACCAGCCGTTTATTTCTTTGCTTGGATCAAACTGTTAGTGCAGCACAACGTCTGCAAACACTTCCTCATTCAGAACTCAGAGAGCAGATGAGCCTGCCGAGCAGCCCTCCTTTGTCCTCTCCCGCACATCCCCTCATGTGGGCCGGCCTCATCCTGGAGCCAGGCGCTCCAGAACGGACGACGGAACGCGACGGAACGCCTCCTTCCGTCGCTGCGTTGCCTCCATGTCCGAAGGAGGTCTGCGGAAGGCGGAAATACTGCTGCGTAGTCCTCAGAACGTCTCCGTTTGATAGGTTCAACATTGTATAGTGTAAATGCAAAAGTCGGATATAGTCAGAAAATCGGATATGAGCATCAAGACCTGCAGTGTAAATGCGGCCTTAGTGTCATAGAAATCCAGCCAGGCAGAAAAACTGTAATAATTCATATCTCTTTGTGATCATGTTAATAATTTTCACTTCCATCCACGTCTACACTCCACTACCATATCTGAGTCCCTGATTGGTCAGAGTTCAGCAATGTCGCGCTTTACCAGCCAAGAAGTTGAAGCGGTTGAACTTCCAGCAGGCGATCAATGAACGCCTGTTCTGTACTTTGAGCCAGGGACCGGACTTAAAAACTTGTATAGTAACGTTTGAACGAGTGCGTTCTGGACATGGAAGCCTGAAATTCGGCTTGCAGTGCTTTTACATCGACTGTTCACTGAAAGCGGCTGCTTGAACGCGAGTCGATGCAGCCGGCGTGTAGATGCCTTCGCTGTATTGGACATTGTTTGTTTCATTTTTGTTTCTTAACAGGATTGTCACGACTTTGGCAACTTTCTGTGACCATGGAGTGGTCACGGTTGCCTAACGCCCGTTTTGGATCGGTTGTTTTCCATTGAAAAATCCAGGCTAAGTAAAGTTGGCTGATCAGAAGGAGGGAACCAGGATACAAAACATGGAAATGGTCTAAATGCAGATGTCCATCAAGGGTTTGGAGGTCAAGACCTCTAGTGTTGGGTTTGACCAAAGGAAGACACGCTCATGCTTCTTCCTCATGGTACATCCTACATGGAAATCGTTTTTGTCCCATGTCATCCCAGCTTCCTTGTAGACACAACAAAGTTCATCCTATTTCAGTCCAAGATCAAAGATTTCTGCCGTCCATCTTGGAATAGTTGTAGTTCCATCAAAACCAACTGACTCCAAAGGTGTCCAGGCGGGATCTGTAGACATGGTTCCTTTTTTTAGAGATTCTCGGACATTTTCCCCGAGTCCGATCTAACTCCAACCTCCAGGCTTCACGGAGCTCCGCCCTGCTTGGATGTTTGACGTTTCTCTAAATGAATGTTTGTGATTCAGAACTCTGTTGAGCATCTAAACCTCGTCATGACCAGCTGTTTGTTGTTTGGTTTCATCTGTAAAATAAATGGCCCATCAATGGCTGTGACTCGGTTGCAGGTTCCGGTCCGTGTTTGTACTCCTACATGAACTCAACGTCATATCTTAAGCATTAAAATTCAAAGTCTCGCAGTACTTGGTGACGGTATCTTTAAAAACATTATTGACTAGTGTTTTTGGTTGATCCCAATGATGCACACGTCACTCCATCTTTTGAAAACGTCTCATTCATTGAGGTGATGTGGTCTTTGGTCATCTGGGGGGTATTCCAGAAAGCAGGTTATGCTAGCTCCCACGATAAGTTTGAGGCTAAGGAAGTTGATAACCTCGGCTTTCGGTTCCAGAAATGGAGGTATGTTTCAGGGTAGGTCAACTTGCCATAGCAACTCATGCTCTGAACATAACCTGGTCCGGAGCAGGTTTAGTTGAAGCTTAGTTTGTTTACAGAGAGGTGAAGCAGCATGGCGTGTCCATTTGAAGATGATTTAGTGGATGAATAAGCTCAGATAATACTTTTTCCACCATGAGAGGGTGATAAGACCATGTATGGATGTTTATACTTTGATCTAACTTAATTATTTGCTTCAGTTAAGATAAATCGTTTTTTTGTTAGGTCACCTTAAAAATAACACATAGTTTTCAGACAATTATTTTCCTTTCGTTCAAATTAATTTAATTAAGTAGGTGTAACTTTGATGCTGCTGTTAGAGCGGCACCGCAAGGGATTCTGGGATATCATTCCCTTTGCCTGTCTGGACGGATTTGGGTTTAAGTGTGGGTTTTTGACAAAATGTGTTTAGTTTTTTAGCTGTTTTACTGTGTTTCACCGTGTTTTGCCGAGCTATATGGTCCTACTATGCTTACATCTCAATACCATGAGTAAGAGTAAAGTAGACGATGATGAGTTTATATAGCACCCCTACTACCATGTTGTGTTATGACAGCGATGGGAAATTCTTTAATGAGTTTTTGCACTCCGTGCATTTTTCCCCCCCCGTTCTTTTTATTGTTATAAAAATGAGCATATCTGCCTTAGACATATGAAAGCTCAAGAAATATAAGTAATTAAGATGGAAAAAAGATTAATGGAGTAATGTGACATTTAGTTAGATAAATACGTAAATTTGAGTTATATAAACAATTATTGAGTTTGAATAAATTTAACTAAATTATTTAAATTATTTTTCAGCCGTGTTACTTTTTTGATAGACTTATAATCTTTATCCGCCGTCATTAAAATCTCAGACTTCCGTCTGAAATGTCGCGCTTTCTTTTTTTTTTCTCCACGCGTTTCCATGGAGACTCCAGAAATCGGCGATCTATTGAGAATGTCTTTATGTACCGTGCGTTAACCCAGGGTTACCAAGTCGAGCGTAATTACGCCAACTCATATCTGGTCTTTTGGAACCGACATACCCAGAGTGAGCAAGTTCAGGCGCATTTCAGCCAGAGTTCAGGCTTAAAGTCAGGCTAGTTTAAACATGCTTCCTGGAATACCCCCCTGTACTTAAAGACTTGTTTCGTTATGGGATTGATGAAGCCAGCTGGTTGGGTGGTGCAACGTTTAACCCTTGCGCTATCTTAGATGACCCCCCCCCCCTCCATTGACGTGTTCCCCCTACCATGACAAAGGTGGATAAAGGTAGAAAGATTTCATGTAATCCATGGACACCAGTGAAGATCACAAATCATTGAAGAAAAAAGGTTCAGAGCACTGTCTAGTGGGTCTAGATGACCCAACTCCCAATGGTAAAGTGCCTAGGATAGAACAAGGGTTACAGGAAGAAGACTTGAAGTCCTGATGCCACGCCTCAACTTCGAGACAGACTAACTCTAATCAGAACAAAGGACAAATGTTCTGCACAAACAGTGATGGAGTCGGCTGTTTCCACATTGTTGCTATGGTGACGACACCAAAACCCTCAAGGCAGCTCAAATAATTAAAATCCAGTGCAGACCTTCCTCCTTTTAAGAACAGAAACACAAGAGTCTCTTTTTTTAATTCTAATTTTAATTGTTTTATTGTAGATCTCTGTTTGTTCTCAGGTTGCAGGTCGTAGACAGCCGGATCATTCAAGTTGTTTTTAAAAATATTGTTTCATTTTGAAAGTGAGACTGTGTTTTTATTTAAGCCTTATTTGACCAGGAAGGAGTTCAATTCTAATGTAACACATTTATAATAGAACAATCCTTAAATGAAGCAGACATAAACATTATAGAAGTTGTTCTCCGTGGTCTTTTAGCTATAAACGCTGTTTTTAGCCAAAATTTAAAAAAAACTCTTTTTAGGACATAGTTTCTGCAGAGCGGCAGGAGTTCTGCAGAAATTCACCTCTGACTTGTGGGCGGGACCGCTGATGTGGCGCAGCCCCGCCCCCTTACACTTAATTTCTGAGTGACCCACAGTTGAACTGATTCCGGCGTGTGGCTGCAGGGGGCGCCGCTTCGCAGAAACTGTAATATATAACAGATCATAGAAAAGTGCTGAGTCGGCGCTCCCTTTGAATTGCCGCCACGGGCCCATACTGCCCTGAAACTGCTGGAAGTGGACGCATCGGAATGGAGCTGAGCTGGGAGCTCGTGGCTCCGCCCACTGTATTTTCTATGTAACTACCATCTTTTTCAAAAAGCATTTTTTTCATCTGCTCTGGATTCACAACGAATAAGAAAATGCACTTAATTTCCTTTCTCTAAGCCAAAAAATGCTACAAGAACGTGTTAACCCTCGTGCCATCTCAGATGACCCCCCCTTACATTGAGGTGTTCTCCCTACCATGACAAAGGTGGATAAAGGTGGAAAGATTTCATGTAATCCATGGACACCAGTGAAGATCACAAATCATTGAAGAAAAAAGGTTCAGAGCACTGTCTAGTGGGTCTAGATGACCCAACTCCCAACGTTAAAGTGCCTAGGATAGAACAAGGGTTAAATAACACCAAAAACAGCGTTTTCATCAGTGGGTCTCGAGGTGAAAGCTTTCTATGAGATAAAAACACTTCATTCAGCCTAAAATGTAAATACATGGTTGGTTTTAGGAACGCCACAATCCTGGGTCTAAAACCGAACTGCATTGTGGGGAAAGTAAATCGTTGCGTCTCTGCTGAGTGTTTTGTTCGCATGCTTGTACGAAATTAAATATCAGTTCTTTCCGTACGGCAGACACAGCAGAAGCTAACTGAAAGGTCAATCCTCGTGCTTTCTGGCTTTTTGGGCAAATTTAAAAACTCAAATCATATGAAAACCAAACCCAAAAATCGACGTTTGAACCGAATTGTAGGGCAAGTGAACCGTGGTAAATGTTTTGAACACAAAAGGCCCCCCCTCCCACCCCTGAACCATGTTCAGTGGAAGCACTCACATGGTGTCAGACAGGATCGGTCGCCGCTTTGGCCTTGTCGTCATTTTCCGGCTCCGTTTCACCAGACGCCAGGACCCGGCGGGTTTCCGTTGGAAGCAGCTCCACACGTATGACTGAAAGCCACACGCCAGCGTTCGGACGTCTCTCTTATCTCTGGGCCCAGATCTCCTCCCTCGGTTCAGCCGTCCTGGGCCGGAGCCATCCGTGCCCGCCGCCTCCCCCTCGCCCGCTCACAATCCCTGATTAATGTGGTCAGGGCGGGAGCTGTCAGAAATGGCAAAGAGAATCATGGGATTTCTCCTTCAGAGTCCCAATGACACCCAGCAGCTGCAGGAGTAAACAGATGACTAACCACTGGCCTTTTGGCAGCCTGTGGAGACTTGCATGGAAGGAGGGCTCGGTGCTTTGACATTTGGGCGGATTAGAAGGTTCTCTGCTCTGGTGGTGTTAGAGGTGGCTGCTGTGGTAATTATTGGCGCCTTGCTTCGCTTCTGCTCGACCTCCAACCGCAGAGAAAACCTCCTTTTCTTTTCTTTTCTTCCTCCCACTTTGAGACATTTGTGAGGAGAAAAAGCCTCATTTACAAACCGGTCACACTGTGTTTTTGCCGCCACACAATAATGTAAGGAGTGCGTGGCTTTAAGGAACAACAAATTGTCATTTCAGATCATGTCCTGCCTGCTGCAGAATTCATTTCAGACCCGGGGGCTGGCGCCGTCCTGGGGGCCGCGGTCTTGTGTGAGGACACATTAAAGGCGCCATCAGACAATGGGCGCCGCTTTTTAAAAAAAATTTTAATCACAAATAAATTACCCTCCTCAAAACACTATTACTCCTCTGAAAATGAAAACTCACTCATTGTGAATGTCTCATATCAGGCAAAAAGCGTAAAGAATTAATTAACCTTTGTCATTTTAATTGCTTTAGTGACAGCTGTCCTTATGCACATACTGTGGGCTTGTCAATTATTTTCCTGCTGAATAGATTAAAACACCACAGAGGATAGAGTCATTTCATTAGTCAGACTTAATGCCCCCCAGACACTACCAGGTGTGAACGCTTCACCCCTAAATATGCGGGAAAATGAACAATACTATTAAGCCCGTATGAATCGAATGAATTGTGGCAACATGAAATTAAGTTTACGCTCTATTTAATTCCGTCCCACTGCTTTTATTCCATTTGCTGCGCAGGTTTTGCTGTGGAAACGAGTGGAAATGCAAAGTGTTATCAGCACTTCCACAGAACATCAGACGGCTCCAATGAAAGGCACCTGTGTGCCAGATCTAATTGCTCTAATGGATGTCGCAGCACTGTCACTTCTTCCTGCGCCGGGTAATGACGGACAGCTGCAACTGTCTCATTCTCCCATTTTGCTGTTAGCGCATCTGTGATCTAATGCCACTCAGCCCGTCATGAATCAGGAAGAAATTACGCTGCTTTCAAATATCCTTCAGACGGCTCCAACACCAAATGCCTGCCAGTCTCCGCCCTTCACCGCCAGCGGGAAGGTACCAGTCGTTCTCCCATTTTTACCGGGCTGCTGGCGGCTTTTCTTCCCGCCAAGGGTTTCCACAGACCAGGAAAGACGAAGAAGGAAAAAAAAAGGCATGAGTTAGTGTGAAATGTGCTCACAGCCCAACGAGTCACCCGAGTCACCCTGGACTCCTGAGGAACCGCCAGGCGTACGTTGGTAAAACACCTTCATGTGGAAGTTCTGACCAGTGAAAAGTCCAAATTAGGACCAAAATATCAGAATTGATACGTCTATTATGTTCTTTTACTCGACAGTAAGCAGAAGGGATTCGTGTTTTCACACGTGCCGATAACCTTCCGTGCTGAGCGGGTCGTAGAAATTAAATCTAGTCTGATCTAACCGCTCAGATGTGGGTCAAAAGCATTCACTCAATTCAGTCGCCAGTATTTGGCGACACGTCTTGGAGCCGGACCTCGTCAGGAAGCAGCGATTAGTCCGGGTCGGTCCCAGTCAATGTTCCTGTAGCTGCGTTTCCATTCTTCGTCTGCGCAAAACTTCATCGAAATTCTAGAAAAACAGTTTTACTGTTTCCAATAAATCCTAATTATGCAAATAAACACAAACTGACTCACGCGATCCGGATGTGAACACTACTTTAACAGCAGATATAATTCTGCTCATCATCATCTATCAAAGGGGACGTCGGCGTCTACTTCAGATCGTGTGGCGGCGAGCTCCTCACACGTGGGATGAAGCCATTTTGGGAAATGGTGATCCAACAAATCCATAACTTTGGATGAGCGCTGTGGCGCTGAGGGACCTCTCTGATTGGTCAGTTTAGAAGTTGAACTACAGAAAACATGTCATGAAATAATGCAGATTATCAAGAAGCTTGCTGTGCTAAAAGGCCTTGAACCGGAGGCTGGAGCATTCATCCGTGATGGAAATACTCCACACTCCCAGGTTCCAGCTGTATTTTGAACGTTCTCCTTTGGTGTCGGGTCTGCAGATCAGACACACGGGGATCGATGGTGGATGTGAGGTTTTGACACGTGTAATAAGAGGATTACGCGGCCCGTTTATCGGTTCATCCACATCGAGCTGCCACGCCACACGCAGGCGGCGTCTCGTGCCTGAACAGCTCAGATCAGAGTTCAGATAGGAGAGGAGTTAAGTGTGCGTTTGATCGCCGGGGCGTGTGTGCGGGCGCCGCCGCCGCCGCCTCCCGTCAACGAGGCAACTGGTTGAAGAATCTATTTTTAAGAGGCGGGTTCACTGATGCTACGATGATTGCTGATTATCACCTTGTCAGAAACAATGCTGAGCCACAAAGACAGGTGATGCTATTTATACGAGACAGAGACGCAAGAAAAGAACAAAAAAATGTTCGTCTGCATCCTGGGAGGGAAAAGAAAACAGTCTCTGACATTTAACCGCCGCCCGCCTCTTGTGGTGCATCACGGCTTCAAGGACTCGCCGTCCGTTTAAGGGGTCCACACAAAGAGCTGTCCACATGACGAGTCGACCTCCGTTCCTTGTCATCGTCTAAATATATAGAAGAGTTTTCCTGCGGCGTCCTGCCTGTAAAACAGGTCGACAGGTAAAACAATCAGGGCCAGCTGGAGCCGCAGCCGACGCTTCGTTTGCCATTGATTTATCTCTCAAACAACCTCTGGTGGTGCTTCCACAGCGAAAGGTGAAGACGCTCAGCCAGTGCTGCTGACAGAGATGGACTAGGTGTGGTGGCAGCAGAGAGGCATGATCCATTTTTATGAAATAAAAAAAAAACCTGCATCGCCATTAAATCAAATAGTAACCTTAAAAGAGCCGGAGCCGGCTCAATGACACCCCGCAGCCTCATCGCCCTCACGCCGGCTCCTCAGCGGACCAAGGACACGCTCCGACATTTGGCCCAGACCGGAACGTCGCACAGGTTTGAATCCGGTGACACCTGCCATGGGTTCTAGCAGAACAATCCCGACCCACTTCAGGAGCGAAACCTCTTTATTCTTGCTTTATGGAGCGCTCACGGAGGGTCTGGGGGTCAGGGTCGCCGGGGCTCGGGCCTGAGCTGAAATCCAATTGGATCCTTGAGGCGCCCCATCCTGCCACTCATCTGTCCTTGGTAAAAGAGCGATGATCCGATTAGAGGTGAAGCAATTTCGCGGCCACAGAGTTGGAGACATCAATTAAACAGACGAGCAACACGTGTGACGCCGTCTGTCCAAACGCTGCTTCCTGTTCAGGAAGGACCTCGATGACATCATCATCAGGTGACAAAAAGGAGACTTTTACCCAGAACCCACCGGGCCGGCATTGACTCTACCTGTCATCCGCACCTGATCCAGAGCGGTTGACCAGCACATCCGTGTTGGGGTGACTTTCTCTCCGGTTGGAGGTTTTTCAAAATAAAGGGCTGTCATCTAAATGTGTTGACACATCTTTACGTTCATCGCTCATCAGAGGCGACTCTGCTGTTAAAGCTGCCGAGGAGCCGACAGCTTCCGTTTCGTTGTTCCATTTGTTTTCACAAAAACGCTGAGAGAAATAATACACTTGCTTTGTTTGATTTAATGAACCAAAAAAGAAAACATTAAAACGTCCTGGGTCTCCTCTGTGCAGGTGAAGAGGCGCTCATCCAACCGTTCACCCACCCAGGTGTCACAAATTTACCTGTGACAGACGTTATAACAGTAAAACTACAGCAGAAACACGGAAATCTGCAAATAAAAACGACATTGTGGCTCCTGACATCTTTGAAAGATTAGTCAGAGAAACCTGATTCCATTACTTCATTTGAGTCTTTGCGTCATAAAGAAGTCCTCACAATAAATGTTAAATATAATGTACAACAATTTTATGAATCTAGAATCTTACCAAGAGCGCAGACAAGTTTGCTATGCATTTTTAACAATTACATAGTTTTTCTCCTGTTACTTTTCCTTTATTTGTGATTTTTCACAATAAAGGTTTAGAGCAGAAGAGAAAAAAAAGTAGCAGAAAGCTTTTTTTTTAAATAGAATTGATGAAACTTTCAGGGACAGGAGAAGAGCCGACAAGAGACTAAAGTAACTCGAAGCCCGGCCATTAACCCTTGTCCTATCTTAGATGACCCCCCCCCCTTCCATTGAGGTGTTCTCCCTACCATGACAAAGGTGGATAAAGGTGGAAAGATTTCATGTAATCCATGGACACCAGTGAAGATCACAAATCATTGAAGAAAAAAGGTTCAGAGCACTGTCTAGTGGGTCTAGATGACCCAACTCCCAATGTCGAAGTGCCTAGGATATCACAAGGGTTAAAAATACACATTCCTTTCAAACTAAAATACACCCCGCTGCAGTAAAATTAACTTGCAATTATTTACGTTTAAGAACTTTGCCTCTAAACAGCAAGAAGACACAATTGCGCAGCTGAAGACTAGAATATGTACTTTAGACTTATTCTAATAACAAACAGGTCTGACATTATATTAAACCTTTAACTTTCATTTTACTTAGGACATCTGCATGTTGGAGCATTGGTAGAGGACCGGTCCTAATTAAGATCCGCTCAGTTTAAAAATGTAAGCACAATAATCGCACATGGTTCATGCAGGATTATAAATTGGCCGATCTTCCACCCCTCCAGCAGTTGATCGCGTTCTGAGGACCCGTGGTGGCTGCTGTCCGTGGTGCTGACGTGATTTCTGCTCAGGGCTCTGAAAGTCAAAGTGAAGAAGTTCATTGAAGCGCGGGTTTACGTGTTCTTTGCGCGGTTCATTCGTACTTCTTCTGTGGTTTTAGTGTGGTTTCATTCGTGGAAAAAAATTTCACGCAAAGGCCACAATCTTTCTAACTTTTTCCACGCATGACACATTCATCCATGCAACATGCACAAATTACATATAGCGGCACCCCGCCAGGCTGGGACCCGCCAGGCTGCGACCCGGCAGGCTGCGACCCGGCAGGCTGCGACCCGCCTTCTGCATGTCGCCGGACACCGCCCAGAAAGAGACCAACACGTGAAACTGCAACCAACCAAAACCACGTAAAGAACAGACATCTGCACACGTCGACGAACACAAGAAACACTTGTGAATTCCGTACATCACGCTTGGATAACAAAAGACGGACGTTTCATGCGTGGAAGACACGCAGATTGGCAGTTTGACGCGACCTTTGGAAAAAGATCAGATGCCGATTAATAAAAACTCTGGAGCTCCTCAGGTTGGCGTGTCAGTCATGAAGTTATTGTCCTTTCACGAGTCTCTGCATGAGAAACTTCATTCATGAGCAGTCAATTGTTCATTACATTTTCTACTAATTAAATCATGTTCTTCATGTCGGTGCCAACTGCCACCTGACCATCTTTGCTAATCACTCTGATTCAGTGCTAATCAAAGGTGCGTTCACAAATTGTGCAGAATTAGAAACCCTGCTGGACTGACATTTGTGAACCTGAAATCCAAGCGGCTCTGACATTTTTCTTTGTCTACCTCACTTTTTTTTTTTTTTTTACTTACATTTGAAGGAAAGAAACGGCGCAGGTTCATCAAAGCAGCACCTTCATAATGAGAACATACCAATGTGAGTATGAGATTACTTTTATTATTCCCGTCCAACTCCCCGAGCTAATAAATGGGCTTTAGCACAGCAGACTAACAAAGCTTTCCAGTGCGGCCTAGAGGGGAAAAAATTAAAAGCGTGCAGTCCTTCAACCACAGCGGCTGAACTGTACGTATTACCACTTCATGCAGATTACTAAATCAAGGAACTACATTTATTTACGCTTTTTAATAAGGCGCCAAAGCCACAGAGGAAATTTCTCACTCAGACGGCTGCAGGAAGGCAGTCTCGCCATATTTTCTGGACAAAATGTCTTCTCAGATGTGATGCTGTACATAAAGCAGTTACCGCCGCGCGCCGACAGCCTGATTTAGGGGCTGTGCATATTTTAGAAATAAAACACCTCCCACAAAACATCCCTCTACTGTCTGCTTGCCAATTTTGTTTCAGGGAAGAGCCTATCTTTGGTATATAACTTATTTTTAAATCTAACTTCCTCCACTTCCCCCCATTCACTCAGACATGTCATCCATCTATCTCCGCCTCCGGCTGCAGGAGCTCCTCGGCCGTGAGTGGCTGCTGCGGCGGGGCTGTATTTCAGCATGTTGAAGTGCATGGAGAATTCCCATGAAGGGTAAGGGATTATGGATTTTGGCCTCTAAGCTGCCTGGATGCCCAGCGCGGATGTCTGTGAGCGTAGTAATCTTCAAACAGCACGCAGAGTGATGAGTGGGCACTGAGGAGTTCTGCTCAGGATCTAAATGTGTTCCAGCCAGTTACCAGAGAGAGACGGAGATGGCAAGAAGTGCAGGAAATAAAAACCCATTCGGTCACAAACGGCGAGGATGGACTCTCCGGCTCCTTCGGGCGACGGACGCCTTCCATTCTGATACCAGCTTCCTGTTTGGGTCTGCGTGCAGAGCGAGAGACGGCGTTGAGCGGCAGGAACGCCGTGGCTCTCCGTCAGGGCACATCACCCGCGATGGAGGAAGATTTATTTTTAATTTTTAAAGCTCTTCCTGATGTTGACCTTTAGACGCCTCGTGAGGCCACAACATGGATCCAAAAAAATGAAACTGAAGACCACGATAAAAGTCTGAAGATCAAACAGAGATCTGATTCCCTGAGCGTTGTCATGGCAACCAGGCAAAGTATTTACAAATCCTTGCTTCAGTTATCATAACAATGTCAGCATGACCTCTGACCTTCATGACTTTAGTTTTTCCAAAGCCGTGCCCCCATCACTTACGAAGGTTATTGACGGTTTTTACTACCTCACCGAGAAGACGCCTCTTCCATCAAATAAAGACGTCTTTAGCTGCACCAAACATCAGACGATTTCTGAGCAAAACTCCTTTAAATGCTAAAAGAATGAGGTTAAAATAGTGGCAAATCAAAATTAGGAAGAAACAATCTGTGAAATTGTGTTTTGATAGCAGTAAGCCTTTTCGTGTTGCTACTCTTACCTCTCCGCCCTTTAACCCTTTAAAGTCCCACTCTGATCATCTTCTGCTCAATGGTGAAAGCGTTCCGGCTGCTCTTTCCATTCTGATCCACTTAACCAAAAAGAATCCTGTGTCGGTTTCTAGGACCAAGTTTCTGCAGAGCAGCAGGAGTTCATTGGAAATTTGCCCCCATTGCCATGGGGTAAAGGCCCGTACACACCGGGACGAATTTCGCCGGCGATTTTCGCCGACGTTTAACGCCTCGTGACTAAACAAAGGGCACCAATGAGAGTGTGCACACCGACGCGAAAAAACGCCACGCGTCGAAGCGTCAAAAAAAAAAAACGGCTCGGGTTCGTTTTTTTTTTTCGACGCGTCGCGTCGAAATCTACTCGACCAATGAGAATGGCGCTTTTGCACACGTGTCTGGAGCTTCTGAAGTTACAGTAAAACACAACTTGGGGGCGCTCAAACACAAAACTGTATTGCTGAGCACACATACCAGCGAAGAAGACAGACGCCAAGTAGCGTCTACACTGCCGCGAAGAAATAATGACGGACATTATAAAATATCCCCGAACCAAGCACCAGTTGGAGCTACTGGTGCTTGAAATATTCATGTTTTCTTTGTATGATTCTGACAATCGCGTAAATACTTGCTCTCTTCTTCTAGGGGAAAAGCGACTTTAAGAAGCGTAAAGTTGCACAGCGCCACCTTGTGTACAGGAGTATTTCTGTTTACATTAAGCGCCATCTAACGTCAGGGAATGAAATTGCATGTTCACTCGGCTCATCGTCGGTGAAAATCGCCTGGGTGTGAACACAAAAAACGTGGCGAAAAACGCTGGCGAATAACGCCTGGCGAATATTCGTCCCGGTGTGTACGGACCTTCAGACTGCCCCCATTTCCCGTCATCCAACTGTTTACGTGCTCCTCCATTATCGTACCCCCCCAGCCTAACATTGGCAGTACGTCAAAAACGGCCAGCTTTAATATCAGATCCACGCAGCCGTCCAGTTTAGATCCAGATTCCCGCTCAGACGTACGTGGATCCATCTGTCTACAGGTGGATCTATCAGAATGGAGCGGAGCAGAGAGCGGACTCAGGAAAGACCACCGTCTGCTGTGACCTGTGACCTCTGCCCGACCCCCTGAGCGACCCCCCTCTTAGCTCTTACAGGGATTCTACTGATGATCAGTCTTTGGAATTCTCATCTTTAAATGCTTTTAGAAAAATCTAAATTAAACAATTTCAACATCCAACACACTCAAGGGGATTCTTTACCATTTCACAGTTGGAGATTTTAAAATTTAGACACTAAATAAACAGTTTTTATTTTCAAGAATAAAGTCCTTAAAGTTCACACACATTGCAATAATTGTTTTTTCCTCTTTTCTTCATAACAACTCTCATTACCACAAAGCAAATCTGTCGTCATTATAGTAAGAAAATGTCAGAGGGAATCAATATTGACACACGCCCCAAATCAATATCTGAAAGGAGTTTCTCCGACTCGGCCCTGATTGAATTGAATCCCAGCAGCATCGCTTCATTTAATGCCCCGATTGGTTTCCTGTCTTATTCAAGCTCAAAACTGCTTCAAAGATACGGCGCTGAGAGCAGCAGGAGGATCAGATAGGGTGAAGGACACAAGCATTTAGCCAGATTACATTCCCTCCGTAAGAGCGCCTTTATCTGTCTGCTCGGATCCAAAGACTTCAGAGGATATCAGGGAAACGCTTCGCCAAAAACATCAAGTCAAAGATGCAAAAGCTCCTAAAAAACACACTTCTGGAGCTCATCCGAGACGAAAACAAGCCGCATTGTGCAGGAAGTGACCTCGGGCTGCCGGAGGATCAAAGGGTTCAACACTCCCTCGGTGATAATCAAATTAACTTTGCAAAGCTCGACAAAAAGCTGACTTTCCAAAGCCATAAAGTGCTGTTCAGATGTGGCTCACGGTGGGAGAAGAGTGAGTGCTGCATTGCATGCTGCTCACACACACTCTCCTCCACTCTGCAGCACAAACACTGTCCAAGGCTGCAAACAGGTACATCAATTTAGGAGCATGACAAGAAATTCCCTTTAGGTGACAACAAAGTGTACATGCCATTAGATGGGCTGAAGTGCAGTGTGATGAGATAAATTGAAGCCAGCAGATGAAAGCTCGGGGCCCCAAACAGCAGAGGAGAGGCTGTTTGTGAGCGCGCTCACATCCAGGCGTTACACTGCCATCCTCTGGACTGAAGGGGAACGACATGTCAGCAGGCGATGAAAGGAGCTTCAGCGGAACATTAACGGTAAAAACAAACTTTACATCAAAGAGTCTTAATGTGAAACTCAGATTAAGACACATTTATGTCATTTATTTATGTGTTTATGTTCCCTTCTCGTAGGTATCAGGAGATCTAACAGTGAAGACAAACACGTTTTAAACGTGGAAGTTTATTTTATTTACCCATAATTCAAAACTCAATTAATTCATTTAGAGATTTAATCATGTATTTAAAAAAGGATTTTGCAACTCAAAATTTACAGATTGAATTCTGGGTTTAGATTTTGGGGCACATAAAGCCTGACGGCCCGTAAATGAAAATGCGTTGCACCTGCGGGGGGCGCTGTTCTCCAATTTCATTTTATTTTATTTTGACTCTACGGAAGCGCGTTGTAGTAAAAAAAACTGTTCTAAAGGAATCATGCTAATTTTTTGTGTTTTGTGAGCAAATAATTTTTGGTGTTTTTATTTTTATGTGATATGTTTTTTTAATATTCTGTGTTTTTGTTTATGTTTTGTTTTTGTACATTTTTGTACTACTTTCTGTGTTTTTTGTTTACATTTTTGGAGTCATTGTTTTTACTTTTTGTGTTGTTGTTTAAGCCTTGTTCTATCCTAGGCACTTTACCATTGGGAGTTGGGTCATCTAGACCCACTAGACAGAGCTCTGAACCTTTTTTCTTCAATGATTTGTGATCTTCACTGGTGTCCATGGATTACATGAAATCTTTCCACCTTTATCCACCTTTGTCATGGTAGGGAGAACACCTCAATGGAAGGATGGGGTCATCTAAGATAGCACACGGGTTACAGATCTATTCATTGGACCTTTTAGTGTATACTTCTGACCCTGTCCCAACTGTTCCCCACATCACTGATGTCCTACAGAAGTTCGGGGCTATATCTGGATATAAATTAAACTTCAGTAAAAGTCAGCGCTTTCCTCTCAACAACTTAGCGCTTCAATTACAAGACACTGCCTTACCATTTCAGATGTGCAGAAACGGTTTTAAGTACTTGGGAATTAATATCACAAGAGACATGCAAAGTCTGTATCAAGAAAATTTCCTTGCCTTACTGGAGAAGGTTAAGACAGACCTGGGGGGTATTCCAGAAAGCAGGTTATGCTAGCTCCCACGGTAAGTTTGAGGCTAAGGAAGTGGATAACCTCAACTTTCGGTTCCAGAAATGGAGGTATGTTTCAGGGAAAGTCAAGTTGCCATAGCAACTCATGCTCTGAACATAACCTGGTCTGGAGCAGGTTTAGTTGAAGCTTAGTTTGTTTACAGAGAGGTGAGGCAGCATGGCGTGTCCATTTGAAGATGATTTATTGGATGAAGAAGCTCAGATAATACTTTTTCCATCGTGAGAGGATGATAAGACCACATATGGATGTTGGAAAGAGAAACTTTTTTACTTTGATCTAAATTAATTATTTGCTTCAGTTAAGATAAATCATTTGTTTGTTAATTCAGTTTAAAAATAACACGCAGTTGTCAGACAATTATTTTCCTTTCATTCAAATTAATTCAATTAAGTAGGTGTAACTTTGGAGCCGGTTTAGCTCGTGCTGGTTTTGCGGCGCCTTCCGTCCGTGAAACCAGGGTTCGAATCTGGGCTGCTCCCTGTTCCCTTCTCTACTTCTGTGCCGGTCCCAAGCCTGGTTGCTTTGAGAAAATTGCGTCAGGAAGGGCATCCGGCGTAAACGCATTGCCAAGTTTACCACGCAACTTGTTCGCTGTGGCGACCCCTGATGGGAAAAAGCCGAAAGAAGAAGTAGGTGTAACGTTGGTCCTGCTGTTAGATGAGCACTGCAAGGGATTGTGGGATATCATTTCCTTTGCCTGTCTGGACGGATTTGGGTTTAAGTGTGGGTTTTTGACCAAATGTGTTTAGTTGTTTTACTGTGTTGTGCCATGTTTTGCTGAGTTGTTTAGTCCTACTGTGCTTATGTCTCTGCCCCATGAGTAAGAGTGAAGGAGAGGATGATGAGTTTATATAGCACCCCTACTGGTCAGTTACAGCAGTGTTTTTCAACCAGTGTGTGCCGTGGGAGATGGTCAAGTGTGCCGTGGGAAATTACCCTCATTAACTGATCTAAAAACATTTCCCATCTCCAAGATTTCAGCTCTGTGTTCATCCAAACAGGCCCTGATAAAACACTGAGGAGTTAGGAATATAAAAGATCATAAAATACTTTTTCTTTGCGTTTATTTTATTTTATTAAAGACATTTTGATAAGAATGACGGTACCACGATTCAGCTGCAGCTCCGGCTGTATTTTGGAAAAGTCCCGTCCCTTTAACTGTCTCCACCAATCATTCTTGGGGAGCTTAATCACACGTCATCAGTCTGACCAATCATAAGTGGCTAAAGTCTTCACTTCCTTGTCCCGATTTAGCTCGTAAAGTTGCTCAGTTCTAACAAAAATACCAGCTAAAGCTCATCTTTAGCGGTGTAGCTATCCACAGAATCCGGTATCAGACCGTGGAACAAGAGAACAAAACCATGAAGCTCCGAAAAGCGATCTCCGCTGGCCGTTTCATCCACTACATCTCCCATGATGCATTGGGTTGTGTGAGTGACAGCGCACAAGGAGATCTGTTGTTAAACGTCTTGAAACCAACGAACACACATCAAACTGTTTTTAAATCTTCTAACTTAACTTTTATTGCATCTTTTAGAAAAAAACAGCTGCAGCTTCCAGCTTTTTCTGCAACAATTATCTCAAAAATGCATGTGAGATTGTGGAGGGGCTGTAGATCAATACAGACTATGAGTTTCTCCTTTTTTTTTTCAATTTTTGGATGCTGGTGTGCTGTGGGATTTTTTTTAAGGTTAAAGTGTGTCATGGCTCAGAAAAGGTGGAAAAACACTGAGTTACAGAATGTCAATAACGGAAAATTCTTGAATGAATTTAAGCGCTACCTGCATTTTTCCCCCGTCCTTTTAATTGTTAAAAAAATGAGCATATCTGCCGGCTCATACATAGACATTTGAGAGATCAAAAAGTATAATTAATTAAGATGGAAAAAATATTAATTTAATTGGAGTAATATGACATTTAGCTAGATAAATACATAAATTTGAGTTGTATAAACAATTATTGAGTTTTATAGACATTAGAAATTAGGTTGATTAAATTTAACTCAATTATTTGTTACCAATAGAAGTAATTCATTTAAAGTGCCAAAATTGGATAATTTATATATCTATCAAATCAAATCAAATCAAACTTTATTTATAAAGCACTTTTCATATAAAAATATAACACAAAGTGCTTTACATTAAAACACAACAAAATATAAAAACAAGCATTGATGATTTAAAAATAAATAAAAATAAATAAATAAATAGCCCCCCCCTCCCCGTACCTAGCCCCCCACTCCTTTCACACCTCCCACCCCTAAGTGATGGCAAAGGACAATGAGAAATAGGCTGAGCACAAAAACAGGATGCAGGAAACGCTGATAATTGGAACCTCCCCCTTTGTGAACAGCCGCATAGACAGCCAAATGCAGCATTACAGGTGGGGACCGCTCCACCACAGCTAAGTGGTGATGCAGGTCCCCATCTAGAGCCGCAGCGGCTGAACAGCATCCGACCCAGAGGGAGGGGTTCCAGCCGAGGAAGCACCGGAAATAAAAATGAATAAAAATGAGAATAAACAAGTAAACATATTGATAAAAACATTAAAATAAGGTAAATTAAAATAACGCGTTAAAAATCAGATTCATTCATTCATTCATTCATTCATTTTCTGTACCGCTTTGTCCCTTTCGGGGTCACGGGGTTGCCGGAGCCTATCCCGGCTACTTGGGCGTAGGCAGGGGATGCCCTGTACAGGTCGCCAGTCTGTCGCAGGGTAGAACGTCCACAATCACACATCCATGCACTCTCACACTCACACCTATGGACAATTTAGAGTTGCCAATCAACCTATGAAGCATGTTTTTGGACGGTGGGAGGAAGCCGGAGATCCCGGAGAAAACCCACGCATGCACGAGGAGAACATGCAAACTCCACACAGAAAGGTCCCCAATTGATGTATTTTTCATGTCCCCCAGCCGGGACTTGAACCAGGGGCCTTCTTGCTGTGAGGCAAGAGCGCTAACCACTGCGCCACCGTGCAGCCCAAAAAAAAAAAAAAATCAGATTCAAGTTCATAAAACAAGATAAAATGGATGAATAAATAAATAAAATAAAAAGTACATATAAATAAATAACTGAATAAATACATAAAAGCAGTAAAGCATTAGCTAAAAGCCAAGTTAAACAGATGGGTCTTAATCATTTTCTTAAAAGCATTAATGCTCTCTGCGGCTCTCAGGTCCTCCGGCAGACTGTTCCATAAACGGGGTCCATAGTGCTGAAACGCAGCTTCTCCATAGGTTTTAGTTTTTACAGTTGGAATGGTTAACAGACCAGTGCAAGAGGATCTCAGGGTCCGCGAGGGTTCATATCTTACTAAAAGATCTGATAAATAAGAAGGCGCAAGACCGTAAAGACATTTAAAAACAGTTAAAAGTATCTTAAAATCAATCCTGAAGCATATGGGGAGCCAATGCAGGGATTTTAAAATTGGGGTGATGTGAGCCCGCCTCCTGGTCTTTGTGAGAACTCGTGCAGCAGAGTTCTGGAGAAGCTGAAGGTTCTTAATGTTGGTTTTTGGAAGACCAGCAAGCAGGGCGTTACAATAATCAATTTTACTCATTATAAAAGCATGCATTAGCATCTCCATATTAGCCAGAGAGAGTAGTGGGCGGACTCTAGATTTTTGAGATGATAAAAACCAGTTTTAACCACCTGTTTTATATGGGGGGTAAAAGTTAGCTTAGAGTCGAAGATAACACCCAGGTTTCTGACTTTTTCTGAATGACTTAATGAAAGTTCCTGTAGCTTCAGAAACTGTTTCTCTCTCTTGGCTTCAGGACCGATAACTAAAATTTCCGTTTTTTCCTGGTTGAGCTGCAGAAAATTATTTGCCATCCATAATTTTACATCTAAAATACAGTTAAAAAGTGCTTCTATTGGTCTTGTGTCATCAGGAGACATAGCTATGTACAGCTGGGTGTCATCAGCATAGCTATGAAAGCTGATGTTGTGGCTCCTGATGACATTCCCCAGAGGAAGCATGTAAATGTTAAAAAGCAAGGGGCCAAGGGTGGAACCTTGAGGCACACCACAATTAAATTCATGGACCCCAGAGAAGTGTCTGTCCATGCTTACCATAAAGTTTCTCTCCATGAGATATGATTCAAACCACTTGAGAACAGTCCCTGAAAGGCCAAGACTTTTTAGTCTGTTTACAAGGATCAGGTGATCAACAGTATCAAAAGCTGCACTTAGATCTAGTAGAACTAGTACTGAGATATGACCTGAATCCAAGGCACATCTGACATCATTAACGATTTTTAAAAAGGCTGTCTCTGTGCTGTGGTTCGTCCTAAAACCAGACTGGTTTATCTCAAAAATGTTGTTTTGAGAGAGAAACTCATTCAGCTGAATAAAAACAAGTTTTTCTAAAACCTTACTTAAAAATGGCAAGTTGGACACAGGTCTGTAGTTATTAAAAACTGAAGGGTCTGAATTAGCATCTATGCGTCACATGAAAATGGAAATAAGATCAGAAACTTGTGCGTTTACTTTGTCTGTTCTTACTACAAGCAGAAACTCTTTCTTTTGCTGATGATGCAGCCATATTACTTTTTTGATGGACGTATAATCTTCATACGCCATCATTAAAATCTCAGACTCCGTCTCACTGAAGTGTCGCGCTTTCTTCTTTTCCACACGTTTCCATGGTGACTGCGTAAATCGGCTATCCATTGAGAATGTCTTTATGTACTTGACATGCACGCCCATTAACCCAGGGTTACCAAGTCGAGTGTAATTACGCCAACTCATATCCGGTCTTTTGGAACCGACATATCCAGAGTAAGCAAGTTCAGGCGGATTTCAGCCAGAATTCAGGCTTAAAGTCAGGCTAGTTTAAACATGCTTCCTGGAATACCCCCCTGAAGAACTGTGAAGTTCTTAACCTGTCTCCTGCAGGGAAAGTCAACAGTATAATAATGAATATACTTCCCAGATTCCTTTACCTGTTCCAGTGCATCCCCCTCTACATCCCCAAATCTTTTTTTAAATCAGTCGACAAAAGCTTTTCTTCATTCATCTGGAGCGGCAACAACCCAAGAGTCTGTTTACAATTATTACTAAGACCTAAACATCAAGGTGGCTCAGGTCTACCAAACCTGTGCCACCACTACTGGGCCTCTAATATTCAAAATATTATGCACTGGCTCCAGGCTTCTGACATCAACTGGTGTCGACTCGAAGCCTCCTCCTGTAAAACAACCACTCTGACAGCCCTACCTGGATCTGGTCTCCCCTATGTCCTGTGCTCAGGTCTCTGCACTGGCTCCCTGCACCTCAAAGAATAGACTTCAAAGCAGCTCTGCTTGTGTCCAAGTCTCTCCATGGCCGAGCACCAAAGTCCATCTCTGACATGTTAGTGCCATATGAACCATCTCGTACTCTGAGGACCTCAGGGGCCGGCCTCCTGTTGATACCCAGAGTCAGAACTAAACAAGGGGAATCAGCGTTTCAATATTCTGCAGCTAAAATCTGGAACAGCCTCCCTGAAGGCGTAAGACAGGCCTCTTCTGTGTTCATGTTCAAATCTAGACTTAAAACATTTCTGTTTAGCCGTGTATATGACTGAAAGGTCCTATCTGCACTTTTCTTTCCTTCCTTTATTTTTAAATCAATTTTCAATTTTTTTCTTTTCTTTTAAAGTAAATTTTACGTTGATTATTTCTATGATGTATTGTGATTTTAATGCATTTTTCTGCTTTGTGAAGCACCTTGAATTACTTTGTGTACGAATTGTGCTCTACAAATAAACTTGCCTTGCCATGACAAAGGTGGATAAAGGTGGAAAGATTTCATGTAATCCATGGACACCAGTGAAGATCACAAATCATTGAAGAAAAAAGGTTCAGAGCTCTGTCTAGTGGGTCTAGATGACCCAACTCCCAATGTTAAAGTGCCTAGGATATAATAAGGGTTAAAGTCAGCCTCTCAGTCTTTTGTTGTTAGATGTTTGCACGTTTACATTTAAAATTCACTGATAACACACACACACACACACACACACAGAATTTTCATCATAAAGGACATTTCTTGTTTCTGTGGTGAGGAAATGAAAAAGTAAATATATTAAAAAAAATACCAATTCAAATCAAATTTAAGATTAACTCTTGTTAGCACAAAAATGCAAAATCATCAAGCTGGGTGTAAAATTAAGATAAAACAAAACAGGAAAGGTTCTTTGGAAAAATGTGTTTTTTGTTTCACAAAAGTTTTTGTTTGTTTTAGGAAATATGAATTATTTTAAAGACATTTGTTGTTAAAATAACATTTTACAAATTCCAGCATTAAAAAAAGTACCAGCAGATTTACACTGCCATGACGTTAGGACTACAACATGATGCATCTTGGGAAATCTGTGATCCGATCCGACCCATAAATAGACCGCCTTGTGTCGTTTCAACCGTGTATTTCGGAAGGATCTATTGCGTTTGTGCTTTTAAAGATTTTTCATTTACATTTTTCAGATTTTGTTTTCATCTCAGGTTTTGTTTGGTTTAGGCGGGTTTTTTTCCGGGGGCGGGGCCTCCTTTGGATGCGCCCCTGTGATGCTGAGGAGAGTGACGTCAGCAGCGGTGCGTCCCTGCCGTGAACAGTCGATGGTTCTGGTTCGGACACAGACCCGGAAACCCCGCAGCGGACCGTCCAGCCTGACGATGCGGTGACGCCGCGCGCGGTTCTGTCCCGCGGGCTGAGGCTCGTGAGTACCGCCCACCCCCCGCCCCGCAGCGAGGCCACCGCACAGTGAGTGAGTCCAGCGATGCGGAACCGACGGGACGCCGAACCACCTGCTCCTCAGCGGCCGAACCGTCCGTCAAACGAACCCGCTGTTGGCGGCTTTTTAACTGTAGATTCGCCTTTAGATTCAAAAACGTGAATCGTGACGTGCGCGAGCTCTCTGATGACGGTGCGCGCGCAGCAGTGATGCTTTCCTGCGCATGTCCGGATGTTTTGGTTCACAAAAACATTTCAGATTAGTCTGATTTATCTTTTGAAATTATTCAATTACTTAAGCCAAAAAACAATTCAAAAAACGTTTCTTCCTTAAATTCTTTTTTATTTAATTTAACTTTCTAAAGTGGATTTTTCCACTGTTTTCAAATGAAATAATACAAAAAAAGATTTTAGATATTGAGAATTTAGTAAAACAATTTTCTGATGCCGCTGATAGAAAAACACAAAAGTTCTGATGAATCTCGTGGCTGAAGGTTCACTGAAACAGCAGAAGATTCTGGGTTTTTAGGGTTCAAATAACTGACTATTTCTGTAAAAATAGAACTTTGTGAAACGCTGAGGGCATCAGATCCAGTCTGGGGAGGACTTTAGCTTTGTGGGGAGAGGTTCTGATCGGACCAGAGACACGTGTGGCTCTAAATGCGGACCTTTCATGAGGAGTTGGACCTCGTGGTTCCTGTTTATTCTCATCACCTTCCATTGATTCTGACAGCAGGTGCACCCCCCCCCCCCACACTGCAGCCTAAAGCCCCTGTGCTATCCTAGGCACGTTAACGTTGGGAGTGGGGTCATCTAGATCCACTAGACAGTGCAGCGAACAAGCCAATACCTGTCTTGCGGGGTCCAGATTACCCCACTCCCTACGTTAACGTGGCTGAGAGGCACATTAACGTTGGGTCATCTAGACCCACTAGACAGTGCTCTGAACCTTTTTTCTTTAATGATTTGTGATCTTCACTGGTGTCCATGGATTACATGAAATCTTTCCACCTTTATCCACCTTTGTCACGGTAGGGAGAACACCTCAATGGAAGGTTCAGAGCACTGTCTAGTGGGTCTAGATGACCCAACTCCCAATGTTAAAGTGCCTAGGATAAAACAGGGTTTAAGTAAATTTAAACCTGTTTAGACTTTCATGTCCACCAGAGAAGAGTTTTATTTTTATTTTTTCCACATCACGTCCTCAGTGTTTTATCAAAAGTTCCGTTAAACCTACGACCCAGCAGAACATCGGGACTGAACGCCGTGGTTTCTTCTCCGCAGGTCGACCTGAAAGATGGAGGGGAATTTGTGAGTACCGCTTTGCTCCCAGTCTTCTCAGAGGAGACGGCCCTCGTAGAACTGTGGTTCCTGTCGTTGCAGCGGTTACTCCAGAGAGTACTTCGACCGCTTCGTGCAGAGCCAAGACTCCTCTGTGGTGAACAAGTTCCAGCAGAAGTACTGGAAGACCAAGCAGACCTTCATCAGAGTCACGGGGAAGAAGGAGGATGAGCACGTGGTGGCGTCGGACGCCAACCTGGACGCCAAGCTGGAGGTGAGGAGAGCGTTCTGATCGTCTGTGATGCTGGAGAATCTTTGATCAAAGCCGTCATGTGACTTCCAAAGCGTTCCTCGTCCTCTGCAGGTCTTCCACTCCATCCAGAAAACCTGCATGGAGCTGCTGAAGGTCATCGAGCAGTACCAGAGGAGGATCTGTCGTAAGTTCCTGAGCGGGAACTCGGATGTTTCAGGGTTCTTCTGGGGGAACCTGATGATTTCCTCCATGGCCTGAGAAGCTGAGAGCGTTTGGCGCCTCCGAGCTTCTCATTTAGGATCAAACCCAGCATGTTGAGCCTCCGTGTAACCATGACTCGTCACTTTTGGAACCATGAAAAGAGTCATTGGTTCAGATTTTCCCTCAGTAAACAGACTCGCTTTAAAGACTCCAAAACTTTCTCCTGGTTGTTCCTGAACGTTCTGTGGTTGTTTAGGATCCAAGAAATGTTAACGAGGAAGTAACTAACAGTTTTAAGGGAACTGCCACTTAAACACTTCGTTGAAAATCTCTAGGCTGCGTATTAGTGCAAACAAACTTGGTTTCCGTGGTAACGAAGGTGTTTCTCCAACACACAAAAGCTTTGAAGGTCGGTCAGCTAGTCCAGTTCAGACCAGGTCTCTGGACCGCAGAAGATGAAGATTTTCTGTTCATTTTCTTTAGAATACAACTCAGCATCATCGGCATACGACGTCATGCTGATGCATGCAGTGGGCCCGGGATCGAACCCTGTGGGACTCCACTAAACTAGATGCTGATGGAAACACTGTTGAGCAAAATTGGTTCAGTTCAACCTGAGCAGCTGATGGTGCTCTTCTCTTTTAGAATCAAACCCAGCATGTTGAGCCTAGGCAGCTCAGTGTAACCATGACTCATCACTTTTAGAACAGCGAAAAGTGTCATTAGTTCAGATTTCCATTCAGTAAACAGGCTCTTTAGAGACTCCATAAAGCTGCTGCATTTCTCCCGGTTGATCCTGAAGGTCCTGTGGTCGCTCAGGATCCATAAGTGCATCCAGAATCCGGGACTCCTCAGTCTTTTCATGTTTTTGCTTCGATCTCTGATCACAACACTGCCTGTTCAGTTCTGTCCCAGGAGGAGAACGATCTGGGCCGCTTCCTGCGCTCTCAGGGCTCTCAGGACAAAAGCAGGGCGGGGAAGATCATGCAGGCCTCGGGGAAGGCCCTGTGCTTCTCCTCCCAGCAGAGGTGAGCCATCTGGGGTCACGACCCTCTCAACGTCCGGGTCGACTGATCTTAACGCTCCGCCCTGCAGAATGGCTCTACGGACGCCGCTGTGCCGCCTGTACCAGGAGGTGGAGACCTTCCGCTACCGCGCCATCTCCGACACGTGGCTGACCGTGAGCCGCATGGAGCAGTCCCGCACCGAGTACCGCGGCGCCCTGCTCTGGATGAAGGACGTGTCCCAGGAGCTGGACCCCGACACGCAGAAGCAGATGGAGAAGTTCCGTAAGGTTCGTATCCTTTCGTAACAACCTTGATTTAAAATCAACGTCAGATTTCCTCCACATTTCCACACAGACACAACAAATAAAAAGAGGTTAACAACAGAAAATGGTGAGAAACAAAAGATCCAGTCAGAAGTGAAAGTTTGCAGGTGGAATGAAAACTTTTTTCTGTCTGACATTCATTGAGACGTATGCTACCCCCCCCTCCCCCCCGACAAAACAATAAAGATAAACTCCAAAAGTTCTCCAAAGAAACAGGTTTTCTGCCAAGCTGTATGGACTGATGTTTATTCCACCACGTTGCACACAAAACTTTCTAAGTTGCTGTTGAAAATATTAAATATTTGCTTTGAAAAAAATCTTTTTTGTTTTTAAAAACTTTTATTTTCTTCAAAATTGTTTTTTTTTTCTTTCAAAAAATATTTTTGCGTTTGTGAAACTAGTGTTTTCGCATGCGTTGTGTCTAATTTATCTTTTTTCCTATCTTTGACTTTGCTTCCATAAGTTGCAGTTTAGCGTGACAAAGCTGCCATGAAACAGCTGCTGATTGGTCCAGATTCTAACCAATCAAATCGCCGTATTTATCTAACATGGGGTCTGCTACAGAGGCTCAGAAGCCAAACCAGCTCTTTTATCTTCAATGTTGTCTCTTTGGCCGGCTTTACACTGCAGATTTTGATGCCCATATCCGAATTTCTGACTATATCCGAATTTTTTGACGACCCGCTTACATCATCTTTTAAAAGTGACCCGTATCTGATTTTTGCATTTACACTATACAATGCTGAAACTATCAAACGGAGACGTTCTGAGGACTACGTAGCAGCATTTCCGCATTCCGCGGCCCTCCTTCAGACTTTTGTGACTGCGGTTGTCATGGAGGCAAGGCGGCGACGGAAGGAGGCGTTGCCTTGGGCGCTCCAGGTCGGATGCACGGAGGAGTAAAAATGAGGGCTGGCCTGGTCGGCCGTCTTATGTGCTCTCTCTGAGTTTTGAATGAGGAAGTGTTTGCAGACGTGCTGTACTAACAGTTTGATCCAAGTGTTGAACCTTTCCTGCGCGATGACTTCTCTTTTCCGACCGTAGTCAGAAAAACACGGGAGATTTCCTCGGGGTTCTCTTTTCCGTTCTGAACCCTCAGCCTCCAGAGTGGGCTAAGAGACTCCAAAACCTTTGAAGGAGACACCTTATTTTTAATTTACGGTTCTCCGACAGTCCCCTGCTCCGCGCTCACACCCCCGCGCTCACAGGAGAGAGGGGGGGCTCTCTCCTTACACACACACGCAAGCACGCGTGCGCGCCCCCACACACACACATGGTCCCCATCATGCACGCCCCCCAAAGAAATAAACGGCTTCTAGCCTGCTGTTCCATAGCAACGGTGTCCCGCTTCATTAGTTACCGTTTGCGTCCGGACCGGACATAACAGCGGTTTCCGACTACGGTCTGAAGCCTGAGGCTGAAAGGAAACACGCTGACAGCAAAATCGGCACAAAAGCACCTTAATAAGTCATGTGATCTCAGTTGGTGGTGTCCTGAGTTGACGTCACTGACGTACGACTCGCATTTACTGGGGAATATCCGATTTGTCTGGTTACATGGCACACGCAAATGCACATATACGATTTGTTTCCGATTTATTTCCACATATGAGAGAGGCCTGTATCCGATCTGAGAAAAACGGAATCCATGCGCTTTTGTCCTGCTTACACGTTCACCGATCATATCCGATCTGTGCCAAATGAGAGGAAAAAATCGGAATTGGGTCACTTGAACCATGCAGTGTAAAGGCAGCCTTGGAAACAAGAACATTTCTTTTTTAATCATTTTTTAAAAATTCATACTTTATTTTTTAGCATAGGTTATTTTTTATTTAGTCAGATTTGTAAATTTGTGGCTGAGGATCTCCTGAAACTGTAAAATAAACTGTAAATGTTATCTACAGACATTACATTCAGTCAACAGGCCTGTGTGTGATCTGTATATCCTCCGGAGAAAAAAATAGTATTTGAAAACAAATATTTAATATTTTATTGGAACTTAGAAAGTTTTTTTTGCGATTTGGTGGCATAAATATTTCTCCATAAAGCTGCTGCAGATTTCATATGAAGCTTTTTTTTTTAACCACTAGAGGGCAGCAGAGATCAAGAGTCCTCTGTCCGTCTGTGCTGCAGGTTCAAGGCCAGGTCCGCTCCACCAAAGCCAGCTTTGATAAGCTGAAGAACGACGTGTGTCAGAAGGTGGACCTGCTGGGGGCCAGCCGCTGTAATCTCCTGTCCCACGTTTTAACAACCTACCAGGTGAGCGTCAGCTGTTCTCACCTTTTCACACGTGATGAATAAATGCAGAAAAAAATAGGCTTTCAAAAAACATCAGGACTTTTACAGATAAAATATATTAAGTGATTAAATCAGGTTAAAATCTACATTTTGATTGATCACAAAATATCCTAAAATATTTAATAAATTAAAATGACAAAATAATTTTATTTAGAATCAAACGCTAGCAAGTGATATGTTAAATATTAGAGGTCGAATTTATTTATTTATTTGAACTTACAATATTTTTAAAGAAAAGTCTTCTGTTTGGGTAAAACACATTTGTTTTTTGCTAATTGAGGTTTATTTTCTTTGGTCAAATCAGTTCATATTTTTATTTTGCAGTTTCAGTAGCTTGAACCTCTTCGGTCTCCGTAGACGCACACACGTCGTGTTTTTACTCACAGGTCTTAGCTGACAACATTTATCCCCAAAGATCTGTGAAAAAAAAGTGTTACTTTCAGACGACGCTCCTGCACTTCTGGGAGAAGACGTCCCGCAACATGGCGGCCATCCACGAGAGCTTCCGACCGTCTGAGCTCCCCACGCTGAAGGTGAAGGAGGCGTCGGCTCGCCGAGCTGAACGGTCAGAGCGCCGCCAACAGCCCTCCGGTTTCTCTTCCAGGACGCACAGGAAGTGACGGGCAGGTCGGCTCAGGAGGAAGCCAGGAAGGAAGGTGAAGCGGGAAGGAAGGAGGAGGAGGCCGCAGACGAGCTGTGAGTGAGGAGCTGATGCTGGTTTGGACCGGGAGAACCTCCCGCTCTGTTCCAACCGTGGAAACCAGTTTTCTCTCCTCGTGTTTCCAGACTCTTCTCGCTGTCAAACGGAGAATCCTGCGACAAACCTGAACAAGGTGAAAGCATCAACCGAGAACTTCCACAAATGCTAAAGAACCGAAGAACATCTGATGGATTCTTCAGTAGAGAAATCTTCATCAGACTTCATGTGTTGATATGCAGAGGAGGAAGAGGAGGACAACCTGGCCCTCCTAAGCGAAATCCTGGGTTCTCTGTCCACCGACGAGGGCGACTTCTCCCAGGAGTGGATGGAGGTTTTTGGAGACGAGGGAGCAAGCTCCGCCTCTTCTGGACCCCCCAAAAAAAGCTTCTTGCCGTCACAGCTGCTGGATCAGAGTTTGTCTTCCTCGACAGGTCAGAACCACAGATCACGTCTTCTTTTCAAACCTTTGATGTCCATCAATCATTTTGTATTCGAAAGAAACGTTCACTTCCCGTTACAGAGGGAGTAACTAACAGTTTCAAGGAAACCGGCGACTAAGACACTTTGTTGAAAACCTTTAGGCTGGGGATTAGTGCAAACAAACTCGGTATCCGTGGTAACGAAGGTGTATCTCCAACATATTAAAGCTTTGAAGGTTGGTCAGCTGGTCCAGTTCAAACCACATCTCTGGACTGCAGATGATGAGGATTTCCTGTTCATTTTCTTTAGAATACAACTCAACATCATCGGCATACGACATCATGCTGATGCATGCAGTGGGCCCGGGATAAAACCCTGTGGGACTCCACTAAACATGCTGTTGACTTTATTTTCATATTTTTTTAAGATGTTTTTCTGATAGACAGAATAAAGAACCTGCAATAAAACACAACAAAAGATTTCACTTAAAGATTTACAAATCTACAGTAAACAATTAGCAGAGGCCGTACGAGGCCTAAGTTTGCACTAACTCTACTGTTACACACAAACTATCAGGAGTTTGCTAGTATTTGTTAAAAGTTAAAGTCCCATTAGTTGTCACGCGCCTGTGTGTGTTTGTTCTCTGCATTTGACCCCTCCTCTGGGGGAGGGGTAATCGGCGCTCGGGAAACATTGAGTCCCGTTTTGAGAAGAATGACTCGGCCTTGGATTTGAACTCACGACCTTTCAGACTCCGGACGGACACTCTACCTCAAGGCCACTAAGATAGTAAAGATAAAAAACCCACCTGAAACGTGCTTTAATCTGCAATAATCAGAACATTTAGTCAAAACGGATCCTTTCTTCTGCCACTAATCCAAATCTGCATCTCATTCAGATTGGAATGACCTCATCCCAAAGCCCATCGCCCAGGCAACCCCGTCAGGAGCCGGTCAGAGCTCTTCAAAAGCTAAAGGTAGGATCGGGTTCTGCAACAAACCACTTCTACCTGAATCTCCACGTTAAGCTCCGGTTTGTTTGTGAACACCAGAAGCAGCGGCGGTGACCACTGACCGCTCGCCGTGGTTCAACCTCTTCGCCGACTTGGACCCGCTCTCCAATCCAGACGCGGTGGGCAGAGCCAGCGGCGAGCATGACCTCCACATGGCGTAGCTCCTTCCCCGCATTCCTCAGTCAAGCGGTACCTTCTGAACGCAAATGGCCGTCACAGTTCCGTCGTCTTCCACGCCAGAGGAGGAGCCGCCTCCGTTTATGTGGATCGATGGTTTCATTAAGACGTCTTCAGAGTACCATCTTGACCAATCCCAGCAGCCCATTCAGTCATCAGACTTTTAACCCTTGTGCTATCTTAGATGACCCCCCCCCCTTACTTTGACGTGTCCTCCCTACCATGACAAAGGTGGATAAAGGTGGAAAGATTTCATGGAATCCATGGACACCAGTGAAGATCACAAATCATTGAAGAAAAAAGGTTCAGAGCACTGTCTAGTGGGTCTAGATGACCCAACTCCCAATGGTAAAGTACCTAGGATAGCACAAGGGTTACAACAGGAATGAAACCCTTTTGAAATCAGTTTAGTTCGTGCCTGCTGATGACCAGTTTTTTTTTCCATCATCCTAACATAAAAGATCCTGTTTAGGAGGGAAAAAATAAATTTTTCCTGCTGAAAGCATCTTAGCAGATTATTTTAGAACCCCATGAGGCGTTGTGGTCCTGTTTTGTAGTTGAAGTTCTTGAAAGTGAGGCAGAACCTCAAAGTTTCCCTCAGAGCGAGCAGCTGTTGGTGGAGGAACCATGAAGCGACGCTCGCGCGGGGCATTTGGCGTTCACACCGGACCCGATGCTAGCGTGGCTTGGAATGTCGTGAATATTGCTCCAGGCTTTTTTCCATATATGGGCGTCGTCTAAATCTAACCGGGAAATAAAATAAATGCAATTATTCATTTCTCTTCCGTGATCAGTTTTATAAACTGTTGGCTTCTCCGTGCTTTCAAGAGGACGCTACGCGTTCGTCACTACCAAATCCAAGACTCTGACTGGTCAAAGTTCAACTAGTTTAACTTTCAGCACATGTTCAATGGCGGCGTGTTTTGTACAGGGAGCCTCAAAACAGACAGAGAAACTTGTTTAGCGACACGTTTTTTAAACATGGAAGCCCGAAACCCACATTGACGCACGTTTTCACAGACTTTTCATCGCCTGAACGCTGCTTTCGGAGCCTGGTTTGAAGCTAGCATGAGTGGCGTCACGCTACAGCTCCGTGTTCCTCTGACCTTTGCAGGTCTGCGGTGGTGACGTGCGGTGAGGTTGATGGCTGGTGAGGCACAGTCAGATTTACAATGAAAGAACTGAATATTTTACCATTCATCCAACAGCAGCTAACAGCTTATAAAATACACACAAGAACAATTTTGTCCTACAGAGAATTTTTCTGTTATAGACATAGAACACTTGTGGATAAATTATTCATATGTACTGTAAACAAATTAAAGTGTAACCCTTGTTCTATCCTAGGCACTTTAATATTGGGAGTGGGGTCATCTAGACCAGTGTTTTTCAACCTTTTTTGAGCCACGGCACACTTTAACCTTGACAAAAATTCCGCGGCACACCAGCATCCAAAAAATGGTCTGTATTGATCGACAGCCCCCCCCCCCCCCCCCGCAATCTAACGTGGATTTTTGTGATAATTGTGGCAGAAAAAGCAGAAGTTGCAGCTGTTTTTTTCTAAGAGATGAAATAATAGTTGAATGAGAAAAATTTAGAAACTGTGTTGTGGTTTCAAGACGTTTCACAAGGACGACTCATTGTGCGCTGTCCCTTTAAGCCAATGCATCATGGGAGATGTAGTGTGAAAACTGCCGAAAAAGGGTAGACAGACTCTCTTCTCTGAGCTTCATTGTTTTTTTCACTTGTTCCACGGTCTGACACCGGATTCTGTGGAAAGCTACACCGCTAAAGACGAGCTTCAGCTGGTATTTTTGTTAGGACTGAGCGACTTTATCAGCAGAATTAAGAACAAGGAAGTGAAGACTTAAACCACTTCTGATTGGTCAGACTGATGACATGTTATTAAGCCTACAAGAATGATTGGTGGAGACAGTTAAAGGGGCGGGACTTTTCCTAAAACAGTTGTAGCTGCAGCTAAATCGCGGTACTGTTATTTTTATCAAAGTGTCTTTAATAGAATCAAATAAACACAAAGAAAAAGTAATTTTATGATATTTCATATTCTTAACTTCTCAGTGTTTTATCAGGGCCTGTTTGGATGAACAAAGAGCTGATTTCCTGGAGATGGTTATTGTTTTTAGATCAGTTAATGAGGGCAATTTCTCACGGCACACCTGACCATCTCCCACTGCCGTGGCACACTGGTTGAAAAACACTGGTCTACGCCCACTAGACAGTGCTCTGAACCTTTTTTCTTCAATGATTTGTGATCTTCACTGGTGTCCATGGATTACATGAAATCTTTCCACCTTTATCATGGTAGGGAGAACACGGAACAGGGAAAGCACAAGGGTTAACACAGATCAGTGGAAAATAATATTTACTTAATTTACCCTTTTCTATTTTATCACGATTATGACAGGTGAGGCTGTTCCTCACTTGCCTCACCTGACCGCACATTACTTGTCTGCGGCCTCCTGCAGCATCCACGCTCCTTCTCCATGTCCTGTGTCTTGCATGCTGCCCCGTTTGGCCCTTGGGCGATCCTATGACCAGTAGCGGTTCTAGGCACGGGCCGTCCGGGCGGTGGCCTGGGGCGGAAAACTGAAGGGGGGCGGCACCGGCGGCCCTTGTAAAATATTATATGCACCACTATTGGTTTTCTTATGTCACAGTTTGTGAGTTTGTAACAGCCTGAACCTGGCCGCGCCGCCGCCCCGCAGCTGCGCTCTCCTGTCTTTGAGAAGTAGACACAAATGTGTGTGAAGAAGGAGAAGGGAGGGGGCGCGGGGTGAGCACGGAGCGCCGCCGCGTTTGCGCATGCGCAAAACCTGGCTGGCTCATCTTTCAGGGGAGGCGACGGTCGCGGGCTTGATGAAAAAAATAAAAGTAAAAACTGCGACTGCGCCGTCATGTAGCGAATCAGCGCCCCTGGCTGTAGCTGCACGTGCTCCTGCTGGAAATGTGGGGGGGGGGGGGGGGGGCGCTGCGGGGAATCAGTTCAATTGTGGGACGCTTCCAAATTAAGTGGCTAGGTGGGGACAAGGGCGGGGGTTTGAATCTACTTTATAAAACCTTTTTATAAGTCAGTCATAAGGTGACATTCTATAACCTACATTTTAATAAAGTTATAAAAAATATATTCTGCTTTTTTGGGTTAATTTTGTGTGAAATGCCCAAATGAAAAATGGCAACACAAAACAATGCTGTCACTAAGGTGACAGTTGGTTCAGTCGACAGACTTGATGCTTTCTTCGTGACGTGAGGACATTTATACCAAACAAACGCCAAAAACATCTAAAATATGGAGAAAAAAAGGTCAAAGCCATCTGGTGCCCAATTTAGAAAGAAAAGAAAAGAAGAAGAGGAGAAAAGAGATGAAGAAAAGGGGAAGTCCTCACAGCTTGATGCATGTTTTTTCTAAATTCTAATGCTACCTGCCCTACAACAACGTTGCCGATGAAAACTTTATTTTGGTCGATGACCAACACTGAAGTAGGCCCAAATGTTGCAAATAGCGTCATTTTTTAATTATTTTTTTTAGATTTTATTCTTAAAAATTTGCTTTGCCTTAACTTGTAACATTAGTTATGATTCATGTGTCTGTCTGCTCTGCTGTAACACAAAGGTTTTGTTGTGTTTTGCTGTTGTATACTAGTTCATAATGTTAAGCTGTGATGGTTACACAGCATGCTGCTGCTGCTGCCATAAGATGCTAATGGGGCAAATAATTTGAGATTGGTCATTAATTTAATAATCATTTGTGGCAGCCTAAACATTTTCACAATGTTTTTTGACATTTAACTGGGGATTTAGGGGTTAATTTTGAGCCTGCATATGAAGTTTGTTTTGTATTTGTTTTACAAATGTGGGGTTATATTTTTAGCCAATAGAATTTCCATAAATCTGTAGGTAGTTTAAAAAATGAATATTTACCATTTACTGCAACTCTATGGGGACCAAACATAATGTAACAGGTCATAACTAAAAATGTGCCAATCAAAGGATTGAAGACGGAAAACATGAGCTAATTTTTCTTCTCTGAAGTAGAGATCGATATAGAACATGACAATTTAAATTTCCAATTCATAAATGTTTTTATAAGGCCTATATTGTAGTCTATGGTCTTTTGAAGTCAGTATCAAATGCAATTTCAGGGGCACTTCTAAGATATTTTGGATCGTCTACCACTGCTCAAGGTGAGCGTGTTATTTGTGTGATAAAAGGTTTGTGCTTTATAATATTTATTTTATATTATTTATTTAATATTGAGTTTGATTCAATATTTTCTTAGCTAACTGTATTTTTGCCATGCTTATGGTCTTTTATTTTTTGTGTTCTGATAACTATTATAATGCTGTTCAGAATTCTGACATCTTTTGTATCCACTTCTTAATTTCAATGACAATAAAACATGTCAGTTGACAAAGACAAACAAAGTTCTGTTGTGACTATGGGGGGGGGGGGGGGGGCGCGCCTGGGGAGGGTCTCGCCCGGGGAGTAATTCAGGGTAGAACCGCCACTGCCTATGACCCCCCCCTTACATTGACGTGTCCTCCCTACCATGACAAATGTGGATAAAGGTGGAAAGATTTCATGTAATCCATGGACACCAGTGAAGATCAAGAAACATTGAAGAAAAAAGGTTCAGAGCATTGTCTAGTGGGTCTAGATCAGGGGTCGGCAACCCATCGTTTCGGAGCCACATGTGGCTCTTTCATCCATCTGTTGTGGCTCCCTGTGACTTTGGAAAATAATGAGTATTTTATAATAATTAAATTTTATTTTAGTTTTTCATTTTTCATGGCATTTCAAAGGCGCTGATGGCTCCGTACGAAGCGCGAGCCACGTAAAAAACAGCTTCGTAATGAGTTCGTATTTATCGGGCGAGACCTGCAGAGCTGATAGCAGGAGGAGACACGCGGGGCGGCTTCAATAAACACTCCGATCTTCTGCCGGGAACTTGACGTGATACGGGGCAGAGACCAACTCGCTGATGACAGACTGAGAGTTCGCGCCAGTGTTGCCAGATAGAGTCACAGTTTTCCAGCCGAAAAGTCATCTGAAAACCGCCAGACCCAGCCAAAAACCTCCCAACACAAGTTTTGATTATGTTTTTTTTCCGTACTGGACTGATAAAATGAAAAAAAATTCTAAATAAAAGATAGTTCAGACTAATAATAAAATGTGTACAATGTTGAATATTTCCTCAGCGGGCCGCCTTCTTTCATTCATTTGCTTAACCCGCTCTATCAACGCTATAACCTGCGTCCGGCTCTTTCATTCTTGTGCGGCGCAGGAGCGCCCCGACCACCGTATTTTGCGCTCTCTGTGTCGGACACACTGAGGAGCGCTGGGGAAACCAACTCTCAGCTGCAGAGGATGTGAACAGGTGAACAGGTAAAGAGGAAAAGCAGGTAAACAGGCGGAGGAGGGGCTTTGGCTTCAAACTCAGTCAGAGAGATGGAAACACGGGCGTCAGATTGAGACGCAGCTTTTCCTGTGGGAGTTGAAGCAGAGACTTTCTCTGGGATGATTTTATGAACTCAAACATGGAAACATGATTACCAAGTAGAACTCTTCAAAATAATAAACCTGATCTCTCCACATTCTCAGTGTCTACCATGCATTGATAAACACATCGCTCCATTTAGCCATCAGACCAGAACCAGTAGCTCCTCCCACACGCAGTATCATCCTTTAAAGAACATAATGTGCATTTGCAGCGACGTATGCTTCAGACGATGTCCGATTGGCCAATCTACATGTCAATCAAGTCCCTTCCTTCTCAGTGAGGATTTTGATTGGCTGGTGGATTTTAAAGAAGTACTTTTTTTTTTTTTTATCTTTTCTGGCCCGCGACCTACACTCATGTCCTTGAAGGTCGACCGGTAGATCGCGATCGACGTAATGAGCACCTTTGAATAATATATACATGCATAATATATATAATGATGTCAAAACGGGTTGTGGCTCCGGGTGCTCTCTTTTTTATTAGGGGGGTCCCAAATGGCTCTTTGAGTAAAAAAGGTTGCCGACCCCTGGTCTAGTGGGTCTAGATGACCCAACTCCCAATGGTAAAGTCCCTAGGATAGCACAAGGGTTAAGAACCAGAAAACTGCCTTAATGTTCTCTGAACTTCTGCATAGATGTAAACAGATGTGTACTTAAAAAAAAAAAACATTTCAACACAGAAGGAAGTTTGTCATTTTCTTTATTGGGAGACGAGGACAGTTTGACCTGCAACCTTCTGGAGGAAGCTGCCAGTCTGGAGCGTCTGAAACTGAAACGTTTCCCACGTCTGGAGTTCGATTCAGAAAATCAAATTGCACTTTTCTGATTGAAGGAAGGAAACGTTGTGATTATCTTCTCCATGTAAGTGCTGTTGAAAACACGACGTGGCGTTTTCTGCTGAATCCTACCAACATTCTGGCACAAAAACCCTCCCTTTGTCCGGAGAAAAGTCCATCGGCTGCTGTGGAGTTTGCTTTGGTATCTAACAGCAGAAAAGGAACCATCAGGGATGCGGCGCCGCTCCTCGATGAACCAGAGGAGAACGCGGCGGGGACCGCGGAAAGGCGCCGAAGCGAGCTGGATGACCTGAGCTGTAGTTGGGGAGGGGGGGGGTTATGATTGGTCACTCGTAAAGCAGTCCGGGTTCAGGTTCGGGTCTGAACCGAGGCAGCTGATGCCGTCTTTGTGCTACAAATACATTCAATACAAATGTAAAAAAAAAAAAAAAAAAGGCGTAACTTCTATTAAATGGAAAAATGAAGCTAAACCTGCTATGGTTGGTCTCGTGGTACATGGGGGCGGGGTTAGGTTAGTGATGGGTGAGGTGGGGCTCTGCCCAAAGGCCAGGTGCAATCCTTCAATCTTCAGGAGCAGAAGAGCTTGTGGAGACTGGATGCTGTTCTTCGGTGGCCTTGAGCGCCCCCTGCTGGCTAACGTTAGGATTATCAGAGTGCAACTTTTTTTTTTTTTTGCTCATTTGTTTTTCCTTTTTTTGTTTTGTCTTCTGTCAATAACCAGTCACCTGACAGGTGTGGTCGTGGATACCTGAGAACTAGCTGGTGAGCAGCACTTGTGCTGAGCCGTCCCTCCCCGCCTCTGCTTCGGGGCTCTGACCGTCAATGCCAGATTTCCCGCCACCCTTTGAGTCGGCGCTCCCGTCTCCTGCCAGCACCTGAGAGCTGTTGCTATGGAGACCGGAGCCGGTGGAGAAGAGGGAGGAGCAGAGGAGCTTGACGGGGCAGAAGGCAGAGCCGCTCGGAATGAAGTTCACCTTATTTTTGTCGGGACACGAGAAGAGCGGGAAACCTTTGGATTTTCCAGACCTGAAGACACCAAGAGAAACCAATCAGAACCCGTCCCCTCCCTCCTGACCTCTAACCTCACTCTGAAAAACCACAGAACGGTCTATAGTTTTGAAGAGAATGCACAGACACTCACATCAACTCGTCAAACACCTTGACCTTCTCACATCCCTCAGGGGGCTCCCGCTTGAACATGTAGCTGTTGTTGGGTTTGGGGGACGTGGCAAACTTGGGGAGAGGAGAACTGCAGACGCCTTCTGGAGACGCAAAGGGCAGATTCAGCTTTTACTTTGAAAATACCAAACGTCTGAAAGCAGATGCCGTTTTTATGTCTCTAGAGAAGATCTGCATCCAGACTGACGGTCAGCTAGACTCAAATGCGATGAAACAACAAAAACATCACATTATTAAGGCTTCAGATTCTAGAACTGCGGCATAAACAGAGGAACCGAGAAACAAACAGATTCAATTCCTGCTGCCTTCTAACTGTTGTTTGCATGAAAGCAGGAAGAAGAACCTTCAGAATAATGGCTGGTTGGAACAGCATCTTCCTAAGTTTCCAGATTTATCTGTATAAAATCTGAAGATGGTTCAGAATATTCCAGACTTTCAAAATAAGAGCAGGAAGCTGAAGGTCACCATGTCGTCTCGAGATGCGAAAACCCACCTTTATCGGTGTCCTCTGCAGAGCAGGGGCTTCCGCCAGGCGACTGCAGGAGGTCGGCGCTGCAGGGGCGGGGCGACGGGCTGGAGTCGCCGCTGGAGGGAGCCTGAGTGTCCGTGTCCCGAGTGTTCCCGCCACTGCTGTGGCGGTGGGTGGGGAAGGGAGGGCGGCGTCCGTCTACCGCCTCCATGGCCTGTGAGGTCGGTAAGGGAGGAGAGGTCACGGTTTGATTGAAGGCGTCCACACGCACTCAAAACTTTTATTTATAAAACACACACACACAATAAAACACACACACACGAATGCGTGTTTGCCACAGCTTTGAGTCGGTATTTCCTTCCAGCAGCGATCAAAGTTTACATCATGAACATCATAGTTAACATTTAAAAAGCCTTGAAAATTAATATTTTATTCACATTTTGATGAACTTGTGAGCCTGGATAAAACCAGAGAACAGATTCAAATCCATCGATTCCCTCAAGAGACCCAGTTAGTCTCAAGTGTTTGAATTTTCTAGAAATTCTAGTAGAACTGGTTCCTTGTGTTTAGTTGACTCAATGATAATCCAGGTTTGGTTTAGGAATGACTGCATGACGGGCTAAATGTGTTTTCCTGAGAAAACAGAACAATTTCAACATTCAGTTCACGACTTGACAGACGGTTGGAAACTTTCAGCTCCTTTTCCTGAACTACAGACCATTCCCCCCCCCCCCCCCACCCCCTCTGATGGATTTCAATTCTCTGCACTTCAATCCGATTTAGAAGAAAAAGCACATAATTCCAGGGTTTGATCATGGGTAGCATTAGTAATATTCCATTAAAAATGAGTAGTAATCTCCAAAAGAGAATTAGAAAAAAAAAGTGAAAAATTAAACATAAAATTAAAGTTTGTTCCTGTAAACTAAAAGCAGAAATCATTAGAAAAAAACAAATTCAGTTTCAGCATCTCTTTGTTGGTAAAGTTTTGTGAAATCATTACAATTTCAGAGCAAATTCTGTTGGTGATGAACGGAAAAACTCAATTTCAATAAGGTTTCAACTCAGTTTATTTAAAATCATGTGAACATTTCACCAAGATTTATTCTCTTTAACTTTTCAAATGTTTAAACATCTTTTGATCTGTTTTTTAAGTGTTTCCAGTCGTCCTTTAATTATAATTATGCTGTTTTTAGCCCAAATTTAAAAACCTTTGTTGGTTTTTAGGACAGGATTTCTGGTGAACGACAGGAGTTTGTCAATAAATGACTATTGTTCACGAAAGCAAGCCCGCCCCCACTTCCCCTCCCCACTTAAGGGGAGGGGAAGTGGGGGCGGGCCTGCCCTATAACACACTTCTAAATGTGTTATAATGTTCATTCCTCACGAAAAATTACTCCAAAGCGGTATTTTGATCCATTGACGCATTTCTGAGTATTCCTTTAAAAACATCTTCGCCCCTCCCAATCCACTAAAACAAGCAGGTTTTCATATCGTGACATCACAACGTGAGGAACCGCCCCTTGCAGGAAGAGTCTGTGCTGCCAGCTCCGCCCCCAGGCTAACAAACATGCTCTTTCTCCGTGGAGCTAGCAGTGATCGGCTAAACGATTTCATTTTCTATGCACAATCTGAACATCGATCTTTGTAAAAGTTCGGATGTTGTTTGTCTGTAGGATGATGTCACAAAATGGGCAGAGAGAAGGCGGATCCTCAGAGATCGAGTGGTCTTACATCTAGGTAGAAAAATGAGCTGAGAAATTAACTGTTTCATTAAAAAAATGTTCTTTGGTGTGCCAAAGGTAATATTTGATCATAGTTTACTCTGCAAGAAAAGCAGGATAGTGGCCATTTAAAGCTTAATTATCTTCATAAATATCCATTATCAGAGAAAATGCCACAAAAACACAATTTTTATCGGAGTGGGTTTTTAAAATGTATAAACTTAAACAGGCACCTCTTACAACACATGTGTCAAATTCACGCCAGAGAGCATTAAAAGGTTATTAAAATAAAAATGTATTTATTTGTATGTCTTGCAAATGTATTTATTCATATCTAAGGGAAATCGGAGTAGAAATATCGGACTGGACAACTATACATTATATTATATAATATATTATTACTTAAACACAGTCTATATAACCTAACCCAACAGAATCAAATTTAAAAGGATTTATGCTAAAGTAACAAGCTAACATGTGTTTTCTATGCAACTGTAAGTGTCACTTTAAAAATAATAATAATAATTATTATTATTATTACAAGGTTAAAACAGGTGATGACTAAAGAGTGTTTCCTGATCCTTTTAGGTTTGAGTAAAAATCTGTGGCAGGACAGGTCAGAATCCTGCCGCAGGAGCACACGTTTGTAGAAACGTCTCTTTGCGGAGGAACCCGGGTTTGGTTTCATGGTTCTCACGACACGAGAAAAACTAGAATCACAGGCCAGACATCCATCACGAAGGTTCAATGAGGGTGAGGCTCTGCTGATGGTTTCCAAACACCATGGCGATCATGACAACAACCACAGAGTGCGTGAAGGTGTGAGCACCTGCATGCCCTGCTCCCAGTCTTCTCTGATGAAGACGTTCTCCAGCTCGTGGTTGATGCCCTCCACGTTGCTTGGCACTCTGCAGATGAGGGTTTTTGTCAAAGGTGCGGCGGGGAAAGCTGCTGTAGTGCCCTTGTGCTGCAGACAGAGGAGAACCAGAAACAAAGGGGGGAGAGGAGGCCAGTTATTGGAACGTCAACGAGCCTTAGAGCAAACGGTGTCCGGTTCCATTTCCACACAGGGCAGTGGAACGTCTGAACCGAATCACGTTTTCTGCATCAGACCGACAGAAAACGGTCCTTCACTGAGACTCGGCTTCCTCTTTACAGAAGTCGTAGATGATTCACCGAGAGGGTCTTTCGTTTAAAACCAAACGAGGAGTCGACTTAAAAAAACGAATCGTTAGCAAGTTTCTTTGGATGATCAGGTAAAACGTATGAAGTCAATGTCTTCTAGAGTTTTCCTGTAGATATCTCCTAAATAAGCAGATGCCTCCTGCCGTCTTCCTGCATCTGAGCACATGCAAACGCTCCAGGTTCCGCGGCAGCATTGGTTTCCACGACAACCGTCTCTTTTGGTTGCCAAAAACAAATGGAGGACAGCAGCTAGGTGTCTTTGTTTTACAGGCTTCCCATTTTGTGACTGAATTTCACCACAAAATGAACCCGTTAGCCGTCGCCGTTCTGCCTGTGACGGCGGTCTCCAATAGACGCCCGTCTCAATGAACACCGGGCAATGTTGCATAAATGCCAGGGCTACTATTGGAAAATGTAAAGTAGGAGTGACGGGTGTGTCTCATGATATGTATCGCGATATATATCAAAAGAACAATTTTTAGATTTTTTGAAGAGTACGACTTTAAAATAAAAAATGCCTTTAATATGAATACGCTTTTCTTGTAATTAAAAAGGCGACATTTATTCTGTTTAATGATCACAACGTTATGCACTGCAACTGTATCTCCAGTTGCTTTTACCCAGCAAGTTCATGTTGCTTTTCTTTTGGTGATGAGACACATTTGTTCTTAGACAGAACATTCAACATAGTCTGATTTACACAACAAAATACTTTTTTTAGTGTACCGGTATATACAAAACCAAACATAAAATGAATGTGGTTGTGTAGGTGTTGCATGCCTCATAACAACAGGAAGCGTGAAGGATGACTGTATATATAATGAGCTGCTTCTCGCTGAGATCTTGTTGTTGTTTTGTGTTTTGTAGAGCTGCTCAAAGAGGCTCAGTGTGCGATGCTGCCAGCTAGCAGTCGGGGGTTCAAGTGGAAAACAAGAGTCATTGATAAATAAATATCATCCTGACAGCATTTTGAATTGTTACAAGTATCGCCAAGTGAAATATCGTGATTGATTTTCGCCCCCAACACCTCCAGTTAGAGTAATTATGTCAAGAAGATAGCTTTTCTTTTATTTTTAACCAATATATAAAATAATATTCTAACTAGATTTGATTCATCTATGTATTTTATTGCTAAAATTTCTTGGAAGAAGAATATTTGTCAATCAAATAAAAACCTTTCAGCATTGGGGGTTTGTGAGCCACCACAGGGTTCTAGTGTTTATGCACAGCCCAAACAGGAGCAGAACATGTCCAGACCTGTTCTCCTCTCCAGACACTTGGTGTCGTCGCTCATCCGTTACCAAGACGACGGCGTTTTGAATTACAGCTTTAAAAACTCGTTTTTACTGATGGGGGCGACGTGGATTTTAGTTCTGCCGTCCGGTTTCCTTCATGCTGCCTCCTCTTTACCTGCCCCCTGCGACCGTCAGAGTCTCTCCGTGGGCGGAGCCTCACCTGTGTTTGGCCGGCGGTTCCGTGCGGCGACAGTTGGGGAAGCTGCAGATCGCGGTCTTTGCTCTGCCGGGTGACCTGCTTGCTGCGCTGCAGCTGCAGCCTCAGCTTTGCGATCTGCTGGTTTAAAAAAAAAAGAAAAAAAACAGTTCAGCAGATTTCAGTGAGTGGAGGAAATTCACATTTAAGGCTGGAAAAACCTCCAAACCAACCAAATATTTACAGAGACATAATCGGACAAAAACACGATTTCACAGATCTGAAGTGTTTACTTTGGCCAAATGATTTACCAGTTCTCTAACGTTAGATAAAATGCCTGGAATGTCAACTTTTTTTTTCTTTCTTTTAGTATCAAGGCAAGCGCACTCTGCAGCCAGAGCAGTGCGTGCAGCAGCGGCGACAGCGAAGGGCGGATGATGAAGCGAGTGAAGTCAGTGGGTGAAACCTAAAAACAGGATGCTCTTTGTAAGACGAACAGACGCAGTTGTGCTGTGCAGACAAAGGTGCGGTCTTCAGCGCTGATCTGGTATTCCTGACAGCCCCGTCAACAAAGACCGGCTCTTTTCACAGAGGTCCTCCCACACTCAGTTCGCCGCCGCGACGACAAGTCCAGGCAGTTTGGACAGAAGAAGAAGAAAGAAAAAAAAAAAGAGCTGATGCAAACTAGTCTCCTATTTTGATAGCACAGGCCTGGAGCGCGGAAAGATGGCATCTAAATTTTATTAGCAGACCTGGATCCAGCACGAGGCCATAATAAAGATTTAAAGGGATTTATCATGTTAACATTTTGACAAGCTGATCATGTGAGTAAAGAACATTTGCTCCATGAAGCTTCTGCGGTTGTTTTTAAATAAAACATGCCTTTATGATGTTTTTTTTGTTCCAAAACTGCATAAATGAGTTCTGTGGATGACATTATAAACTAAAGTCATCATAAGCTCAAATGACGCCATTCTTAGCCTCCGTGGCGATGTGGAATAAGGCGTTTGAAGTGGTGCAGCAGTGGTTCAGCGTACTCGCACCTTTTTCTATTCAGTGCAACAGGAAACCAAGTTGTTTATACAAAAGTCCTTGAAGCTGGAAACAATTAGTTGATGACTTCCTGCAGGACAGTCGCCAAAGATGTTCAAAAGGAACATTTCAGGGTTTATTATTATTATTTAAAGTCCAACCTATCCTAATGAAAAGTGTTGGAGGATTTCTGACAAAATAGAGAGTTGTGTGGGGGGCCGTGGTGCAGCGGTAGGGCGGTCGACCCATCATCGTGAGGTTGCAGGTTCGATTCCCGCCTTGCACGCCCATGTGTCGAAGTGTCCTTGGGCAAGACACTGAACCCCACCTTGCCTCTGGTGGAAGGTTGGTGCCAGTGTTCAGTGTGTGAATGTGTGTGTGACTGGGTGAATGGGTCTGTGACTGTAAAGCGCTTTGGGCCTTTGAAAGCAGGTAGGAAGCGCTAAATAAGTATACGCCATACAAACCCTGGAGTCAGAAAGATGGGACAAAACTCCAAAGTATCTGATCTAAAAATAAATAAATAAAACCTTCAGCTCCTCTGAAACAACAGACCATAATGAGATGTACACGGCCCTACACTTTGGGGAAGAGGGGGGATAAATTTAGATTACGGTCTGAGGAGTCCTATAACTACGCAGTTGCTTGGTTGGCCATCAAACCCAGCAGATAAGCAGGAGGGTAAAAAGTCTTTACGTAAAGGAACATTTTGACTTCCATCCAACTCTGACAAACAAGTAAACAAACCAACCTTCAAAATAAAAGCTTTTAAGGTTATAATAGTCACAAATGTGCTCGTTCCATTTTTATTCTTTTGTGTGCGGATTTATCAAAATAAAGTATGCAAAGACACTGCAGAACTGAACTGATGATGTCAGTCTATGGGGAAAAATGTTTATAACAACACAAAACCTTGTCTCACATTTAACACAAAGTCAAAACTTTGGTGGGGAAAAAAAATCATTGTGGGTTCGAGAGATTATAGAGGAGCTTTCTAGAAGTTCAAAGAAATTGAACACCTCAAACAAAGTGAAGGAGGTGGTAGCATGATGGTGTGGGGCGGCTTAGCAGTTGTAGAACCATCAAGACTTGTCCTGAAAGACAAGGCCCTGTTTGCACCGAGTGTCTGTATTTTGAGTGTTTTCATTATAAAAAAGGGACCCAACCATACCATGCCTGGGCCCCTGTTGGTTTAAAATGGAACAGACCGGTTAGGTACGAAGCTACCGTCGTCAACCATGAAACCTGTAGATTGGTGGAAGGCCACTATGACAACAGAGAGCACCAAACCAGCGCAGACGTTTCCAAACACTCAATTGTTGTCTTCGCCAGCGTGAATCAGGAAAAGATGCCTGCAACAAACAAAGGTCGGCAGCGGGAATACAAACATTCCCATCCATTTTTGTTGTCGGTGGCTTCACTTTTGCTGTAGTCGCACTACTATGACACAAAGCTACACAATCTGCCTAATCATGGCGTCCGTGATGGTCCCACTTTGAATGGCAACACTCGCCTGAATCATTCTATCATTTATTATCGTCGTGATACAAAATAAGAAAAATTATCACAGGGTTCAGGAGGAGAACGATCAGATTCTCCTCCGTGTTGGTTTTGGGCTTCACCCACTGATCACATCAGCGCGTCACGGACCAACGCCAGCTTATGACTGGTTGACATGAGGCGACGCTTAACCAGAGTTTAGATATTTGAACTCTGGAAACATTTGGTTTGAACGTTCCTATAGAGCAGAGGTGGAGAAACTACGGCCATGTTTGGTTCGGCCCACTGACCAATATCAGAGACCCATGTTTTCATTTTTATCTGGCCACACGATCAAGACCTGCATAGAAAGTGACATTTTCTTCCCCCTTTCTGCAGTCTGTGTCACCATCTGAAACCCTCTAAAATCTCTGTCAAACAGAACAGAAGACAGTCTTTCCTTTCTACGTTGCAGTTCATCTTTCCCGGGTTAGCCAATTATTTTAGAGCGATTATGCTGCTTTTTTTAAACAGCACACCCTGTTCTGTGTCCTGATTGGCTGGAGACCTTGTCAATCAATCTCCCCCTTGTCTCTTGTACAGAAACGCTGATCTCCTCAGATCAGAAATCTGTGATCGATGATCAGATCTTTGTTTTCATTCTAAGATCTTGGAACTAATTTCTATGAAGGTTTGAGAATTTAAAAAGTGAAAATGTTCAAGTCTGTGTGAGAAAAGTGTAGAAAGTGAACAGTGAGGAGTTTTACTGCCATAAACGTCTGTAATCAGACTCCGTGAATTTCACAGATCACGGTTATTTTAGAACGTAACTCCTGTAATAAACGAGGGAACTCTGTCCTGGTGAAAAGGTAATGCAGATATATACGTAGCTGCAGCAGAAGACATGGAAATATGCTTTTTTCATTATTACTGGATGAGAAACAGACGGGCAGGACACAGCTGCTCAGTTTTAGTGCAAAACGGGAAAATGACGGAAGAGGATCCACTATTTATAGGTTTTTCTTTTTAATGTATCAGTATATTTTTTCCTGACTTTTGGTCTTTGAAAATCACAGTTATTTGGTCATTTGTTTATTTAATAAATAGTGTTATTTATTTTATTAAAAGGATCATGAATTAATAAAACTTTATTATAGGGCTTTACAATGAAAGAACGATCAAAGAAGTTTAAAGAAAAGGAGTTCTTGTGGCCTCACAAGAAAAGGTTTGGGGACTCCGCTCTAGCATCCATGTGGTGTTGGAAGATTTGTTGTTTTCCATTCTTCCCATCATTCAAACACCACATGAACGCAGCATTTCTCCAAGTTTTACATGAGGCTCATCAAGCCGTTGGTGCAATTGGCTCTAAAATGAGAACAAAAGTTTTAACCTAAAAACTCTAAAATGCTCTGTTTTAAAATATAATTTTCAATCCAAATGTTTTCCTCCAGATTCCATGGTATTTCTTTCTCAATCGCCCTTCTATACAATTTTAGAACCCCATGTGGCCCGCCAGTCAAAATAATTGCCCACCCCTGCTGTAGAGTGTGATTCCTGTCATCATAGAGGATCTTTGCACAACTATTTGAGAACAGAGTTCAGAGCATCGGGTCTCATCTTCTAGCCATTTTCATAACTAGTTTGTATGTGATGTGGGTGGCAAAACTATATATCAGCTGAGACAAAGAGCTAACTCATTATGTTGATCGTTATGTTCTTGTTTTACTGATCTCCAAATAAGGAAAAGTTTTCTCCCGAAAACAAGCTAAATTGAAAAAAGTATTAGCAGACATGGCTGTTCTGCACTCTTGCAGATGTGATAAATTTTACATAAATCAAAGTGCTAACACTAATGTCCAGCAATCTTCGTTTGGAATTTTGATGAACTTCTAATGAAGTTGGGAGGAGAAATACCTCCTTGAGATGGTCTGCGCTGCCCCACGAAGCCGACCGCTGGTGAGGACTTCCCAGCTCTGCTCCTTCGTCATTCCAGAGACCTGGAGTCTAAAACAAACAAGACCACATTCACCGGTCAGTTCCAGCCACTGATCCCGCTGATGAACCCCCCCAGTTATTGTAATCTCCATTAAAAAAAAGACACAAATCATATGTAAACAGAGGTCTCCAAATGCAAACAAGCCAAGATAACCTGCCCTGTTAAAAGCCTTCAAAACCCACAAGACGCTTTTTTTCCAGAGTCTCCTTGGCCAACGTGAAGCTTCGTCACACAATCCCTGAGGACGTAAGCGAGAACTAAACCTAAAAGCAGCAGAGAAAGATGAAAATGAGAGGCGTGTTCACAAGTAAAGCTGCAAAGGTGGAATCATTGGAAAGTGAGGACAAGTCATGGGTCCCTGAGGAAAAGCGCTGAACTCAACAGAAAAAAATATAATAAATAATAATTCATCTCATAATGATCCGGGTTCACACAAACCCAGCCGCCGGCCTCGCTTTCTGACCGCAGACTCCACACACACAGACGACTAAATCCAGCAGCCTTTACTGTACCCTGGGTTTAAAATAATTAAATCACCTTCATACATACATGCAGAGAAGACATCTCTGACAGCCAAAGAGACATCTATCACAGAAGATTCCAACCACCAGCAATAAAATCCACAAAACCCAATAAAACCAGATTAAAAAATGTCAACCGCCGTCCTTTACCGAAAAAACCACCTCGCCAGAATACAAATGCAAAGAGAATCTACAAAGGAGTTTGTAAACCAGTCAAATAATGCAGCTGATATACAAAACAGTCCCTGTCACAGGGCATAGAGGCAGTTCTGTCTGGAAACTGTTAAGTTATGGAAATGAATGCAAAAACGGGACTGAGGAGGTTTGATAGGCTCGTTTGGAACCACTAACCTCCTCGTCATTATCAACAGAGTCGCTGCCCTTCTGACGTTTCACCCACAGTTCAGCACGTCTTTGAAGGTCCGCCCACGTGCCTTATGTCTGACCCGGCACTAACAAAAAACCCCGTCACTGACAATCGCCACACCCGATGACATGGAATACTGAGGAACACCCGGGAAGCCATCTGAGCCGGCTCGCTGCCACGACCCCTCAAATGGTCACTTGTGCCCTGATGAAAGGGGAGGTCTGTGTTCGGCCACGCTGTAGTTCAGATGTGTACGCTGGTCTCAACATCTTTGTCATGGCGTGTGGAAATCCTCATCCGCTCCCATCCCAAACATCCAGATACTTTACATAACAGGATGAACACGGGTTGCTGAAAATCAGCTCATAACCCTTGTGCTATCATGTGGGGTCCAGATGACCCCACCCTGACATTGATGTGCTATCCCTACCATGACAAAGGTGGAGAGGATTTCATGTAATCCATGGACACCAGTGAAGATCACAAATCATTGAAGAAAAAATGTTCTGCAAAACTGTTTTGTGGGGTCCAGATGACCCAACTCCCAATGTTAAAGTGCCTTGGAGGCATGTTAACGTTGGGAGTGGTGTCATCTGGAGCCCACAAGATAGCACAAGGGATAAATAATAGTTTGTTGAAGGCGTAGTCCTAATCGTCCCAACAGGTGGATACGGGCTGTCTGGGCAGAAAAATGGTCAAACCTGTACGGGGCACACAGATGACCAATAGAAAATATCAAGGTCGTAGACCAATCAGGTCGTAGTGAACACTTATACGGGTAAGGGGGAAGGAGGTGAGACGCAGGCATGTGGAATGCATGTTGGATTTTATCAATCCTCCCCATCAAAATCCTGCACAAAGAGTCCGTTAGTGCCGTTCATGTGATACGTGTGCGCTCCTCATGTGCAGCCCGATTATGACGCTACGTTTACACTAGGCTTGGAAACGCGTGTTCAAGAAACCACTTTCCAATGAAAAGTCTATGTAAACATGCGTAAATGCATGATTTGGGCTCCTGTGTTCCAAACTTCTTAAGTCTGTATTTGGGCTCTACGTACAAAATGTGCTGCCATATTTCCCTAATTTGATCAGTGAGGGAATTGGAACTGGTAGTGACGTCGAAGTAGTGTCTTTTTCAAAACATGGCAGTGCCAACCATTTGAAAATTGATCATGGAAGAAAAAGTCTTAGGCTTTCTGGAAGTTTGTTCTAGATCTGTGGAGCATAGAAGCTGAATGCAGCTTCTCTATGTTTCGTTTGGGTTTTGGTGCTAAACCATTCAAAGCTTTATGAAACAGCAACTGGACATTAAAGTCTGTCCTCTGGTGGAAAGACCCCAGAACTGGACCGATGTGGTTCTACTTTTTGGTCCTTGTGAGAGTTCTGAAACAGTTGCAGTTTCCAGATGGAGTTTTTTTGGTTGCCCTGTAAAAATACGGTTACAGTAGTCAAGTCCAATAAAGATCAACGCATGAACTAGTTCTCCAGGTTCTGCTCAGACATCCGATCTTTAAAGTCCCACTCTGATCATCTTTTGATCTCTTTTCAAAGTGTTCCCAGCGGCCTTTTAAATATTTTAGCCAAAATTCCCAAACCTGTAGTTTCTGCAGGGCAGCGGGAGTTCATCAGAAATTCACCTCCGAGTTGTGGGCGGGACTGTTGGCAAGGAGTAACCCTGCCCCCATTACCCATTATCCCCATGTCTACACACGATCTCGCTAGCTTACAACCCCTCACACCTCCAACATAAGTGGTGCAACCAAAAATGGCGAGCGATTTCGGAGCTATCCAACCGCATTTTTTTCGTCTGCTCCTGATTCACAATGACTTGAATAGAGAAATACTCAGAAATGCAATTTTAATCTCAATTTCCATGATAAATGTACGGCATAGACATGTCGTCATGCAAACATGTCCTCATAGACAAGCCATGTTTGTACACTGAAGACAAAAAATATACTTTAGGAGGAGAGGTTATCATGTGCATGCCTGAAACTGTATCTGTAGTCCAATTAGGTGCATTAACATAAAAGACAAGCTTCTCCCAACAATCACAATGAACTGTTAAGGACTACATCTGATTAAATTGAATATGAGAAGCTCAAAAACCATGATTGTGGGTTTTTCTTTTTCCATCACCCTTTCCAGCAGAGCAGTCTGCTGTTTAGGGGTTTCCTCTCACGTAGGCGTGCATGCCAGCGCTCTGATAGCCATCAACCGTCTGCACGTTCAGAAACGTTTTAATAGAAGACGTGAGGCAACACAAACTGATTAGGCCGCCTTTGTGAGCGCAGCGCTCTTTGAGAACAGCTTGGCGTTGTCAGGGCCCTAATCTTCATCCACACAGTCTGCGTTCTCTAACCGCAGGCCCTGCAGGCCTGCCCCGCCACACACATTAGCATATGTATGGACCCTCTGCTCCACAACCTCCACACAAAAGGCGGGCGGCCACGAGGGCCAGGTGGTAAGCAGTGGGATTTCTGCTCGCCTCGCCTGGAGGACAGGTGCAAGCAGCTTCACCTCCGTGCGGCGCTCAAATGAGAGGCCGCGGTGAACTTGTGCAGCGCTCCACAAAAGGAGGGACGAGTCTTTTGTCGGCTGCTTTCTGCTCGCCTCATGAAAGGAGCTTTGCCCGGGCGGACTGAGGAGGAAGTGGTCGCTCACGACCGCCGGGTTGGAGCGTCGCGGCGCTTCGTGTCAGCCTTCCAACGCAAACGTCTCAAACGCTCCCGTTTCATCATGCCAACATTTTCCAGGAGATAATCATCCAGCTGATTGGAAATATGTTCCAGAGCCTTTGCAGGAACTCTGTGATTAGTCGTGTTTACTTTGCTCACAGGCACTTCAAGAACTCCAGCACAGCCCTCCCTGCACTTCCTCAGCCCGGAGAACAAAGAGGAGGCAGGCGAGGAGAGCGGTTCACGGGATGAAGGCCATGGAAATGAGGCTTGCCGGTATTCATTCAGTCACATGAAAGGCGTTTGTTCACAGGAGGCGACCTCATCACCATCATGCATGTTCGGGTTTTTTCCTAGAGCAGATCGGTTTGTGGCTTTAAAACACAATCTGGAAAAATTCAACAGCTTGTAATTGAAAAAAATGTTTTTATGAACAGTCTTTCACTTTTGACTGCAAAAATAATCAATATGTTCATCTAAATTAGTAAATTCTGAAGTGAATGTTAAACTTAAGAGACCCATTCCAATGAAAATGGTGTTTTTAACACATTTTTGTTGCATTTTCTGATGATGGAGGACATATATACAGAAATTTAATCTTTATCTGCTGCAATTTAAAATCATTGCAGACGGAAAAAAAAGGCGGTTTAAAAAGATCGTATTTGTGGGCGGGCCACAAGCTACATGCCCCCTCCCCCGCTCATACTGCAAGCTAGACCAGTGTTTTTCAACCTTTTCTGAGCCACGGCACACTTTAACCTTAAATAAAATCCAAAAATGAAAAAAAAAGGAGAAACTCATAGTCTGTATTGATCTATAGCCCCTCTGCAATTTCACATGCATTTTTGAGATAATTGTTGCAGAAAAAGCTGGAAGCTGCAGCTGTTTTTATAAAAAATGCAATAAAAGTTAAGTGAGAAGATTTAAAAACTGTTTGAAGTGTGTTTGTTGGTTTCAAGACGTTTAACAACAGAGCTCCTTGTGCGCTGTCACTCTCACAACCCAATGCATCATGGGAGATGTAGTGCATTAAACGGCCAGCGGAGATCGCTTTTCGGAGCTTCATGGTTTTGTTCACTTGTTCCACGGTCTGATACCGGATTCTGTGGAAAGCTACACCGCGAAAGATGAGCTTTAGCTGGTATTTTTGTTAGAACTGAGCAACTTTACGAGCTAAATCGGGACAAGGAAGTGAAGACTTTAACCACTTCTGATTGGTCAGACTGATGACATGTGATTAAGCCTTCAAGAATGATTGGTGGAGACAGTTAAAGGGGCGGGACTTTTCCAAAATACAGCCGGAGCTGCAGCTGAATCGCGGTGCCGTCATTATTATCAAAATGTCTTTAATAAAATAAAATAAAATAAACGCAAAGAAAAAGTATTTTACGATCTTTTATATTCCTAACTCCTCAGTGTTTTATCAGGGCCTGTTTGGATGAACACAGAGCTGAAATCCTGGAGATGGGAAATGTTTTTAGATCAGTTAATGAGGGTAATTTCCCACGGCACACTTGACCATCTCCCACGGCACACTAGTGTGCCGCGGCACACTGGTTGAAAAACACTGAGCTAGACAGAGAGTGTGTAAACAGAAAGCTCTCACCAACGGGGAGGGGAGGGGTGTAACTGTTAATCAACTTGATTAATTGAATCCTACGATCCAACCTGATCCACCAGTCTAAGGCAAGTGGTTAATCAAATCGACCTAAACTATTATAAAACCGTTTTAAAATGAGATAAATCAAAATTAATCAATAGTGGAAAATACCATTTGGAATAAGAAACAGTAGGTTTACTGTACTAGAACATAAAAAGGACCTACAAAGCGGACAACACGCGTAAAACACTTTGAATTGAGGAAAGTCATGTGACCATCCAGTGTCTAGAATGTTCTAAGAATGTTCCCTTTGGATCCTTTGGATGTGAATGGATTTGACATTCATTCTAGTTTACTTGTTTGTTTGGATACATATTTCATTGACACTTGAAGAAATCCAAGGTCTGTGGTTCTACTTTATCCAGATGTTCCCTGGAAAGACATGAACAACTCCACTTTGTTGGATCTGTGCAGACACTCTTTCACCAGCTGGGTACACAAGTTCCCCAATGAAAGATCTCAAATTGATGATCCATCGTTACCACACAGAGAAGAACGATCCCTCTGAGATCTGTTTGATGAAATTCAGCGCGTTCACCTCTAATGACCTCACGACAGGAAGATTTCATCACATATGGAAGGAATATAGAAGCTTGGCTTATTAAAGAGAAAAGCTCCTCACACTTAAGCAAAACAAAGCTGCTTTTGATTAAATAACTTACTAAATTTGAAGTTAAAAAAAACAAAACACATTTCTCTCCCAACTCTTAGAAAATGTTTGTCGTCATGAAAGCATGTAGAAATTAACACACAACACGCGTGTTGCTGAGGTGGAAGGTGTGGCTGCTGCTTACCTGTGTAGCTTTATCCTTCATGCAGGAAGGGTACGGTCCATGGGAGTCTCTAGGCCACTGGCCAGTGAGGTACGGCCCTGTGATGGCGTCCAAGGAGGATGCCCTTCGGATGGCGCTGGAACTGCGCACCTGTAATTTGGACCTTTCTGTTGTAAGACAAAAAAAAATAAATGAAATAAAATAAAATGATGTGAAAGATGAAAAACAGGTTCAGGTTAAACTAACATTTAGCTGCTGAAAAGGACAAGCTACAAATAAATGAACAAAACCCAGCCAACCAATATTTTCAAATAAGCTAAACACAAACAGTTTATCTGGAAATGTACACATGTAGAGTTTCCAAAATTATATGTATTATATTTATTGGACAAAAATGCAGCAGAGTGTGGAGTTTTCTTTGTGGAGTCAGAGATAGCATGACATGGCAGATTTCCTCTAACATTTTTACAGAAAATATGTCCAAATAAAGTAAATTGCGGTGCGACTTTGTCGTTTGGAACTTCCAACTGGTTCATTATATTTATCCATCTTCCCTTTTCCCATGGCCTGGGTGAATAGTGGACTCTGATTGGCTGCAGCGTTTAAAAAGTGTTAATGGACACCTAAAAAGGAAGTTCCGGTCGCATAGCCTGAATGTTCTATATTACTGCGCTGGCCTAAACACCCGTTGGTAACCAGAAAATAGAAACGTGGAACTTAGATGGACAGACGTTCCACATGTTATCACGTCAGCTAAAAAGTACAAAAGGACGAGTGATTTTACAGGTGTGGGATAATGCCAGACAAGGAGTCCATTATCAGAAATTATACCATGGTCAGAGTCGGCGGCGGATTTTCCTATGGGCGATCGCCCAGGGCGTCATCTTGTAGGGGGCGTCCCCCAAAAATTAATTAATTTTAAAAAAATCGTTGCCAGTTTTTTTATCCACCGTAGTTTTCCTGAACTAGAGCCACCCACTTTCCGGTAAAGTTAAGGAAATTTGCTCTAGGGCGCCCCACTATCGTGTCAACGTGCTGCTGTCATGACAGTATTTCGCGCTGACGGCATAACAGGTAGAGGAAAAGCAGGTGGAGAGGCGGAGGAGGGGCTTAGACAGACGGAAAAGTCCATACAAGGTTGTGGATTTATTCATGCAACTGTGACAATGGGGGCGGGGCTAGCAGCTCAGACTCTTCCTGGAAGGGTTGGATCCTCACTTTGTGATGTCACAATGTGAGGACACGGCCGTTTTAGTGGGTTTGGAGGGGCTGGTGCTCAGAGATTAGGTTTTCAGAGGACTACTCAGAAATGCATGAGCAGATCAAAATACCTTTTTGGGTTTGTTTTTAACGATGAATGAACATTAGAATACACTTAAAAGCTCAAAAATCTGATTTTGCATAATGTAGGTCCTTTAACTCAAGTTTCAAATTTATCCCCCCCCCCCTTAAATCTTTAAAAACTCCATTAAGTTTACAATGAGTTTAAAACTTTTCAAATTGTATATGTTTTATAATAACTTTTTCAAATTTACAATGTAGTTTTTCATTCACTTTGAACTGACCCTAGTTTGACCCCAAAGAAACAATTAAAATGATTTTTAAAAATCCAACATGGTGGGACACCACCAGAGGCTGTAAATATTGGTTGCAAGAAACACAATGTAATACTCAATAATTAAAATCAACATTGAAAAAGTGAAGAATCCCGAGATCTTCAGTCTGCGGCAGGGTTTTAATCGAACCCCAACAGAGTCCGCACTTCCTCCTCTCTTCTCAACCCCTTTCTAAACTGTCAAGTATGAATGAAAAAGAAAGTCGAGTCGAGCCCTGAAGCAAATGCAAAAGATTGAGCTGCAGTATCTGATGTTCTGAGGGTGATCTGTTGAGACTTAAAGCAGTTAAGCTCACACCACCCACATACGAACTCATAAACAACCACCCTGCAACGCACATCAACACCGCCTGCCTTCCACGCAACATTCCTGCAGAGACACGCAGCACGGCGAGGCAAGAGGAAGGCAGCGTAATGACTGAAAACACGTGTAAACGTCTGCATCTAGCCTTCAAAGGATCCCGTTCGCATACATTCAAGGCAAGCTTGCAGACCATGTCTGAACAGGCTAAAGCCAGGGCCAACATCCACATGAGGCACCCCCTATTCCTGTGGAGCTACAGAGCCGTGCATTGTTGTTCTTTGTTCATAGAACGTATTGCCTAAGTAAGCTGACTGAGCTACAGTAAAAGTCCCTGAAGCACTGTAGACAAAGGAAGCAGGCTAAATTTCCATCAATATTGATCCAGGCCAAGCCAGTCCTCTCAGAACAAGGGTTGTGGGTTTTTTCCATCGTCGCCCCGCATGCCAGACCACAAAACCCTCCCAACAGGAAAAAAAGGAAACAGTTTTTCAAAGCACTTCAAGTGCTTTCCAGACAGATACGCACCAAAATGTTGGTAAAGGTTCATTTGAAGAGTCTTAGATTTCACTCAAGAGTTTCAGCTGCACAAAGTCTAAACATTTTCAGGGATAGGTGGTTTATTACCTGAAGGGCAAAAGACAGAAAATGTAGACACATGTGAACTAGATTTGTAACCACTGCTTTCCCACGGCATGGCTCGAGCAACACTGTTTTAAGGCCGTGTCACATGGCCAGTACGTACATTCTGCACGGAGGGAAATGATGTGAATAAACATGGAAAAAGTGAAAAAAGTTCTGGACTTAATGTGAAACTTTCACAGATGTATCGCTAACGAACCACGTTAAAAACACAGAAGTACGAAAAAACCACGCAAAGAACACGTAAACCAACGTAGAACATGAACCGAGCGTGATTATTGCGCTGTTTGTATGCAATTCATTAATGATTCGTGCATCAGTTACGTAAATTGAACATGACATGTGCGCCGTATACGCGAAATAAAAGTGAGACATTAGTGGTTCATGTGTGAAAGGTCTTTTAGACAAACGTAGAACGGTCGTCAAAAGACACAAATTTTTGTGTGCATCTCACAAAAAACACAAATTTCATAAGATTTATTTAAAAACGGCATTAATCTACATAAAATACCCATAAACTGCGTAATTCTAAAAATTTGGAACCACTAAAAACCGAATTCACGTAAAGACCCGTTGGCCGAAACCCTCGACAGACATCTGCGCAAACCGACGAACGCAAGAAACACTCATGGATGACGTACATCACGCACGGATCACGATAGACCAACATTTCATATGTAGATGTGCAAAATATACATTAGTGGCTGTGGGACCTGGCCTTGAGCAAAAATAAAAAAATATATTTCTTTATAGGAATATTAGATTTTTAAGCTCTGTCAAAATCTGGAAGGTTTTAAAAGTGAGACATGTCTACAATATTGTAAATGTGTTGATTAAATTAAAGTTTGAGTATCTAGTAGTAAGGATTCATTAATTTTCTAAATTTCTGATAAACTTTGGAACCATTTCTGCTACTACAAAGAATAGGAGAAGAAAAAGTCACCTCTGAAGGGAATTATTTGCTGTCAATAAAACCTGGAAGAGTTATAAAGCCGTTTCAAAGGTTTTGGAGTTCATCCCTCCACAGCGAGATGGTTACTCATAAGCAGAGAACATTTGAGGAAATGCTGATTCACGGGCTGGAAATCCATACAAGTTGAACCCAAAGTCACGTCTCCGATAAGCTATAAAAATTCTAACAGGCGAGGCCCTTTGACTGTATATGAGAAATGGACTGAGTGACTCCTCCCCCTGGCATTCCAAGTAGGAAGTGGCTCCAAGAATCCCAAATCCCATAGACTTCGATAGAGAAATCAACAGCTGTCAGAATCACCGTTCTAGCTCTGTTACCTTTTTTAACATCTTCTTGATAATCCTCTATTTTTCCCCAGAATTTTTTTTGTAGTTTAAGTTACTTGAGTTATAAACTGGTGGAGCCAGCTTGCCTCTGCGTCCAATGTTCAAAATCTTTGACAGATTTTGTATAGCACACTTTAAACGGTGGCGGTGTGGTCTTCCAACACGTTCGACCCTGATTGGTGAGTGGTTGCCATAGAAGCGACGACTCAGACCAATCACTGCTCAATGACGTTGTCTGGCTCAAACATGGCTGCGAAAAAAAAAGGTAACTGAATTGACTTGATTTGGTTGGAGCCGGGACGACGTCAGACTGACTCAGTCCAGTTCTCATTTAGGCAAGGCAAGGCAAGTTTATTTGTATAGCACAATTCGTACACAAAGTAATTAAAGGTGCTTCACAAAACAGTAAAATGCATTAAAGTGTGGATGCCATGCTTTGAACAACTTTGTCAAATAAAAAAGCCCTTTAAACGCTGATTCTATTGATACCAATAGTTTGCGTCGAAAAAAATCCGAAGCATATGAAAAATAGACATCTTTCGAAGGAATCAGAGATTTGGATCTGCCGCTAGAGCGCAGGCTGGAAGTGAACCCGATATGACCTGTGACGTCACGAAAGGGAGTTGCCTTTCGCAGTTGCTTAGGACAGCATGTGAACAAAACAGGTAGTCTTCGTTTCTCTCGTGTTTAAATCTGTTAATCATCAACATGCCAAGTCGTTGTGTGGCAGCTGGATGTAGCAATACATCTAGTGAAAGTGTATCTGTGTATAAAATTCCCAAAACAAGAAACGCTGCTGAAAAGGGGAAAATTTAAGAAGGTGGACGGCGAAGGATTTTTCCCTCCAGATCTGCAGGAGAGAAGTCTGCGTTTTCGAAGGGACAAAAACCGGGACACAAACGAAGAATTTTGAACGGAGAGTTGGGAGGAGGATCTTGGCTTCTGAGTCGAGGAAAGGCGGGTGAGCTGGAAGCGAGCGAGCCGTTTTCTGGGTCGGACAGGACGGCGCTGGAGTCGGGAGCGGAGGCTGCTAAGCTAGGCTAGTGTGCATCACGATGGATCACATTGAGGCGAAGTAGTCGTGTTTTCTGTTGTCCTTGGATCCAACTGGAGTATTTCAACGCACTCAATGTTTTGCAAGAGAAGCAACAGGCCTGCAACGTTTTTTTTTCTTTTGCTTTTGAGGTGCCGGTACCGTGAGTAAACTGAACTGTGTGTGTGTGTGTGAGCGCGCACGAGAAAAGGTTTCAAACTGGTTCAAACAGGTAAAACTGTTAATGTTCCACAGTTGTTAATGGTATACAGTGACTTTGTTAACTAAAGAGTAGTAATATCTGGGAAACTTTTATTATTTTGTGACATTTATTTTGTAAATTGGGTTGAAAACCAGTGTTTACCTTTGTTTAGATTAGGCCAAAAGGGGACATTTTGAGTATATTTTAGGGTAAGTGGAGTAATTTAATTTTATACATTTTTTAGACTTACTGGAGTCTAGCCGAATCTTCATGCTGGCTATCGTCATCGGCATCACTAGACCTACTACTTTCTGCTATACTATATCCTCCTCACTTTCGCAAAAGGGTTCGAATCGATACGGTTGCAAAAGTGACTCATCATCATGATAATCTCCGCAACTTTCCTCTTCATCTTTCTGTTCATCTGATGATAAATCGCTAATAGAGACGGTAGCATCACTCTGTGCTTCGCTATCGGTGCTAGCCATGTTGTCTGCCTTGTCTTCCTTTCGTTACGTCACAAACAGGGCGGCGCGAATTCGGCGGAATGCGTGAAGCCGGCGGCCGTCCTCGTTGTTTATATTGCGTTTTTCGCTATTTATTCTTTTTCGAAAAATATTAAAAACAATCGCAACATGAAATAGAGACTATTTACTATATTTTGGCTTATTAAAATGGACCATGTCACCCACACTTTAAAATCACAATACATCATAGAAATAAACAACGTAAAATTTACTTTAAAAGAAAAAATTTGAAAATTGATTTAAAAATAAAGGAAAGAAAGGAAAGAAAAGTGCAGATAGGACCTTTCAGTCATATACACGGCTAAACATTTCTGTTTAGCCGTGATTTACAGTCCAAGATTCCATCAAGCCATAAAATTAATGGCAAATGTATCGACTCGTATTGGACATCTGCATCTTAACTACTTTGTTTATCATTTATCTGTACTTCTGACTTAGATATATACAGGTAAAGTTGGAGTTATGTTATTACACAATTTCCCAGGATGCCCGTCTTATTTCCATATTAGACACTTTCATCAACTATAATCTCAACACAACGGTACATCTGCAAATCCACTGATGTCTACGAATCCAGGATTCAGACAGACACGAACAGGAAGTCGGAGAAGAAAACTCGCCTGCTGCAAAATAAACTAGAGATGGACTGGTATTTGAGACCAAAACACCCGATCCTTTGATGAAAATGTAACACAACGATTCTCATATTTAGGACCTTAAAGGAAATTTATGATTTCAAAGAAACATTTTTTCACCATCCAATTAAAAGGAAGGTAGAGTGTGAGGTGGAGCCTTTTTTTGGTGACAACTATTAACATGAAAAGTATAAATTATGCCAGTAATCACATTTGTTTTGCATGATCTGCCACCTGATTGGATTTGTACAGCTGCCCCCAGGCTGGGCAGGAAGCGACTTGTTAATATTAGTCATTAAATCAGATCAACATGTTACACAACAAGCAAACCGCTTCATATTAATTTAAGGAAATTCTCCTGAAAACGAGGAGCAACGCCTCTGACTGCGTATGCGGACAGAAAACCACATCTACAGCAGACGTAGATGCATTTTCAGATTTGCTCTTACTCTGCAGTTCTAAAGGGTCACAATGAAGCGCAGCTGTTTCAGCACAACAGGCAGACCTTCATTGTTGGGGCGGTAAGAGGACGATGATGGTGGGTCTAAAAAGTCACCACATGCAGAGTAATCCCTTTGACGTCTTCACAGAGGAAGCCTCTGAGCCACCTGAGGACAGTGCGGCTCTTCACTGCGGTCCCAGTGCATCATGGGAGAACTATACAATACATTACACAAAAGATCTTCATAAAGATGCAGCAACGAGAAATAAATATTGTTCAAAATGTCTTATTGGATGATGCGTATCTGAACCATTGAGTCACAACAATGTTGCATCAATGCATGTTTGGACAGCGAGGTCAAACCAACGAAGGACGGTCAAGTCTCCATCATCACAACTGACACGGGACACTGGTCTGGGTTAAAGGAGAACCTGGGGTATGTGCGGCATGCTGCCGGGGCGGAAAATCAACACCCAAAAGGCAGAAACACACACACACACATACACAGACAGACAGGTGAACCTGGTGGAGGTTAGGGTTAGTCGAGGGGGACGCTCCATTTCTCGCATGGCGAGCTGGTCAAGTGGAAGTCATCTCATTCAAAGAATCGAGGAATGTGGGGAATGTCCTAAACACAAAACTCCAAACTCAACGCCACAGTAGCCACCATGCTACGACAAGATGAGTCAACCATGTCGGTCGCAGCTAATGTTTTAGCCACAAATATCCTTACGGGTGGATACGGGCTTGTCTGCTAGTAAAAATTGGTCAAACCCATACGACCCGGACACAAAAAAATCAAGTCTGTAGACTGTTCAATGAACCCGTAGAGATGAAGTGTTCATGCACATGTTATTATTCTACAGGTCATAGTGAACACTTGTACAACACGTACAGATACTGCAGTTTTCAACTTAGTGCTGTTCACGTGATAGCCGTTTATGGGTTAGACAGAGTGTAGTTTGAGCGGACGTCCTACAGGCACTTATGGATCACGTGCACACCCCGTGCATACGGTCAGTAAGGAGCCAGTACTCACACCTTACCGACGACTAGAGGGCGGCGTAAGGACGCTGTACGACAGCATCACACGTACGTCATAAGTGTGTGTAACCTCCATAATCGTTACAAATACTTCATGATACACTTACCACACGTACCACAATGGTACGTTCCATTCCATTTATATGACGTCCCTTGAGGAGGCGGTTCCAGCCTCAAGGGAACTGCAAGACAAACCTGAGCTCCCCTTAAGATACGTCCGCTCCTCTCTACAGCCCTCCGTGGGCACAGGACAACCCCGAAAACCCACAGCCTAAGCACCACGGCTTAAAGTCATTTGGTCCACAAGAAACAAAGATGTGCTTTGCTGAAAGCACTATAGTTTTGCTCAAAGTCTTTGAAGCCCTAAACACAGAGAAGCTGCACAGTTTGCCTCATTCCAGGTCAGCGGGTTTGCTGAGGAGGCTAATTCTCAAAAAACTCACAGAATCAGAGAGCCCAGAGCAGCTTAAACATAAAAACCTGAATTTTGTTGTTCAGATGTTTTAGGTGCAGCCAGATCACTGACAGTTAAGGTGAGAATATCCATGCATGCAACAATCGCTGCCAAAAATAGACTTACAGGCTTACACGGTCCTCTTTAGGTTCCGTTTATGCTTGAACCTTCTCTAATTTAATATCAATTTTTGGAAATAAAAATGACTGATTCATAGTTAACACATTGTTCAAACTAAACAAAGGTGGACCGTGTCAATTCTTATAGTAAAGCTTGCATGTGTCTGACTATGATGAATCTTTTCTGCATTTTCAAATGAAGTTCAACTCACTTTACAAAACTTTTGTGACATTATAAACAGCAGTAAGTTTTTATAACCGTTTATTCACAGATGTTATGGTTGACTTTTGAGGATTTGCCTTAGTAAAGGGAAAAACTCTCCTCTCCACAGAGGTGCAGCGGTAGTATATAAAGATGTCTCTGCGTTTATGTTTTTATATCAGTTCCAAAGAGGCACCAGCCTCCTCGACCATCATGATAAGCTTCCCTCACATGGTCTCAGACTAAGGAACTCCTGACTTTCTCACTGCCGTTTGTGCAATCCCAAAACAGACAAAAGTCCCCAATGAACAGAAGGACAGTTGGTCCACATCACCATGACCAAAGTCAAGATGGAGGAAAGCCTAAACAGATAGAATGTGAGGGGTGAAAGGTCACATTTGAGCCAGAATGACAAACAAGAGCTCATTCTTTTTTAAAGTTACAGCACACCTTGTCACACGTGGTGTTTCCTGCCTCGCGCAGGTAAAGAGGCTGTTTTACCTTTGGGAACTGGAGAGTCTGGGGGGCAGGACGCCTCTCTGTTTTCGGGGGACAGGCTTTGTTTCACGCCCCCGGCGCCGAGCTGTGGACTCGCGGTGGGGCTCGAGCCGCGGCTGTTCGTGGCTCCTCCGTGCAGAGTCTGCGACCGGGTCGGACTGCACTGACCCGCGCGCAGGAGCTGGTAGGGCACGGTGGCGCGGATGGGGTGCAGGCGGCAGCTGCTGCTGCCGCCGGGGGAGCCGGCATTGCTCCGCCTCACCCGCGGCTGCTGAAGCGAGTTAGTGGGAGCGGACATGCCGCTTTTGGCCCAGCTATCGCTCCGAGGAACGCGTCCTGGCGAAGCGGCGGCTGCTCTGTAGGAAGAGAGGGCTGGGGGCGGCAAGATAAACATTAGCCTGTTAGCCAAAAACGTTAGCTTCTAAAATAAAATAAAAAACACCACTCAACTCGTACTTTTAGCGTTAAAGTTCATAACACCTAACACTTTAAGGCACACTTACCTACAGAAAACGAAAACGTGCCGTAACGAACTAAGAAAATAACTTTAAAACGAGTTTAAAGTAGTTATCTCTGTTGTTCGGTTCTTAGGTGTTCCCCATCCTGTCCACTCACTCTAAATGACAGTTGTTCCGTCCAGGCTACTGGCTGATGCCTGTAGGCGGGGCTTAGTCGGTTTAAGCTCAAGCTGTGATTGGACAGTACCCGGGTACAGTAAGACGTCTGATTGGTCAACGTCGCTCCACTAGACACACAGTAAACCAATCAAAACCGGTAGTTCTTTGTAAGCGTGTTGTGGAGAAAAGAAAGAAAAAAAAAACTCAGAATTTTATATACTTCTGAATTTCATGGTTTTGATTCATTGACGTTTTGTAACTACTTTATTAAAAAAAGAAAGAAAGGCGTCTTAATTAGATGCATACATACAAGTGAAAAAGTCCGATTTTGTCAACAATGACCCCAGGGGCGCAACTACCTAATTTCATAGTCTGCGGCCACGTACCCCCCCCCCTCCTAAAGCCATCTAAACATCCACACAACACCGTTATTGTTTAAATGTATGAATCTCTTTACTTCTTATCTGATTATGGATTTGACCCAGCAGAACATTTTTGTGAGCCTTTTCAACCGTGTATTTCCTCAATGATTCCCCAAATTTGTGTGTTGAAGGCCATTTAGAAGGATCTTCTGAGTGATGCTTTGCCCCAGCCCTCTCCTCTGTACCTCTCTGTTGGGACTGACTTGTCATGGAGGTCTGCACTTGTTTTCCCAAAATAAGTGAACAGGTGGTCAGCAGAAGTTCAAACCAGAATGAGCGTCTAGGTTTTTGTGGCTTTAATAGTTTAATGATTCCTCCCTGAAGTCATCTCTGCTCTCTTTTCTATCAGATGCATCACCAACCTCATGTCTGTCTCCTTCACCTCTTGCCTGTGTTCTTCTCAATCATACGGCCAAGCAACAATTATTTCATGTTTTAAATAAATTAAATTGCTAATGCATTTTTTTAAAAGAACAATGACTGACTTTGTATGAACTGGCTTTGCCCTGAACGTCCACCATCAGACCAGCCTGTTTCTTTCCTCCATCTGTCCTGATTCTCTCTTTTCTCGTTTTTCTCTCCATCCTCACAGCTGTGTGATATAAACTTTGTGTTAGGAAGATTTTCAAAGATTAAAAAGACTAAATGTAAGAATAGAAAGATTTTATATTTTAAATTATATTTGTGTTGGATATCACTTAGTGGTGTATTAGAATAGAATGTATTTCTTTGTTGTTGTCAAACATTTTCAAATGTTCCACAAAAATCCAAAATGTCGTTCAGCCAAAGTGATCTTAAAAGCAAAAGCCTGTAAACTAAATAGTCACTAAAAAAAAAAATTATCCAAACTTTTAACATAAAAAGAAACAAAAACACCATCTAACCCCTCATCACACACACATTGGAGCGGCTTTTATCATCATTTAATGTTGTTTCAGTCAAAGAATAAAAACTTTTTCTGTGTTTTGGTACATCTAGTTAAAGAAATTATTTGTCTCTCTGAAACAATATCAGTAAAATCAAGCTCCTTTATTTTCTCTTCATGATCAGTGATGCTGTAAATCCTGCTCAGTACACTGGAAGACACTTGTGACCATAGTAGCTTTAGCCTGAATGGGTCCAAGCCTGTTTTTGTCACAGCTATATAACGTACCGGCTGTCTCTCAACCATTTAGAGAAACTTTTCTTCATTCTCACCACATCTTTGTCCCTCTTGGGTTTTCCGTTTTGAGCCCCAGATTGTTTTTTTTCTTTTGCCTTTCCATTTAAAGCGCGCCGACATCCGATGATCACACAACTCAAATAAAAACACGTTCGCTCTCTGTTCAAGACCAGAGTATCAGTTACGTGTTTCTGTTACTCATCATGATCATATCCTGTAAATTTATGTCCACAAACAGCTGTGAAATCAAAAAATATGGACTTTAAATAATTTTCACCACTTCAGTCTGGCGCCTCCTTCGGTGCCCCTATGTGACCCATGTGCTGCATACCCACTTTCTGTGCCCCTGAATGAACCACACAAACACGTAAAGCTTGAATTAAATAAGTAATATCATTACTAAATGCTAAAAAAAAAAGGAAGTTTCTGTTTCATATCCAGCATTTGAAAGTCATCAGATTAAAATAACATTTGGGGTAAAACTTTGAGTTGGGTATTTCTGATTTTTACGGATTTTGTTCTTTGCGTTTTTATTTCTTTTATAATAATTACGGTATTTTATAAGCAAAGATTCAGACAGTCGAAGGTCTTAAAGAACAATTCATGCTCATAAGTTAGATAAAGTAGTTTTTCTCCCACAGAAGACTGATAAGTGTTTCAATAAAACACAGATTCTTTCATCCTCTCTGCTTTCTAAAGAAAATATCCCATTGGAGATTCCCAACACAACTGTGTGAACTCACAGAAAGACAGTCTTTGAGCAGCTCCCCAATTTGTCAGTATGGATTTATTTAAAAGGCAAACACAGGATAAACTAAAAGGATGACATTTCTTTGCCTCCCCTCTTTTAGGACGCCACACAGCTCGCCTCTTTTGTCAAAAATGCTTCACAAATGGGTCCATGAAACCTCCCTGGTGAATGCTGCATACAGTAGGTCCTGCACCCCCCACCCCCCCTGGTCTCCCACCTCCCCTGCTCCATGACTAAGTGATTTAGCCGTTTCTGGTGGGGGCCGGCCCTCATTTACAATGCAGCCCCCGCTAAAGAATTCTCATTTTCAGTGTGGTTTACACAGACGGTGCCCGTCCCGGCGTTCAAGTGCGGTAAGCACGGCTCTCGGGGGCCGTTTGGGCATCGACACGGAGCAAAGAAAGAGGAGGCCAGTCTGTAAATATGCAGGGGGGGGGGCTTTCTGACCCCCCTCTCCTAGTCTGTTCCGGCAGCTGAGCTCCTTTCTGAAGGAAACAATCTGGAGGGTCTTGTCGGGTTGCCGAGCAGCTGCTGTTTTCTGGGCAGCGTCTTTCATGGACCACAGGCCCGCCCTCCCACTCTCCTCCCCACCGACCCAGAGCTTCTCTAATTCCTCATCCTCTCCCCCCCAAAAGCAGAAAAAAAAAGAAAAAGCTCCTCGCCCCTTTGGGAGCCAGAACAGACGGTCATTTCTGACGAGGCTTTCGTGAGGTATGTGATCTTCTCAAACATTAAATAGCATTTAAAACACAACCGACACATTTTCACACATTGGCACCTGTAAATCACACCTCTACGACACACACAGGTGAACGCTTGATGACTAGAAACCCAGATTCCTGATTCGGAGGCTGATTACACAGCAGAGCCTCACATTTGTCCTGAGTGACTTTGATTAGTAGAGCAGCGAGTTAAGATTTGCTCCCTTTCTGCCTTTAATTCGGTTAGTGGCCCTCTCCTCCTCCTCCTCCACTCTTATTTCATGACATTCATTAGATTATTACTGAGCAGCATCTCCATTCACCTCCAGAGGAGGACTCTGCTGATGCTCAGCTGCCGGTGTGGCAGCGGCGGCGGCGGCAGCGGTGAACCTGCCCCCTGGCTCCGGGCTGGTGCTTGGCCTCCATCAGCTGCTGTCTGAAGGCACCAGGTTTCCCGTGGTGTCCAGCTGCATGCATTTGCAGGTGCAGGCCGACACCGGGCACTCTGTGTGGTCTCTGAAACAGATACGCGGAGGTCAGAGTGAGCTGGAGGAACGGCGTCTGAAACGTCTCGTCCTGAACGACGGCGTGGATGTGATTTCACACAGACATGTGCTGCTCTGTGAGGGAACATTTCTGGAGCCGTTTGCGCTGCAGGCGTTTGCAGTGGAAAAGCTCAATTCTTATAAACATCCAAACTGGAATTTAAAGTCCCACTCCGATCAGCATCAGATGTATTTTCAAAGCGTTCCTCGTGGTCTTCAAATTATCATCATGTCATTTTTACCCAAAAGTCTAAATAAACCTGTGTTGTTGTTTTTTGGACATAGTTTCTGCAGGAGTTAATCAGCCTTCCTCTATTTCCCCTCATGCCTTTGTTTCAACTCTTCCCTGCTAGCTTACAGCCCCTCACACCCCCCCCCTAACATTATCAGTGCAACAGAAATGGCAGCAATATCAGATCCATCCAGCTGCACAGTTCTGATCCAGATTCCAGCTCAGACCAGGAAAACAAAGACGATCACGGATCCGTCGGTCTGCAGGCGGATGCATCAGAATGGAGCGGGGCAGGGAGCTTGAGGCCCGCCAACCTAAGCCTCAACTCAAACGGCATGTTTTCATCTGCTCCTGATTCCCAACGATTTGAGAAAAGAAAAACACAAATGCAGTTTTAATGTGTTCTTCATCATTAGTAAAACATAAAAAAAAAACGTAAAAAAAGACAATTTTCATCGGAGTGGGTCTTTAATGTGTTTTTAAATCTTGGGTTAATTTTATGCATCTTGGGGGGGAAGTTGGGACAGCTGAAGTAACAGGACCGGGCGATGGTTTCTTTTGGATCAGTCTGAGAGTGAAAGAGATTCAAAGGTTTGAGTGAAGCTGAAAAAAGTAATGGGGGTCTATCAAGGTGCTTCCACACTGGCTTGTTTGGTCCACAAAGTCTGTTCATCTGACCTGGGGTGTCAGATGAATGATGATGATGATTTTGAGCAACTTGATTAACATGTAACTTATGTATTTGAAGCACAGGCAAAAGTTTACTGATGTGAACATCTGTGCACAAATATCACGTCAGATTCGAACGGCTTCATTGAAATAAACATCAGATCAGCTTCCATGCAAATAAAATCTAACCAAAGAGGTGAAAAAGCTTTGGGCTCGGATTGTAGCATTGATTGTATATGACAACTGGACTGAGTGGCCCCTCCCCCCTGGCGTTCCAAACAGGAAGTGGCTCCAATAAGCCAAAATCCCATAGACCCCTATGGAGAAATAAACAGCTATAATTTAGTCATTCTTTTGGTCAAAATAGCCATTATTGCTCGGATATCTTTTTTTTGATAATCCTCATTTTTTTCATATTTATTCTGTAGGTGGAGCTTGTTGGCGCCCACGTTCAACGTTCAAAACGTTTGACAGATTTCGTGTGGCCTGCTTTAAAGTAGTAGGGGTGTGGCCTTCCACCAAACTCAGAGTGTCAGGAGAGGTTGCCACAGAAACCTCGACTCAGACCGACTCAGACAAATCACTGGTAACCAACAAAGTGGGGCTCCAAGCATGGCGGCTTATGTATCATGAAAAAATGGCGGCTAAATTGGCTTCATCTGGCTGTAGCCAGATGTGTGTGGGGGGGGTGAAGGACTATAAGCTAGTGGAAGAGAGTATAAACAGAGAGCTCTCCGAGCCAAGACCCGCCCCCCAACTCAAACACATCTCCGATGAACTCCTGCCGCTCTGCAGAAACTACGTCCCGGAAAACGTTTTTATATTTTGGCTAAAAACGGCATAATCTTTATGAAAAGACACTGGGATGCTTTGAAAACAGACCAGAAGATGATCGGAGTGGAACTTTAAATAAGGGGCAGAAAAGATTATTTTCAGTCTCCGAAAACAAATAAAAATGAAAAACTTGGCGGAGTTGTATTTGTGATAAAGAGATTATCGTTGCTTATTTTAGTGGGTTTTATATGATGGCAATAAAGAATTGAATCTGATCTAATCTAATCTAATGCACCTTACACAACCAACAAGGTGAGGAATCCTGTTAACTTTAACAAACCCATGAAACTGGAGGATAGAGCTTCACATTTGTTTTCTGTAGAAAAGGGAGGATCTGACTGTGAATCTCTCAGAACGAGGATTACAGTATTTGTACCACTTCTGTGTAACGCGTGGAGTCAAGGCGACGGCAGCATTATCTCCAGCAAACACAAGCGTTTCGTGAGCAGATGGCGGAGCGGCGTTTGGATCCCACGGCGTTCCTACCTGAACCAGCTGAGCATGTGGCCGGCGTGGCCACCGTGCCGACAGTTGTGACACCAGGTGAACCAGTTGTTGAACTTGGCGAGTTTGTTCTCCCTCGTCAAATCTGCTTTCTCTTCTGACTTTCCGGCTCCTGAAGAGAAGAACAAGGCTTTAGTTTGCAGAGTAACGGTGGATCAGGAGACTTTTCCAGAAAAGCTGCATGACAGAGAGAGATGACAGAGGAGGTGCTATGGTGATGCGGGCCGGTGTAGGTACCAAAACTGTTCGGCCTGCAGTAAGTGATGATGATTGGATTGGCCGTTCGTTGGTCCGATGACGTGTAAGATAGTGATCTATCCGGCCAGATTATGGTACAACTGTAGAAAATTATGAGTTCTGTCGTAATCCTGTATGGATTATAGTTTTTTTTTTATCCATACAGGCAGTGCTTTATTATAGGCAGAACGGAGCCAGAAGAAGGGTTAGGATTAGGTTCATGCCCGCTAACAACATTTAGCTATGGATAAACCTAAACTGGAATAACCATCAGCCTTTATTTTGTCTGGACCCGACTGGAAACACAAATTCACATGATTGTTTGCACGGTTTCTCAGGACTGTTCATTCAAAAGCAGCCTCCTCTAGCGCACACCGTCCCAAAGCCGCTCCTCTGCTTGGAGATTCAAATCTCCCGGGAGACACGGTTCTCCTGAGTGCGGCAGCTCGCTCAAGCAGGTACGAGACCGGCTGCTCTGCTCGGTTCATTCTAACAAAAAAATGTCTCTACAAAAACTTATGTCGGACACACTTATGGGGGAAAAGGACTTTAGGTTACGAAAGGAAATGTCAAATGAAAATATGTAGCAACCGAGCAGATCTCGACGCTACGTTGTTGGGTTTTTGTAGCGTGACGTCATCATTAGCGTCAGGCCCCCGAGCACTTATTGCAGGCCGAACAGTTGTGGTACCTACACCCGTCTCTGCTGCACATCCCCACCTGGACAGTTGGAAACAGGCGTGCCCATGTTCATGAGGCAGAGGGCGCAGCGGGGCAGAGGTTTCCTGCACCCGGGGCAGCTGGTGACTTTGGACTTGGTGGGCGAGCCGCTGACCCCGTACTGGCTGAAGCCCCGGCCCTGATGAGGCAAGGCGGAGCAGCTGTAGGAGATGGACTTCCCGCAGAAGTTGCAGCTCACGAACACCTGCCAGGAGCAAACAAAGGTCGGCTGATAAGATTCAAACCAAACAAGCTCACCAGATGTCTGCATGTTTAAGGACATAGATTAAGCTGCAACAAGCACAACACACAGTACTGGAATGAGTCTATTTACAGCAGCAAATGCTGCTAATGAAGCATAAAAGTGGATCAAATGTTGGTGTTCTTAAGAAATGAACAGAAGTCAAGTGTATTTACAGTCTGGGGAGAAGACCTTGAATTTGTGAGGCCTTGCAGAACCACATTTCATGTTTGGACAAACAGTTTTATCGTCGTTTTAGGCATGACACAACAACTGCTCAAAACCTGTTTGAAACATTATCGTTACTGCAGATTTGACACGTGCACAACACTTGCAAAAGAGCAAAGCTCTCAAGTAACAGAAGTTATAGTGAAAATGATAAATGCCTGAAGAGGAGCTTGAAAATGTAACCTTTTGTAGAAACACGAGAGACAAAAGCACAGAGATGTTGTCTTTCTATGCTGATGATGTTATTTTATTACAAAAGGCGAATGCCAAAAACAAAAACTTACATAAATCTAAGATTTGGGTCAATGCCATGCAAAACAATGTAACCCAGCAGAAAAGATTTCTAAAAATCCATATAATGCCATAAAAGTTATTCAAGAAAAGCTAAAGTGGATTCTTCTGCTAAAATAAAAGGATATCTTGTTAAAGTGAATTTGGAAATAAAAAAGTAGCTGAAGAAAACCTGAACAGAGATAAATGATGTGAATTTCACATCCTACACGTTTATTTGTGTTTTCTAAAATGCTGAAAATGCTAAACTACATGCTGATAATGAAAGAAAGCAAGAATAGAGAACACAAAAGTAGTTTTAGAACAAACAAAAATGCTTCAAAAGCAGGAAAAAAAAGAGTTCAAAAAGTCCAAAAGCAAAAGAATCTGAATGCTTCGACAACATCATGGAGTGTGTGGTTTGACACCCTTACAAGTAATTAAGAAGAGAAGGAGGACTCCATCCCATAATAGTGGATCACCTGTGCGAGGGGCTTGGAGCTGGGGTCCAGCTTGCCTCTGAGGATGTCAAACTCGGCCCGTTTGTGCCAGAACCTCCAGGCGTCCAGCAGGTTGCGGTAGTTTTCGATCCAGCACTGGACTCTGGGATCCTTCAACACCTCGCCTGGAGAACCCTGCGAGGACAGGCCGTTAATGGCTTCCATTCAGCTTTGAACGTGAAGGCGGCCCCGCCCTGAAGACGCGTGGGAGGCGCTCAAAGGGCTTCATCAGCTTTCATTCATTCGACACAATGGCGCTCTTACGGGAGCTTCCAGCGTTTTTCAGCAAAAAGCAACTGGTCCAAACACAATCCCGTCTGGAGGAACTTCCTCTGTCGGGGAACGATCGCTTCACCGCTTTCTGACGAGAAAACGGTTGAGCTGGAAAAACTAGGACTGTAAAAATCAGACGTGGACCGTCTTCTGCGGTCAAACAGACTGAACAGTCATCAAAGCAAACTGGAAACTGCAGACAGTTGTTGGGGTTTCCATTAACGACTGGGATAAACCAATGTCTGCACATAACAATGGAGGCGTCCTCCACTGGTTGGAAATCAGCTGGTTTTCAGCGTTTGTACTCGTCCCTCTTCAGTGAACCATCAACCAAATCAGAGGACTGGACTGAGTGAGATGGGGTGACATCATCCAACCAAACTCAGTCGCCATTTTACCTCAAAAAGGACGCCGCCATGTTAGGGCCAGACGTTATCAGTAAGGCAGTAATTGGACTCCACACTCTGAGCTTGTTGGGAGCACCTACTTTTATTGAGGCGTCTGATTGGCCAGTTTATATCTTGAATAACTTGATTTACAGAAAAATATCATGGATTATCAAGAAGATGTTAATATAAAGGTATCAGATCCAGAATGGTTCTGCTGACCAATAGAATGAGTAACAGCTGTTTATCTCTCTGTAGAAGTCTGTGGGATTTAGGCTTCTTGGAGCTACTTCCTGTTTGGAAGGCCAGGGGGGAGGGGTTACTCAGTCCAGTTCTCATATACAGTCAATGCAGTGAATGCAAGATTTCTTTTTTTTTTAATTATCAAAAAGGAAGAAGAAGAAAAACAATAACTGGGTAATTTTCAAACAGAGATTTGGACGCTCACCTGAAGACTGAAAGAAACGGCTTGACAGAATAATTTATCTGGAAACCAAAGATGTTAAAAGAAAAGGGCTTTTTGGAACCAAACTTTTCCTTGTTTTTTAAGAATTTACATTAAAGTGAATGGGGATAGTCATGCTTGTGTAATGAGCCCTCCCTGTGGTCACACGAGGAACTGACACGGTTCCATAAATGAGCCAAAAGTAGCATAAACTTTGTGCATTTTAGTTAAAAAACGGTAATGAATAAGAAAACTGGAAAACATCTCACTAACTGCTCTCTGAATTCACTGGCGATTCTTCCAGTCACATCAGCTGTTTACAAAAATGTAGGAATGAAACGACCCCCCCCCCCCAATTATTATAGTTTTCGACAATGAGGTTGAAAAATGTTTTTGGTTTGAGCTCAAATCTTCAAGTAAAAAAAGAAAAAATGACATTTACTTCCTGCAATTAATTTTTTTAGACAGTTTCAGGTTCATTGTGCAAATATCTTGTAATATAATAAAAATTTCTGTGAAAAAGAAGCTGGAGTTATACTAAAAAGAACAACATTTCTAAAGATAGTAAAAAATACTCAAAAGGCCCAGACTACTAAGGGTTAAAGTGTGAAACCAGCAACAATATTCTTAAGTTAAACTGAATTTTTCTTCTTTTTTTCTGTGTGCAATAAAGCAGAATTTATCCCCAATCTCAGTAAACTGAACAGGATTACATATTTTTGGCGTTTTTCTTTTTTTCCAATAAAACAATCAAAGATCTGCTGAACTAGTTCGATGGAACTATAAGGACAAAAATGGTTTTATTGAGCTCTTTTTGCCTCGGACTACCTTCAACATGCAGAAGCTGGCAGTCTGGACGTCTCCAGTGATGTCCACATAGCTCTCCATCAGATCCACCCCGTCTTTAGTCAACCCCGTCAGGAGAATGCCCTCCAGGTTTCCGGCGTCCTTCATCTCGGCGGTCAGCTTCTCAATGTATCGTGGAAGCTGCCGGGATTCACCGCAAAGAGAGCGTTTTCCAGAACGTGAAGCACGGATGCTCGACTGTCTGCGGCGTGAACTCACCTGAGCGTCGCTGAGGAACATGCAGGCGAAGGCGACTCTGTCTCTCACAGCAATGCTGCTCTCGTACTGACACAGAGACGCAAAAGCATGTCCGGAGGGACGGAGAGGAACACGATGTCACCAAACAGTCAATGAGAAAGCCAAATGAAAAGAGAATGTATGTAAGGATCAATACCAGCACGGCATCGTAGGCCCCGGGCTCGCTGGTGAGGAAGGCAAACATGATGCAGAGGTAGGGGTTCTTCAGCTGCAGCCTCAGGGAGCTGCACATCTCCCTCCACAGGGACGCCTTCTCATCCGTGTAGCCCGACAGAGCCATGGCAACCACGTTCAGGTTCAGGTCACCTGCAGGTGAAGAACTCAACTCAAAATGAGGGAAAATGAAGCATTTAAAAAAATAAAAGCTGTCTAGTTGTCATTTTTATTCACCGTTTTGTATTTGCAAACCAAAAGCGATGAAGAATCTCCAAACGTAGATCCGGTCTTTGGATTTTGAGGAACCTTTCCGGTTTCTGCTGACATCATATTATCTTCAAACACCCTTTTAGTCTGAGCTTCAAAGTTTTCCTCATTAATGTTTTGTTCACTTTTGCAAATTTGATTACAAAGCTTAAATAAAACCAGACCAGAATGAGCAGACTCCACCCCTTTTTACCTCGCTCACCACACAAAACTCATTTATAAAGGTGCCATATTCTATAAAAGAACCACTCTGAAATAAATATACTTCTATTTTGATAAGCAGATTGTTTCAGCTGTAAAAATGACAAAATACCATTGAGAGATGGACTGAGCGACTCCTCCCCCCTTCCCGTCCCAAACAGGAAGTGGCTCCAAGAAGCCAAAATAAGAGAAATAAACAGCTGCTCCTCCGTCATTCCATTGGTCAGAAGACCCATTCTGGATCTGACACCTTTTTTTTAACGTGTTTTTAATAATCCTTTGTTTTCCGTGATATTTTTGCTGCAGTTCGAGTTACTCAAGTTCAAAACTGGCCAATCAGACGCCTCAATAAAAGTAGGTGGAGCCTGCTGGCCCCCCAAGTCCAACGTTAGGGGTGTGGTCTTCAAACAAGGTCACTCCTGATTGGGGAGAGTGGTCGCCATAGAAACTCAGATGACGTCTGGCTCCAACATGGCGGCGAAGAAATGGCAACTTCATTTGGTTTGATACAGTCAGCGGAAAATACCCCATAAAATTCACACAAACTTTGTCCAATCGGGTTGAAGCAGCTCCGAATCAAAGCATCCCCTGAGATATACGCGACCATCTGTCCTTCGGGGTTATGACATCAACGGTGTGGGCGTGGCAGCCTCAGACACGGGTCGCTTTACCTTGTAGCAGATAACCATCAGCTCTGGACAAGCAGAGAAATTTATGATTGCTATGAAGCGGAAGTTCCAACATTTTGAAAGAAGTGGTGGTTTTGTGTAAAAGCTAGGAGGGGGCGGAGTCTCGAGTGATGGCTGCTTCCACATTCTTCCAGCTTTCGTTCCTCTGCTGTTCAAGAACCAGCCTGTAAAACAGTCAGTCGGATAAGCCTCGACTGATGCTGCAGACGTTACAAAACAGGAAGTGGGACGGGTGGGTGGATTATCTGATTCTGTTGAGGGTTTCCCTTCAGCAGCTGCTCCAGCTGTGGCCACAGTCTGTCGGTAAACAGTCATGAAAGCTTTTGTGTGGCCAGGTGGAACCACAGCAGCTGACACCGTTTATTTAGAGTCAGCTCCTCAGCAGAGCAGACAGAACATTACATCTGACCACAGGGTACGATTGAAAACTGGGATTTTGAGTTCCGTTTTACGACAATTAAGAGTTTTTTTGAAGGAGAAAAACGCTAAAGAACGCCTCACGAGTCATGCTGAGAAACAGGCAAATCACAAAACCCATCCATCCATGTCCTCTACCCAATGTGTCCCTTTTGGGGTCACATGGTTGCTGGAGCCTATCCCAGCTGCCGTCTGGTTAAGGTGGGGCGGACCCTGGACAGGTCGCCAATCCACTGCAGCGCCCAAACATTCACGTTTTTAGGACTGTGGGAGAGAACCGGAGCGGGGAGAACATGCCCACTCCACACAGAAAGGACCCAGCTGGGACGGAACCATCCCACTGTGAGGCGGGGGCGCTAACCACCACACCACTGTGCAGCCCTAGGGACAAACCCACCAAGAAAAACAATGGCGGGTTTCAAAAATGCTTCAAGATCCAGATTCTGAAGGCAAAAAGATCCTTTATTGTATAGATGTTCACTCTGATGTTTTTCTGCAAACTGAACACGCAGATGTAGATCATAATGAACCGTAGAGAGACATTTAAACCACTTCCTGCTTCTAATCTGGGCCAAGGAGGTCATTATTATTTAAACTGGAGAATATTGAACATGACTTCATCTCCATAAATTGGTTTTCTTAGCGTTTCCTTCCACTAAGGTGGGAAACGTGCAGACTCACCCGGAGCAGGCTTGCTTTGTTTAAATCAACACATCATGTGGCGGCAACGTTGCAGAACGAAAAGGTGGACACGCCTCATGGAATGAATGCGGCTGTCAGTCACGCAGACTTTTCTAAGCCAACACCAGGAGCTTCACCTCCTCCTGCTGGGTCATTTCTTCTCACAACAACATTTCCTAAATGGTTATTTGAATATTAAATTCTAATCTGGATTACATTGATATTCAAAGAAGGAATATTAGTGGTGCTGAGCTCTGATTACTTTTGGATTTTGTGTTTTTACTTTGACTCAATATTGAGTTAAGCAGAATTATTATTTTTTTGCATAGTTGCTGAAAAATTCATTAATTTTTTTTTTTTAAAAAGCACTTCAGTTAGCCTTCAAAAGAGACAAAGAGACCTTTTCGAGTTCAACTCTGACCGGAAAGCCGATCAAACGAATCCTTGGATGTTCAAAAACTCCCAGAAGGCCCCCCCCCCGCTCACCTCTGTCCGTCATGGCTCCCCTGTTGAGGATCTGGATGGCCCGGCGGATGTCCAGGTTGAACAGAGCGATGGCGGCGGCTCGCTCCCACTCCTGTTCCTGCTCCAGGGAGCGCAGGAAGGTCTCCACGTCGATGTCGGAGCCGCGGCTCACCCAGCCGCAGAGCCGCAGGGCCAGGCTGCGCTCCTCGCTGTGGTACCGCGGCACGTCGGTCTGCCGCTCCGAGCCGATCCAGCACCTGCGGCTCTCCGTTGTGCCTTCAGGCAGCAGAAACAGGAACGGTGACGGCTCTGGAAACACTCTGCTTGGCCAACCTGGTGACCTCCTTACCTGAGCTGCTCTTCACGATGTTCTTGATCCCAGAATAGAGAGACTGCTTGTTTCCCGGCAGTTTCAGCTCCGCGTCTTCGGCGCTCTGCTTCATATGTGACGCTTGCATAGGAAACTCTTCGCATTCAAGTTCACTTCATATTCCAGGTTAAAAACCAGGATAAGGATCTTTATTTATGGGAAAACACCTTCATACATTGGACACAATAAACTTTGTTCTCCAACTTCCTGATGCTCCACTAACTAATTGAAACTGTGACAAATGAACGAGCTTCTCTGCTTTTATTTGAAGTTTGCATCTGCAGATGGTTTCAGACCTGCTGCTGCTGCTGCTGCTGCTGAAGGGAGTCCTTCCTCTCTACAGTCGCCTCATGCAATTTCAGTATAAAGACTCACTTAGAGGATGAAATATTTCAGCTTCTGCTTCCAAACATTTGAACAGAAATGTAAGAACTTTCCCTGAAATAAACAGGATGTTTTTTTACTGTCTGCTTCATGAACTGAGACGACGGAAATCACCTGACCTATTTATTTATCGACTAACTGAGGAAAACAGCAGACGTACGTGTTTGTAGGCGTTTCAGACCCGGATTCACAATAAGGAGTCAGAACCGAAAGGTCAGACGGGTCTCTTGGTCTGCAGACCGGCACCACGAAGAAGCAGCAGCAGGAAGTGTATCACTAACTTTCTAAATCTGATTAGACACGTATACATATATGCCTGATTTTTATTGCTTGAAACAAACTAATTCCTGCCCTCCCTCCAGCTAATTGAAAGGCTGCCCTCTGCTGGCAGATCTGCGAAGTGCTACGAGGATTATTCCACTCGGGTGTGGGGGGTGTTACCCACTGAAGGATATAAAACAGGTCGTACCACAAGGACTTGAGCTGAGGGTCGTTGCCTCCGGCCAGCAGGTGGTTCCTCCAGACCTGCACCGTGTCGTGTCCGTACCTGGACTGGGCCCGCTGCCTCATTTTGGTGGCGATGTCCTTCTCGGCGGCACGCTCCGCCCCCTCCGCCGACTCCTCCATGCAGTTGTACAGGTGCCGCCCGCACGCCCACATGAGCGAGGAGGTGGAGCTCCAGGCCAGGGAGATGCGCTCGAACACCGTGAAGTCGGTCATGGCGCGGTTGGCGGCGGAGACCACCACCATGCGGTTCTGGGAGGAGGGGTGCCAGGCGAAGCTGCCGATCTGGCTCTCGCCGGGTTTGACGCTGCGCTCGATGATGGTGGGCTCCGTCTCGTCGCCGATGGGCGTGGGGGTGTGCTGCATGTCGTACAGGCGGATGATGTTGCTGTCCCGGGTTAAGGTGGCCAGCAGGCCGGTGCGAGTGGGACACCAAGCCACCTGGGGAGGGGGGCAGAACCCTCAATAATGCCTGAAACAAGGTTAAAGTACAAACCGCAGACAGAGGCGGCGGCGTACCTTTGTGAGCGGCTTGGGCTGCTCGGTGAGCGTGAGAACTGGCTTTTCAAACTTCCTCAGGTCCCAAATGGCTACCTGGCCCTCAAAAAAGGACGCCACGCGGTCGTGGAAGTGCGGGTCAACGGTCACGCCCTGGATGGCCTTGGTGTTGACGAAGGTCTTCTGGCTGGTGTTTCGGAGGTCGAATATGGCCAGGTTCCGGTGCATGCCCGCCAGCAGCAGCTTGGGGTCCCGGAGCAGCCAGCAGAGCGACAGGCACGCGTCGTTCTGGCCAATCTCATACAGGGGCTTGGTCACCGTGGTGCCAGAGTCCAAATCCATCGGCGGGAGGCGGCTCTTCTCCGCAGCGACGCCGGACTCTGCGGCAAACTTACTGCTGATGTCCCAGATCAGGACGGAGAAGTCGGCCCGGTGCTTGTCCAGCCCCGCGGCCAGCAGGTTGCTGTCCACCGGGTTCCAGGCCAAAGTGTTGCACTGACGGGCGTGTTTGGGCACGAACTCCTTCCCCACCAGCTCCTTGCAGGCGGCGTTGTGGCTCTGACCCAAACTGGTGAGCACGACTCTGCCGTTGGCCTGACCCACAGCCAGCAGACACTCGGGCTCCTGCTTGGGGTACCAGGCCACACATTTCATGTAGGGGGTGTCGGAGTTGATGGCCAGCAACGTGGCGGCGGTTTCCTCCGACAGGGGCAGCGAGCCGGGCTTCGTCTCCGCGCTGCAAACAGGCCCGATCCGGTACAGGCCCAGCTCGGAGTCGCAGATGACGTAGCGGTCCGGGTGGTGCGGCGACCACAGGATGTCCGGCTTTGAGCCGCTCATGGTGCAGCTAGAAGACTCGTCTGTTCTCCTCAACCTGAAAAATGACAGATTGGGACGGAAACGAAGGTTTTACCTCCACGAACGCAAAACACGAACGACCAGAAACCAAAGTGATGGACTCCACCACGAAAACTGGACAGAGGAGGGACGGTCCTAAAATGAGAGATGTACTCGTTCAAAACGCCGCAGATGGGCGGCGAATTCAGGACTGTGTGTTTAAAAAAACAATACTACTTGGATGTCAAAGTCAAATAACCAAACAAGTACATAAATAAACATTAATAGACAGATATAAAATGGTAAATGTCAATAAATACATTAAAATAAATAAATAAGTAAAAAATAAATAAAACTGACCTAAAAAGGAGAAACCTGAACTGTCTCTGCAGCACTGAGGCATGCTGGGAGTTTGTTTCACAGGCGAGGCCCACAATAACTGAATGAGGCCTCGCCGTGTGTTTCAGTTCTAACTTTTAACCAAAAGGCCTGAATCAGAGGACCTCAGGGTCCACCAGGACTCATAAGTCTGAAGGCCCGAGACCATAAAAACATTTAGAGACGTCTACGGCGGTAAAATCCCAGAATCAAGTATTTTAGTTGAGTTTCAGGCTTAAATCTCTTTTTACACTTGATGGAAGACAAAACTAACTAACTTCTCAGTAACAACCTGTTAAAAGTCAATAAATCTTCAGCCCATTGATCTTAAAAACGTTCTTTTTTATGAAATACAAATAGATTTTTAACTCCTACACCATATTTTGAGCAGAAGTTTTATTTGTGATGATCTCATTTAAAAGAGACTGACCTGCTTGATTTGGGGAAACTGTGACACACAACATTTTTAAAGACAAAGTTGTCTTAGTGTGTGATTCTAGTCTTAAATTGGGGCGAACACGGTCTAGGAATGAGGATTAATGAAAGCCGTTTTACACAATGATCCGATTCTCTGACCTCAAACAGATCCAGGTCGTCTTTAAAACTTCCAGCAGTGAGAAATTCCTGCTACTGAACAGGTGAAGTTCTCCAGATTCTTTGGATTTCTTCAAGTGTGAATGAAATCTGTGTCCAAACAAACCAGTAAACTAGAATGAAAGTCAAATCCATTCACGTTAGTTTCCTAAAGTTCACCACTGTTGTTTTTCCACATCCAGAGAATCCAAAGGGAACATTCTTAGAACATTCTAGACACTGGATGGTCACATGACTTTATTCAAAGTCTGTCCACACATTGGACTGGAATCATCCGTGTTATGGACATCATGTGTGTTTTCCGCTGTTTTTACCTTAAAGTCAAATAAACCTACTTCCTCTCAATCTAAATGGTATTTTCCAATATTGATTACAGGTAAATTTATCTCAATTTTAATGTTGTTTAGGTTGAATCGATTAACACCTTGTCTCAGACAGATCACCTCTAAGAGTTGAAGTGTTGCTTAAATGGGTTAAATTTAAGTGGGTTATATTTGGGGCAATAAAGTGTAGAAATGTTCCTACTATAAAAATAGTACAAAAAAATAAAAATAACTTACAGGTATCTTAAGACATAATATTTCCAATTTCTGGACCAAGAGGCCTAAATATGAGCGTATGAGAGATTGTATTTTGTCTTAATGGAGAAAATCATCACAGCTTATTTTCAGAAATCTTCCCAAATAAGTTTCAGTAGCAGATTTTTTTCACTCAAAAACTCATATTCTACATTTTTCCTGTGACTTTCAGGGAAACTTCACTTCATGCTTTAAGTTAACGGAATGCTAATTTCCTCTACATTTATCTGGAGTTTCTGTGTGAAATAAAAACCTTGAATAAATCATGTGAAGTCAGGTTACAAACATCAAACCCTGTTTGTCCTAAAATCCATTTAAAGTTCCAATCTAATCTGTTTGACGTTTTAATCAATCTGGAGCACAGAAGGAGAGACTTTCAGGAGCAAAGGAACATTTAAAAAACAGGATTGTTTTTATTTCACAAGCAGAAAAAGCGCGTTTCTAGCTCATGGTTCCGTATAAAACACATTTATGTGAGAAATTCACCCCAAACGTGCGAATTCCTCCAGTTATCTGTCATTACTTTAAAACTAATATCGAACCAAACAACTTCTGTCATTTATTTTGTTTTAAAAAGTCGCAGTAAACTACGAACAAATGGCGTTTAAGAATTGTTCACTCAAATCAGAAAGTTTGTTGACATGCTAATCTCACCAAGCTAATGCTAATGTTACCAGATCCAACGGAACGGTTTTTATTTTGTTATTAAATCGAAATCTCCGACATATTTAATAGGAAATGATTCTCTAAGGACGTAGACGGTACTTACTCTCAGCAGGATTAAACACACGAACGAGGTTCGGCTGGAAAACCACATGTCGCACAGTCACAACTTTGGAGGAGCACAAGGATGTTGTGTGTTACACCAAAATATGTCCGTGTAGCAACAGCTGTCGGCAGTGTAACATTCCACTACGGGTTGCTGGACATAGAAATTACCACTAGAGGGCGCAGAAGTCACAGAAACTAAAGATGAGAATTCAGGAGACAAATCACAATTACTTTAAAACATAAATAGAAGCAGATTTATAATCTTAGTGTCCGTGGACACACAAAAAATAAAGTAAATAATTAAAACCAAATGCAAAATAGTGAACTAAAATTAACATAAATAGTTAAAATTAAAAATAAGTCATAAAAGAAAATATTTTTACAATTCCAATCAATATCCAGGGTTTCTAGAGAGAGGACAGAGTGATGAGATTGGGAGCTTCTCCCAGAAGACCCAGCAGCTCCAGCTAAAGAGATCATGGAGACTCGTTTCATCTGGAATGAGGAACGCAGATGAGGAGACTGTGCTGGAATGAGGAGACTTCAGGGGTTTGTGAGGAGAAAAAGGTTAGCAGAAGTTGTGCAGGACATGCACAAGATGTTTCTGTAGGACAGTCGAGCTGAAGGTGGAGGTCTGAACACATCGAGGAGGAAGAACAGGGATGATGTTGGTAAAAGGATGGAGCTACCAGAAGGGAAGGAGGTGGATGGATATAGAGAGGGAGGAGGATGCAGAGGAGAGGATGAGATGGTGCTAGATGATTTGATTTGATGATTTTGTGGCGCTCTGTCACATCTGCAGACAAACTAACAGTGAAGACTTATGAAAAGACATGGTGGAGATGCTTCAGGGCTGCCTTTAGCCTCAGGGTCTGCTTTTATGGTTCTCCAGGAATTGCCAAAGACGGGTGACCTGCTATAGATCATCATCTGTGTTTGATGTATTAGTCGTTTTCATCTCTGAAGGCTCAAAATTGAAGAAACTACCCTGGGAGTGTCTGCAAAGATCCCATAAAAAGAGCTGCTGGAGCTCCATCAAATATTAACAGAGTTTCAATGATTCCTTTATTATCTCCTCAAGCAACAGAAATACTGTCCCACAATGCTTTGCAGCTGCAGCTCCAGTTCTCATTCATGTGAAGAACAAAAGGTTGAACGGGAGCAGCTTCTGCAGCATCTCAGACACCTTCTCCTTCAGTTATGGGTTCAAGAACGTTGACTCTAAAGTAAAAAAAAAAAAGGAAAGATCTGTTTTTGTATTTAAAAAGTAAAGAACCCACAGAAATCTGATGAAAAGCATCTCTCATATGAAGGATTTCTAGTGATAAAGACAAGAAAATACCACAAGTGTTCCAAAAACCAATAACCTTCATATCAATTTATGCAGCAGGTTAAAGAAAAATGACGTTAACGATTAAAATCCTTGATTGTTTCGGGAGGATTCGTTTAAATCAAAGCCAAAACTCAAAATTTCACATTATTTTGTTGTTATTCTGATTTTTATTCTGATGTTTTGAACATTTTCTCCCAGGGAATTGTTTTATTTTTTAGTGAATTTGGACTTTTAAGACAACACAATATGATTATTTTGTTTCTGTTTTATTTATATCTTTCAAGTTTCATTTTGCTAGAATTCTTGCTTTTAAACAAATTTAACTCTTTTCTTGTAGTTTCGGGCCAAAACTTCAAACTCCAATCTTACATCTGTGACTTTTTGTCTTTTATTTTTCATTTTATTTTACAACAAACCTCTTATTCTAGAGTTTGGACTGCTTCATGTAAAAAAAAAGTGTTTTAAGTTCGTTCAAAGTGACTTTATTGAGGTCAATCTGATATTTTCTGTATTTAACGTTTGATTTTCAAAATCTTATTGGAATTTTGTTTCTCTAAAATATAGTTCTTCCTCCTGACACAGTTCTGAAATGATCTGCTTTGACAGTTTTTGACGTTTGACAAACTTTGGTCCTCAGAAGATGTGAAAGTCTGAACGCAGAGCGTTCATCTATAAAGTCATTTTGATGATTTATTTAGAATCTGAGAGTGTTTTCACGCACATGAATGTCCTTCTGTCTGACTGATCTGCATTAAAGTTCAGGGTCCAGGAGGTTCTGGGTTTGGGAAGCCTTAGTTGCTGTTTCAGCCACCAGGTGGCAGCACTGCGTCACCCGAATCTCAGCTGCAGGTTTGGAGACAGAAATTCGCTTCTGTCTGTCACACGTCTGCTGGACTGAGGTGGTTCTGCTCCAGTGGACCTCAGGATCCTGTTTTGAAGGTCTTCAGTCAAAGCTCAGGGTCCTGTGAACGTACGGCGCACAATCATCATTTTCAGATTCAGTTCCAGCTTTTGGCTCCTCGGAGACAGAAACTCTGTTTGTCTCATTCAGCAGAGCATCTCACTCCGCCTCTGATGGTTCTGTGGACCGCCTGAGGGGATCGGTGTGTCGTCTGGGTTTGGGTCCCGATCAGAAACACTGGCAATGACGCTCTGCCCCCAGCGGGGCAAAGATAATGTGGTTCATAAACACCACAGGGGCAGGAAGATGAGTGTCAGCTGGAGCAGAAAGATGAAGGCGGAAGACGCCGCTGGAGGTCGGGGTTGGAGAATTGTTGTTCTGATCCGTTCTGCAGTTTGATTCAACTTTAACAGAAAAAAATAAAAAAAGATAACTGAATTCTTAATTGTGAAATCCCAGGATTAAAATATAACAGAAAATCACCTAAAAAGTAATGTCTAAATATTAAATTCTTTGTTTTAATTCTACATTCTAAGACAAAAAAATCCCAAAACTAAGTTAGTTTGGGCAAAGTAAAAGCTTAAAGCCCAAAATAAAAACAAAGTTTAGCCTCAAACACAAAAGAAGTTTGTACAAACATCCACCTCCTGTGTGCAAATACAACAGGACGCTGGTTTTAAAAAAGAATTCTGTCCTGACGGTTCAGCTGGACGACAGAAACAGCTAAACTGAAAACGCAGAGCGGTGCGATAAAAAAAAAACAACGTAGAGCTGCACAGAAAAGAGAAGGAATTGTGTGCAAATATTAAAAACAAATGAGAATATTACATAAAAATTTCCTTAGCAATGGAGGATGTTTTTGTTCGCCACGCCCACATTCCTCACATGTTCACATTGTATGTTTCTGTTGTTTTGTTCATGTGATACACTTCCATGATTTTCCAGAAAAACCTCTGCGAACAGCGGAGAACATTTCCAAACTTTAACCCAACACTTCTCCCAATTAGCTTCCCGATGATGGGGGAGGAGTTAGGAGGCGGTGCATCAACATCTGCAGAAGGTACCAAAGGGGGGGATTCAATATGGTGGTCTCCTCTGAAGGTCAAAGGTCAATGAAACGTTGGTAGTAGGCCTAACCTGGTGGCGTGTGTGTGAAATTTGCTTGAACATTTTGCTATTTCTCGCACTGTAAGACAGAAGACCTGTGAAAAGGATCTGGTCCTTCCGTCCAGAACGGCTGCTGCTGCAGGACTGAACCATTTCCCGCTTGGAATGGTTCCTTCCATCCGCACCGACAGTCAACAGAAAGAAGATCTTCTCTGTTCTTTGTGTCAAAAAAGACGCACGGACACATTAAATATAAATCATTTTATAATATACAAATTTTACAGATGCAACCAAAGGAAAGCAGACACACTGATGACGAAACGTTCTCCCGTCTGGAAGGCGGCGGCGGCGCACGATCAGAGGTCCCCAACATTCCCGATAGGAGAAACTTCAGACACAGAATCCCAGAATACCTGTGAGCGCCGAGAAGACCGCCCGCCGCCGTGTTCACAGCACAGAGAGGAAATGAGCCCCCATGTTTTTTTACGGCGGCGCTGGACGAGGGAGCAGAAAGTAGACACGAGGAGACGTTCAAGCGCCTCCTCTTTCCCGCCAACACTGCTCCTGCACCTGTGTCCGCTCTGAGAGTGGACACTAAAAAGTCCCGCGACCCCTGAAGGGGACTGAGAGGGGGGTTGCTGTGGGATTGTGGGGCAGATGGCGTCCTAAACGTCACGGCGGCAGGAAACACAAACCAACTCCTCCTTTATCTGTGTTTGTAGAATCCTGATTCTACAATATTAAATTCTACAAATATTAAATAATATTAAATAGTTGAGTTTTAAATTTCCTTTCTGAGTCTTTATTTCTCTTTGTTTTCCTCGTCTGAGCTGGAATCTGGATCTAAACTGGACGGCTGGACAGGTTTACGGGTATGAGGGGCTGTAAGCTAGCAGGTAGGAGTGTAAACAAAGGGATGATGGGAAATCAGCGGAGCGTTACTTCCGCGTCAACAGTCCCGCCCACAGGAACTATGTCTTAAAAAACGGCTTTAATTTTTTAAATTTGGGTTAAAAACAGCATCATCAGGATTAAAAGAAGACAGGAAACACTTTGAAAATAGATCAGAAGATGAACTATTTGAAACAGGATTTCTGTAATAGTGATGCGTGTCTTTGTTAGACCTGAACAAAAACAAGCTGAAAGCAGCTTTCCCTGATTATTTTAAGCCTTTTTTGGAAAATTTTACATAAAATGTACATTTTGGTTATAGTCATGTAAATATTTACCTACCGGTTTTAATTAACTTTGAGAAATCCCATTTTTGTGTCCAGATTTAGTCAAATTTCCAGTGAAAAAGGGTCAAATATCCACAATATTTCCTGCTTCATTACATTTCAGTGTCATCAGTCCATGACCCTTCTCTGAACCTCGACCTCCTCAGTGATGACCTCATGCGCCGCCGCCGTGCATTCAGAAGGGTCGTGCCTCCCCCTCAGCGCTGAAACCGACCCCAGGAGGAGGCGCCGTTCCAATGGTCGTGAGCTTCAGCGGAGCCGACGCAAAGCCCCCAGCAAAGTAAAAAAAAGAAAACATTCACAACGAAGTCCAAAAACACAACACCTTCATGAGGGGGGGGCACAGCCCCGCCCCCCCAGCTCTGAACTCCAGCGATAAAAGAGCAACGGCAGCCAAAGCCCCCTGTGGGACGATAATGAACACACAACATTTAGATCACCAAACGCCTCTAGCGGACACGTCTAACGGCGGACTGAAGCCATTCACAGGACACGGCTGGACGGTTTCAGCAGCTACTCTACGCACAAAAACATTCGCCTTTAGACACTCAAGCAAATCTCTGTGGCGACAGACTGGACCGTTTATGTCCAGGGAGCAGAATTTCCCATCATCCTCTGCTGTAAGGACAGCTCTCTGATAGGAACAGGTCCTTGACGTGTTGAGGTGTCTCGTTGTCGATAACTGCCCCCTGCACCCAAGAAAAGTGATTATAAATGCATGATTACATGGTAAAATCCATTAGCCAGCCACTTGGGGCCGAGCGCTGGGAATGCCGCCGCCTGCCTCCCGCCGGGACGTCCGCCCCCCAGGCGCCCTCAGAGCCGGAGGTAACAGAACCAAGATCTCTGTGACGGACCCGGACAGGCACTGTCTGTTGTTGCTACAAACTTCCGTTTCAGCTGCTCTCACTGAAAAACTGCATCAATGTTTATCTCTGCCAGTTTCAGGAAAAACTATGGCAGGAAAAGAAGGCCAAAATAATGAGCTACTGTTTTCACGGTGTTGAGAAAAGGGCTAAAGCGCAACGGCTAGGTTCCCACAGAGGTCTTACCAATATGGCCGTCTCTAGTAAGAAAAGAGCTAGAAATCCTCATCAAATATCTATAAAACTGTTCTTTAACATGGTTGCTATGGAAACCGAATGATTTAGTTTGACATAAGGGAAGGAAACTTGGTGGACATATTAACCAGCCCAAGTGAAGCGTAAAATCATATGGTTGCTATGGACCTAAACAATTCGTAAGGTTTCTATTTTGAATCAAAGGCTGTGTTTCCACTGAGTCTGGTTTAGAATCGTCCGGGCAATTCAGGTGAGTGTTTGCACTCAAAGTGGGGCCATTGCGGCGCATGTGGGGTGTAAACCTTTTGTAAAGTTTGGCGTCGTAGTAGTGCGACTACAGCAAAAGTGAAGCTATCGACAACAACGGAGGTCAACCAGACGCTTTTTTTTTTATTCTTAGATTTTGGTACTTCGTATCTATTTAAAGGTGTTTGAGAGAAGATCGCGGGTGGCGAAGAGGAATACAGACGAAAATGTTTCAGCTGGTTTGACCTTCTGCCAGTCAACAGGTTTTATTGTGTGATGACAGTAGTTCCACCCCAACCGTTCCAATTTTCTATGGACCTACAACCAACGGGGCCCAAAGATGGTACGCTTTGGACCGGCTTAATGGATCCATTTTATAATGGAAATGCTTGAAATACAGGACTGGAACGCACCGGACCGCTGAATGGAAACGAGGCTTTAGTGGGATTCTGCTGCCATTTTAGTAGGTAGTAGAACTGGAGGAACGGTTACTTCTTTCTGATGGTAGCTTTAGACGCCTGCAAGCATCAACCGTTGTCATGGATACCGCTTTACATTGTTCCCAACTAAGTCTGTGTCTGTGTGACTTTTTCAAGCGATTCTTAAATCCCTAATATTTCAAGGCGGTGAACGCATTTTTAACACATCGGACAGATTTCCATCCATATGAAATATTTACACAATATTTCTGGATAAAGTAATTCAGGGGAAAATGAGTTTTCAGTTATGACTCATAACTTTAGCTATGCTTTTTTGTCCTGTAAGAATGTCTGTTCTCTCTCCACATTTTACATGCACTCTGCTAAACATCTCTGACAGAGAAATTGGTCTTCGGTGGTCCTAATTTGGAGACAGTAGCTCCTTATTTTGACTCCCAGGAGAAAAGAAAAGAGGCAGAAACGAACTTCCTCATCGGCGTGTATGAAACTCAACTGAAAAGTGGGTCTTGGCTGTGAGGTGCAAACATTCAGTGGAACTTCCTCCGTCTCTGACTTGGCTTTGAAAGCGGAACATTCTGGATTGGCGGTGAGCTCTCTGCTCAATTACCAAAAAAGTCACTTCCTCCCACTTTGGATTGCCTGTCGCAACAAACGCCTTTCCCGCCTCCTCCACTTCTGTCCTGGGGGAGGAGTCGGGCCTGCGTCCAGTCAGACCTTTATCTGTATGGAAGTCCGCGGCGAAGCCAGGAAGGCGTCATCCTTTAGATCACCGGCGCTGAAGGGGATCTAGCGCCCCTTTGTGGTTGAACAAGTAATTCTATTCCTTCTTTCTCCTCGGGAGGAGAAAAAGTCGATCAAACCAAGTTCTCCAAGAACGTGCCGGATCTGCTTCCTTTCCTTAGCAGGTGGCTGCAGGAGCAGGCCTCCATGGGTGGTTCCTCTCCAGCATCTGCTGGTACATTCAGCGTGCGTGGTGGTACAGTGGACCGCGCCCAGCAAAAATCCTTCAGAAGGTCTTTGGGGATCAAACATGATGGATGGATGGATGGATGGATGGATGGATGGATGGAGGGAGGCGGGGCACTGCAAAGAGGAGCTGATGAGGACCACGCCGGAAAAAAAACAGTCAGGAGGGAAAGTGGGAGGAGCTAGGCATGCAGATCAGCCACTCCCTCCACCTTAAGCTCCGCCTCCACAGAATCTCCTTTCCTGCTTTCAATCTCTTCACGTTCCTTTTCCTCCTCTTCTCCTTCTACGCCGTTTTCCACCACGATCTCCTCGTCTTTGGTTTCACTCTGCTTTTCAACTGTTGCCACGGTTTCACTCCTCTCCTTCAGCTCCTCCCCATCCAGCGCCACGGTTGCAACTTCTTTCTCCACTTCTAGGCTGTTTTTCCCGTTTCTGCTTTCAGTCTGTCTATCCTCCTGCGACTCCTCTGCTTCTCTTTGAGTTTCATCCGCCTCGGCGGCGTTCGCCGTTTCAGCCTCCTTCTTGCCATCTTCCTGGTTTCCTGTGTTGTTGGAGCTCTTAGGATCTTCAGCGTCCTTCTCCCCTTTAGTCCTCTTCCTCTTGTTCTTTGCAGAGTCTTTGGTGCTGTTCTTGTTGGACTTGCTTCGGGGCTTGAAGATTAATTTCTGAAACAACAAACTGTTAGTTAACGAGGTTTAAACGACTGCATGTTATTGATTTATATCTGTTTCTTTTTAGTTAGTAATAGATCATTAACAAGCTGTTAGTTAACAGGTTTGAAATGAGATGATATAGAAATGTACCTTATTAGAGCATAATAATGCATGAAAAAGATGTTAGCTAATGAGTCATACATAACTTTTAATAATAGTTTACACATGTTTGAACAATTACTTATGTATTAACTGTCAGTGAATGAGGAACAGTTGGATCTTCAGAATACCAAATACTAATAACTAATCATTAACTAAAACATAAACTCACACTAATTTCTTAATGACCAACTCCTGGTCTCCAAAAATTGGATGATGTTTCTATGTCTTTTGAGTAACATAAGTTGGAAAAGATTTGATCCCTAATGCCAGAGAAAGTTCAAGGTGCAGAAATGCGATCTTCAGGTGTTCCCAACATCTGCAGAAGGAGACAGGACTGATGGAGGAACACGAGGAGGAGGTACCTTTGATTCTCTCCTCTTTCGGCTCAGGACGGGTCTCTGCAGGAACACGATCTGTTTGGTGGACAGACTTCCGTCACTAAAGGGTTTGGAAAAGAGAAAAAAGTCACAAGTTGAGTCCGGTACGTAGACGTAACCTGGTGTTTGAGGATGGAACTGAAGAAATGTTCAGGGTGAGACCTGGGATCCTGACCTGGGATCTTAAATCTTTTTTGTTTTTAAATGATTTATGCATATTGTAAAAATAAGAGATCAAGTCCTCTGGGAGCATTTCCTAATTTATGGTTTTGTTCTTTAAAGAAAAACGCGCTGCCATCCCTCACAGTACATTCCTCTGGGTAAAATCCTGCCGCACCAGGCTCTCGCTGAGGCCATCCATCAAGATAATCAAATGACTGCTGCTGCTTCACTCTCTTATCTGACAGATTAAGGAGAAAGACTCGTATTTGTAGCTCCACCTCTCCTCTGCAGTCATCTGTCAGTGTCGTTTCTTTCCTCTCATTGTGAAGAAAACGCTCTTTCCTTTTCTGTTCCTCAAATATAATCCCCCACGTCACACTCCTGCTTCTGAGAGGGATAATCTGCACCAGCTCTGACAGATTTATGGAGGCAGGAAATGCAGATCTCGCACAGTCGTTCGCACAGACTCACATGGCGTGACCGTTTCCTTCCACCTAAACAGCTGCCAGTTTAGGTTTCAGCGCCCATCTCCTCATTTCTGACAGCTCTGTTTTTGTGGGGTTTCCTCCGTTTCCGCCGCCGTCAGCTTCAAACCCGACACAGATGAGGGTCCGATGCTTCTCAAAGCTTGGCGGCCCCGTTCACCTCTCTCAAAACGGCCGACTTACGATGGCTGCAGAGCCCGGAAAGCCCGCCGCAAATCTTCGCCCTTCTGAACACGGACAGAGCTCTCCATTTAAAGCCCTCCAAAGCCCACCGAGCTTCCCTTCCTTCCTTCCTTCCTTCCTTCCTTCCTTCCTTGCTTCCTTCCTTCCTTCCTTCCTTCCTTCCTTCCTTCCTTCCTTCCTTCCATTTATCCACGAGTCCGTTGAGAACGCTGGACGGCTGCCTTGACAAGTAAAGCTGAAAACCAACTGGCAGAAAGGCTGCAGCCCATTAAAGCAGAGAGAAGTGGTTGAAGCAGAAAGTGACAGGGGATCTACGTAATTCATGAGTGTTTGTTGCGTTTGTCATTTGTCGATGTACGCAGATGTCCGTCAAGGATTTCGGCCGACGGGCCGTCTTTTGCGTGAATTCGGTTTCAAGCTGTTCAAAATCTTTGGTCGATTGAAAATTACGCAAATCGTACGCAATTATGTGCAGTCTTTGTGAGATGCACACGTAGATTTGTGGCGTTCCTCAACCGCTCCACGTATGTCTTACGGCCTTTTCACGCATGTACCACCAATGCATAACTTTTATATTGCGCACACGGCGCACTTGTCACGTTAAAATAACATAGTTGATGCTGTTAAGTTGATTTGTGTGTTCTTTGCGTGGTTAATTGTCATTGGTGGTAAATGATGTATATGTATACTTCTCTACCATAGCACTTTAGCACCTTTCTATCCAAAGAGTTTTACAGACATTTACACACTGATGGTGGCTCCGGTGCCGAAATCTGGCACCAACCTCAACCTCCAGGAGCAGTGGCGGCGCCCTTTTAGGGTACGGCTAAAGATGGAGAAGCTAAACTTTCTCTGAAGCTCCCTGCTTCTCTGCTGTTCACAGCTTCCGCCGCCTCTGCAGAGACGTTCCCATTCACCGGAGCTAATGGCTCCAAAATGTAATTACCATCTGCTTTAATTGAACGCTCGCTCCGACGGAGACAACCAGAGTTAATGTTGCGAGGAGGAGCGGCTCATTTCAGACGCCGCTCACATGGCTGACACCTCCCCCGACCCCTCCGCACCAGACGCAGCTTGGAAACCGTCAGACGGCGAGCCCCGATCGTTTGCAAGCTCCTGGTTGAGAGCGGCGGCGTCTCCAGAAAAAACAAAGTGTAATGACGGTTGCTAATCTGAAACAGATCATCAACTGTTGTTACCGAGCTTGTTTCTGAGCGCGCTCTGTCTTGTGCGGCGTGTAGACCAACTGATTAATTAGCCATACTGTGATGTTGTGTTGTGATATTTTCAAAAGCAGGATGGGGGGGGGGGGGAGTTTGAACAAAACAAAGGATAAAAATAGTGAATTTATTATTCACTGATTACTGTGAAAAAGCGGAGAACATGGTGTGGGCGGAGCTTACGCTGTGCCAGGTGAAAATACTGCATGTACATTTCAGCAAAATTCATCTGAAACTTTAAAAAATATATTTGTTAGGGTTTATTCAAATAAATCTCTTTATAAATTCCTATTTCCAGCTGATGTTCAAACTCAGAGGAGTTTTGTGGATATTTTCATTTTCAGCTCCGAAATATGCTCTTATGTTCTTACTGTCTTTAAAATGTGAGAACACATGTTGGATTTGAGTGCAGACTGAAGGATTTCATGGTTCTCTAAAGGTTCTTTTTGCTGAGAACCATCACGTCTCTTCCTAAATGCTGGATTATTCTGTCTTTATCTGGAACTTGTTGACTTTCTGTTTGTAGGAGCTTCTTTCAGAGGCGGTCCTGGCTAGTCTGACGCCCCGGGCGAAACACTGGACGGCACCCTCACCCCCACCCTGACCCCCCTTTTCCAGCCCCGCCCTCAATAACTCAAACTATACTATCAAACACAAAAAATATATATATAATTTATTTCACTTTATTAATCACATAGGTAAAATATATCTGTGTAGTTGAATTCACAATTAAGATCTAGTGTGTAATGTAGTTCACACTTAAAATGCATCAGTTTGTGTTTTGTTTTTGAAGGCTGGTTCTGGTAAATAATACCACATTTTTCTGTTTTTTTTTTCTTGAGCTGAATTCAACCCTGACATCAATTATGAATGAATAAATCCACAACCTTGAATGGACTTTTCCGTCTGTCTAAACCCCTCCTCCGCCTCTCTACCTGCTTGTCCTCTACCTGTTATGCCGTCAGCGCGAAATATTGTCATGACAGCAGCACGTTGACACGAGAGTGGGGCGCCCTAGCGCAAATTTCCTTAACTTTACAGGGAAGTGGGTGGCTCTAGTTCAGGAAAACTAGGGTTGATAAAAAACTAGCAACGTTTTTTTTTTTTTTTGGCTGCCTCCTACAAGATAGCGCCCTGGGCGACCGCCCAGATCGCCCATAGGAAAAACCGCCACTGGCTTCATCCAGAAACCTGGACTGAGGGAAGCGTTGAGACTCGCACTGCCAGGTTCCTCTGAGGTCTCCGACCGTGAGGTGATGAGATGTTCCCATTTACAGGACAGACAACCAAAAAGAACCCAACATTAAATCCAGAAACAAAAAACAATTTCATTCCATCAAACCATCGTCTCAGAAAATGGAGGATTAGCTCAATTTTGTTGTCTTTTTATTGTTTTAACCCTGGAACCCAGGCTGCTGTTTACTGCTGCCCCCACAATGAGCAAACACCATTTAATTCTTACTTTTAAAAATTGTCAGATTAACTTTTAAAGCCCAGAAGAAAATGATTCTTGGGTTCTCCAGGAATATATATAATAAAATCCTATTCTTGGTGCTATTTCAGATCGATATTAGAAACTCCTGCAGTCGAAGCTCAGTTCAGGTTTTTTATCAAGAGAATTTTGGACAAAACTAATTTCTAAAGTCGTGTTTTTACTGTTCTTAAACACTGTGACCCCGAAGTGGAACAAAGCTGGTTTAGAAGATGGATGAATGGACTAAAGTAACTCATGAAGACATATTTTTCCCGTTTCTTCTAATAAAACTCACTAAGACAACTTTGGCTGAACTTTGATAGAAAAATGTGAACATTTATACTTCTGAGATTCTAGAGCAAATCTCTGATAAATCAGGAAATGTGAGTTTATGTTTCTTGCAGTTCCTCTTAGTGGCCAACAGAGGTCACAAAACGTTCACTAGAAGCCCCGTTAACGGCTGATGAGAGTGCTCACCTGTTCGCCTTGGTTACAGGGGTTGGCAGCACGCAGGTGAGTCTCCATCCGTACGTGGCCAAAGACTGAAGCAGGGGGACGTAATCGGCCTTCACCTGCAGACCCTGTGGAGAAAAGCAGACCTCCATGAGACACGCCCTCCCAGACAGACGTCCTCCTGCAGCCTGAAGGTGGAGACTCACCTGCGGAGCCTCAGAGATCGAGTCATCTTTTTTCTGGGTAGAAAAATTAGCTAATAAAATAACTCATATTTCATTAAAAATACTTTTTTTTGTATGCCAAAGGTAATATTATCCTGGATATTGTTATTGTTATACAATAAAAGACCAAGGAATAGGTCATTTAAAATAATTGTGAACAAATGTGACAGGCAAAACAGTTCTTTGTGTGCAGGAAGTCCTGAAGGATCCGGACTGAAGAACAAAACAAGGAAGGAAAGACCTAAAAATAGGATCTTTGATGCTGGAACGTCGAAGCGTAAAATAACAGCAGGAGTCTGTCAAAAAAAAAGCTATTAGTAGAAAGTTGAGCGGCTACACTCCTGACTTTGTATTTAAGTTGAAACTGCCTGCTTGTCTGTGTCTGCTGCGTCTCACATGGTGTTATGACACATTCTGTGATTTCCGTCCCTGCTGGTGTTATTAAACACACGGCTACGTCAACTGCAGCTGCTGCAGAGGAGACAGAAAACCTCAGAGTCTGTGTCACACCGCTGCACACAATCTGACTGCTGCAGACCCAAATACCAGGGGGTTCCGCTTCTTTGGGCTTAAGGTCACAAAAATCTTGTCGTTAGCAAACAAAACTGGACTCCAGTCCTTATTTACCCGACTGAGTTCATCCGCTGCGTTTTCATGTCTCTGTGGACGCTCTGCAGTCCTGGATTCGTCATGACACTGAATAAAAACATCCTCCTTCTGTTGGAGGTGAAGGCTTCTCTCCTTTCTGCATCTGCGTTCCAGCTAAAGCCGAAAAATGAAGCTAATCCTTTTGCGGTGAGTGTGAATATGGACTACCTAAAACCATTGGGTCCAGACTTTACGTAGCAGGTTCCTCCTTCTTCCCTAACTCCTGGACAGATGCTAACTCCTCTGGTTCCCACCTCTTCCTCATTCTGAGGCCTTCAGGAGCTTAAATCTTGGTAACCAGGACAGCTCTGTTCTTCATTTCACCGCCGCGCCGTGAAGTCGTGTTTTTGCGGCTGAGGTCAGCAGAGAAAACGGCGGTTCAGTAATGAAGCAGAGCGTTGGCTTCCAGATCCTGCAGCCTCCCTCCACCTGAGGCGTTGTCACAGCAACGCCAACCTCTGAAGGCCTGAACCTTTCTGTTTGCTCTCTGTTTCCTGAAGGAGGTCATTCCTGTTCTGCTCAGATGCTGTTTGAACAAAAACAAAAAACTCTAAATGACACGCGGGTTCTTAACCTCCTCCACCAAAAGGTGCTTTTTATCCGTCCAGCTTTTGTCCTCCAGCTGATCCCTCAGGGGACAATTTAGTTGCCTGTAAATGGATTATGCCAACAATAATAAATCTTTCAGAGAGAGTATCTGATTTTTTTGCCTTTTACAAGGCATTAGTCTGCGTCTGAGTGAGGACTGAGCTGTCCTGTAACCTGATAACACGCGACGAGGCGGTTCAGAAAACCGAGGATTATCCGGCGCTGCTCTTCATCACGGAAGCTTTTAAGGAAGATTTCTGTTTTTCAAGCAGAAGCTGAAAAAAAAAAGCCGTCAGGAAGATTCTGATTAGCATCAACGGACACTGAGTGTGAAGAAAAGCTCTGAGAGGTTCAGAGTTTCCATCAGAGGAGAGCTTCAGTTCCATATTAGATGTACGGAGGTCACTCAGGAAGAAAACCAGAATAACACCTACAGATTAGATTTTGTTTTCCCATCACTCCTGACGGTATGGGAAGGTTTGAAAATCATGGCGTGTGACGTGACCCAGCAGACTGTGAGAGTCATCTGTGAGGACGATCATCTGAATTCATCCTGTTGTTAAACAAACAAACCTAACGCTTTTTTGAGGAAAGCAGAAGAAAAAAAGTACAGCCGCCTCATGGGACGTCATGAAAATGGAACGTACCATTGTCATCCAAACGACATGTGAATGTTGAAGTATTTGTCAGGATAATGGAAGTTATGGGTGATGCTGTCGTACGGCGTCCTTACGCCACACTCTAGTGGTCAGTAAGGTGCAAGAACTGGCCATTGACTGTAGAAGAGAACTGGACTGAGTGAGCTAGCTCCAAACACTGAGGTTGTCTCCAAATTCCTTTATTCGTTCCCTATAAAGGGCGTTTGCCGTTTTGTTGGGCTGTCCCAATCAACAATTCCAAAATTGAGTGCCCTGGAAATTTCCCAGAGGTCTAGCAAAAAACAAGTGTGTATCGATGCTCACTAGATCAGTGAATATAGACCACAATGCATTTCGTCGGAACAATTTTTGCCAATTAAAATGTATTTAAATGTACTTTTCTTAAATAAACCATCAATGTTTTTATCTTCAGATGACGGTGGACTCATAAATAATCGTCTCAAAACGCTTTTTTAAAATTCAGGGCACTACATAGTGCTGCACTATATAGTAGTTAGGCGTCGGGGCGGGAATTCGGACACAGCATAAATGTGGTACTGCTGGCTCCAGCGAATTAAGTCAATTTAGTCACCATTTTTCCTCAATACGGACGTGGCCATGTTGGAGGCAGAGGGCAGTGATTGGTCTGTGTCGGTCTCAGTGGCTCAGTGGCGGTTCGACACTAACTTTACCATTCGGGTAAACAAATGATGCCGCAGTACAGACATCAGTGAAGGGAATTATCTGTCCAAAAGGTTAGAAATCAGGTTCTGAGTCTTGGTAAAATGCAGACTGATTGTCAGAAAGATTTTCCATGCATACGTCAAACATCTCTGCTGTTTACGATAAAGCTCTGCAGCAAACGGTGCTCTCTGCACGCCGCAGCTGCAGCTTCCTCCACGCCGTCTGACAGAAGGGACGCTATTTCTCACCAGCAGGAAGAGTGCAAATTGCTCTCCCTGTATGTAGGTCAGCTCTTCCCTCACCTCACAGGGAGATGATGAAGAGTCGCTTCCCGGTGTCGACGCTCGTGGCGCTCATGCAGCCCATCTGACGGCACGGGCTGCGGTCCCGTGGAGATTCCAGACTGGATCTGGCATCAGGCGAGCAGCTTTCTGCAGCATCAGGCTGTACGTCACGTTCCTCCTTCTTCCCTAACTCCTGAACAGATGCAAACATCCCTGGTTCCGTCCTCTTCCTCATTCTGAGGCCTTCAGGAGCTTAAATCTTGGTTGCAGAGGTGAGGAGGGTCAAATCAGGGTTCAGAGTTCCCTCTGGGAGCCAGAACAGCTCTGCTTTTCATTTCACCGCCGTGCTGTTGTGTGTCAGAGGTGTCTGTCTCTTCACTAATGCGATTTCTTCATCTGTTTGGGTCACGCTGGAACGAGGCGTCGCATTTCCATTTAGAACAGAACTCAGTTTGAGGAGAGTGTGAAGTTCTGCTCCTCAAAGCGGATTCGTAACAGCAACGTTAGGCCAAGACAGCATTTTTATTCACCCACGTTCTACCGTTTTGTCCCTTTTGGGGTCACGGGGCTGCTGGAGCCTATCCCAGCCACTTGTGGGCGAAGGCAGGGGGGGGCACCCTGGACAGGTCGCCAGTCTCTCCCAGGGCCACAATCACACACCCGTTCACTCTCACACGCACAATAGCAACAACTTAGAGTGTCCAATTAACCTATGAAGCAGGTTTTTGGACAGTGGGAGGAAGCCGGAGACCCCGGAGAAAACCCACGCATGCACGGGGAGAACATGCTAACTCCTTAACATGCTAACTCCACACAGTCCCCCCTTAGATGTTGTGTTTTTCATGTCCCCCAGCCGGGACTTGAACCGGGGGCCTGCTGTGAGGCAAGAGCGCTAACCACTGCGCCACCGCAGCCAGATAAAAACATTTCTCTCAAAACAAACAACGTCTTCTCGAGGAAATGTTTGAAATACTTTTAAAAGTCTGATAAAATGTTAAAAAGTCCTTTCAGTTTGGATCTGCTCTGCACCAAAACCAGAAGGTTTTCCTGCTTCCAGACTTCCTGTATCTGGTGGTAAACAAGACGTAACTTTGACATAAATGGAATTATTTAACAGGCTTATTTTAAAGTCTGAATAAGAAAAAAAACAGGTTAGAGTGTTTAAGATGAGACCAAAGTCAATTTTCCAGAACATTTCATGTTTGGCAGGAAGTGAAACTCTGTTGTAAAGCAGAACATTTAAATTTTTTTTTAAAAATATCTTTAATTTAAAAACTGTTTGTTGATCAAACTCCTTTAGGTGTTTAAATAAAGTTAAAATAAGACAGATGTTGTCTCTATCAGTGACTAACAGCTGAAAATCCAAGATCCTCTGTTTGTGTTTTTGCTGATCTCACGTCTTTATCCTCTATTTCTCTGCTTCTTCTTCTTGTGCAGCATGTCACAGTTTACTTCAACCATCGTCCTTTCTTCTTTCTGCATGCTTTTTTTCCCTGCCTTGTGCACTTTTTCCATCTTCCAGTTGTTTGAGTTTTTCCCTTTATTTTTTGCACTCAAATTTAAAACTGGATTTTTACGACAATTTATTTAAGGGAAATGTGTTGAAAGAGGAAATGTTTTCTTCTGGTTGTGTCATTCAAATACAGTTTCTCTCAGGTTCTAAAGTACTTTTATCCTCCTAATAGAAAAGCTTTTTGGAGAACATCTGAGGGCAATGACGGCAGGATGAAGAGGATGACGGTGTTTTTTTTTTAAAAAAACAGGACGAGGCGTGAAAGAAAAGCTTCTCTGTGTCTTAAAAACATTGGACTACTTGAAGGCGGCATCATAAAAGGCTCAGAACGCATTTTTACAAAAACACCAACGTTCACCGATGTTCCATCTCCATCCTGAAAACAGACATATTCAGGCTGGAATCGGAAGGCGAGCGGTTTTGTTTGCTTCCGCGTTGAAGCACAGGGGCCTTGGGCACTTTCTGCTCGAGGCAGCTCCTGCAGTCCTGTATTGATTTTTTCAGAGGACACAGAAGATGAGCCGCGAGTCCTAATTGGAGTTTCATAGCAGAGACACTTGATGAGTTATTCATTGTCAGACACTTCAGCGTCTGTATTCTGGGCTTCTCATTCAGGTCACTTTTCTGAGAGAAAGAGGCCGAAACAGCAGGTTCCTACAGTTTAGGACACCACTACAGAAGTAACGACAAACGTCTGCTTCCTCAGCGGAATGGAAGAAATCTTGATGTGGTTGATGCCAAAATGGAAGATTATAGATGCAAAAGTGCTTACTGCTATCTTGCAACGTCAGACACATGTTGTTTCAAAGGATTTTAGTGTCATTTGACTTTTTAAAAGGTTTGTTTGGCTTGTTATTAACACTTTATAATTCGATTACTTATTAATGTACCATAAATTCTTGACTACAAAGCGCACCCAATTACAAGCCGCACCCACCCATTTTCTCGTGTTTAACTACTTTTAAACATACACAAGCAGCGTCGGAGTAAATGCCGCATGTATTAGGCAACATGGTGAACCTGACAATTCACGTTTTGACTCCCAAAGTAAGTGTGATTCATCATCACACTGTGGGAGGAGTCAGCCTTGCCTCAGGTTCATGTATTCGAGTACACCCACATCTGCCAAACAGCATGGACCTCTATTCTGTTCACAAGTTCCTCAGTTATGGTTTTTTTATTAGTTTTTTTTACTTATTGACAATCTAGGTATCATGCATAAAATTACAAACAGTAACCATATAATCAACATTACATCCCTCAGTTATGATGAGGAAATTTACATGAGTCTTAGGGGCTAAAGGCGGGGCCAACGCCCGGCTCGCCACACTGTTGTACGTGTTTAAGAATGAGCAAGTAGCAGCAGTGGATGGAGGGGTGAATGGGAACAGCTCTCCTTCCGCTTGTGTCGCGGCAGTGTTATGGGAGTCACAGGGCTGGTTAAAAAAACACACCAGTAAAAGAAAGCAGCGGCGACTGAAAAGCGCGCGCCTCGGCGCGTTACCAGCGCCTCAGCGCGTGCGTCAGACGTTTCCTTCCACAACAAACACTGTTGCTCCGCGGACGCTTCTGAGCTCCGCGCTCGCCCCGCGCGCTCCCCTTCCTATCTTCTCCGACACCTCTGGCCAGGGCGGCTCCAGGGAGGAGCAAATCGTGTCTGTGCAGAGCAATCGGACTTAATACTGAACGTTTTGTGGATGAGGGGCGGATGCGTTGTTACGTGTGGGAGCCTTCAGACTGCCATCGGCCCCGCAGCTCTATGTGATCGAGCAGCAGGAGAACATGTCTCCAGCTCACACGCTTAATTTAATTACAATTAGATCAAGATATTTATGAAGTATATAACTGAGATGAATTTTGCATTTTTCAATGCAAAATTCCGGTCAGTCCTTAGAAACAGTAAAAACGACCACGTGGATTTGTGTTTCCAGTCGTGTCCCGACAAAATAAAGGCTGATGTTATTCACACATATTTACGTGCAGCCAGCCAAGTCACTATGACTCAGAGGTAAATTCCCTCCTGAGCATGCGCTGTTCTCTCCGTCACGCAGCTGACCGGCATTTCCATTTACTAATGGTGGATTTTTTCACGCTGCTTTTAACTTGAAAGCTTCATCATATTGTAGCGGCGATCACGTGCACGTTGGGTCTAATGGCACCAAAGGATTCTGGGATGCGGCTGGGCATTCGTGTTTCGTTTTGTTGAACCATGACTGAAGTGTCTAAGACCTGAAGTGAGGTCCATGCTGTTTGGCTGCTTACAGGTGTGTTGAAGAATAAATAACTTGTTACTTAGTGTTGGATAGAGAATTCAAACCATTCACTGAGTCCGAAAGTACATACATGGCGGCCGCCAATTAAATCCATAAATTAGCCGCGTCACTGAATAAGCCGCAGGGCTGTAAGCGCAGGAAAAAGGTAGCGGCTTATAGTCCGGATATTACGGTAGTTATAATTCATTAACAAGCATTAATGAAGGGTTTATAGGCCTTAATAGGACATTTATAAGACATTTATTAGTGTTTGTAGATGTATTAACACTGGAGTTATAAATTTATTTTTAAAAGAATCAACTAAATAAATGTTAAAACAGATAAAAAATAACCTGTTTCAGGTTTTAACATGCTCTCTCAAACCTTTGCCTCCAGAAGTCCTGAGGGAAATGAATTAAATGTCTAAATATCTCTAGTGAGAACAGAGGATGGCACTTAAGAGAGAAGGATCTTCAAAATGCTTTAGACTGAATTATTGCAAAGGTGGGATTTTTTTTAAAAAGAAAAACAAATGAGCACAAAAGCATAGAAGAACTCAAAACGGAAGAAAAGTGTGCTGAGTCCTGTAATTATTCTGGAATGTCAGTTTTTGGCACTTTGCAGAGAAAAATGTCAAATCAGTCACAGAGTGTTCTGCAAATGTCATAAAGAAGAACAAAAGTACTCTTTTTTTTTTTTACTTCAAAGCATAAGTGCTGCAGTAACCTTCACTAAAATGCGTCTGTGGATCAGTGAGGAAGACGACGTGGTGATGATGCTCACCACGGACGCATCTTGAATGGTTAAAGGCTGCACCTGTGGTGAGCTTAAGGGATCCAGTTTCAGACATTTTTACAACCAAATCTTAATCAGCTGTTACAGTCTAACTTCATCTTAAGCCTTGCTGTGTTCACACCCAACATACTGACGCGATCAGACGTCTTGAAGGCCAATTTGAGCATCAGGTGCAGCTGTCTGGGAGTTTTTGGTCGTTGCAATGTTTCCGGAGTTCACATATCTGACCTTTGGTGAAAAATTTGCATCGTGTTGAACAATCAGGGACTCAGCTTTGGCACTGGTGCGTTTATGATGTAATCACTGGACAAAAATCTGATTGTTCGCCTCTTGAACTTTGCAATATTCTTATTTGTAAGAAGACAGTTCTGTAACCAGACAGATCCTCTAATATTATTTTTATTTTTTCCTCCTCGGAGTAATGCGGGTCATCGAGTCGTCAAACTGGGTCACAGAGAGATGGAAGTACCGCTGAAAGCGTCCGTCATTCAGGCGCAGCTCCTGCAGTAGACGGTGAAGCTCGCCTTTCTGGGAGAGTCTCTAAATGATGTCATGAACCCAGACACGGAGACGGGATTGACGATGCTTCTTCAAAATAAATAAACCTGATCTCTCTACATCATCCGTGTCGTCCATGCAGTCACTGGATACAGTATGAGATAAACAGATATATGTTTGATGATCCCATGTAGTAATGACGCTAAAAGGTTTTGACTGTAGTTCCTCCCGCAGCAAATTCTACGCGCTTCATAACAGAAGCGGCGGACGTGAATTTGAGACGCGACGCGTGTTTGATGCTAACCTAGTAAGTCACAAACAGGTTCTCGGGTTGTCCAGACCTGTGGAGGGTCGTAGAGAGGAGCGGCATCTTAAGTGTTGCAGTTCCCTCGAGGCTCTTAAGGCCACCTCAAGGGACATCGTGAAAATGGATTGTACCGTTGTTGTGCGTGTGGTGAGTGTATTGTGAAGTATTCGTAGGGCTAATGGAAGGTCCACGCACTTATGTCGTACGGCTGACGCTGTTGTCCGGTGTCTTTACGCCACACTAGTCATCAGTAAGGTGTGAGAATTGGCTCCTTACTGACCGAATCCAACCTTGAGGACAGTTGGAACTAAGACTTAAACTGTAGTAACACAACTCAGAAGTGATTTTCTTGGTTTTGTGACAGTTCTATCAAAGTTTTCGCTTGCTAAAACTCCTTTGACGCAAAAGCTCTGCAACACCTGTGGATTTTTATGCCATTTAAAAAATCTCATTCACATGCAAATATAATTATTCCATCAAGTTTATGCACGTAACGATTAATTTTCCCATGAAAAGTCCCCAAAGATGACACACTTGACAGTAATGTGATAGATTGCATGCCATCAATGAAACCACTTGTTTTTGCTCTTCTTCCTCTTTTCTTCATACAATCAACCACCTGTCAGACTTTTAAATGGGAAACTATAAAAGGGGGGAGCAGAAAAAAAGGAAAAACTCTGGTAATTAATATTCATTTTCTTATATTAATGTACTGAAAGAATAATGAGCCGCAGCGGAGCTTTGCATATCAATTTTAGGCAATTATCTGAAATAATGGGGATGACGTACGGCCCTGTTCACCCCTCCAGAAGGAGCGTGTGTCGGTCGGGTTCGGGTCACTAGAGTGAATCCTTTTTTTGATGAGTCCTCAGCGGAGGAGCTGATTGGATCTTCTGGATCGCTGGTGATGGTTTGGCATCATTCTTGTTTGGAGTTTCAGAGAAATCCATTAAACTGTAACACTATTTCCATTCAGCACAGATGACGGTGGGGGGATGGTGGGGGCTATGCTGCGCCCCCACCCCCGGAGGCTTCTTTTTGGCCACATGAGGCCGGCAGTGCCCGGCTGGTCATTCAGAGGCACGTTTGTGGGGACAAAAGTCTCCTTTCACACTTGGACAGCCACATGCTGCAAAAACTCAAATTCAATTACTGAGATAGCATCTCGACACGCAAACGGGAGCTCTCAAACAGACATGTGAACCTGCAAACACAGACATGCATGCATACAGATGAATTCCTTCTTTAGTAAAGAAAAAAAATCTATTTCAAACTTGGAAATGGTCAAAGAGGAACACTAATTGACAAGCAGATAAGAGCTTGTTGGCTCCAGATAAGACCGGCGACCCAAACACGCGTCCCATAAAGACAGATTGACCAGATTTGTTGCAGTGGAGCCTGGTCCACAGGGCAGAAACACTGAGTGTGAAAAAGATTTGGTGCTATTTTATTTAGTTCAGGTCCACAGAAAACAGAGTTTTAGAGAAGGAACTTCCCTGACCTCTGAACTGTTCAAGTAGATCTAATCTGGTTCGGGTAGGAGGTTTTGGTTGTTCATTAATTCCGCGGCTGTGGTGCAGCGGTAGGGCGGTCACGCCTGCTCATGTGTCCAAGTCTCCTTGGGCAAGACAGTGGACGCCACCTTGCCTCTGGTGGACGGTTGGCGCCAGTGTTCGGCAGCGGAGCCACCACCAGTGTGAATGAGTCTGTGACTGTAAAGCGCTTTAGGCCTTCTAGGAAGGTAGAAAAGCTCTATATAAGTATACGCCATCTACCATTTATAATTTACCATTCTAATCCGTTTGTTCCCTGTTCGGGGTCACGGCAGGGCCACAATCACACACCCATGCACTCTCACATTCACAATTTAGACAGTTAACTGAGTGGGACTTGAACCGTGGGCCTTCTTGCTGTGAGGCAAAGGCGCTAACTTTGCCTTGTCTAGTTAGAGAAAAGTCATTCCTACAGACTTTCACCCAACGCTTGCCGGGAATCCAAGACTATGTACAGCCTTTACGCTGGGCAGATAAGGTTTTAATCACATGCACCTGTACGGGGGTTGACCCTATGGATGCTCCTCGTTTTTGGGTTGTCCGGGTCCGAGGAGGTTGGAGAGAGGAGCAGCTGCATCTTAAGCGGAGCATAGGTGTGTTTTGCAGTTCCCTTGAGGCTTGCACGGCCACATCGAGGGACATCATCAAACTGGAGCGTACCATTGTTGTTTGTGTGGTAGGTGTATCGTGAAGTATTCATAACGCTATGGAAGTTACACTGAAGCTCCGATGTTACAGAAATTTTTAACAGACTACTTTTCTTCCGCTCCAACTCCCGGATGCATGTGCACAAACCGAACAACTCAAATATACATTCTCATGAACAAAAACAACAATTCTTATAGAAGTCTCATTCCTGCACACACGTCCAGGAATGAGACTTTCAGAGTTGCAGGGAATATGCTTTTTCTCTGAGCGGCTGGGCGCATCGGTGCAACAGACCATGGATTTAGGCGCACCATTGAAAACTCCTGTCGCACGTGCGGCCAAATTGGTCGCACTCATATCTTGGATTTTGTTGTTTGTTTTATCTGCAAAGCGCCTTGAGATGATCTTGGTTCTGGCTTGGTCCAAAGTAGACAAACCCAGACCAAAATTTGAAAAGAAAATGCTAGAACATGCATTTGGACTAAATCCCGTGTCGCACAGCCACTACGTACATTTTTCGCGTTTTCCAGGTATGAAGTTCCGATCTTTCATTATCCATGCGGGATATACGTCATCCATAAGTGTTTCTTGCGTTCATCATTCATCGATGTGTGCAGATGTCCCTCAAGGGTTTCGACCTATGGTTCTTTACATTAATTCGGTTTTGAGCTGTTGAAAAGTTTTGTCGGTTAAGAATTATGCTTATTTAAAAGGGAAAGTCTAGTTAAAGTTCCATCACACCTAGGTGTGTATAATTTTCTCTCCGCATTTGTAAATAGCGCAATAATCACACGGTTCATATTCTACATTGATTCACGTGTCTTTGCGTGGTTTATTCGTACTTCTTCCGTGGTTTTAACGTGGTTCATTTGTGATTCATCTGTGGAAAATTTCACTTAAAGACCACAACTTTACTCTGTGCAATGTGCGCAAAATGTGCATAGTGGCTGAAAGACACAGCCTTATAAGTCAGGTGTCTGCAGTTCTTGGAGATTCAACGCAACAAACAAATGCAACAAAATCACAGAAACACACGCTCCTCTACTCACATCAATGATGGTCCACTGCTCCACCACAATGGCGTCATAAGTGGGTGTGGCTACATGAGGATCTTCTTCGCTCGCCTCCTGGAAGACGAAGACACTTTCCACCGATTTAGATAACAAATCTGCAAAGAGAAAAAAGAAAAGGACATCTCACTAATGTCTTCTACAAGCTTTGGTGTACAGAATAAAGGAAATACAGGAAGAAGTCTTTGCTTCTTTAAAGATTGACGATTTGACTTTTATTTTTTATATTCCAATCCTTTTAGTTTAGTATTTAAGATGATCTAATAACAACCAAGAGATGAGCTAAACGCATTTTAAGCACATAAGAGCTGTGATATGATAAAGTAATCAGTGGTTAAATGAAGTTAAAGGGATCCAGACGGTATCAATCAGAGGTCTTTATTTTTTTATAACCATAAAAAACCTGTAAAACATGACAGAGTGAACAGATTTTTTTATCTTCTCCTCTACCTGAGCCAGAAAAGGCTCTCACAAGCTCTCAACACGCTCCTTCCATGTGCAAATGCACACACGTGGACACACGGCCCGCAGTCCCTCCCCCAGCCGGTTCTGTTGCTTTCTCATTACTCCAGAGCCATTTACACACTAATACAGTTTGCCGGGTCCCGGGCAGCACAACCAGCCGCTCCACATTTCATTACCAGAGCCTTAATGTTGGAGGGATGAGAGCCAGCCACAAAAGGGGGGGGGGGGCAAGATAGACAGAAAAGCAGAGTGGGGGATGACAGGGCCTTTTATCCCCCCCCCCTGAAAACCTATTTAGGAGGCGTGCACGCTCAATTGAGGACATGTCGCAGACATCTATAGGCTCCCTGGAATGAGACATTCTAGCCGTTCATCTCGTCCTCTTCCTGTTTCCATGGTCAGCCTGGCGTGCAGAAAAAGAACATGCTGTGTTTAGGAGATGGTCACGGGCCAGTGCCCACCCCCCCTCCCAATCATTTTAGGATTACAGGTAAAGGTGAGGTCAGGGCAGGCATTTGTCTCCTTGCTCTGCAGGAAGCAGCATGTCTGTGCTGATAACAGACTTTTGGCGGAGCAGGGACGTGGAAGACGGGGCGGCTTGCAAAGCTGGGGGCGGCGGGTCTGTCGGGGGAATGCACCGGTGGTACGCATGAACAAATATTATCCCGCGCCTATTGACTGAACAGAGCAGCGAGCGCGTCAACTGAGAATAAGTTGTTTATAGTCTTCAAAAACCACCGTGCGCCCTACGGGGAAATTGTTCTGCGTCCCTCGTGACTCGCATACTCAAGGTCGCGGGACGTGCAAACAAGAACTCGCTGAAAACAGGAAAAGACGCTGGTGGGCCTGCAGGGGTAAGTGGAACTGCAGGACGACAGCTGAAACGTGCACGCCCTGCTGACACATGCAGACTGACACGGAAGGGGCTGAGTGAGCATCTATATGTTAAGGTCAGGTCTTTGAACGCAGAGGGAAGTCAGTTTGGATCCGGCTGGCTATGGATCAACACGTAAGCAGATCTGCTGCTGTACATCGATTTCAGGTATGCAGAACTTTAATGGGAGCTCTGGGAGTTTGTGTTGCATAATTAAGCCTTTTAAGCACAGGGTAGGTTCACATCATTGACTCATCAATGTACTGAAGTGGTGGTAATCTGTCACTCACAGGTCTTAACATGCTTAACAAATAGAAAAATGTTTCCTACTTGATATGGACAAAAGAAAGTAAAAAAAAAACCCAGATCCCCAAACGGTTTGGTCTTTCTCTTTCTGAAGTGTTTTCAATGTACTTGGATAAACGTGTTACAAAAAGTAAAAGCATCTGAAGACTCCTTTACGCTGGTTTGTGTTAGAGGTTTGTTCACTGCTCATCAATATTCTCTGGAAAAAGAACTGTTACTAAGCCCCCCTCCGAGGAAAAGGGGGTTTAGGAATCTTCTAACACACCAGTTATGTATTTGTATAAACCCCTTTTGTAATTTAAACCTTATTTTTCTAACATCAATTAAATTTGTATCCTTTTTTTGTTGGACTGGACGGTAAAAAAAAAGGATAGAATGGAGGGATGTTGGAGACAGGGGGTAAGGGCACAGAAGAAAGGGGGGAAAAGAAAAAAATGTTTTAGATTTCGGAGTATTTCTCCTTTTAAATATCTGTCAATTGAACTGTTGCAAATTCTGTTTGAATTAATGAGCTGTTGTGATGTCACGACGGCCCAGGGGCGCATGGTCATTGCGCGTGTGCTGTCGACACAACATCCAATCCCATCAGGCTCACCTCCTTTTAATACGACACCATCCAACCAATCAAATTCCAGGTCAATCAATGAAGATCTGTCAAACAAGGCAACAGTTTCTGTTCGCAAAAAGTTATGACGTTTGGGGTTGTCGTTTGTAGAACGCGCGCTTTGAAGATAACGGACAGAGACTCAACGACGTCCAAGTTTGTCTAAAGGTTGCACAAAGAATGGTAAGTTTGGAATGAAAGGCTATGCTAGCTTTTTGGCAAAGTAACCGCTAGTTAAATCAATGAGATAATAACCTCACTGCTAACGTTGCATAACAAAGAAGGTAAACTGTGGAAATTAGGATTTGTTTTCCAGTTAGGTATGCATTAGTTCAGAGGCCAATTTAGCAAAGAGTAAGCTAATATCTTGCTAATATTCTTACAAATTTTAGATAAATGAATACAGTTCCTAAAAGAACTTATGGTCTGTGTTGATTCAATTCAATTCAATTCAATTCAATTCAATTTTATTTGTATAGCCCAAAATCACAACATAAGTCGTCTCGATGGGAAGTAAAACATGAAATCAAAAGGATCACGAATACAAAGAGTTCAATAGAAAAATACTAAAATGAACTAACAAACTGACTAAGCTATACTGGCATCCCTGCCCTTAGACCCCCCTTCGCGGTAAGGTAAGGCGGTGATAGTATTACTCTGTTGTTAAAAGGACTAGAAAAGACTTGAAACATTTATACTTGACTTGAGACTTGTTGACTTTGGACTTTAGTACAAAAACTGGAGACAGACTTGCAAAACAATGACTTGGTCGCATCTCTGGAAACTTCATGTGTTGTATCTGTTAATAGACAGGTAGGGTTTTCCTCTCGTGTGCATCTAACCCGTCACATGTTCTGACTTAGTTTTCATTTGTGAAAGATCTGTATAAATGTCCGTGGTGGCTGTGTGACTCGACCTTGATCTTGCAGAACGCAGACGGGTCATTGGTCCCGTCTTTTTTGATTGTGTGAAAGGGTCTCCGGACTTCCTGTTTGACCCAGCTGGAAAAGTGACCCTGCCCTCGATCATGTCAGGTGACAGCGTTTAAAGATGCGAGCCAGGTGCTCCCTCTGACAGCTACAGAGCGGCTGCTGACACCTTATCTATATTTCAAAGCGGTCGAGTGGACTTGCTCTGCGAGGTGACAGAGTGTAATGAGTGGAGATGGGATGTGTCTCATCCCAACAGAGCCAGAGTTGCGGCAGCTGGCAGGAGGTGGCGCCGGGTTGCCAGGCAGACTTCAGATGTGAGGGAAGATGGGGGCAGATGGCGAGAGGATGGTAGCTGGTGTTTTTTCATGCAGCCTTTCTATTCTGATTTGAATTCACATCAAAAGAGAGGAGATTTAAAATTTAGAATTTAGAATGAGCGTTTTTCTGCCTGGTTGACTTGCCGAATGCCTTTTAAGCTGAATCCACACGCAGAGTGTGAAAGGGAAACCCATCTCTTCAACAGAAATAAGACAATTTTCCTGACTGGAGGTTATGTAGAGGGAAGAATTCCCGCCGACCGGTGACAGATGGCTGTCAAGGTCATGCAGGTTCATGCTTGGTCAGACGCGTGTCTGCCTGAGAGCAAATGCAAAACAGGAATCATTCCTCCACTCTTGACCTTCTCTGTAAATACGTGCCACTTTCTCTTTTTATTTTTTGGTCACAGTTCATTGAGACCGGGTTACTGTCTCTTTGAAACTCTGACATTTGCTCAGCTAATGCAGATCATTTTTGTCATGGAGTTGGCTCGGCTCTCCGAAGCTTTCAGGAGTTCGTCTTTATCCAGCTGGGCGCATTTGCATTTGCTGCCAGGCGTGAACACGCTCAACTGCATGGCTGTAATTGGCCGCTCTAACAGAAAACAGATGTAAAATCTGTCCTTTAACTGCACTACCAGCAGTGAAGCACACATGCGGTTCCCAAGAGTTCATCCCACCACAGACGGGTCACGTCCAGAGCAAACCGTTCACATCTTAAGGAACGCAAGAGTGTTAATGCAAAAACCGGAACGACAAGAAGACAAGCGACAGAAGTATACGACAACAGAAGACGACCAAAAGAATCAAAGAGCAGGAAAATTGCTGCTATTTTTCACACAGCAGTCACACTTTTTAGCCAGAAAAGGTTCTTATTGAACTCCTGCTGGTTCCTTTTAGCGAATCATTGGAGGAAAAGCCCCACTGGACTGATGTAAACTCACACACAGGGCACTGGGAATCAGCTGAGTGACAGCTGCATGCTTGAGTGCTTCTAACAGGGAGACCACAGATTTAAATGAGTTTAGACTCTTAGACTGATTTGATTTGACTTTAAAACCAATTTAAGACCATGTCTACAAACTATTCAAGTGTAGTTTGCATAAATACATACACGTAAGAATAAAATGAAAGAATGATAAACCACAGAGTAACTCTCCACCAATGCGCTAACATAATTATCAGTGAAAGTATAACAACAAAAAAGGCAAATTCAAAGAAATTCTGGTAAAATCACAATTTGTTTCATAGTGATCTCTGCCATCATCATAACATTGCGTTATCAAATACTTTTAGACATTCTTTGTCCAGTTAGCACTTCCTTTACCATACATTTACCTAAATGACCTGATGACATATTTCCTAAAAATGATTTGATGATTATTTTCTGTTCTTCACCCATAACAGACTGGAAATTACATGAATGGAAAGTTAGTCTCTTTAGTTCAACACTTTAGATGATTGAATAACTTTTGAAAGTCCAACGAGCGACTCTTGACTTCCTGTTTGAGCCTCGTTTGAACAAAAGGGGGCAGTTCATCAAGTGACCACTAAGTGGCCTTTTACACAAGCAAGCCAGCTTCATTCCATTTAAGATAGAATCATGATGTGAATAAGAAAGTCTATAACTCTGAGGATTGATTCCTTTTTGCACCTTTCAGAAAGGTCTTGCTACTGTATAACAGTCAATAATACAGATATGCTTGGAATGAGGATATTAATGCTAATAATTGTGATGGTTTTAATAATGTTGATGTTCTAGGCACGCTTGCATGTGTGTTTCTATCATATGTCCTCTCAGTCACCTCACCTGCAAAACATGGGTTAAAAATACATAGATTAAATAAAATAATTTTTTTAAATAAAAAAATAAAAAATCAAATTTTATTTTAAGCAATCTATTTTATGATTTCTTTTTTCTCTGTGTATTCAACTTTTTTTGGTTAAAAAAAAAGGAGTAAATTAACAAGTATGCCTGCTTCAAGGCAGGTGGTGATCCCAGAAAATGTGACGAAAGAATAACGAAACTAAAGAATAATAGAAATAGTGGCAGCAAGGCATGTGCAGATGTGCAGTTCCTCTTTAATAATGTTTAGCATCATTTTTCTAAATGGAGGATTTCCTGTCTAAACTCAGGAAAATGTGGAGACGCGTCTCTTTCAGTGGTTTCCATGGAGACAGAGAGACTTTTAAAACGGAAGAAAGAAAAGAAAACACGTCTGTGACAGGTTATCCACGTGTTTCTTCAGAAGGAGCGGCACACGCACCTTCATTCAGAAGAAAAAGTGCATCAATAAGAACAATTTTTGTGCTTTTTTCTTTGCTATTGTTTGTAAATGGAAAAAGAAATGTTAGAATGAAATTTTAAACAGCAATAAAATAGTATATAAGCTACTCTGTAGGGTTTATATGTGAATATTAAATGTTGATGTGTACAGAAATTTCTGAAAAATCTGAATTTGAAATAAGACGGAGATATTTTCTCTGTGATTATTATTTATGTTTGAAGTTTTAAACCACTAAAGCTTCCATGTCAACAACAGGAAAAAACAACCTTCTGTGTGTGTGGACACTGGACTTTTCTCTGTTGATTTATCCAAAGTGACAAGTTTCTCTCAGTTGAGGTGAAGCAGGTCAAGTGTCTTCCTCTAAAGACTTAGTGACTTGGAAGGGTTGGAATTTGAACCTGTGTTTTTTTAATCAAGCTGGGCTGCAGCACAGGCCAGGAGCTGCTGCTGCTGCACACACATGCATGCGTGTGCAAACGTGCTGCCTCATCCAGCATCACCGTGGAAACCCAGGCACGAGCCGTGTTTGTTCGCCAGAAACCAAGTTTCCCCACGGATCTCAGCAAACAGGTGGCTGTCGAAGACCTGAAGCAGCTTCAGGCGGTGGGAGAAAGTCGGCGCCACGGATGACTCACCAACCGCAACAACAGCTCCTGACAATCAAAGACCTGCCATTTTGAAAACCAGCCACCATGAGGGGTTTCTGGATTCAGCCGTCAGGCTAAACAGAAGCTGCCAGCGAGGATCAACGGTTGTGTTGCCTTTGTGATGTTTTTGTTAAAGAGTGCACAGGACAAGCTGGCAGGATTTCATGTCTCATCTGATCTGGGGAGGCCTCTCTGACCCCCTCCAAGAGCTGCAAGAGACAGAAGAGCAGCAACTGAGACTGCTGCTCCACCACGGACTGTATATGAGAACTGGATTGAGTGGCCCCTCCCCCTGGCGTTCCAAACAGGAAATGGCTCCAAGAAGCCAAAATCCCATAGATGTCTATAGAGAAATAAACAGCTGTTACTCTGTCATTTGTGATTTATTTTCTGTAGTTCAAGTTATTTAAGTTATAAACTGTCCAATCAGGTGCCTCAATAAAAGTAGGCGGAGGCTGCTGGCCCCCACGTCCAACGTTTAAAACATTTGATTGACAGATTTCCAACAAACTCACTCCTGATTGGCCAGAGTGGTTGCCAAAGAAATGTTGACTCAGACTAGCTTGGACCAATCACTGCTGAAGGCCGTGTCACACAGACACTACGTACATTTTGCGCATTTTCCACGTATGAAATTTTGATGATCCATGATGATCCATAAACGGATTTCCTGAGAGTTTCTTGTGTCCGCCATTCGTCAATGTAGATGTCCATCGAGGGTTTCAGCCGACGGGTCTTCACGTGAATTCAGTTTTGAGCTGCTTAAAGCTTTGGATCGGTTGAGAATTATGCTGTTTACATAAATCTCATGCAATTGTTGGTGATATAAACAGCTCATTAATCACGCAAGGTTCATGCACTATCCGCCTATAGTGTGGCTTTTACGCTGATTTACGTGTTCTTTGCCTGGCTTATTCGTACTTCTTCCGTGTTTTTCACGTGGTTCATTCGTGATACATCTGTGGAAAATTTCACGTTAACAACCACAAATTTTCTCACTTTTTCCATGTATGGACCAATTTTTATCCGCGCAATATGAGCAAACTGTACGTAGTGGCTGTGGGACTCGGCTTTCACCGTCGATGACTGGCTCCAGCATGGGGGGGTCTGGATTACAAAAATCATTGCGATTGAATTGACTTCATTTAATTGAAGCACCAATGCCCTAACATTGAAAAAATGGTTAGCCAAACCAATGGTTAACCATTGAAAATGGTTTGGAGGCAAACCATTTTCTGAGGACGACGTCACACTCTCTCGGTGCAGTTCTTATTTACAGTCAATGTGCCCCCCTAACCGACACCTTGGGGGACCACGGATAGATGTAATTAATATCTACACACTGTTTTTCTAAATACAAGAACTTCTATTTGAGAAAAATAGAAACCTCAGGAAGATGTTTCCGCCTCACAGTCAGATCTGCTCCTCGTTGGCCTCAGCTGCTTTAAAATAGATTTAAAATCTTTCAAAATGAAACTTAATGAACCCTGTTGTTATTAATGAATATTGCTCTGTCACAGCAACCCCCCCCCCCCCCCATTCCTCTGTGATTTAGTTCGGCATCTCTGGGAGCTTTCAGGTTGATTAAAGATGATGTGTAAAATGTAAGCTTCAAAAGCTTTGAGGATAATATCACTCGAGCACTAAGCTCTGCAGAACAAAAGCATGACGGTGGAAGACGGTGAGCCTATGCTTCACTGCACGATCCTGTGTGCTGGCTCACAGCACCTCAGCACTGAAACGGGTCAGAACGGAGAACCTGTGCTCCATGTGGTCCCACCAGGTGGTTTTACAGGTGCTAAGGATCCACTTTTCAACCATTACAGGAACACGCTTTCTCCTGATTGACTCTCTTCTTTAGACGTCAGCAAATGTAAGAAAGGAATATCTATTTCTGCATGCTTTTGTTCTGGACTTTTTGGAATGTGTGCTTCTGGACAAAGTTGTGGTCCCTTAAAAAAAATAAGAAAAATTATATATAAAAAAAAAAGAATGAATGAAAATTATGAATGAATAGAAGTGTTGGTTTGAATTTGGTTTTACATTTGACGTGAGATTTGACTTTTTTTTTTCTATACACTGTATTTTATCCCATGAAGGGAAATTCTTTCTGGGTGATGTTAACTGCTCGCCATTGATATGGTAATTGCCCCCAGTACCATTGCTCATCCCCCTCCGGGAATCAAACCCTGGTTTCCTGCATGGTAGCTTCCCACCTTACCAACCGAGCTACCCAGACGCTTTTCTTTGATTTGAATACAAAATTTTGAATCAAAAGAACATCCCGGGGTCACAGGCGTTTATATCAAAGCATAAAACATCGACTGCCATGAGAGAGAACGCCAGACATTAAAGACGCCTTCACAAAGGAACTGAAGAACAGTTTCAAAACAACTTTGGTAATCCTACTTTTCAGAATAACTGTTTTGCTAATCCCTTTAACTCCAGAGCTTTAGCTCCAGTGGTGACATTTTTGTAACTACCGTAACTCTTGAACCGTTCACGCTGTTGACGTAATTTCAACAGATGTGGAAGCAGAGAAGAAGAGCGGCTAACAACGTTACGCAACACTTCACGTTATTAATGCGCTGCAAATTGGTGCAAAGCCGACAAGAAAAGCCTCTGTTCTTCACGTCAGAATTAGTTGATTCTGATAACAGACGAGGAGTTGCGCTACGTCAAAGAGCGTGCGCTATTTAGGCGTCGCCGGTGACGTCTCAGGTGCTAAAGGGTTAGTGGATACACTGGCAATTTTTTTTCGTAAAAAACAAAAAAGTTGGGTGTCAGTGGTTTAGCTCAGAGTTAGCTTGTTTCTGTTGTATTTTTCTCTTCTTATTACCCTTTTTTCAAGAGACACTGACTTTTCCTTTACACCTAATTCATTCTACAACAATAGTCGTCTCAAGGAGTGTCATAGCTGTAATTGTCTGAATCATTAATGAGTGTTGTGTTATGCCAGCTGAATCTTTTGGGACTATTTTCCACCATGTTGTCGCTAGGCGACAATAAAACGCTGCTCTTTGAATACACGCTTTGTTGAATTGATATTTCACGACTGAAAATAAATGCTTGTAATCCAGTGACCAATTTTTGACAGTAGGTTCAGGTAAATCTTCGTATTCAAATAATAGAAATTCACAACAGACACGTTAAACATAAAACTAAATGCGGTGTTCCTAGTTTTTTGGAAAACTTAGTCTTCATGCTTTATTCTTTTCTTTTTTTTACAGCTCCATTAATAGCTGCTAAAAACAAATTAATCTATTTAAACTACTTAGTAAGATGTATAACTTTTAGTTTAAAGGTAGTACATGTTAAAAAATACTGGAACAATAAGGACTCTGAAAGTATAAATTGATCAAACGTCGATAAACTCTGGAAGTGATGTCTGTTTTTTTACGTGTATGCTTGGTGTTTTATCAAACTGATTTCTTGGAAATTTTGAAATTTTAGCTGAAAAGGCAGAATTTTAGTGACTGAACTTTCAGCACTTCAGTGTTTAGGTGATGGTCATCCAAATGCAAATTCACTTGTGTAATTGATGAGTAAATGCAGAATTTCAGAACCAAAGTGCCTTCAGTAATTGGAGACTGGTTCAGTGATGAAGCTAGCAGAACCCTCAGCCTCATCACTTTCAGCTACTTTTTCATGTTTGTAAAGAGTGGACTATGAATTCTGATGAAAGGTTTGAAGCAGAAATGTGGAGACAACTCACTCTCCCCTGAATCTTCTCTGCATCTTTAAATCAGCATCTATGACTCTGCCTCATCTTCAGACAGTTGGTACCCGACTCCTCACAGACAGACTCAAAAAGGGAAATGAATAAAGTGACTGTGTGATTACAGCAAGATAAAATAAAGATGACATTTTTTATAGAGTCGCCTCTGTGTTGTTTCTTCTTTTCAGCTTTTTGCTGTGAAATTGACGATTCGACGGAGAGGAAATGGAACTCCTGTGAAAAGCTTGAGTCTGACGTCACACACAGAAGATGTAAAACATTTCAACTAATTAAAGAACATTCTATTTTTTTGAAAAACGCACCCGCAGACGGACCAGTGGAAATCAGGCTTCACCCTTCAGTGTTGTGTAAGTGTTCATGAGAATCTGTCGCCCGCAGCATGCCAGTGGAGCTCACGCTAAAGAATTACACCTGATTCCAGACGATTTTAGATAAAAAACGGTGCTTTAGACACAAATGGTTACTTTAAAAAAGTTTCACTAAATGAGCTCGGAGAATTCCTGCCTGTGTAGATATAAAGGCTGCTAAAAGTTGAAGCTGGGGTAACTATGGTGCGCTGGGGTTCTGTCCTCTTTTCTCATCTACTTCTGCCCTCTTTCTCTTCTCTATTCTTGATCATAATTTATCATTTAGTTCTCCATGCCTCTGTTTGGTGCAGTGATTCATGTATTGTCCCTCTTTTCCTCTCCCCTCCTGGGGAGTGGGAGTGCTTCCAGACTCCAGTTGGCTCATCCGTGCTCCTGTTCATGACCGAGTACCTCGTCTCTGCTCCCGCTCCTACACCTGGCTGTGGTTCCTGTCTCCGGCTCGACTCGCGCCCCTGACTGTCCCCCCAACCACGGCTGGATGAAGCTCGTCTGCTGGACTTTTATATATGTAGTTGCAGAGTTAGATAAGTTAATTCTTCTCTAAGAGTTCTGGTAAATCGCCTGTCCTTCCTGGGGGAGGATCCCTCCTTCATGTGGACACCCCTGAGGTTTCTTCGTAATTTCCGGAATCCGTTTCTTTTTGGGAGTGTTTCCTTACTGCGAAGGGGGGTCTAAGGGCAGGGATGCCAGTGTAGCTTAGTCAGTTTGTTAGTTCAATTTAGTATTTTCCTATTGAATTCTATGTATTCATGATCCTTTTGAGTTCATGTTTAACTTTTTCAATTACCGATACGAAAGCCCATTGAGACGACTGTTGTTGTGAATTTGGGCTATACCAATAAAATTGAATTGAATTGAATAAAGTTGTTCATTTAATCGTCCGCAGCATGCCTGTGGAAAAAATGTGCATGAACACTTTTTCTCTACGTGTTCACTGAGCGGTCTAAGACACTGATATAGGTTTGACCACTTTACACCGGAGCCCGTATCCACCCGTATGGACAGTTGGAGCTACGGCTTTTGTCTCTGCAGAGTTGCAGGCAGACAGAAACGGAAAGTGTTATCAAACGCCTAATAGTTTGCCTTCAGGGCGCCGCAGTCATCAGTCAGAAATCTCACCGCTGTCCGTTCAGATGTGTTTGAACGGAGGGGGGAAGGGTGCAATGATGTCGGTGTCTTGCTGCCGTAGGCAAACCCGTCAGAGTCTCCACGGTCATCAGACGGATGAGGTTCAGCGGCTCTTCCCAGGCTTCAATCAGGAAACCAGCCAGAGTGAGAACGCGGCCACGAGGTCAGTCTTAAAAAAGCACTCTTCCCCTCATTAGACCCTCACAACAACAAGTTCAAGACGCGCTGAAGACTGTCACTGTCTGCGCCGCCACACGCCTATTACAGAGCTGTCACACAGATGCCTGATGTCGACGCGGCTCAGGTGATCGACTGGAGCCCCGACAACAACATCTTCACCCGTTCAGACACTGATAAATGAGGACACGCTTCCAAACGTGAGATGCTAACAGGCGTGACGGACAGATTTGTTAACCCGACAGAAAAGTGGCAGTTAGCTGTAGGGCTGGGTATCACCAATAATTTCCAGAATCGATTGGATTCGATTCACCGGAGCCTGGATGCATTTTTTTTAATTCTTTGAATCCACTCCATTTGATACAATTCAATAAAATTTTGAATTTACACGTTTTATATATAATAATAATAATAATAGATTAAATTTATCTGCGCTTTTCCAGACACCCAAAGCGCTTACATTATGTCCATTTTTCATTCACTCCTCATTCATACTTGGTGATGGTAAGCTACGGTTGTAGCCACAGCTGCTCTGGGGCAGACTGACAGAGGCGTGGCTGCCATTTCGCGCCTACGGCCCCTCTGACCATCACCGGGAAATTCATGCACATTCACACACCAGTGGAGCCACACTGGAGGCAAGGAGGGTGAAGTGTCTTGCCCAAGGACACAACGACATTTTGGCTGGTGGGAGCGGGGATCGAACCGCCAACCCTTCGATCATTGGACGACCCGCTCAACCACCTGAGCCACTGTCGCCCCATATTTAGACATATTTGTATAGAAACACAATTATTAAAAACATATTATATTTATACTACTCTGATACATTTGGTACTCTGATACAATTAGTGAAACAATAAACCAGTGAGATTGTTAACATCATACAGTGTTACATGATGTCTCAAACACAGATTATTATTCTGCCTCTACTGGAGGGCATTTGGCTACTAGGTGGCGCTAGCGCCATAGCTTTACACTTTATTCCAGAAGATTTGACAAAAAAAAAAAACGGTGCTATAGACCACAAATGGTTACTTTAATAAAGTTTCCCTACATGATTTTGGAGAATTCCTGCCTATGAGGATACAAATCTGTTCATTTTATCGTCCATATATGTTTAGTTTTGACCGAGCGTTAGCATTAGCCGTCCTATGGGAAATTCCATTATACGTTAGCATCGAGCTAGCGGACTTTGACTTTACTCCTGTTAGGTCTCCGGGAAAGGAAAGGCATTAAAGATCAATCTAATAGATAGATTGTTGATTTATTAAGCTTGGATTGATCCCAATCAATTAATCAATTTTATCAACCCAGACCTAGTCAGCTGTTCTCTCTGACAGTTCAAACTAACTGAGGGGAAAACTGGAAACTCTTCATTCAAGGCTGTTTTTACGCGAACCGACCAAATGTTACCGTTTCAGTTTCTTTGCTTTTGTGTTTTGGTTGTCTTTTTGTTCTGGCATATTTTAAGTTCAGTTTCCTGTTTTATTTTGAAAGGTTTCCTGTTTTGTTGTAGTATTGAGTTTTCCTTTTGGTCCCCATCTGTCCTGATTGTGTTCACCTGTGTCTCGTCTTGTCTGTGTATATTTAAGTCTCGTCTTTCCCTTCCTCCTGTGCTGGTCCATATTAGGCTGTTCCTCTGTTTCGTGAAGTTTGCTGTTTCCCCTGTTTCAAGTGTTTCGAGTTTCTTCGTTTGGCTTATCCTGCATTGCAGTGGTTTTTGGTTTGTTTAAGTAATTATAGCCCTTGTTCGCCTGGAGCTCGTGCCTCCTCCTCTCTGCGCCTGGGTGCTTTCCTCAACCCCCACCGTAACACCCAAACCCTGAAGATCCAAAACCCCAAAAATAGAAACCATGATGTCATTTATTATTTATGAATTCCTATAAATGTCTTTTGGGTTTAGTAGTTGGGATTATTGTGAAATCACTTGTGAAACCTCCTCCAGTGGTCATTTAAGGAACTGCAACATCTGAAGACCATTGGGGTTTGGACCCAGAAACATGCTTCAAACATCACTGTTGCCATGGAGACAACTGAACATTAAATGTAATTTAACAGCAAACGCAAAACCGAACTTTCTCCCAGGAGAACATCATCTAAAATTCTCTGTTGAGACGAAGGCGCTGTTAAGTCGTAACACAGCATCAGACTGACCCCCCCCCCCACACACACACGCACAACCCCCCAGCCCCGCTCTGCTTCAGAGATGCATATCTTAGCAGGGCATAAAAGATGCAAAATGTGTTAAAGGCTCTCTAATATGCAGACAAATTAAATCATAATAAACCACTTCATTACTCTGTTTCAAGATCTAAAATATGCAAGCAGGCAGTCGTTTGCTATCAGGTTAATCATGTGTGTTCCAGAGCTGCAGAGGCGTCCACTCTCTGGGATTAGTGAATTTTAACTCTTGTGTTTAGATTCTGTCTTATTTCCCCCGTGTCAGAGTAAACGCGCCGCCGGGACGAGGAAAACCTAGACGAGAACGCTAAAAGCTTCAGTGCTTCATGAAAGTTGCAGCGTTGCGTTTGCCTAGAGGGGTGCTTGTAGTTTGGCGTGGATTCAGCGCCGGCGGTGTGTCAGGAGGGGTTTGAGCAACGTCGGACGAGTCGGATTCCTCCTCAACCCAACTTCAAACCAGTTTGAGCTAAACTGGAACATGGTTTTTGTGTTATAGCCAGGGGCGGACAAACCATTAGGCAAAGTAAGGGAATCGGCTGGGGCCCCGAACACTTTGAGGGCCCCATAGATGATTGATTAATAAAACCTGTTCAAGATAATTTTCTTCCCTAAGATTGGGCAATTACGTAATAAAAAAAAGAAGACTGGGCCATGTGAAAGTATTTCAGAGTTTACAGCTGATGCAGAAAATCTTTAAAGAGATTAAAAAACAATGCTGAGAAAGGAAAAAAAAGGAAAAGCCAAATGTTGTCGCCACACTTCCAAATCAGGCTGAAGTAAGGCTTAAATAAAAATAAATAAATAAAAGAAAACAGAAAAGAGAATAAAGGGAACATAGTTTAAAGAAAACCTTTTACAGTGTGAGGATAAAAGAACAACAAATAAATTATAGGAACAAAAATGAGACAGAAAAGTAGGGAAAAAGAAAAGGCAGAAAAAGTTTCATTTGTTTTTGATCTTTGCCTCTTTGTGAAATGCTGTTTTACTCTTTTTTGTTCTCTTTAGTAAAACCTGATAAATTAAAGGGTCTCTATCATGCAAAATCTACTTTCTAGAGCTTAATTGTATTATAATGTTCATTGCTCACTATAAATAACCCCAAAGTGGTATTTTGATCCATTCTCATATTTCTGAGTATTTGTCTAAAAACCTGCTCTCTGAGCACCGGCCCCTCCCAACCCACTAAAACAAGTGGTTCCTCACGTTGTGACATCACAAAGTGAGTAAAACCATCTTTGCTAAAGTTTGGATGTTGTTTGTTTTCGTGGGCGAAACACAGACGCGCTGCCGAGGCCGGATCCATGTTGACTTCATGATACGGGCACAAGGAGAGAAAGGCGGAGCCTCAGAGATCGAGGCGTCTCACTTACAAAAAAAATTGCAAATCAGCGAGACCTCGAAATATGAACCACGATATAACGAGGGACCCCTGTACTTCGGAACAAATTTGTAGCTCAGAAACAGGACTGTTTTCAGCAGATAAAAAGTTTTACATGAAGAATTTGCTTTAAACCCTTCACGTCAATAATTCACAACGTAACATTTAATTCAGGACTCCTTTTAGTTTAGCTTTACCTAGAACCAGAGGCGGTCCTGGCTAGTCTGATGCCCCGGGCACCCTCACCCCACCCTCACCCCCCTTTCCAGCCCCGCCCTCAGCAATTCAAAGCCTGCATACTATCAAACACAAAATGTCATTTATTTTACTCTATTCATCATATAGGTAAAATATACCTGTGTAGTTGAATTCACAATTAAGATTTAGTATGTAATGTAGTTCACACTTAACACGCATCAGTTTGTGTTTTTCTTTTTGAAGGCTGGTTCTGGTAAAAAATGCCACATTTTTCTGTTTTTTATTTAATTTATTTTTTCTTGATCTGACATCAATTACGAATGAATAAATCCACAACCTTGAATGGACTTATCCGTCTGTCTAAGGCATTCCTCCGCCTCTCTACCTGCTTGTCCTCTACCTGTTATGCTGAAATACTGTCATGACCACAGGACGTTGACACGATAGTGGGGCGCCCTAGCGTAAATTTCATTAACTTTACGGGGAAGGAAAACTACAGTGGATAAAAAAACAAGCAAAGTTTGTTTATTTTTTTTGGCGCCCCTGTAAGATTGCGCCCTGGGTGACCACCCAGATTGCCCATTTGAAAAACCGCCGCTGCCTAGAACACAAAATACCCAGAGGAATACATTTTTTATTAAATAACTGAAAGGAAATGAAAGGGTTAATCCAGATGATAACTCGTTTATAAAGAACATTCTCCCTTCGTGGTTCATTTGGTGTCTTGATGAGCAGTTTTTATGCTTGTACATTAAAAATGAAAAACTGATGTGAGCAGCTCCCCCCTCGTTGTTAGCGGAGCGGTGAGGAGAATCGAACCATCTCTGTCTCTGTCAGAGAACCACAGTAATGGTTTCAAATGAGCTCCAAAGCTCAATTTAGCATCACAGCACCGTTTTCTGGCTCCCTTGCTCGCTGAGTCCAGCAGAGGCTGACAGGAGGCGGACGCCTGTCGGAAGATTTAAGCTCCAGTTTTTCCTGTGATGTCTTTAACGAATGTGATTTAAATTCCTCTGCTATAAAGCGAGCGTCCTCTGATGCATAAATAACCGCATGCAGGCCAAAGTGCATCCCTCCCCGCGCCACACTGTAACATGAAAACTGTTGATGGAGAAAAAAACAGGAAGATTCACAGCAGAGCGAAGCTTTCAGCGACGTTTCTGACCGTCTGCGCCGAGGTGGAAGTATCCGTCCACCAGCAAGGCTCCGTTGTTAAAGTGCTGCGTCATGTGATCCAGCCAGTTGGCCTCCACCCCTCTGACGCCCTCTTTGCAGTTCTGAACCCGGAGGGGAACCTTGACCGTGTAGTACTTGAGCTGGCCTTCCCGGACCGGCGGGTGGTTGAACAGAGCCAGCAGATCCACTCCTGCGGGGCGAAACACAACATTAAACTTTGATGAGGCTTCCGGGTAAGCTTTATTTTGAAAGCCAAAGCCCAGACTGTCATTTATGAGGAGAGACTCGCCGCTTCCAGAAGCTAAGTGGAATGGTTCGGTAAACGTCCAAGAAACATCTCCCAGGATAAACAACTCCTGGAGGAGCTTTTACCGAGGATTTCCAGTGATTACATGACAGCAGATCCATACGGTGCCAATATGAGAGCAGCCTGGAAGCATCTGCCAGAAGGAGATGGCTGCAGCGTCCATCAGTAGATGAACACTTGGAGAATCCACACCTGCCCACTAAATGACAGGTAGTGTGGTTTTGTTCCAGTTTTTCCTCTTCTAAGTGTGAAGAATCTGAAATTCCTCCACAAGTGGCTGTACAGGAAGCAGAGATCAAAGTGCTTAAAGACTGTCAAAACAAAAGCGCAGGAAAAAAGTAAGTCTTTATATTCCAGTTTATCCTGTCCACAGAAGTCAGGCCTGTAACTGAATTAAACTCATCAGGATCTCTTTAAGTCCGAATGACAAAGCTCTGTTCTTTAAAACGACTCTCATTTTCTAATCCTCCATAATCCCAGGTTTAGGATTTTCAGGCATCAGGAGAGAAATGATCAATGACAGACGCAGAGAGGAATTATAAAGAGAATGTCGGACGGCAAACACGGATGAAGTCACAAGTTCATTTGGCAAACGAAGCCTCTGAAGCAGCTGAAGCTTTTGAAGCAGCTGACGCTTCTGAAGCAGCTGAAGCATCTGAAGCTTCTGAAGCAGCTCCAGCTTCATTCAGTGCAGGCATTAAAGTTAATAAATAAGAATAAAAAAATGACAACAATAAAAAAAACAATTCTTAAAATAAATTATTAGAAATGCATAATTTAAGAGACAAAATTACACTAAAAAATACTGTATTTATTGTTGCATCTATGCGTTCAATAATTGTATGTTTCACTATTTTGTGTGCGTTGGAGTCATTGTGGGTAGAGTGTGCACTTGACATTTTTGGTTTTTGTTTGGCTTTCGTTTTTTAGGTAGAAAACTGGTTTACCCTGCAGATCACTTTTTATGAAAAGGTCTTTATAAATAAAGTTTGGTTGATTCTGTAAAGGAAGTGACAATTCTCCATTATGTTTTTCTGATTCAAAGACTTTAGTTTGTATTTAGATAAAGTGAGAATATATTTAATTTATTGGAGTTAACTTAAGAACTTTAAGATAGTTTTTCAGCTCTACACTAAAGGGAATTTACTGAAAAGTGATCAGATCGGATTGATCTTTAAGCGGCGCTGGGGTGTGACGTAACGCCGCCGCAGAGATTAAAAGGAGCATTTCATTGTAGCTGAGTTAATTCATCGTCTAACACTGAATAATGCATTAAAAGCTCTTTCGCTGGCTTTTGTTTACATCAAGCAGGAATATGCATCATGGAGTAAGCCCCTGGAGACGGAGACGTGGAATGTTTCCCCACACATGTCGCTCGGCTCTGCTCCCGTCGCGCTAAATCAAAGTGGAAGCAGTTTTATTTGTTGTGATGTGAGTGAGTGAAATATTTGCTCTGCTGAGCTTTCAAAATCACAAAAATGTGCGATGTGAGCTGAAGTCTGGGAAGAAGAAAAAAAGGAAACGCTCCTCTCCTTTTAATCCAATGTCGGACCGCCGTTCCCCGACTGAACCAGATGGACCAGCAGAATGTGCGGCGCCTCCACCCACGTGCACTCGCTGGGGGGAGGGGGGGGGCACGGCTCAGTCACTTGGTTCCTGAGTCCGTCCATCCGTCCAACAGCCAAAAATGAATCATTTATGACCATTTCTGGTTTGGCTCGGATGACTCATGTGACAGCTGGCTGCCAATTCCTGAAGTCTTGTCACTTCAACCCCTTGAGACAAACGACACAGACAGCATGGGGAGGACCCCCCCCTATCCCCTCCATCCGCACAATGCTGTTACAATCGAGACAATATGGCAAAGGAATCCTGGACACAGTTACAGCTCGTTCCAAGGAGCCCTCTGGTTGCCAAATCCCCTAAAAACTCCATGTTTCTGTTTAGAACGGAATCAGTTCCACTCCGAACTCACTGGCTTCGTCCAAATTCAAGGGCTGCGTCCTTCGAAGGCACCGGCCTTCCCGCTCGACGTTGGCCAGGTCCTTCGTCGAGCAGGAAGGCCGGATGTTAACAGCTGGGAATTTGGAAGATTCTAACCTTTCGATAAATTCAAGCCTTTACATAGGCGAATATCCTGTCGCCTAGCAACCGTGAGTCTCAAACAGAGAGGAGTGGTGAACCAGGCATGGAGCTCAAAATGTTCCTGGCTTGTTTGATCCAACTTTTATTCTTGGAGGTACCATTATAAAAAAGGTGTAATTATTTCCAAGTCCAGGTCCCGCTTCACAGCCCACCATTGCCGGGTTCAGCCGCAATGCATCTTGGGATATGGACAGCATAGAAGGATACACCAGACCAATCCCTGAAATCGGGGATAAAGAAGGCCGTATTCGTTGGCCGCATTTGAAGGAGTCGTGGAATTTGGTCAGCACGTGTCGCGGCGCTCAAAATTTGGACACACCCACTGTCCGCTCCTTCAGAGCTAGTTCTGTGGCAAAACAGCTGATGAGTGTAAAGGGTGCCAGTTTAGCTCAGGCGGTAGAGCAGGTCGTCCAACTACCGAAGGGTTGGCGGATCGATTCCCGCTCTCCCTAGCACGGCTAGCCTGCATCTCCCGCTCCCCCCAGGTGATGGGTTAAAGTGCGGAGAAGAATTAAATAAAAAATAAAAAAACAACAAAACAACATCAGACAAAAAGTTACGTTGAGCTGAGAAGGATTTCTCCAGACAGAAAGACACGTTGGTGGAAAGAAATGAAGTGGAAACTTCTGGAAACAGAAACAAATCTTCGAATGAGAGAAAGTGAAAGAACTTTCCCACTGTTCATTCGTCTTAAGAGGAGACATGAATGAAGTTTAAAAGCAGCATCTGAGCAGAATGGAAGGAGGAACAAAAAGCTCACACACACACAAAACACACCTGATCCAGGTGTTCAGCAGGAGATGTAAACATCTGCATGACCAAACACCGAGTCATCCTGATGCTCTTAACCCTTTGACATCGGCGCTGTCGCCGGTGACGGCAAAATAACACACGCTCTTTGAACTATTGCTATAGTAATACTAAAACTTACACTTTACCAAATTTACCAAACGTAAAGTGTCACATTTACAGAAGTGTGATACTTTACTAACTTAACTGTCCACCAACTTTCTTCAACACTTTACGCCAATTCATTTCAATTTGCATTTCTGTGGCCCAATATTCCAACAATAGTTGTCTCAGTGGGCTTCGTACCGATAATTGTATAAGAACATGAGATCAGTCATAAAACCACCAACTGCTGATTAGAATTGAGTGCCGCTGGTCCGTCCATTTGCCTGAGATCATCGAGTTTCTCAGACGAACTCAGACGATCAGCTGAATGCTGGTGATCGTACCCAAAAAGGTGGCGTGGAATAGGTGTGACGGCGGTTTGCTGTGGGGTGGGTGTGCGTGTCAGCCAGCTTCAGGCAGGTCATGAAAACAATCTGAAAAATTCTGCCCTTCTTCTGAACTCACAAGCAAAGCCTTTGGGTCACAGCTCCAAACGCCTGTAGCCGCTGTGTAATTAGATAAGTGACATTAAAACCACATTGAAGGCTGATTACGTCTGAGCTGTGGGCAGAAGCGTTACATTTTAAACCCAAAACAACAGCCTGCAGCCACAAACAACATGATTGTGTGGTTCTGTGCGACATCTGAAAGCTTTCTTTGCCTTATTTTTTGTTTTTTATTACAGCATAAAAACACTGCAGCAAATCTTAATTCAGGCTGAAGGAGCCCATTTTCTGGCTCCAAAAATGACTTTTCTGCTCAGGAAAATACTGAAACGACTGGAGGGGCATTACGGGCCTTGCTGAAGAGCAATTTTAGCCGGGCGCTGTAGGAGGAAAAATACCAAAATGAAAGATAAGAAAGCAGCCTTCTGATGTCCATCACAGCGGACTGCTGGATAATGGCAGGTCAAACTGAAGCCAGGCTTTCATGTGGAATTATTCAGAATTCCAGAAACTATTCTGACAGAACGCAGCGCAGACAGACGGCTGACAGCTGAGGTGAACTGCAAAATATCACAAGCACGATGGAATTTCCTTGCAGCAAGCTACTTTTTGTTAAGCTGGGTCTGCATCGGATGTTGCAATGCTGCAGAGCCTTTAACTGGATAAAAATGATTATTTGTTTTAACCTTTGACTTGCAGAGCAACTGTCAGAGGCACTGATCTCTGCCTCAAATCCCCTTTTCTTTCCTCAGTTTGAGATTTTTGTTGTTTTTTTGTGCTTGTTTTTGCATCGTGTAGACCCCCTTATTTCTGCTCGATGCGGATCATTTCTGTTTGAAAGAAAACACATCTTATTTCAGAAAGGAACGGCATAAGAACAGTTTAAAAAGCAGGCAGAATCCTTAATCTTAGAGAAATTACGCTAATGACCAACATAAATCTTGGAAACGACTCTCTTCACAAGTTACACTCAGAGCCAGAGGGAACCTCTGAGCTCTAAAAACAGAACTGGAGACTCATTTAGTGTCTGGCCTTTTACCAAAACAAAGATTTAGTGGCAGAAGTTTTATCTGAATCCAGAGTTTCCGTGTGTGGGCTGATGTGGTCAAACTCCCGTTGACCACATCGGTTAAGTTTTTCAGAGTGACGTTATCGGGCTGAGCTGAGAGTAAACACGCCGCTTATCTCATGGCAGCTCAGAGATCCACACGATCAGGTGAAAGCAGCGCCGGCCAATCGGACGTGTCATCTTCAGAGAGACTCTGAGGCTGGTCTCAGGGAGCTGGAAGACCTTCAGAGTAATGTAAGGTCCAGGGTGGGTGTTCATGTCGTACCTGAACATCAAAGATAACAAAATAAGATCAAATCTACAGTCTAAAGATTTTATGTTTATTATATGTATTAAAGCCGTGAGTCTGTAGCCGATTCTGGCCTTAATTTAACTTTGAACCTGAACCACCCAAATACCTACTTATGCATCAGCGTTCCTCAGTTTGTTTGGACTTCAGAACGATCATTTAGCAAAAAATGTCCTCACTTTGGTTTAGCTGGACAACATGCAAACCCCACTTGCCTGTCCGCATGCTGTTTTATTAAGAGAAAAGGCCTTTTAGGGGGGATTACCAGTAACCATGGCAACTGAGGCCTGCAGGGTGTGAGGTGTGATGCTTGGAGCCTTTTTACTGTCTGATCTTCAGGTAAACCTCGTTGGACATCCCGATCTGGGAGGAGGGGCGCGTCTCTAGATATTTCCATGATGAGGGACTCCGGAGAGATTCGATAAATGTTCCTGTTGCCTTTAACCGTCTTTTATCTAGAGGCAGAAAGAGGGGGTCCCTCAGGTTTCTTTTAGATTTAATGTCATGGGAGGGCTGGGGGGTGCAGGGTTAAATGAAAAGCTGGATCAAAAGAAAAGAATTGGGACAATTCTGACTCCAGGAAGTGCTCCTAAACGCCCCCTCTAGAGCAGATCCTTCATTCAAAAGTCCAAAAATAAAATTATAATGTCAGTTTTATGTCGTAAAATTTATATGATTACTCTTAAGAAACTTAAACATATAAATCGGTTTATTAGACTAAAAATGCCACACATCCTGTTAAGATTAAAAAAAACATGGTACAGCTGTACTTTAAAATGATTATAACTCATATTTCTATTGTTTTTTCAAACATGTTAATTAAGGGTTGTGCAGCCAGCCCCCCCCAGTACTGCTACTCCCTTAAAAGGAGACCGGGGAAGCCCCCGCCCTTACAAAAAATGTGGGGCAAAGGGTTAGACTTGAAATTTACCCCCAAAAAAGAGAAACGAGTCTGTCTGCTCGAGAAATCTGAAATAAATACATGAACAACAACAGTTCAAGCAAGAACACACTTCAGATGTTCTGGTAGGAGAGACGACTGCAACCAGCGGACTGACATCAAAGCAGATTTTTGTTTCCGAACTGCCTGAACTAAACACAAAATCGCAGCTGTTTGAATCACTAAACCACTGAAACTCCGGCTACACAAAACCCACAAACACAGGCCGCTGACAAACGCAAAATGAATGTTGATGAATCACATATTTCATGAGGTAACAGTCCACTACTGAACCCACATTTTTCATTTCAGTAGAAGAAGAAAATGTTAACTAAATTATAAAAGGAATCTCGGACAAGCCCCCAATTCCATTAACAGGCTGGGGGATGGGGAATGACCAAAAAACAACAACAACCAGTTAAATTTACACCATTTACATGAATTAAAGGCATCCAATCAAATGAAAATTGTTTTCTGGTGTTGTTAACAAGTTCTTGTGATATTTTTGTAATGATGGAAGAAAATGAAGCTAAAAACTGCATTTTTGAGGATGTCTTCATCCACCGTCAGACAAACACATCCATGAACGTCTTTGTTTTCCTCATCTGAGCTGGAATCTGGATCAAAGCTGTACGAGTTGATAGCTCCAATTCTGCTCGCCATTTTTGTCGCCCCCGCTACCTTTAGGTTTGCTCTCAGTTATGGAGGGCGGGAAAGGGTGGCGAAAAAAGAAACAAAAAAGACCACGATTTGAAAATAGATCATAGGATGATCGAAATGGGACTTTAACTTGTATTGAGTATGAACATACTTTAAGATCTGTGTCTTTTTAAGGTAAACACAGACTTCATTTTGGTTTCTGGAAATTGTTCTTGGACTTTGTACACTGATCTTCTTTTTCCTTAATCATCTGAGCATCACAGAGCTTCTGTTTCAATGTAGGTGCTTCTTTTTCCTCTTCAATCCGTGATTTTCTGCCAACACTTGCACAGCGCTCACCCCAAAATCCGAGGATTAGAGGGGACAAGCCAGAGGCGGCAGAGCCTCTCGAGCCTCTTCGGCAGACCGGGCATTAGTAAAAAGGGAGAGGGGAGTTTGGCACAATCCCCCTCCAACCCGGTTGGCTGTGATACCGGGGGCTGCTGGCGCAGCGTCACAGATTGGGAGGGATGGAGACGGAGCTGTGAAGGCGAGGACGAGTCAGTGGGGGATTATCTCGCACTGCTGAAGGCCCAGATGGACCAACGGGCGGTGGGACTGTCATGAGATGCCAAGTTTGAGCCGCAGCACCCATAAAAAGACACGTGCAACCAAAGAAGAGCCCATCCATTATGCAGCATCAGGTAATAGGTGTTTTGATCCTAATCCCATTGCATAATATAGATGCAAATGTGCACATTCACATTAACACTCCCATCCAGACTGGTGTGAAACAGAGCCTCACTTTCCATTTACACATGGAGAACAGAAATAGGCTTTATGTGATGATGAGAAACAACACAGGAGGTGGGAGTGCAGGTGTCTCCATCTGCTAATGTGAAACGCTAGAACCGGGCTCATACTGTCAATGTGCTGATTTCAGCGGCGCCGTGAACACCAACTCACACATGTTTTCTACAAAAAAGACAAACAAGGATTCAAGCAAGCTACCAACATCGTCCTGCTTCATCGTCCTGCGTGGTTTGGAATCCGAATGCAGCCACAGCGCCAGACGAAGGCCGTCGGGTAATGAACAGAGAACAGCAGATCCCAAGGCGCCGTGTTGCCGTGTAACATTGAGGCAACTGTAGGCGATGTCACGTCTGCACACGCCAAAGGGAAACCTTAGCACCGAGCGTTTCTGCAGGGAAGCAGCCGAAAAAAAACCCTAAATGTTACGCCAACAGAGAGATGGAAAAGACGGCCGGTCTGAATGAGCACCTCCAGAGGAAACCTCTAGTCGTTTTAAGATCAGGAAGACACAAACAGGAAAAGGTGGAAGATTTATTTCCTCTCGTTTAGACGATTGCAGCTCTCTGTCTTGACAAATCCACAGCGGAACAATCAAGGTTTGAACAGCAGAGCGCACATGACTCCAGCTTTATCCTCTTTCTAGAGGCTACCAGGTTAATATAGAATTGATTTGAACATATTTGTTTTATCTTGTAGAGCTGTAAAGACCCACTCGAATGAAAATGGTGCTTCTGGCTTGTTCTAGAAGCCTTTTTCTCATTATGGAGGGCATAACATTTAAGATTAAAGCTGTCTTTCTGAGTATTTCTTTGATCAATTCGTGATGGATCAGGAACAGACAAAAACCTGTGGTTTGAAAAAGCTCGGGTTTGTAATGCAGTAGCTGCTGTGGGCGGGGCCAAAGGCTCCCCTCGCCGCTCTAATTCCGATGCGTCCACTTGCAGACAAATAAATCCATGTAGGTCTTTGTTTTACTCGTCTGAGCTGGAATCTGGATCTGAAGCTGGAATGCTAATGCTAGCTTGGGGTCATGAAGGGCTGTTAGTTAGTGGGAGAGAGCGTAAACAAAGGGTTGATGGGAAATTAGCCAAGACACTGTCAGTCAAAACATGAAGTTTTTTTTATATTGGCTTAAAACTACAAAATCGTAACTAAAAGACCACTGGGAACAATTTTACAATAGAAAAGAATATATAGTTGCATTGGGACTTTAAATGGATGTCCCTGTACTCGCCCCCTGCAACCTTTCGGACAAGGTTGTGTCCAAAATTTCGCCCTAACCCCTAACTACTAACAAACTATATAGTGCTGCACTATGTAGTGCCCTGAATTTTAAAAGCAATTCGGACGCCAAGCTCACTACTTTTTTTTTTCTTTTCTTAAAACGGTGGATATGACGTCATCGATCTCACAAAGTTAAAATCTAAGTGATGTGTTTTGCCACGATTATTCATGAGTCCACTGTCTTCTGAAGATAAAAACGTTGATGATTTATCAAAAAAACACATTTAAATAAATTTTTCTTGGCAAAAACTGTTCTGACGCAATGCATTGTGGTCTATATTCGCCGGTCGAGTGAGCATCGAGGCTGTTCCTGTGATACGTGCACGCTCTTTTCTGCAGCATGACTGGCAGAAATTACACAATTTGAGTGTAGTTTGTGTGGACATACTTACGTGTCACATGCACACCCCGTTCATGCAGCATTTGTACGGTCGGTATGAAGCCACTTCTCACACGCCGTTGGACAGCATCACTCGAAGGTCATAAGTGCGAGGAATTTCAATTATTCTTAAGAATACTTCATGGTACACTAACCACACACACCACAATGGTACGTTCCATTTTCATGACTTGGTGGCTGCACGAGCCTCAAAAGAACCGCAATACTCTCCTGCGCTCCCCTCAGAGGGGCGGCCAGTCCTGGTCAGTCCCCATACAGGATGGCTTTAGCTTCCCGAGGACTGCTGCAGACGTCTCCATAGCAGTAGCCCCTGTTCTCTGGAACGAGTTTGACCCTCCGTTTGGCGATTCTGCTGATTCTTTTAAAAAGCTTGTGAGGTCGTTTGGATTCAGACGAGCTTTTAGTTGGTTTTGCAAATAACTGCCTTGGATTTGACTTGAGTTTTCATTGTATCTGACTTATTCTATATATTTATTGGTTTAATGCTATAGAGCTATAAATCCTTCAACCATTGTTTTCCTGTTTCCCTTTCTTTATTCTAGTATCTTTCTCCATTTTTTGCTGCTTAACTCCTTCTACAATCTTTCACCTATTTTAACCATTCAACTATCCAAATGTTCAGCTCTTTCAGCTTTTTCCAGCTATGACTTTTGCTCCTTCAAATCTGTGAACTTTTCCAGATATTCCAGGATTTCATCGATGATATGTCCTCTCCATTGGTGATGTAATGCCATGACACGTGAGCTGCAGTGCATAACCTTGTATTTTTTTCCAAACAGATCTCTTTTGTTATTGTGCTGTTTTCACTTTATTTATGGTCAACTTTGATCTTTTTTAAAAAAAATTTACCAATTATGACTCTTTAAGCTTCATCTTCATTCAGCAACACAGCATTCAACCCATATTTTCTTAGAATAGTCTTTTATCCAAATAGAAGTTTTAGTGCTTGGAGGAGGTTCGTTTTTGAGGCGTCCAGAACATTTCAAGAAGCGTTTGAGTCTGAGACTCCTGCAGCTTCTCTGACTGTTGAGAGAGAAACACACCTTCATGATCATCCACGTTCATCCTAACCTCTGCAAGTCACTCACTGCTTAAAACCAACTCAGCTTTTATCCACATCGTTTATGCTAAATAACCGTCTTTATATAGTTTAGCCTTTCGGGCGAATTGCCCCTTAAAAGGCAATAGAACTAATTGGACCTGCTGGGGTTCTTTAATTAAAGGTCAGAACTCTACAAAGACTCCAATGGCTTCACACTTGCTGCACAGCCATCCGAACAAATGACTCCAAATGTCTTATTGAGACAACGATCATTAGTATAAAGGTCAAAACCCGGAGATGCTAAAAAGAGGAATTTATATTTACTTTTTACAGATGAAATCACACAATCCTAAAGTAAAATGTAATAAAAACTAGAAAGAGCTGCACTTCCAGAGGAAAATAGGGGTTGATGCTGTATTGCTGAAAGAAAATGAAACATGAAAGGTAATAACTGGCACAAAAAAAGAAATAATCAAAGTTGACCATAAATAGAGTGAGAACAGCACAATAACAAAAAAGATATGTTTGTGAAAAATGCCAGAGCCGGGTATCGAACCAGCGAGCTTCTGCACCAAGGATTCCCCATTTATTTCAATGGAGGCAGAAATCCTGGAGTATCTAGAAAAGTTCACAGAGTTAAAGGACCAAAAGTCACAGCTGGAAAAAGCTGAAAGAGCTGAACATTTGAATAGTTGAATGGTTGAAATAGCTGAAGAATTGTAGAAGGAGCTGAGCAGCAAAAAATGGAAGAAAATACTAAAATAAAGAAAGGGAAAGAGGAAAACTATGGTTGAAAGCTTTATAGCATTGAGTTAAATACTCTATAGCATTCAAACCATTAGCATTAATGGGAACGCAGCTGTTGCCTTGCAGGTTTTTTCAGTGCAGTGTGTTCTGTCGGTCCGTCTCCTCCGTGTGGCGGCAGAATGTGTTCAGTTTGCTCGCGATCAGATTCTGTTCTCATTCTATAGAATGTAAAGTGAGGGGTTTCACAGCTTCTACACATCCAGATGGCTGTTCTGCAGGCATTACCTGCCGCAGGTTATTTCTAGAACTAAACAAGGGAACTCTGTGATGCCAAGTGTTCATTTGAGCACAGAAGAAAATCATTTATATTCATTTAGAGTCGTTCTGCTTTTGTTTGAGTACATTTAGAATAAAGTCAAACTTTTACTCGACTAGAAAAAGCAGATTATTTTTCTCAACTTTCCTTTAAATTCTATTAATTCAACTTTTTTTCTGTACCTTAAAGACAAGGACTTTCATTTTCTATTTCAACATGAAAATAGAGGTGTTTTTTTTAACTTCTTCCTCTTTTACTCATGTTTGACTCTGACGGTTGCCTTTTCCTTCAACAGTTTTATTCTGAAATAAATACTTTTAGATTTCTGGTTAGTGTCTTTAGCCTTTCTGATAAGCAGGTGCAGATTCAAAATGACCCCATTAAAGATAAAACTTACTGATGTCACTTCAAATGACAAAATGTGAAATTATTTCACATTTTTAACACACACATCTAGTCCAGCTGTTCCTCTCACTGTATTTACGCGCTGTCTTACTTTGGTAACCAGGCAGTTTGGAACCTTCTAGTAATAGTTGACAAAGTATTTAGTATTTTGGGTGATTTTCTTTCTCATTTTTTTCAATTCTTGATTGAAAATGAAAGAGCATTTCATAACATTTGACCTCTGATCTTTATACTCTGGCATCAGAAGGGTCTATGAATGATTAGTACACTAGTTTTTTGCTCAGCCTGGAGGGAAAATGTGGAACAAAACCTGAATTATTAGCCAAAATCCCAAACCCTGTTTCAGTCTTTTTGGCTTCTTCACAGATTTCTTGCTCTGTGCTCGTCTCACCGCTGTGGCGCATGACCGTAACCATGGAGACCACTCACCATCACCTTTCCTCAGCCGGTATCTTGGCCTCTCCTTGGCGTCTGGCTTGCTGTCCTTGTTGCCGTTGTGTAACGGGGAGTCCTCCTCTGTCAGCTCCTTGCCGCCGTCCAGATCTTCCTCCGACGAGGGAGACGCAGCAGTGGAGACGCCGTCCTTAGTGACCCCGGCCTCGCCGTCACGCTGATCCCTCTCCTCGTTCCCCCGCATCTCCACGGCTTGAGCTGCGGATTCTGTGCGGCGGCTGGGACTCGGAGGGTTGGACGGGCCGCAGCTGCCCAAGGAGCCCAGCACCGAGCTGGGGCTGGAGTGCAAGGACAGAGAGGGGGTCTCTGGCTCTCTTATCCGGGCGCATAAAGCCCCGTACGGCTCCTGGATGAATCCCACAAACGTCACCCCCTGGTCGGCAGCATCCTGGACCTGCTGCAGGGACACAAACGGAAACAAGAATAGTCGGTTTAGGGATTTAGACGGGTTCAGACGTCACTCAGACGTGTGTGAGGGGAGTTTGTTCCTCAGCACGTGAACGTCTCAGTCACTGCTGACTGGCTCCACCCCTGGGGGAGGGGGGTGCGTGTTAGGACCACCATTTTATGAGAATAAAGTCATTAAATTCTAAGAAAAAAGGTCTGCACGAGTGTGAATGATGACATATTCTAGCGGGAGACGTGTCAGCTTGTGTCTCTAATATTGGTCTATGTTTCTTAAGGATTATGAAAACCTTTAACGCCTTTTCAGAGTAAAAGTCTGTTTTAGAAGGTTAATTTTTTTCCATTTGCAGGAAAAGTTTGAACTGATTGAAGCTCAGACCCCAAACAAAGCTTGTTTTTTTGTTTTTTGAACAAAGGAGTTCCTCACTTTGAGCTCTGAGGTACTCCTGTGATGAAGCGGTTTGAAACAGTTCTTAGTCTGATTCAAATAATGAATATATAACATAAAAATATAGAAATATTCATATGAAGTGCTTTTTTAGTCTGCATGTGTGAGAATGATATCTTCTAGCGGGAGACGTGTCAGCTTATGTCTCTAATATTTGTCTATGTTTCTTAAGGATTACAATAACATTTAATGGATTTTCAGAGTAAAAGTTTGATGTATAATGTCACTTTTTTTTCTCAGAATGTAGAAAATTGCAGAAAAAGTTTGAACTGATTTATTTAAAACCAGAATTTATTTTTGTTCCCTCCTCTTCCCCTCCATCCATCTCCCGTCACACGGCCGCTGATGAGATCGGAGAAGCCGCCACCCGCAGTCGCACCAGGCCTCGTTCTGAATCTAACGCGCTGCCATTTTCTCTGTCTCGTCATCATCTGTCGCTTTCCGTCAGTATTGGGGTCCTGCCACCGAGTCAGATTGAAGCGGTAGCTGTCAGGGAACATAAACGACGGCGCCTCTCCGTTTCTTGCCTCGTTTCAGGCCGAGGCGCCTCCGCCTTTCAGCCACATCGAGGGGAGAAAAGTCCAAATCAAATCAAACTGCGGGTTATTCACGATGAAATTAAATTGGAAAACAGTCACACTGTTTCCAGCCATATTGTTGAATATTATTTGAAAGCTCTCCGGGTGCTTCCACATCTCACTGCCTATGCCAATATGTTGGAATGGAATTGCTGCTGTATCTCATTTCTTGGTAATGCAGGACGTCTGAGGGAGAGAAATGAACAGGTCTGGCTGTGTAATGTTGATGCAAACCAAAAGCGGAGGCTTGTAATGATTGAGTTTGTTTTTGCTGCTAAAATTACGACTGTCATCATCATTTCATTAAATCTCCCGCCTGACAGCGTGGAATCTTTCAGGGGAGATTTATTCTCCCTCTCGCCAATAAAAGCCAGCAGACGAGATGAAGATGGCGGATAACCTCCTCTGTAATAGACGGCTCAACAGGAGAACCAGGATCTTATTTACAACATGAAGTTCTCAGTTCAGATGTGGTGATGTGGTTTTTGAAGAAATGTTATGTCGCTTTAAAATATGACAGTGAGTTAAAAATGTGAACCGGAAAATTGACCTTTTTCTGGTTTTGGTACAAAACTGAATTGCAAAGTGTTTGCAGTTCAGTAAAATGTGCAGAATTTTCATAACAAAAGTGTTTCTTATCCTTTTGAAATGATTATGTTGTTTGTTTTGGCATTTTGAAAGGCCGTTTTTTCCCTTTTGTTCCTCCGCTTTGCACCTCGAGGCCACTCAAAGCCCCGTTTCAGGTCTGGCTTTGTTTTTTTCAAAGGAAATACATTTTTCATGCTGGAATTAGGCAGAATGATTCCGGCAGAGCAGCGGTTTATGGCCTCAGATCAGCCCCCAAAGGGGCAAGACTGAGGGTGGAGGGGGGGCTTCTGACTCCCACCGTCTGGAAACGGAAATGTGAGTAACTTTCAGAGGAGTGTTCATTTAATAAAAATAAAAAAGGAAAGATCTGCCGTCCTTTGACAGTCAGGGAAAATATCTTTTTCTATTCTTTAGATCTGTATAAATTGGTCAGAATCTTTTCCTCACAATACAAAAATAAAAGGCACCTCTGTCTCAAGTTAGTTTGTTATTTGAACATTTAATAACCATTTATATCAAAATTACACATTTAGGGAGTTGTTTTAAGCACAAAAGAGAATCAAGCAGCATCTGTCAAACCTGAATGTTGTGATTTCTTTTGGGTCTTTTCTTCTCTTAATGGCTTTATCTCTTTTTCTGTCATCCACCTCAGGACTTTTTGTGTTTTTACAGACAAAAAAATAATAAAACACGTAGTTTGGAAAAGATTGTAGCCACAAATTGCAGACAATATATAAAAAGGACAGTTTTCCCTAGTAATTATAATAATTGTGTTTTTGCACGAATGTCGTTTAGTTCCATCCATCCATCTTCCTCTGCTTATCCAGAACGGGGTCGTGGGGGCAGCAGACTGAGCAGAGAGGCCCAGACTTCCCTCGCCCCAGCCACTTCCTCCATCTCCTCTGGGGGAACCCCGAGGCGTTCCCAGGCCAGCCGAGAGACGTAGTCTCTCCAGCGTGTCCTGGGTCTTCCCCGGGGCCTCCGCCCAGTGGGACATGCCCGGAACACCTCCAGGTAGGCGTCCAGGGGGCATCCGGACTAGATGCCCCAGCCACCTCAACTGGCTCCTTTCGATGAGGAAGAGAAGTTGTTTAGATCACCAAAGAAAAAGTAGATGAACCTCTGCCTGAAGTTGGCTTCAGGAACAGCAGATCTTGGTTTTCTTCAGGCATGTGTCCCTATTTGGCTTCATAGGTGCTTTCAAAAAGTCAATATGAGCATTTTCTCTGGAGAGAAAACAGTCTTCTGTGCCGTTACCCCCGTCTCCAACATCGGAAAAAAGGAGACAAATGTAATGAATTTAAATAAAGTTTAGCCTAAAACACCAAAGGGGTTTATACAAATACACACTTGAAACAGTAAAATATGTCCAACATAAGAGGCTCCTGTCTGTCTGCTCAGCTGTTGGACAAGTTAAACAAAAACCCAGAGACACCAAAACAGTTTTTGATCCCAAAAAGGGAAGTTTTGACATCTGCACTTTGCAGCTGCTCCTCAGAAGCAAAATCCGTTTAGACGTAACATGGTTGGTTCCTCTGTGGTTCTTGACCCAAAGGTTGACCTTTGAGGTTGCATCATGTGAATCCAGAAAGCAGCTTAAGGAGCTTTGAAGGGAAAATCCCCAAAAGAGCCACACTGTTAGAAAGATGCAGGTGACAAGGTCACTCCTAAAGTGTTCAATAGAGACATCCAAGCCAAAGAATACGAGGAAGAGGAGGAGTAAACTGCATCCTCTGAAAATAAGAGCCCACACCAAGGGGAGGCAAAAGGGATAAACCTGGAAATGAGTTGGTTTAGGAGTCATGTCCCACATACTCTGCTGTCTTGGGAATGAAATGTGAGATAACATTTCAAATTAGCATTCTTCTGAACTTCTTCTAAACAAACAAAGAAACTCCTGCGGCTCGAAGGGAAGAACCCTCAAGTCAAGAAAACGAGGTTTTGAGGTCGGAACCGCGTCGCTTCTCTTCGTTAGCCGAAAGGATGCGGAGCACCAACTTGATGAAACATAACTTCCCGCGTCCTGCCTAAAGAATATCAACAGCCTGCGGTGGAAAGAAACTAAAACCTCTATTTCAATTTTGACTTGAGACCACATTTCCTATTTTCCCTGGTAAGTTATTAAAGCGGCGCCAGGAGGAGGTGTCTGAAGGTCAAGATGAAGCCCCGGAGAGCGCTGGGATGGCAGAACAAGAGGCTGAAGGGAAAAATAAATGCCAGTCCCACAGACGGAGAGGTGGCGGGAAGAGAGCGAGCTCTTTGTGCTCGCTGCCCGACCACTCACCCAGACCCGCTTGGCGTTTGAATAGATTTCTAGCATGGCCTCATGTTCCCTCTGCAGCTCAGAAGATTAAAATGATAACCAGCAGTAATGAGGTCCTACAGGACTGCAGCTGCATTACTAATATAGGGGCCATGTGTGCAGACGGTTCAGACGGCAGGCTTGAAAGGCCCACACTGCTATCGCCGGCTGAAAATATGACTGCGCAGCAGCTTGCAAAGGAGGGGAGTGTGTACTGTAGATCATCTGAAGTGGCATTTCATTTCTAACAGGCTCTCTGCAGCAGCACCTTCTGGAAAGCAACACCAACGCAGAGCTAGTTAATGATTCAATCGGTTTCCTGCAAGCTGGAATCCGCCGCCGCCCTGTTCCACGAAGCACGACGTTTAGCGTATGACATCCATGCGTTCCAGACGGACGAAAGCACCGCAGCTGGTTTCATCTGCCAGTTTCACAGATGCAGTCAGATTCCTGGCAGCGCCGAGGTGCTTTTTGTTTTCTGTCCATGCTAAGAAAAGAATAGAAGTCACCGTGGAAGAACCATAAACAGACTTCTAGCGGTCCTACGACCTCCTCAAGGGACGTCAAGAAAATGGAACGTACCATTGCCGTGCGTGTGGTAAGTGAAATTATTGTCTGACACACGGGTGATGCTGTCGTACGGTGTCCTTCTAGCACACACTAGTCGTGTCTACTGGCTCCTAACTGTCCCGCGCACGTATGTGGACACGTGAGCGCCCGTAGGACGTCCACACACACTAGACTCTGACTGTGCGATGTCCTCACTTCCAACAGTCAGGCTTTATCTACAGAACTAACGGGATCCCTGCACATTTTGGGGAATTGGGAAAATGAAAAATCTACATGACACACCTTATATGCTGTACAAGCGTTCCGGATGACCTTTCGCCTGCAGCATACCCACTGAAGAAAATGGGCATGAACATTTCACGCGGCCCACCTGCTTGACCTGTACAGGTTTGACCGATTTTTCACCTGCAGACAGCCTAAAAAAAAGCAGTGAAGGCAGTTGGGACTGAGGGTCAAAGGGAGTTTACTTATGTAAACTACATACTACCATCATCAGGGCAAAAGCTGCTTAACGGGCCACAGCCCACTGAAGCTGTGCTAACCACACCACACCAGACATGCAACCCTATGATCAGTGGTTGGCCTCTACCCCACAGCTGCCCTGTCAGCTCCTTAACCCCCGTAGGCTGGGGTCAGATTCCACAATAAGAACAATCTTCAGTCTGTCAGGGTTTTCTAATGACAGTGTTCTGCTTTCTGTTGTCCGGTTTGTCCGGTTCTGACCCACAGGATTCGCTTCCACCGTCAGGTTCTAATGGTCGACTATAAAGGTTACGTCACCAGTGGGGAACTGTTTGGGCTGCCAGAGTACCATTGCTTGTCTTCGCAGACACTCTTTGGTAGGAAACTACGTCACCCAAAGATGCCCCCCCCACACACACAGGGGGCAGTAGAAACCCTTTTCATTGGTTTACAATTCATTAGTGTTTGTAGAAAAAAGAAGTCTTTCCGAATGAAAAGCAGCATTTTAATTTCTCCAGTTAAGGCCCAGTGGTGTTTGTTTTTTGGGACACCTTTTGAGATCAACCCAGACCTTCAGCGCTCCAGAGTCCACTGCACCGCGCTCGGACTCAGACCGGCCTCCATAAGGTCATAGGACAGCCAACCGCACTTTGGGGTAAAAGATCTCTAAAGTACTCTAACGTTTGTTAGGAGGACGTCAGATCCAACAGAGAAGGTCTTTGTCTGACCATCCATTTATTGTTATTTACTGTAAACACGTTGAAACATGAACACGGTAATGGCCTGAGACTGTGTCCTGACTTTTTTTCATTATTTGATGTCAAGGTAAGAGAGCCGACACACAGAAGGTGATGGCTGAGCATCTCTGCCAACGATCTCCACCAAACCTTTCTTCCAATCTGCACATTGAAAGACATCGACTAACATGTTTTGTGGCCGACAGCAGGGCTGAGCCTGATCCGCAGACTGAATTGTTTGCATGGTTGCCATGGTGACATCCTGCGCTGACATCCTCCTGACGGGAGAGTACGTTTATTTGAGTTTATTCTGACGACACTTTGCGGAAGATTCACAGACCTGCCAGCATTTCAGCTTCAGATGAAGACACTTTGGTCACCTCCTCGTCAACAGGAGGCTGTCAGAGTGATTTATGATGTCTGACAGGTTCAATGCTCTCATCTGGGGTCAGTAAAATAAAGACTTTCCAGTTCAGTCAGACCCATCGGACTAGAGACACAAACACGGGTCATGTGACCTGATCTATATAGTGAACAGAAATGTGGTAATCTCCCCTGTTTTAGTCGCTCTTTCTACCAGAGACGTTACCGTTCATGAAGGTGTCGATGTTCTGCACCGCACGTGTCGACTCTCCATCTCAGTCTGAGCTGGAGATCCCCAAATCCTCATGTGTTGGTGGAGTTTTGTGACGTGAAAAGACTAAATGATGACACATTTAAAGGAACCTCCACTCTTTCCATCCCGCTGAGACACAGACAGAGTGAATCAGTCGACGGTGCAGAGAGAACGGTGAGACGTGGACATGAAGCACAGCTGGTGTTTCAAAGAAAAGTTATTTCACTCTATTAGGCTCCAATTATCTTTGTCTTTGCCTTCTACACATTGAGGGGTCACAGGTGAAGCCCTTTCAGCTCCGTGTGGACGACAGGTAAACTACACCTGTCCAGATCCAGGCATCCCTGTGTTTTCCTGGTTTTAAATCGGTTTTAAATTCATAAAAAGTCCTTTTTCTATGAAAAACCTGAACTCCTTCATGCGTAGTCTGACCATGTTACGTCTGAAATCCATAATCCAAAACTGCAAACAAGAAGATATTTTAGCCAAAACAGAGTTGCACTTATTGAGCCGCAAAAGTTCCTGACTTACTGCAAATACTTTTGTTTGGTATTTTTGGCTTTTATTATTCTAATTTATTTTTTAATTTCTAATTATTTTGGAGGAATTTAATGAACTTTTTTATATAAAGCTGGTATAACCTATATCTCTACTTATTTCTTCTTGTTTATCTATTCGTTTTCTTTATTTTATTTGTGGATTTTTTTGAAATTGATAATAACTTTTTCATTGGAATTAAAGAATCTTGGCTTGAATTTTCTTGTGCTTAGTTCGACTTGAAGTCTACGTCCGTTTTGCGCATTTTGCCCCTTTGCATTTTCGCTCTTCCGTGACCAATTTTCCTCGGTGTAACATGTTGGTGGAGGCTGCTGGACACGGTCCTAAGTTAAGGGGACTGGTTGCCTTTTCGACTGATCAGAGTTTGTGTTGAGCACTGCTAAAATGTCTCTTTTATTTGGTCTTCATTGAGTCCCAAATGTTCTCTCCTATATTTTTTCTGCATTAGGAGCAATCCAGGTGGAGGTAAAAATAGCTGCCATGGTCATGTGACTAAACTGAGGTGACACGCCTTCATGTGTGGTTAATGGATATAAATGCGAACCTTCTGATAGGATCAGAGGTTGATCTTATCGGATCAGGGTGACCACATCAAACTCTTGGTGCGTTTGTTCTCTTTCTGTTGGGACTTTTTGGTAAATAAAAGGTTAAATCGCCGAAAATGGAACGCTGCTCGGCGGTGGGAGGGTGTAGGGGGCCTACCTTCTTGATGTAGCCCTGGATCAGCTCTGGGGTGGGAACCCGCTCGGCAGACAGACACTCCTCCAGCTGGAGCTTGAACTGTGGGCAGACGGACGGGCTCCTCTCCGCCCTGCAGGCACCAACAATGAAGAGGAGACGTTGACTTCCAGTCAGGCAGATGGACAAATACCCATAATGCATAGGGGTGGCCACGCATCGGGACACATGCAAACACCGCCTGCAGTCATTAAAAATACAGCCGTGATCCATTAAGAAGGACAGAGGCAGCCATCCAACAGCATTTCTGCACATTATTCTGCACCAAGAAGCTTTGTTAATGCTGTTGTTGCCCTGTGGGAGGTAAGAGGAAAATACAATAACACTTAAGTGAAACAAAGATCCACAAGGATGAAGGAAAACACACAGACAGCAGGAAATTCAATGCAAATCCAGTCTGCGCCGCTCAGCCCCCCCCCCGCTGAGGCTGCATCAGTATTTGCAGCGCAGAGAATCTATTTATAAAGAGCTGTATTTTTCTTTTCTGTCCTCTGGAGGAAATCCCAAAGCCAGCCTCGGAGGAGAGCAAAGCCCCAGCATCCATCTCCCTGCCTCTCATCCTGTTGACAAGGCGGGGGAAGCCGCACGCCCGTTTCCTCAGCGTGGAGCCTTTGTGCACACACACACACACGGATGCTGTTGGCATGTTGCTGCGCTCTGCGTGACCTGTGGCTTTACAAACACCGCTGGCGTGCAGAAAGGTCAGAGATGCCTCCCTGCAAGCTGCTGCACGGCCAAAGGCCGCACTTGGGCGGAGCTTGTCCCTTTCTTTTTAGTCATCGTTCTAATGTGTCCAATATTCATTCACTCCTCATCCAAGCCTGGTGATGACAGAAAAAAAATGGTCCCAAAAACAGTTTTTATCCCATCAAAAAAATGTCACACGCACGCATGCACAACCACAGCCCAAGTTTCCTTGACCTTTGACCCCGAGGAGAGGCCGTCACCTTGAATTTTCCCCAACACAATCCGCATTCGCTTCTTCTACAAACTCCTATCAGAAAGTGGCGTTTTACTGTCGCTCACACGTTTCTTTTACCGCAATATTGTAAAAATGTAAAAGTTGAATCCACAATTCAGGCTGAAGGAAACGATTTAACATACGATATGGAAATATTAGGAGTGTGGGCGTGGTTACCACAAAACCTCCGTTGCTAAGGAAACCCAAAACCTTACTTTTGACGATTATCCTGAAAAGGACACACACTTGTTCGTCACCCCCAGCCGACTAAAACATAAAATGGTTGCTATGGAGATAAACCCAACGAAAAAGCCGCCAAGACGTTTTTTTTTAACCTGATTTTGTTAGTTGGCGGTTGCAAGGGTGACATTGATGGGATGGCGAGGGCGGGGACGGGCCGCTCCTGCAGGCCACACCACTTCCATTATCATTACTCTCTTTATTTATTGTAAATTCTGGGTTTTAACGACTGATTCAGCTACTTATAACTTAATTCGTTGCAATTCTTTTTTTTTTCTATAGAGCAAATTTCTCATTTTCATTTTTTTTTTTTTCTGTACCGCTTTGTCCCTTTCGGGGTCACGGGGCTGCCGGAGCCTATCCCGGCTACTTGGGCGTAGGCAGGGGATGCCCTGGACAGGTCGCCAGTCTGTCGCAGGGTAGAACGTCCACAATCACACATCCATGCACTCTCACACTCACACCTATGGACAATTTAGAGTAGAGAATTTAGAGCAAATTTCTCTTCTCTTAAAAATCTCACAACTAACTTCTATCCTTTAAATAACGGACTGCAGCTTCAAGAACAGAGACTCACGAACAAAACACCCTGCAGAAATAACAGGATTTGTGTTTTCTGTCTGCTGTAAATGAGAAAAGTCCTGCAGTTTCAGAGCCTCTCTGCCTCCACAGCTGCTTCACGTGACTCTGTCAAGAGCTCCTTCAAAGTTCAAAAGACGGTTTGTTCTCAAAGGAAGTAAAAAAAACAACACAATAAGCTTTCTTATTTTTCTGTTTCATTTCAAATGTTTGCCCGTCTGCTTTGTCCTCAAGCACAAGGATCAATGTGCTTTTAGTGCTTTTGCTCGATTGGAGACAAATAAAATGAATTTGTTTGCTTTTGTGCAGCAGAAGAACCTGAGAGATTTGGTTCCTTCTGCTCTTAAGAACGACTAAACCAATCCAGTTTTCTTTGTCTGTGTGGCACCATTTGACACGAAAACATTCCTTCTTTCAGGCTGGCCAACGAAATCTCAGCGTGCCCCGATTCAGACAGAAACACTTGAGGTGGAAACATTTTTCTCTGTTGTTACTAAAGTCTGTTTTCTGTTCTTTTCATGCAGAAGTTTTTACTTTTGACATCTTTGAGAATGAGATCCACTCCTGCATGCATGACTCCTCTGTCATTTCTGAAGATAGTGGTTTACAGGCAGAAATCTGTTTTCTGAGATAACAGTCAGAGTTATGAACAAGTAAAGTCAGTATATTGAGAATAAAACCAGAAATCTGAGAAAAAATGTCAGTATTCCAAGAAAAAGTCAAAAATATGAACAAAAAAGTCATAATTCTGAAATTATAATAAGAATTCTGAACAAATAAAGTCAGTATTCTGAGTTTAAAGTCAGAATTCTGGAAAGGATAAGTTAGAATTATGAGAAATAAATGAGGATTTTGTGAATAGAGTCAGAACTGTAAGAAAAAAAAGGTTAAAAAAAATTATATTAAGAAAGTTAGATTCCCGTGATTAAATCAGAATTATCCCAAAAATTAATTCTGGCAATTTTTTTTATGGGCTTTAATCCAATCACTGCAGAGGTAAAATATGAAATATGTTTCTAAACCTAAATAACACAAAGTCTCTGTGTCTTTTAATTCATATCAAGGGTGAAAAAATAATATTTTTTGTTGGTTTTTAGGTGAAATCTTAGTTTTAATATTGCAACTTTACTCAACTATTTTACCCAGTAAGTGAATGTATTTTGTATTTGCAGGATTTGTAATAACTTTCCTTTCCAAATGACATTTTTTCTATTTTTTTTCTTGAAATTGCTTAAAGCAAAGGAAGCGTTTAAGCGGAGTTGGACAGAGGATAGTTTAGTGCTGGAGGGGGGGGCCTTCGGGTAAAAATAGCCGCCGCTGTCCGTCTCTCTGTGTGAAACTGCCGCGGCGTGCGGCCCCGCCTGTCAGCCTCAGAGGCCTCGTGTGGTCAGACGGGTGTCAAACGGCGGCCTCCCGCTGGGCGAGTACACCTGCTCGGCCTCCCCACAGATGGTGGGGGTGTCGCTCTGCCGTCAAACATCTTGCGTTGGGCCTAATGGCTCCCGCTGGAGCAGAACGCTCACAAGGAAAGTAATTGTGCTTTACCTGTTAATGGCTTTCTTTGGGAGTTAGGAAACATCATTCATAAATCTGTGGTCTCCAATCTGTTCAGTGAGGTTTGAAAAGTACTTCTGCTCATATTATATTGAGCTTTTCAGAAAACTCAAAGATAAAGAAATTAAGAATACTTTCTGGTTTATATTAAATCTTCTCAAAACTCACATAACCAATTTTTGGCTAATTGTTTTTAACAGTAATTGTGATGTAAACTACTTTAAATTTGTGTTCAAGCATTTTATTTGAAAGAAACTGTATTATCGTTGTTATTCTTTTTTAAAGAATCTGACAATTTTGGAAAAAGTGTAGTTTATTCTAACATTTCAACATTAAAAGGCTTAATGTAAGGAAAAAAGTTCAATAGTAGAAGAAAAGAAATTGGATTTTAACAGTGAATTTCTTAAAACAATCAGTAATAATAAGATGTTTTTATTGCAGAACTTTAAGGAGAACATTTTCTGTTCCACTTCAATTAATTTTTGGAACGATAACCTTTGAAAAATTGAACAGCCTTTTATATCTTGAGTTTATAATAATATCAGATTTTCAAAAAATTAATTTAGTTTCGAGCTGGTAGATACGAGATAATGGATTTCTTTTACCTCTAAAGTCAGAGGTACTGATTGAGTATTCATTTCTTTTGTAAGTGTCAGAGGTCAGAGCTCTGTCTCCCCCTCTGGTCACCGGCAGGAGCCGTGCCCAGAGTTCTAACCTCACTACATCTCCCAGCATCCCCAGTGCACACTTCCTGGATGCAGCACCCCTGACTGTCTTTCACTCATCAACCAGAGGATACTTAACCTCCGCACTGAGATCAGCTCAGTACGAAGTCTAGTTTGTGTCATTCTGCCTTCCTTACCGAGTGTTCCTTATTTGGCTGCTCCGACCCCCGCCTGGATCCTGACTACCCTGTCTCTCCTCTGATGCTCTCATACCTGCTACTGACCCCCCTCCCCCCCTGTCTGACCCTGATTTAGCTATGTGGACTCTAAGCTGAGCTAATAAACCTGCTGCATTTGGATCCAGCCATCTGCCTGTTCCTGGGACAGGAAGTGACCATGACCATAAGCGGGTAAACGGCCTTGGAAGCGTCCATTATCAGAAATGAAGCCTGAACCGTCCGACGAAAAGTGGAGGACGGTTGATCTGGACAACATTTTGAGGTCAAATAAAGGAATAAAATGAGGATGAAGATGAATTTGAAATTATTTTGTGTAGATTATGCAATTTGGAATGTAGGCTATGAATATGCAAATGTCCCACGTTGATCGTAGGGATTACGTTGTAAAATAACCCGCCATAGGTGAAAAGTAGGATTATAGATGTTTTAAGACTGTAAAATACTTTTCCCAGACAAACATTAACATTTTCACACTTTTCTCTTTTGTTTCAACCCTCAAAGTTCAGACCTTCATAAAAGAAAAAGAAGACAAAGATGGAATTACAATCTGAGATTTGTTTAAACTGATCGCACAGGAGACACACAGAGGAGTGTGATTGACAAGAGTCTACAGCCAATCTGGACGCAGAATGGACAAGGCTATTAAAAAAACAAAAAAAAGGGAAAAAAACAAATTTCCCTTGAAAAAAAAAACTGGGAAAACACAAAAAGTGAACTGCGACATAGCGTCATAGCGAGGAAGCCCTGAATCCATTTCCACTGTATTCTCAGTATTTTTGCCAGGTAAAACAGTAAAATATCATATTAACATTTTGTGTTTGTATTGATTCATAATAAGTTGTAATTATGCTTATTTTATCTGACACAATCAGACAAATGCTTTGACTTTTGGACAGAATATTAAAACAAAAGATTAAATAACATGAAAGTGTAATGAAGTGGAAACACCTAAAACATTAAGTCTTTTTTTAAATCATTTACAGCCGTCACACCAAGGCAGACATTATTACCTTCATGTTACCATCCCAGAAAATCTCCTAAGAGACATTTAACTGCATTGTTTTGAACGACAGAGAAAGAAGGTCTGGGTTAAGTTAAAACCTCTCCGTGAATTAAAAAAATGTGAATTTTTCAACCCTTTGCAGCAGAAACAAAAAGCGTGTCAGTCCTCTTACCCACCATTGCCATGACGACCCCGTCAGAGAGCGTCTGACTCATATTTGCACTTTACTCACATTGTGGCATTTTAATAATACTTCTAATCTAATGTCCCGTTTTCTCCCGTTTGTGAACCGCTCTGACGGTTTTTAGGTTTTCCTCCTCCGTCTTCCTCTTTGACTTTCTCGCCGCTTGAGCACCTGGGGGCTCCGTCCAATTACCCAATAATGATGAATATATCCCATCAGGCACTGCCTGCTGAACTGTAACCCGATTTCAGCGTGACCAAATGGAACACCAGGAAATCTGACAGTTGACATTTTAAATTTTCATTCAGCCCAATCTATTCTGGCTGCACGCCGTTTTTTTGTCCCTCTGCTCCCCGTCGGCGGCGGGTTAACCGCCACCGCTGACAAAGCGCCGTGGAGTTACAGCCCGGTGAGGCAGGGTGGCAGCGGCGCTTTTAACATTTCCAGGCGACGCAGCTCCTGCTGTGTGCGGACCCCCGAAGCATCGCAGCCTCCGTTGGATGGAGCCCCCCCCACAGGGTTGGAGCCGCGGGGCTTTTGTCCTGCCTGTGTCCGCACACATGATCCATGCTTTGACCTCATGCGGATGTCTGCTCTTTACTTCTGACTGTTCAGCAGAAATTCCCCGCTGAGCCCGTCCTCACATCCCATCATCTGTCTGTTTGCGTGCTCTCTCTCTAGCTTACGGCCCCCCTCACACCCCCCAAGCTAACATTAGCGCTGCAACACAAACGAGCAACAGCCGTCCAGTTCTGATCCAGATTCCAGCTCAGACCAGGAAAACAAAGACGTTCGTGGATCTGTTTGTCTGCAGGTGGATGCATCAGAATGGAGCAGAGCAGGAAGTATTTCCTACGGTTGTGTCCAAATTCCTTCCCTACTCACTCTATAGTGTGTTCTCCAATGCACAAATCCAAAATCCAGTGCCCTAGAAAGTCCCAGAAGTCTTTGTGAAAAACCAGCGTGGATCGATGCTCACTAGATCAGCAAATATAGACCATGATGCATTGCGTCAGAACAATGTATTTAAATGTATATTTTTTAATAAACCATCAATGTTTTTATCTTCAGAAGACACTGGAGTCAGAAATAATCGTCACAAAACGCTCATAATAATGAGATTTTCACTTTGTGAAATCAATGACGTCATATCCGCTGTTTAAAAAAACAACAAAAGTAGTGAGCGTGGCGTCTGAATTGCTTACTACATGGTGCCGTCTCCTGATTCACAACATCATACAGGAATATTCAGAAATGCATTTTAATCTTGCTTTTCTTCATATATGTCCTTCATCATCAGAAGAATGCTCATGCATCAGAGTGGGTGAGGGTCTTTGCCTGCTTTTTGTGGCTTTGCCGCCGTTGTTTTCCTTCCTCCTGCCGTCTCTCTTTGCAGCAGCATGAAGGCTCTCTCCTGATTTTGATCAGCTCTCCTCAAACCCGAGGTGGAGCTTTAGATTCCCCAGAGCACAAACTGATGTGAGCATCTGTCTCCATGGCGACAGGCCCTGCTTTCTGTTGGGGGGCTCCTTTGCCCCCTTTCACTCCATCTCTGTCAGTGTTTTCTTTTATTATCACATTCATCCTACCGCTGTCTCTTTTACTCGGGTTGCCTCACCCGTCATGGCAGTTTAGCAGAAGCTGCTCACAGAGATGCTTTGAATTTTCCTCTCTTCACTCAGAATCTCCCTTCCGGTTCGTCCACTTCTGCTGACGGCAGGCTTAAATCGCAGCGAGGCCGTTAACAGAAATGCAAATAAGACGTCAGTTTCTTCGTCAACTGACCTTCCGTGAGTTGGCAGGCTCACAATGCCTCGGCTGCCTTTCTGGGATTTGTCCACATGCAGCAGCAGAGTTGCCGCGTCGGCAGTTTCTATACAGAACTGGAGTCATTTCTCCACAGACGTCAGTGATTGGCGGTTCAATCACACAAATGTGCGCTGACGCGTCAGACGGAGGCATAAAAGGTGAAGACGGCAGACGCTGGTTCAACACGATGCAGTTTAGTCACTGCGCCGTTTCCTTGAAGAAAAGTGGAGACCGCCCCACCCCAACCGGACTAAAGCTGTAACTAGTATCTGAATACTCGGATACTTCTACATCTGTTCCAGAAAGTACAAATATTCGTGACGCTGATTCGCGATCTTTTTAAATATAGTAGAGTATAGAAATATTTCACTTCAGGTAAAGTCATTATCGCTGTAAAATGTCAGAATAATGCCGGATATTAAGTTTATAAATTAAACAACCTGAATGCGTCACAGGAAGTGAATAGAATTTTCAAAGTAAAGTAGCAGTGACGGTTTTTCTTTGATTAAAAAAAGAAACTGAAGTTCAGTTTGTTTCAAATTTATTCAGAAAACTGTTTTTTGTTTATATAGTCAACAATTGGAATAAAGAAATGTGATCAATATTTAATTAGGGATATCCCAAAAATCTGATCAAGGATGTGACATCATGTGACTTCCTGCTGACAAGAACATGGATGATCACCAAAACGCAGCCAAAAAAGGATATAAAGAAGAAAAAAAGTCGCACTGGAGAACACTTTTTGGCGTGCGACGCTTTGGAAGAGACGCTGCACTCACAACAGACAGGATTCCTGCATCAAATCTTCATCCCCTTGTCGGCACGAGTCCACTTTGATGCTGAATGCTTTTCCCAAAAAGTTTTCATAAACTAGACGCGTGTGGGAGGAGCTACCGTCAGCTAATCACTACATGGAAGCCTTGACTGCATGTCTCATTCACATTTATGGAGAAATCTGGTTTGTTTAGTTGACATAAACATTGGTAATTTCATTTTCACGTCTGGTTTCATGAGATCATTCAGACTTTCATTTGTGGTGATCTTTACCATCTACTGCTGTAGCTGCGTCTGAATGATTGCCGCCGTCAGCAGCACGCCCATCGTCGGAAATGAAGTGACGTGAAGTTTGTTCATTTCTGATAATGGACACTTTGAAGGTCATTATCTCACTTACACCATTTTCCCTTGTAAAAGAAAACAATCCATTTTAGTACTTTATTCTTGTTTTTTTTTTTTTGGTTTAAATCACAAAAAGCAGACCACTTGATGCGCGGCGTGGTGTGTTGTCATGGTAACAGCCAAGCCGGCACCGCCCTTGACTGCAGCGGTAAAGGACAGCGATATCTATGCTGATGGTCATGATGGGTTAAATAAAGCATCAGATCAGAGAGAAAGTTTACGTCTTACCGCTTGTTTTTGTCCAGATGATGAAGATAAAGGTTGTGTTAAAGAAGCCAGAGCAGTGCTACAGAAGATTTATGATAGGTGACCGGAACTACTTTTTTAGGTGTACATTACCACTGTGCATCATCACTTTTTAATGCACACCCAGCAGCCAGTCAGAATTGAGTATTGACTCTGACCATAGTATACTAGCAAAATGAAGGAAATATGAGCCTATTTATGTTTTAAAAATCCAATCAGATTCTCACTCTGACACTCAGGAACATGTTGGTTTAGGCCAGTGGTTCCCAAACTGGGGGGCGCGGAGGTATTGCAGGGGGGGCGCGGCAAGGCTACGGCTTGAAGCAAGCCCACACCAGTCACTGAAAAGATGTGGACATTAAAGATGCAGTTTTTACAGAGTTAAATGTTCAGGATTTTGTTACCGTATTTTCCGGACTATAAGTCGCCCTTTTTTTCATAGTTTGGCAAGGGGTGCGACTTATACTCCGCAGCGACTTATATTAGAAATAAATTGAAATAAATACATTGTTAACCCTCCTGTTATGTTGATTTGTGAGGAACAGAGATGATGTTCCTGGGTCAATTTGATGTATGAGGTATGTTAAGTGTTAAGAGTATGTTAAGTGACTCAGAGAATCAGCAAATCTTTTTTTACAGTAAGATCTTGAAGGCTAACAACTAGGGTTGGGCGATGTCCCCTAAATTGGCAGTTGACGATGTTTGCAGTCAACCATCGGGATGGACGATGATATCGTCGGGGGGGCTATTCATTATTTGACTTTATTACTTTATTTATTTTATTTCCCAAATAATGACTCATCCGCGATGATCCAGTCTAAACTGAGGGAAGTGACTTTAAAAAAATAAAATAAACAAAATAGAAAAGAAGTGGTCCGCTCCTGCGTTTGATTAGACCGGGGGAGCGCGCGACCGTGTCTCTAGCAGACCAGACGGACTTACAGTTTTGTGTTTTAGGGGAAGTAAGGATGCTTTGCTACGCGTGGGAGAATTAGGACTGTGATCCGTCCCGGTAAAAGTGTGTGTCGGGGCAGAGCTCGGAGCGCTAGCTAACGCAGTGTGTAAGCTTCGAAGCAGAAAGGCCGCTCAGTCCTTAGAAACCGTTCACATAATCACTTGGATTCGTGTTTTCAGTCGTGTCCCGGCTAAATAAAAGCTGATGTTATTCCCACATATTTACGTTCAGCCAAGATGCAGATTGCTAATCATGCTAATGTTGTTAGCCCGTGTTAGCATACTGTTAATCCTGGCTCCCAGCACTGACCACACGGATTAAAATTAAATGATGAGCCAACAGGCGCTTCATAATAACCGTAACATTAATAAAAGCACGTTTAGGAGATCATCTTGTATAATACCGAGCTGACATATCTATGTATGTATCCACTCGTTTTGCTTCCGGATTTTAAAAACACTACTGCGCATGTGCGAATGATTTATTCCAACCGAAAGTGTGACCCATGTGAATGTTTTTTATAATCTGAAAAAGGTTTTCTGGGCCCATCTACACGGTTGGATTCTAATCCGACCAATAATCCTTATCAAGATATTTTGCACATGGAACCGCGTCTTATGGTGTCGACTCGCAGCGTGGCGGGGGCGTGGCATCACGATGGTGTCTCTCCATCGGGATGTCACTCACCCATCACAATGGACGATGATATCGTCCATCGGCACAACCCTACTAACAACATAATATTGTATTTTCCAATGATTTCATAGATTCAGAAATGCAATAAAAATGACAACTGTTTTTACAAATACAGGATGAAAACAGAGTATTAGTTGGCCAATGATGCTTCATGAAAGGAATAAATAAATATGTATGAGAAAGAATTACTGTGAAATTATGAGATAAACAGTCTGCTATGATTGTGTCATATGAGGTTGTGAAAGTTATTAGTTCTTGGTCTCAGATTTTGTCAAATAAATTTCCCGTCAAAATGCGACTTATAGTCCAGTGCGACTTATCTGTGTTTTTTTCTACTTTATAATGCATTTTAGGGCTGGAGCGACTTATAGTCCTGAAAATACGGTATTTTCTTCAGAGAGCTGGTAAAGTGTAAAAGGTCACTTTCATGCAGGAATGGAGTTTATAAGAAGATGTGTTGAAAGCCATGAACACCATTACATGGTAAAATTTTATGATACATGATGCAGTGTCACTTTTAATAATTGTAAAGGTGATTTGTTTTTTGTTTTGTAGTTTTGTTCAGGAAGAAGTTGCCCTTTTTGTATGACTTACAATGTTAAGTAAAGTCCAGTGGAGTTCAGAAACAAAAGATTTGTATGTTTGTGTCAGTGTGGGGGGGCTCGAAAACATTCTAATCTTCAGAAAGGGGGGCCCTGCAGAAAAAGTTTGGGAACCACTGGTTTAGGCCCAGATCCTCGTTTGTCGGCGAGTGACGCGATGACACAAACCCTTACAATGTTCGCAGGACAGTTTTTTAAAATGTTTGTGGAGGATCCTCAGCCTCCTTCTTCAGTCTCTTCCCACTGACAAGGCGGGTTGATTTAGAAAACACGTCACATTTTTTACATAAAACTTTACAACAAGGTTAAAAATAAGCATGGTGGATTGAAATGAACTGTTTTCAGCTGATCTAGGGCTTTCTAGAAGTTTGTTCCAGATCTGTGGACCATAGAAGCGTAATGCAGCTTCTCCATGTTTTGTTTGGACCCTAGGAACTGAGAAAGGACTGGATCCCGGTGACCAGAGGGCTCTGGCTGGTCTACACAAACCACAAAACCTGACAACTTCACTGGAAGAACTTTGTTAAATTTGCATCCTTCCGGTTTTTCAATCATCTCTGTTACATCCAGGTTGCTGTTTGGGAAATCTGCGCCTTCTTCTTCTCGGATCTGGTCACCATTCAGGAGGGAAAGCGGCCCATGAAGGTCCGGACGGCGAGGACGAGACTTTAAAGACCCTCAGCTTCACCCGAGGCTGTCTGGTGATTGACAGCAAGCAGGGATAATCGTCACGCCTCGGGGCGCTCATCTCGGTTGACATTACAGCAAATAATGATAAAAGTGACAGCTTGACAAACCCAAATTAAGCTGTCACTGCCGTGAAGAAGGTGAGGGAGGAGAAACACGGCAGGATGAGAGCCAGAGCAGAAACGCCAGCAGATTCCCTCCATCGCCCAGCTTTCTCTCATCACATGATAATTGCTTTTTGCTCGTTTGAATGGTTGTCTGCAACAAACAGCCAAACGTTTTGTTCTTTTCCTCTTTTATTGGATGGTGTTTTATGAGCGAGAAGCTTCGTCTTGGTTCTTCCGGTTGCAGAAACGTCTGGCATGCAGCGCAGGTTCAGATTATCACCCTCCGCCCTCTCAGCGGTGAAGAAGCTGCGAAGAATCCGTCTGCGCTAACTTTGATCGGACACGTCGGAGAGCTGGACGCATCACGTCGCATTTTCACCGCCGTCAGAGCCTGTGGGGAAGCCGTGTTTGGACGCAGTCCGAGGTTCTGAAGCCAGGTTTGGTTCTGAACCAATGAACTATTGCGATGGTGCAGCTTTTCTGCCGTTTCCTGTCTGGTTCTAACCATCAGGATAATGACGCCCTAAAGGACGGCTTCATTCTTTATCCCTCCGACTGCCGCTGACCCGGGAAGTTCCCCGCCTCGGGTCCAGATCCTGAACTGGACTAATGAAGGCTCAGAGTGTGCAGTCATGCTTGTGTTATTAAAACCTGAAAGAAAGAACTTACTGAACAAAACTTCAGAACTTACCCGTCACTGAGTCGGACCAGGATGGCCCGGTACAGGTGGTGCTGTGGGCTGCTGGACTGGGGGCCGCAGGGGTGGATGAAGGGGTGGACGGCGGCGAGGACGAAGCCCTGCTGGTACAGCTCCTGCAGCTGAGCGGGCAGCTCCCGCACCGAGGAGAGGCGCAGCGTGGAGGTTCCTCCTGCAGGGGGGAGAGGAGGGTCAGAACCGTTCTCTGGACTGGTTTGGGTCGGACCGCAGCGTGAGGCTGGAAAGCTTCCTTCACGCTGTGGTTTTCACTCTCTACATTTAGCAATAAATAAAAAAAAAAAGAGCTTAAACGATGCAAAGAGGTTTATTCGTGTTTGGAAAGTAAACATTTGTTTTTTCTCATCTTCAGGGGCGACCGTCTGAATCTCTTAGGGGGAAATGATGAGATAAACATCGTATCATAAAGTGTGTTGGAAGAGTTTGACCCTGAACCTCCTGTCAGATCTCTGTCGTTCAGTCATTGAGGTGAAGCTCAGACTGCAGCACTGATCTGTCCGTCACCCACTGTTAGCTCCGTCTCCTCCATCTGGACTTTTGTTCAACAGGATCTAAACCACATCAGGAGCCGATCGCTCGGCATCGATACCACAGCAGCTGGAAACACTTCCTCCAAATGTCCGACAGCACGGTTTTTAGTCCCAATGAGAGGCATCAGAGAGCTTAGATCAGGACGGATGGACAGTAGAAAGTCGCCAGGATCCCTCCTCTCTGTCCCCTTATGGCGGGGGGGTTGAGGAAAGGTCTGCTTGTCTGCACAGACTGTCACAGGGCATGGGAAACCCTGCAATGGCTAATTAGAGTCAATGAGGCTGCACAGGAGGACAGGCTGCTGGATGAGTGGAGGTTCAGGGGGAGGTCAGAGCGAGCGGCGGCGGCGGCCTGGACTTCAACGCTTTTCTGAAAAATGGTAATGAATAACATTTTATGCTGCATCGCAGCCCCTCCAACAGAGCAGCTACTCAATAAAAATTACAAAGAGGACATAAAAAGACCCGGTTGTGTTTAGTTGAGTGAGATTAGAAGCCAAACCTTGTCGTTTCCCACAATGCCACAGCTGTGGGTCAATCCCTACTGACGCACTGTCTCAGGTTTACTGTCGTTTTGCGTTTCTTTCAACAACTGAACACACTCATATTGACGAAAATCAACAGAACGCCACATGTAGTCAAATAAATTGAACTTTAATTAAAACGTTTCTCAGGTGAAGGTCTGCAACAACCAGCAGGTGAGCTCACAATGTCCGTGGAGGGTCGTGGAAAGGTGCAGGTGCGTCTTGCAGTTTGAGGTCTTGTATATCTCAAGGCATGTGATGAAAATGGAACTTACCGTTGTCATCCGTGGGGTAAGTGCATCGTTGCAAGGCTAATGAAAGATCCACACATAGGTGATGCCGTCGTACGGCGTCCTCCTGCCACTCTCTAGTCGTTAGTAAGGTGTGAGGATCCCTATTGACTGTGCACAAATGGCACATGCACAGGTTGTGCACGTGATACGCATGTGAATGTAGGACATCCACAACACTCTGATTGGCCGATTTCCTCATTTCTAACAGTCAGGCTGCAGCGAGGAGCGTGCACGGATCACGTGAACAGCTCTAACGGGCTTCTTGTACGGTCTGCAGGATTTGGGGGCGAGTCTCCCCTACTTCACCCTTATGTGTTGCTTAACTGGTCACTACCACCTGTGGGCGACAGGCCTCTGTGGGCGACAGGCCTCTGTGGGGCGACAGGTCTCTGTGGGCCAACAGGTCTCTGTGGGCCAACAGGTCTCTGTGGGCGACAGGCCTCTGTGGGGCGACAGGCCTCTGTGGGCGACAGGTCTCTGTGGGCGACAGGCCTCTGTGGGCGACAGGCCTCTGTGGGCCAACAGGTCTCTGTGGGCCAACAGGTCTCTGTGGGCGACAGGCCTCTGTGGGGCGACAGGCCTCTGTGGGCGACAGGTCTCTGTGGGGGACAGGCCTCTGTGGGCGACAGGCCTCTGTGGGCCAACAGGTCTCTGTGGGCCAACAGGTCTCTGTGGGCGACAGGCCTCTGTGGGGCGACAGGCCTCTGTGGGCGACAGGTCTCTGTGGGGCGACAGGTCTCTGTGGGCGACAGGCCTCTGTGGGCGACAGGCCTCTGTGGGCGACAGGCCTCTGTGGGGCGACAGGCCTCTGTGGGGCGACAGGCCTCTGTGGGCGACAGGCCTCTGTGGGGCGACAGGCCTCTGTGGGCGACAGGCCTCTGTGGGCGACAGGCCTCTGTGGGCGACAGGCTTCTGTGGGCTTACTGGCTGAATCAATTTCCAGTAGAATAACACAGATGAAAGGAAGTGTTGTTACCTCCGTGTGGGTGTGTTTTCTGGTGCCTCCTCCTCCCACACAGGTGGAGGTGTTGGACCGCCATAAAAGGCATCGGGGGCCTCTGGTCTTCATGCCACATCCAGATTGTTGCTGCGTTTCATATCTACCCCCCTGCATGCACTCATCTGCTTGGGTTTGCGTCGTTTGGATTTAGATAAAAAATATGAACATCGGTTGAACGTCATAAAGTTACATTTTTTTTTCCACATAAAGATTTTACATCATTTTTAGGTTAAACCAACATATATTGTTAATATATTTTAGGTCTAATATTTAAATTTACCTTTCAGATTACTTGAAATATTTATTGTGTTTACTGTCCTTAACTTTTATACGTCATTAAGACATATAAAGAAAAAAAAATAATATAACTTGTGTCAACATTTTCTATTGTTTTGAATTGATGAACACCAACAATGAAAGTTAATAGAGTGCATTTAATGTCAGTTTTAAAATAATTCCACCTGTAGCACCTGAATTTAAAAGAAATGTGCCTCATTGGTTGAAGTTTCAATAAACTGCCGCCCAAAATGGCAAGTTAAGAGTTTAGATAAAAGTAGAAAAAACAGAAATGCAACCCCAGACATTCATACTTGTCATTATTTTGTTGTTCTTTAAACATATTGAAATACTTACTAACAAAGTCTTAATGGACTAAATGTTGTTCTGCCAGTAAATTGGACAGTCAGATTATGTTCAGTCTGCCATAACAGTGCAGGAACATCCGGAGTGTCTCGTTTTTGGGTCAACGCCGCTCCTGATCACATCAGGGTTTTTTTTGTGTTTGACTGATTGCAGCGGCTGCTGTTAAAGAAGCTCGTTTGTGTGACCTCAGTCTAAACGCGTCCTCAGGTCGGCTGCGGGGACGACTTGCAGAAATCCCATCGTCTGCAGCAGATCTGGAGCTGATGGAGTCCAAACTCTTCCCCGCAGGTTCAAAGAGGAGAAAGAAAGAAAAACCAACACAAACGAGTTCCCTTCAGGGCAAACGGGAGCTAAAAATACTCCTCCAAATGTTTCAATCAGACGGCCCTGCAGTGGCGTAACGCCGGAGCGTTCCATCTGCAAAAGCGTGGGGGGTTCAACAATAAGAAGTAGGCCGCCGCTGAAACGTTTTCATCTGCTTCTTGGCTGTTTCGGCGTGAAGAATGGAATGAATCCCTCCGCCGTGTTTGGGTTTGTTTTTCCCTCCTTTCTCTGTCGTTTTAGCTCAACATGAACCCACAGCCCCCTCCCTGGAGGGATCTCTGTACGAGCTTCATGAGGTGGGAGAATGAAACTGACTTTGCTCGGCTCACATGGGTAAATAAGGAATGGTTTCAATTAGGCGGTGGGAACGCGGCCGGCGGCGGCGGCTTCTGGAGTTGGCTTTAATCACTGCGTGAGCCGCTAATAATCTCATCCAGAGGCCCTTAAACAAACTCTACATTTCTTTATCAGTCCGCGTCTCATTCGCCTTGTTTGTTGGTTTCATTTCATCTGCAGAGCCAAAGTGTGGCCGACTTCCTCCGAGTCTTGGAATCCTGTTATCTGAAAAGAGCCGCTTTGTTTTGGGCAGAAGGGGGTGAATGATCTGCCGCGTCACAGCTGCAGATCTCCTGAAGGAGCCGCCGGTCCGTCAGACGTCAGGCTGCCGAATCCTACATGAAGTGGCAGATAATGACTTTATTTGTCTCGCTGAGCCAAGAGGAAATGTATCGCATGAATCAACAAGAAACGAAGATCCCCGCAGTCACAGGGACAAATTGCCTGGTGGCGGTGATGAGTAGAAAAAGGCTTCTGGCAAACAAAACAGTAAATGCTGTGTTTGTTTCTGTGTTTTTAGAGCCATGTTATCAGGAATCTGTCAGAGGAGGAGAAATGTGCTGCAGGATGAGATTAAGCATGTGTTCAACGGGCACTGAACCACAAAACAAACATTTGACTTGAGCTTTACGTGAAGATCGACTGTAGAAAAAAGAAAAATGTAAAGTTAAATCCACTCTCCCTTTTTAATGACACATTCATGATTTGAAAGCAGCCTCAATAACTGGGAACTAATAGACTCATATCTATATATATATAGATGGGAAATGGCGTATACTTTTATAGCGCTTTTCTACCTTCCTCGAAGGCCCAGAGCGCTTTACAGTCACAGTCCTGTTCACACACACATTCGCACGCCGATGGCGGCTCCGCTGGCGAACACCGGCCAACCAGAGGCAAGCTGGGAGATAAGGTGGGAACATTAACTGGAGCAGACTGCTTGCAGATTCGCTTTGACAGAAATGGGTGACAGGAATAAGAGACAACAGCTTCATTCTGCATTTCAGGACTTTGCTGAGAAAAACTCACTTTCCTGTGTTTTTACTGCACATTTACGTCTTCATTTTTCAGATCAGAACCCAAAACATTTCACGCTAAAGACCCACTTTGGGTGATGAGCAAATATAAAGGACGTTAAGATCAAAAACGGAATTCCTGACCATGTCTTAGTTCAAATTTTGATGCAAAAGCCACAATTGGCGAGCTACAAGCTCCCTGCTCTGCTCCATTCTGATGTTACTCTGAGCCTGCAGCGCTCTCCAGAAACTATGTCCTAGAAAACGACACAGATTTATCTATTTTGTCTAAAAACGTCCTGATCCTAATGAGAAGGCCTCAGAGAACGCTTTGAAAACAGAAGACGACCGGTGTGAATCTTTAAGTTCAGAAGCAACAAGCTGTAAAGTTCCTGAATGACCGTGGTTGCTTTTGCAGACCAGCCTGCACATTTCTCCCCATCAAAGACGCGTCTGACTGTCAGCTGCAGGTTTCCAACCAAAACACAGATCAGCCTCTGAGTGAACGCAGGATCTAAAAAAAAAAAAAAGTGTCTGTCAGTCCGTTCAGAGAACGGCGAGCAATTTTCTGTGTTTTTATTATTTCAGTTCCATTACCACCGTGTCAATAACGTGAAAGTAACTACCTTGGCACCACTTACCCAGATGGATTTAAAGGCTCCCGACATCTGGCAATTATACATCATGACCCCCCCTGGGAAAAAGTCCACTTAAGGTGGTTTGAATAATTGCACTGAGAGGCTTCTTGATGTTTCGTAGAAAATGGTCGGGTGTCAAACCACTTCAACAAAAGACGGGATTTTCTAGTGAAAGGAAGCTGCAGAATTGCGTCCACAGACGTTGGAAACTCAGCATTAAATGAGTCAATGCTGTTGTTTTTGTGTTGCTATGTCAACCGATGTGCTAATATCTCTGAGCACAGACCAGCTCAGATATTTAACTCTCAGAGGAACTTTCCGGTTCCGGGTTACAGCACGGACGCGTGAGGCTCACGGCGGCTGTTCAACTATCTTCAAGCGACTTTAAAGTCAATTTTCTCCAAAAGAGAGCCGACCATGAAAAACCAAGCAACAGGTGACAGATAGGACCTTAAAAAGTTCTTGACCAAATCCAGGCAAAGGTTGTATCCTTTCGTGGAACAAGTGAACGACACTTCACTTCCTCCAAAAATTGATTCATGATTTTTCCTAGTGAAACATAATCTGCACATATTTTTAACTTATGATACTTTGATCAATTTATGCTGTGAAGATTTTTGAAACAGTGTTATGTTATTTTACTGATATACTATTATTTTTTAACCATATACATGATTTTTATGAGTAACTTAATCTGCATATATTTAAGATCTGATCTGCATTTGCCATGTTGATTTCTAATATAGTAAGTTTTTACATGATAATTTAAATAATTCATCTCTGTCATGTGCTTTATTGATATTTCAGGATTCTTAATTCTGTCTGATAAAAGCTATGAACCGATATTGATAAATCATGTAATAAAATAGTTACAGTAGAACAAGGAGGGATTTTATAAGTTTGCTTCCTTCCACTCCCTTTCAAGCAACATTTATTAATATGTCTAATTATCCAACCTTTGATAGGTCATTATATGAATGTATAACTGATGATCGTAGTGTTTTTTGTGAATTATTCATATTTGATTGCTTGAAATAAACCATAAAAAAAAGATATTAACACTATTCTTTACTTTAGTCACAGTAAAGATTGAACTTTTAGTCCAATAAAAGAATCCCATTTCTCATCACTTTATCAAACCTAAATGAGAGCAAACATCCAAATCAAGGCTTTTTTGCTCTTTGGGAGTCCAGTCCATCAACTGGAATGAGTCCAGACCGACTTTTGCTTTCTGGTAGCTAAAAGCCAACACTTTTTTGTTATGTAGCGGACGATGAACACTTTAACACCGGAGCTTTAGCTCCAGTGTTTCCATTCTTTCGACTAGCATAACTCCTCGACTGTTTACGCAGTCAACGTAACAAAGGTTGTGCTGAAATCCAACATTTTAGGGTAGTGATGATGCCAATACAGAAATCAACGGAAACCAGCTGATTCTGACAGAGAAAAGAAGCTTTGGGCTGAACTACAATATTTTATGTTAGTAAAGTCAAGTTCCTCCTGGACTGTTTATTAAATTAGCATATTTCCAACCAAACGTGATTTGCGCAGCGGGGGGGGGGGGGGGGGCAGTTTCGATGTCAGGTCAATGTAGAGACGCAATCATAAGGTCCTGCCGCGTGATTTGGGTGACCACCATGCGTTGTACGTGAGATCTTCATAGACAAAGCTCCATGTAGCGATCAGGCTAAAAACAATTGGCGCTAGCTCCTCCCCCCATATGCGTCTGAAGTTTATGAACTCATTTTTGGACAGCAGCAAATTTGCAGCGTGTCCAAACAGAGGGACGATGCAAACATAGACAGAAACATCTAACCATATAACGCCAAACGTGTCATATTGGATACAAGACTTTGTCAGCCCTCCATAAGACCTGTGTGATTTTTTTTCCCCCTAAAATCCTGATGTTTACAATAAGATACATGCAATGCACGGATAATCCAATGGGGGGCAGTTGGATTTTTTTATTTTCAGTTAGCTTGTCGCTCATTCCCGGTTAGCTTGTCGTTGTTAGCAAGTCTCGTCTGCCTCTTGACATTGAACTCCTTGAAAACAGCCACAGTCTCTTGGCACATCAGACAGACAGTTATTTCTTCTTTCCATGTAAAATGTCCACTCGTCCTGAAAACGGCGGCCCTCGCCAACATCTTTCCTGTTTTATTTCCAGTCCACATTTTAGAAAAGAGCTCAAAGTGTCACAGAAGGGTCACATGACTGTGTTGCCACGTGTATACAACTGCTTAAAATGTCATTTAGCCAACAACAATCAATAAATCGTACAAAGAGTTTTTAGAAAATGCTAGAGACCGCATATTATCGATTTTATGAAAGGAGCCTGGTGGAAATTTTAACGGTGGCCGAACTTTGGACACGCCTGTCCTAAACTATCAGTTATTGCTTTGCTTTCAGTGGAAGACCCACACATGTCCTTTAGTTTCTAATTTCCTGAATTTGAGTGTTCTTTTCAAAGGAGACACTCGGCTGCCTCAAGTCATTTCACGTAGAAACTTTCGTTTGTTCAGCAACAATTCCTGGAAAATCAAAAGCGGCCTCAGAGTGGAGTCTGCAGAAAAATCAGACTTCCTCGCATTATTCTCCATTCCTATCAATATTAAAGAAACAACCTCATCTTTGAGCTGAATCCCTGACTCTGACACTGGCCTACTTCCGCTCATAAACCCATCTGCCATGTAAGCACCTCTGAGCCGCAGCCCGCCGCCTTTCCATCACTCATCACATTTAAAAATAAATGAGTAAATATGAAATTAATAAGCTGAAAGATTGGAGCGCTGAGGCTCAGCACACACGCACCACCTCCGGGAGAAAGGCTTCGACCGCATTTGCATGCCGAAGAAAATAGCCCAGCATATATTATCCACCCACTGCAGCCCATTTCTGATCCCGCCGCCGCTCGCCGATTTGGCCTCATGGTTACAGAATAATAAAAGTGAAACAGCAGCCGTGGAGGACAAACAGTTTCCATATTAACCAGTAAAACTTCAGATAGTCTCTCATTTGTGTTAGTTTCATTTCACTTAGAGAGTAAAAATGATCTTACACCTAAATCTTTTCTCATCTTCAGCCTAAAATCGTGCAGATTTTCAAAGTAAAAGCTTTCAAATGATGGTCTGAACGCTGGCGGTCCAGACAAGAAGAAAGTAAAAGTGATGTAATCTTAAGTCTTAATTTTATTCAATCATAAAAGGTGACTCTTTAAAATAAGCTTCTAAAAATAGTTTTTATTAAAATGTAATATTTTTGTCTATAAAGAGTAAACTAATACGTTCAGCAACTCTTTCTTACAAAAATTAAACCAAAATGTTTCTTTTTTTTTGCCTTCACCAAAAATTTAAAGCCTGGAAACAAAAAAAAACGTCTGCATGTGAGGAAAGAGCAGCTCCAAATCCGTGTTTAGCAAAGATTTTCCACATTTTTGGAGCTAGATTTGAACATTTGAACAGAGAAATGAAAATGCCGTTTGCAGAGGAATAATTTAAAGTGAAACCCATTTATGCCCAACAATTTTTATCTGTTTTTAAAAATATGAGGTATTTTTTCCTTTGCTGCCAGTTGGTCAGAACTCTGCGTAGAAGGGAGCTTTTTCTATGAAGGTTTCCTAATAGAACAGAATTTGTTAATACAGACTCAAGGTCCGAATGTCAACGGCATAAAAAACAAAAAAACATACAGAAAATATCAACTTGAACTAAAATTAAAATTACAACAAAAATGACAAATGTAAAAACTCAAGGGGTTAAACTGTTAAACGAAAAAAGGGCTTTTATGCCAAACATCTAAAAACGTAATAACAAAGATTTGATAAAAGGCATGAACCAGCAGGACCCTGAAAGTGACAATAAAGCGGCGTTGAGTGATTTCCTGATGGTTCGTTTTGGGCTAAACTTCACAGACATTTGTGTTAAATTGACGTAATGACTCTGTAAATACTACGTCAAATTAAGTCATAAACTTCCTAATTCTCAACCGACCAAAAATGTTGAACAGCTTAAAACCGAGTTCAAGTAAAGACCGGTCGGCCTGAAACCCTCGACGGACATGTGAATGACGAACACAAGAAACACGCATGAATTACGTTTATCCCACATGACTGGGAAAGAAAAAAGACATGGAAAATGTACGTAGTGGCTTTGTGACACGGCGTTAAAGAGGGGATTCCAGGGGACAATTTTCTGTTTGGGAAAAAATGATTAAACTTCTCAGGAACAATCTTCCAAAAATCGTTTTTTTGCTGCAGAACTCTTCCTAAATCGACCCTCTAAAGCTGGTTTTGTAGGTAATAATCTTCAGTTCTCTACCAAAACAGACCAGATTCTAGTTTTGTTGGATGGAAAAAGAGTTCAAGCAGGTTCATGTAAGCTTCAGCGAAGGAGAGGAAAAAAACAAATCAGGAACGTCTCCAAGTAATAATGCAACTAATCAGATTTCAGCCTGACGCTGCTCTGCAGAAAGTCTGTGAATATCCCATAATTGGCTCTCTGGAAGTGACGGCCCCTCCCCGCTCTGCTCTCTGTGAAGTCGTCATATCGTTATTCAGTGTCCAATTAAGTGGCCTTATTGTCCTCAGGAGCTCTGCTCTCCTGTGAAGACCTCCTGCAGGTCTGCTTCTCGCCGTCAGCCTTCACAGCCTCAGAATGGAAATGTCAGCGGCCCCCTCTGCTTCCGTAGTTTCCCTCCACGCTCCTTTGCGGTCTCTTTTTCCTGTTTGTCATCTCGGCAGGGGTGCACCCCCCCCCACCTTTCCGTCCCTGACTCCTCCCCAGCAGCCCCCAGCAGAGGCGAGAGGCTATGAAGGGTCTCCTCTGGAGGCGAGAGGCTGCTTCCTCTCGTCTTTTTGTCCTCGCCGTGGAACCAGAGCAGCAGAAGGTCTGAAGGAAACCTGCAGCTCCTCAGCAGAGATAAGAGTTCTTATGTCATCTCTGTGACTGACCAGTTCGCAGAGGTCAAAGGTCGAGGCCTCATCGGACATGGCGACCGCTAAGCCAAAACGCAGCCATGATACATCATTGATGGTGAAATAAAACGCCGTTTGCCCGTTGGGGTTTTTTCCAGATGACAGCGAAACCTTACTTTGAGGATCCACACCGCCGAAAATGGTGTTTTTGGTGTTTTTAACCTGTTCTTGTGACGTTTTTCTCACGATGGAGGACATGTTTAAAGGAAATCAAGCTTCCTGAGGAGCAGTTTGAAAAAGATCTTATTGTGATGTAGAAAAAACACGCTGGGCGGAGCCACAAGCTACCTACTCTGAGCTCTCAGCAAAGGGGAAGGGGGGTGGGGTTAATCTAGAGGTCAGTCAGTGGTTGGTATCCAAACCCATGTGGAGTGTGTCTGTGGTTCTGTGGGGGGGTTAAGAAGATCAGACCTAACACTGCTCCGAAAACACTCAGCGGTTTCTGATATGAGTTCTGTCGCAAAGGTTTGCTCTAAAAATGATGAAGACAGCTGAACTGTGAAGCGTGGAGCCGCTGGCGACCTCCGAGGTCCAGCGCTGTCGTTAGCGGGTAGCAGCTCTGCAGAGCCCGGGGGCCACAGCTTTGTGCTTTAATTACCCACCTAATGAGTCGGTGGGAGAGTCTGCTTCCTGTACTCCTCACATGCTCTCTCTATCTGCCCCCCCTCTCCTTTGACTTATGGACTTAATCACTCTCCCCCTCATTTACACACTTGCACTCACTCTATCCCCCTAATGACTTCAGCCGCGTTCGCACGCCTTCGTCTGCAGATTCTTGTCGTTTTTTTGCTGAAGGAAAACCGACCTGCTCTCCTTCAGTCGACCGCGATGCAACTCAGCCAATCAGAAACCAGCGTTCGGCTTTAAAACGACCCCTAAAGACATAAAGAACTAGCCCCAAAAGACAGAAGGAGTTTATTCAACTTAAACCTCCGGCTCCAAACAAATGAAGTCAATTCAGTCGCCATCTTTTTACGGTTCGGATGCAGCCATGTTGGAGCCAGACGTCGTCAGTAACCAGTCTGAGTTTCCGTGGCAACCACTCTCTTCAATCAGGAGCGAGCTTGTCTGAAGGCGGCACTCCTACCACCTGAAAAAGCGGACGTAACGAAAACTGTGAAATGTTTTGAACGTTGGAGGTGGGGGGTCAGCTGGCAACCGCCGATTTTTGAGGCACTACAGAAAACTACAGAAAAAATATCATGACAAAAAAAAACGAGGACTACCAAGAGGATGCTGGGAAAAAAAAGGTATCAGATCCAGAATGGTTCTTCTGACCAATAGAAGCAGCTGTTTATTTCTCTCTAGAAGTCGCCAGGGGGGGGTCCAGTCCAGTTTTGATGTTCAGTCAACGGTTAAAACATCCATATGTTCCCTCATGTACTCAGTACCGTCTTTGTTTTCTTGTAATGAAAGGTCACTCATGTCTCCATTGATCAGATGAACACGTTTTTGGTGAAGTTTGAATTCTCCATTCGGATCTCTCTGGTTATAAACAGGGAGGTTCTGCTGCCTGTAACCTGCTGTAATCATAAAGGTATTTTTCAGGCTTTTAATGCAACAAATGGTTATTTCCACCATACAGACGGAGTGTAAGGAGGCTGTGAGAGCTTCATGTTGGTTTTCCATCATCCATGTCTTCCTGGTCCGCGCTGACGGACGCCGTTCTGCAGCAGCCTGTAGGCAAACATGAAGAGCGGCGGCGTTCGGACCCGCTCAGCCGCAAAAATGACTTCATATCTGGGAGTCGGCACTCGGCTTTCCAGAAAAAGAAACCGGCAAAAAGAGACGATGATTCTGGTGAAGGATGAAATTATTATCGATCACTTCCCCTCATCAATGTACAGGTTTTGTCACCTTCCAGTCAGTGAGTCAAACCGGCCTTTCAGGGACATTTGAGCAGATAAACTCTGCAACAGAATCATCGATTCCTGCTCTTATCAGTTCAAGAGCTTTCCAGTTTAATCCTTGTTCTGCCGCTAATGTTTCTCCTCGGAGATGAAACTCTCCTTTGGTCTGGATTTCTGCTCACGCGTGCAGAAAAGCTCCCAAAATCCACAGCTGCAGACCAAAGATCCGCCCGGAAACGACCGCCGTTTCAGGCGGTGGTCGTTTAAACATGACGATACAGGAACAGGAGGTATTGATCAGCAGATCAGGTTACGCTTCAGTACAAAACGGATGTGAATCTGGGAGTCCTGGACAGACAGCAGGTGGCTGCAGGATTCAGAGGCAGATGTTTGGTGGCGGCCTGAGGGGGTCGCAGTAAAGGTCACGCGGGGTTTGCTGCACGTGAAACACATTAAACCGTAAAAAACACATTAAACCTTAAACTACAGACTGCTCTGAACTATCAGTGTCTTCTTTTCTGCATGTCTGCAGCAAACAGTTGTCCCAGCATCACTTTTATCCTTCACTTATTTGGTTTAAAGTGAGCTTTTTTGTTATACCTGATTACCTCTTTTTGAATCAATATTTATTTCACTTTATTTATAAAAAACATTAAAAACTAGATCCACACAGACCGATAAACAATTTTCCAATTATCCAAACTCCAAGGTCCTAATAAGGACAATTATTACAGAAACGTTTGCATTTCTTTGCCGTGCTGGCACTCCTTTAGTGATGTTTACATGAAACAGATACCAACCTGTCAGTTTCTAATGTTATTTCTTATTAAAAATATGAAAATTTGAATTATTCTGGGACTGAAGTGTCTCACCCAAAGTTTAACCTCCCCCCAACATGTCTTCCAACATGTCTTCCAACAAAAAAAATAGTCATTTGAAATAGATCGGGGGCAGGGTTGATCAGTGCCACTGGCCCCGCCCACAACTCATAGGTCTGCCGCTCTGCAGAAACTATGACCTAGAAAATGACAGCCTTTTATTGCAATTTTGGATAACAGGGGAAAAGTGCTAAAAACATCATAATTTAAAGAAAATAGATCAAGGATGCTCAGAATAGGACTTTAATAATTTAAAAAATGTTTGATTTGCGGAAAAACGTCAACCCCCCCAAATATGCAGTAAATGAAGAAACAAATCAGGGAAAAAGACGGGCGTTCAGGTTTGTTAAGTAGGTTTGTTTGCTTCGACACTTTTAAAGACACTTTTCAGGATTTGATCTCAGTAAATGTCTGAAGAGTCTGAGGAGAAGAACAGATGCCTCCCTACACGTTCGCTTAGACGTAAATGTTTGATTCATGTGCTGAGAAACAGAAGGTATACATGGGTGGGGCGGCCTGCCCCCGGGGGAAGCTCGGCGTTTTTCCTGGACAGGTCAATAAGCTCTGAGTGCAGAAAACAAACGAGACGAGCCTCTTTGGTGATAACGGTCCTGCTGAGATGCCCTCCAGCTGAAGAGCTTCAACCTCATACCGGCCCGACTCAGTCTGCTGCTGACCGATGCAGCTGGTGGTGATGTCCATGAGAGGGGGAGTTTGAAGGGGGGAGGGAGATTTATGCCATCACATTGCACACAAAAAGTTGCAAATGAAAATATTAAATATTTGCTTTAAAAAAACATTTTTTTTCTTTCAAATTTTTTTTTGTATTTGCCAGACAAATGTTTTTCCATGCGTTGTGTCTCATCTCGCTTTTTTCCCATCTTTGATTTTTCAGTTTACCGTGACAAAGCTGCCATCAAACAGCCAAAATCAAAGATAGGAGAAAAGCCAGATGACACACAACACATGCAAAAACATTTGGTTTGCAAACGCAAAAATACAAATTTTGAAAGCAAAAAATAAATTGAAAGCAAATATTTAATATTTTCATTTGTAACTTTTTGTGTGCAACCTGGTGGCATAAATATCACTCCATACGTCTGCCACGTTAAGCCACGCAGCAAAGGTTTGTGGGTAACAAAACAGACTGATGAGCTGCATGGCTGGCTAAATGATAATGCAGTTTGCTTTTCTTGTCTAGACGGAGCATAAAGACGTAGTTGCATTTCTTTCTCCTATAGGGTGGATTACCAAATCACTCCGCATCTCTCCTCCTGGTCCGGCCCTTCTGGCAAATTTTAGAGCGAGTCAGAACGTTTGCTCAGCCCTGATGGTGAGATAACTGGCTCCTTACCCACCTTACTGCAAAGGCTGTGCTGCATTTTCTATAAATACTCGTAGGACGTCCACACAAACTACTCTGAGTGTCTGATTTCCTCATTTTAACAGTCATGAGCCCGTATCACGTGAACAACCGGCTCCTGGTGCAGTCTGCTGGATTTAGGGGGGGTTAAAAAAAAGAGAAATCTGTACAACACGCCTGCTTTAGCCTCACGTGTTGTGGAAGTGTTCTCCATGACCTGGACATTTCCTGCGGGTCCCGTACAGGTTTTCCCCTGCAGACGGCCCGTCTCCACCCGTAAGACTTAAAACCGGACTTTCCCCTCAAAGCCCGTCCTTTAGAAGCTTTTCCCAGGAGACGGCGCCCAATCATCCGCTGCACTTGAAGCTGCACGGCTACAAGAAAACGCCACAGGAAGTCCTGATGGAGAGAAAACTACCTGTAATTTGTTCAGCAGAAAGGTTTATATATAGACGGACTAAAAGCTCCTTTTTCTTCTCCGCCTCTGGAGAATTCTAGTGCGCCTCCATCAAAGCTCTTCAGGCTGACAGCCGATCTCCAGGGTGCGTTTGGTCCGCCGGGCGCCGTCGACAGCCCTCAGTTGCTTGGAGACGTCACTGGAGAGACGAGCCGCGGTAAATGAGCCGGTTGCTGGATCAAAGCCCGCCGAGGCTGGCTGCCTGAACAGCCCGTCGCTTTGGCGTCACTTTCACTTCCTGCTCTCTGCTAACAAGTTGTAGATTTTTTTTACAAACAGTGCACCCTGACATTACCCCCCCCCCCCTAAAGGATCCCATTCGTGGCTCCGACCCGGCGCTGTGATTGGGGGTTTTCTGGCATTAGAAATGCAAAACGGCGTCCGTTTGAATTTTAGAACGTGAAACGCTGCCTGACGGGGTCGGCGCCGTTCAGAGGGCGTCTAAAGTCTGCCATTAGGTGCTGGGTGCTGTTGGTGGGGGGGTCATAATTGACTCTAATCTCTGAAGGTGGTAACCTCACAGGGCGGGGCGCTCCTAAAAGCCTGAATTTACCCTTCCCCCCTGGTGTCACTTGTGGCAGTTTTGTGGAGCTTGACGTGTCTGGGGTGAAGAAAAAGGAGACGACGCTTCTGCTTTAAAACATTCAAGCATGTAAATACCCCCCCCCCCCCCACACACACACACACACACACACTCATGTTTACCCGATTGGCGAGACGCCTCGGAAGCTGCAGACTAGAAAACGACACGTCGATTCATTTTTCCTCTCAGAGAAAATCAGAGGATTGTTGAGCAGGAGAAGCTCATCTGCAAAAAGTTTTGACTCTTCTTTTCGTTTGATCAGTTTATTTAGCTTTAAATATTGATTTATTTGACTTGTTTTAAGGCCATATTTCCTCAAAACACTTTAAATAAACTTAATTTTCCATAGTTTTTACTTTGATTACTTGAACAAACTACAGTTTTAATCTATATTTATCTTTTTTTTCTTCTTATTTACAGTTTTTACTAAATTACAGTTTTTTTTTATTTTTACTGCTTTTATCTATATAGTTCTATATTTAATCCAGTTTTTACAGAAATATTGTACCTGCTCTGTTTTCAAGCACTTTTTTATAATCTTTTATATTATTATGTTTATATTTTTATCTCATTTAATGTTCCCAATAGAATCCTGATAAGTGTTTACTTGTTTCTACCTTTTAAACTTTTTCTTAAATAGTTTGACCACGGCTAACTTGTGCTTCTCATGAGGACTTCTTTCGTTTTATTAAGTTGAGTTTTCATCGCCGTCTCTTCCACTCGGGTCATTTCCCTCGTCTCGTTGCGTCTGAGCCGTCGGACGTCATGCAGCTCTGCCCGGCCGAGTGTTTTGTTTTTGAGTTTTGCCTGCAGAACGAGCTGCCCCCGGGGGGGGAAATACAGGGGTGACTAACCGCTTCTCATGTCGGGACATGCTTCAAATTAAAGTGACCATCTCTGCTAATATCTACCATTAAGTCGCATTTCCTTTCATTCGGCTGAGGCCGGGCCTTTTTATTTGACTGCAGGGTTTGTGAAGAGAGAAAATGTTTTCTAGCAGACCTGCAGCCTTCAGTACCGCTTGGTCCAAGTCTCCAGATGAAGCTAGAGATCCAATCCTCTCAGATGAGTGTGTGAACGTCCATAAATCACCATCTATGTGGTCCCAGGAGCTCCTCCATCCTCCCACATTCCTGCAGCTCATCCGTCTGCAGTCGGAGTCATGATGGGAGAAGAATGTCTGAGCACGCCAAAGGTCCTGAGTCATGTGATCCTGACTCAAAGACTCACATGTCTCTCCCCGCTGACCGTCAGCCACTTTTCCTCTGCTGTTGTTACAGGTAAAAGGGGAATTTGTCGGGTTCCTTTTGGACCAAAGGACTAACAGTTGGGCTCATTTTCCAGGACCATTTAGCTCCAACCTCATTCAAGCATTGAACATTCTGAGGATTACTCCAATTCACACGCCACCTTCACATCTAATCCATTTTTATCTTTCTTTGGGCCTTTTCAGAGAGCGCTATGCAACATTAATGGTTTCATCCGCCTTTTAAAGCAACAGCGTTCCGTTATTCAGACTCTAATTCCGTAACCTTAATCTTCTTCGCGTGTCATCCAGGTATGACTGCGACAGTCACGGACCGAACGGCGGCGTGCTGCCAGGACACCTGCCATCTGCATGACAAAAGGTGCGGCGGCGGCGGCGGCATGAAAGCAGCTTAAGCTGCAGTTTTCCTGCTTCTCAGCGTCTCTTCACGGAAGGTTTTATTCACTAAAACCCACGGGGGAACCATTTGTACAGATTTCCTTCTGCAAAAGAACATTTTCACCCAAAAAGAACAACAACATTTGACTTCAGCCACACGATGTGGTTCCTAATAATATCAGGCTTCAAAAGTTATTCATATGTACCCAACAAAAGCTTGGCATTGTGGGAAAGGGCAGCAGCAGAAGCTTTTTGTAACTCCTTTCACCAGTTCTATAGAGCTAAAGCTAATAGAGTTTCAATAATGTAAAACATTTTTTACCTACACATAAGCCGCGGTTACATGGGCAGAATATCTTGATCGGATCAATGGTCGGGTTAAAATTCACCCGTGCACATGGGCCCAGAAAACCTTTTTCCGATTAGAACAAACGTTCCCATGGCTCACGCTTTCCGTTGGAATGAATCATCTGGGCATGCGCAGTAGTGTAAAATCACCCGGATGAGGAAATAGGTCCCGTTGTAAACAAACCGCTGCCACAGAGACGGCATGTGCAGCAACTCCGTAATACGAGACGATCTTCCAAACGTGGTTTTATTAATGTCATGAATATTATGAAGTGCCTGTTCGCTCATCGTTATATTTAATCTGTGTGATCAGTGCTGTTTTTGGAAGAAACAGAGCTGGAAGAAGGCTGAGGACAGGCTAACACGGGCTAACAACATTAGCCTGATGGACACAAAATCCAGGACCGTGCGAGAAACGCAGCAATCTGCATCTTAGCTGCACATAAATGTATGGAAATAACATCAGCCTTTATTTTGTCGGGACACAACTGGAAACATAAATCCACGTGACACCACGCGACATTTATTTCTGCTCTGACCGACCGTTCACACAGACCGCCCCAAAGCCACTCTGTGAGCTAGCGGCCCGAGCTCTGTTTGAACACGGTTCCTCCTGAGTCCTGGACCCAGAGCGGCGGGGCGGCTCGCAGTCTGGATTCTCCCACACATAACAAAACGCACACGTAACAAAGCATCCTCCCCCTCAGGCACAAAATTATTAATCCAGCTGCTCTGTTCACTCGGGTGCCAGTGGACCGAGTGAGCGTCGGGGGGCACGAAGCCAGAGGGAGGAAAAAGAGGGAAAGAGAGGAGAGAGCCAGCGGGGCGAGAGCGGGGCGAGAGCGGAGCGGCGCTTTTCACGGGGCTACGCAGAGCTGGTCGCTCCCGTATGAGCTCCAAAGCTTTCTCACAGCCAAACACCGTCTATGCGTGACGTAACCCAGAGCAGCAGTGCCACACGATCTGAATGACCGTTTACATGCTCCACGATCGGATAAACGATCGGTATAACCCACCTATCTCGATCGTGAAACGCCGCGTTTACATGACACATTTTCTTTCCGATCAGGCGTTCTTTCCGATTACTTTTGCCCATGTAAACACGGCTAGAGTTTAACATCACTTGTCACCAACAATTGCAGCTGTCTGAAAGCGCGAGTCACACCCCCAGCCTGACTGGTAGAAATGAGTATTTTGGACAATCAGAGTGAAGTTTGTGTGGACCACAACTCACACCTAACTAACAGCTAGAGTGTGGCTCACTGATGACCTACGACAGCACCACCCCTACGTCATCAGGGCGTGGAACTTCCATTGTCCTCACCAACGCATAACGACAGTCAGTAGGATATCGTTATGGGATGGCACGTCGTGGGATGGTACGTTCCATCTTCCCTTGGGGTGTCGGTACGCGCCTCAAGGAAACCACAAGATCCCTGAAGACACAGCTGCTCCCCTATACGACCCTCCACGGACCGGACAGCTCAAAACTCTGCAGCACCTGTGCAGGTAACCCCCCCGGACAGATGCCTGTGACTAGATCTTCACCTCCAGCAGACGGAGCTTTACAGCTTCACACAAACTCCAGCCAACAGGCTGTGACGCTCCTCCAGCACCAAAGTGCAGTAGGACTTTTTTACTTTTTTAGTGACACCATGAAACCATCAGATAAACTTCAGAGGCGTTTACACGGCTCACAACTGATGACTCAGCGCTCCCATCATTGGGAAATAAGCATCTTGAGGGTCAAACAGTCTGAACTTGAAATGTTGACGATGTTCTGGAGATGTGGCCCAGCAAACCCGTTAAAGGCTTTTTCTGGCTGTGCCGCCGCGGGAAAACTGAAAGCTCACATCCTAATTTCCTGATATTATAACTAAAAAGCTGTTAGCAAAGATAATATTCTCCTCCTGGACATCGAAGGTGGTTTTAAAAGCTTCTGCTGGAGCCAAATGAGAAGATAATTGCACATTTGTCATCAACAGTCATGCCTGGACAGCCAGAGTCAGCGGTTGACGTGTTTTCGGATCGGTCCAGAAGAATCACATGTGAACACTGAAGCACCGATGTTCAGCATCAGACCTTCATTCGCTCTGTGAGGCTGAGACGGATGGACGCTTTTAGGCAATTGTGATTTATGCTGAGCAGAGCTGGGGGGGGGCCGCTGAGAGGCTGAAAGGGGGCGTATGCTAATAGAAACGCAGCGCTAATCCATCACCGAGTCTCTTCAGAAACAATTAGGTCAAATTAGAGACGACTCGCGTTCAGGAGTTTTAATCGTCCTCCAGATGAGGACCCCCCCCCCCCCCTTCGATCAACAGGCCAACTCTCCCACCGCTGTCATACGAGCCCCGGAAACAAAGGCGGGCCAGAGCCGCCACATGTCCCCGTGAAAAACGAGGCGCACCTGTAATTATGAAGAATCGAATTTGCTTTCATAATTACCCGCCTCCCCCTGTGCCTCAGTGGCACCTGTCTTTGACTCTAACAATAGGTGGGAAATGAGATGCGCACGCTTCGTCACACTCCAGCGCTTCCACAGTTCGGGAAGTTCGGGTCGTCAGCTTCTGTTTTTGTCAAACCAAACCAAGCAGAACAAACAGAACCAGCTCAGTGAGAGCTCCTGATTCGTCTTTGAAGCCCCTTTTTTAACGCAGAAAAACGACACAGCATTTCAACTGTTCGTGGCAGCAATCAGGCTTCGTTTTCAAATATTGGAAGACGTTTCCATGGGCGGACGTGACGAGTTTCCGTCGTCCTTAGCGACCTGTATCTTTGCTCATCGTAGGTGGATGTTTGCAGCAGGGGGCAGATTTATTTTAGAATGTATTGATGACCAATGACCCAATACAGTAAACCCTTACGGGGGTTACGTTCCAAAAAGAACCCGTGATAGGCAAGATCCGTGAAGTAGGAATTTGTTTTTCTTACAATCAATATACAATTAAATACTCTATTATACATTGAGAAAAAAGAACAGACCATTTTACAGGCTCAATCATTTGTTTAATAAATAAAAGTATTTTAGAAACATTTTTTCAACAAATAACTTCTCTACTGTACGGTCAAATAATATTTTTTTTTTTTTCAAATAATAATTTGAATCATCAATGTGAACAGAAGGCTTCAAATCGCGGAGATTAGCCCCGCCCACCGCGACCCGAGTAATTGGATTAAACGGGAGAAAATTTAAAATGATTATGAAAGAAATACAAAGTACAGTGGGACAAATAGTGACTCAGGTGTATTTCACTGCTCTACAGACTGAACTGATGCATCCTGACTCTGCTCTGCAGTGTTTTCTTTTTGAAGCCCGCGGTGCAGCAGTGTTTGTTCAGGAGAAGAACATAGTGATTGTCAGTTGTCGCTCTTTTTTCTATGGATTTTAGAGAAACTCGAAATTGCAAGAGAATTTGCACGTACGTGTTGTAAATTTGGCAAGCTGTTTTACGTACGTGTACATATTAAACTGCAATTTTATTGACGCACAGGTAGAGAAGAAGCGGAGTGACTTCAGAATGCAGAACACAATGCAAATCCGTGAAGTAGTGAAACCGTGAAAAGTAAACCGCGTTATAGCGAGGGATCACTGTAGATCAATCCGTTGGTGTAACTTCATAGCATTGGTCCGTAAAAGCTCAAGGGTGAAACTACTGTAGTACCATGACTTTTCTCAGGAGGTCGCTCTTCTCATTTGTGGGATCTTGTTTTTAAAAATGTACTCTGATTTTTGTAACCCTTGTGCTATCCTATGGGGTCAAGATGACCATTGACGGGTTCTTCCTACCATGACAAAGGTGGATAAAGGTGGAAAGATTTCATGTAATCCATGGACACCAGTGAAGATCACAAATCATTGAAGAAAAGAGGTTCAGAGCACTGTCTAGTGGGTCTAGATGACCCAACTCCCAATATTTAACCAGGACCAGTTGTGTTATGGTTACCAATCTCTTTTTGTAGGGGATTCCTGGCCCAGACCGTTGTTAAAATACAACACAACTTCAAGGCTATTTACAAGTTACACATCCCATCTCCAATCCTTTCAGCAAAAGTTTAAACTCCGTTTAAAGTCCTTTTGTAAATGATTCCAGGTTTTGGGGGCAGAGAACTGACATGAAACCTTTCCAGCTTCTGTGTGAACACTTGGTCTTTGATTCTTCATGACACCAGTTTAAAAATGAAGGAAATTTAAAGGATGAAGTTGAAATTCAGCAACTGATCTGAATTATTACAGCAAATGCAGCCAAGTGTACTGCAAAAACCTAAAATCTCATCAAAAACTTGTATCTGGTTTGTGGCTTAAATATCTTATTACGCTTGACAGAAGAAAAAAAAACAACAACTGAATGGTAACTTTTCAGAAAGATTTAACAACCTGTTTTAAGACAACACATTTAGTGTCTATTTGATCTGGAAAACATCTTATTTTAGGATCCCCATAGGAACTAGCATTTTTTTTTTATATATCTCATTTTTTTGTTGTATTTATGAACAGTGGTTTGGTTTCAAGAATCTAATTCACCTAATTTGGAGAAACCAGGAACAGATTTGCCTTCTTGGACTAATTTACCGTCGTTGGGGTGTTGTTTAGGTCAGCATATTTGGGGTTGGGGAAAAGCATATCATGGACCTACATGTTTGAGAAAAACATACTTATTTTTAGACAATATTTCTCATTACCAGAGAACTGACGTGAATCCAAGTGTTTATACTTTCAAGATTTTACATTGTCTTAAAAAAGCCGGACATCACAACTTGTTTTTTGTAAATCTTACCAAGAAAAATTCTACTACCTACATTAGATTTAAAAAAAATGTTTTTTTACTTTTAATAAAGGAAAAACAGCTTTGATTTTATATTTTTGAGCCTTTTTGGAATGGACAATTTGTGTTTGTGTCATTTCATTTAGTCACTAAAAGGGCCTATTTCCTGAAAAATCAAAAATCAAGTTTTGTTGAGCTTTTACGTCTATTATAATGTTGGTTCCTCACTACAAACAACCCCAAAGTGGTATTTGATCCATTCACGCATTTCTGAGTATTCCTCTATAAACCTGCTCTTTTAGCACCAACCCCTCCCAATCCACAAGCGGGTCCTTGTGGTGACATCACAAAGTGAGGAACAGCCCCTTCCAGGGAGAGTCTTTGCTGCTAGCCCCGCCCCCAGACCAACACAAACAACTTTCACTGAGGAGCTAGCGGTGTTTGGCAAAAATGTCATTTCATATACACAATATAAGAGCAATGATGGTCTCAATCGGCTAAACGCTCTCCTTTTACTTGCACCATCTGCACATCCCTCTCTGCAAACGCTGTTTGTTTTTGTGGGCTTGCTGCTGCCGAGGCCGGCTCTAGGATGATGTCAGGAAATGGGCGGCACCCACACAGAACGAAAGGCGGGGCCTCAGAGATTGAGTCGTGGCTAAGAAAATTGTCTGTGAAAATATAAAATGTACTATTACATATATTGATATAGTTGACCCAAAAGGCTTAAGAAAAGCAGCATATAGGCCCCTATTATTATCCTTTTTTATTTGAGGGCGATTTTACGAGGTTTTTTTTTGTCTATATGGGTTAAATTTTAGTTTTTGAACTAGTTTACATATCATAAAGGTTTTTTATATATTATACAATTTAAATGATAAACAAATTGATATAGCTCTTCATCGTTTAGAAAAGTAGACTGTATTAAAGGTGTTTGACATTCACCTTGCCTTTTGGAAACATTTGCAGGTAAAATCTGTGGTGATGTTTCGTTTCCAGCAAAGCTGGAACCCGTATCATCATAGCGCTAAAACTCCAACTAATCAGGGAGCCGCCGCCGCCCTTCGCCACAAGAATAGAGAATTATACGTCTGTGTTGCAGCTGCGGATGATGAACTCTTGATTGCTTTCCCCTCGTCTCTCTTCCATCACGGCGGATTCATCACACTGGTAAATGGCTCTGTGCTTCCCACGTGGGTGTTGGTGCAATCAAACAGTACCGTGAACACACTAATCGACCCCAATCAGCGCCCAGTTTTGAATGCCACCCTTTGATGGGATGGGCTGAAAACATAAGCGAGTCTGATGTGTCTGCTTTCCCATTTGAGAGACGCTCGGGGGCAAATTGGGGGTCCACGGCGAGGAGAGTGAAATCACATGAAAGGTCTGTGAGGCCGCTGTATAAATAGCAGAGGGAAAGCATGACTCACTCGGCCGTCTAAAGATCAGCGCTTACTGGAGACTCCACCAGCTCTGCTTTCCAAAATTGCCTTCATCCTTTGTCAAATACGCTTAAATAAAACAGCTCCTTTATCACTTATTGAGGCTGCTAGGCTGAAGGGTGTCTCAGGAGAGCCGGGTCCGGTCCAGCTGAGGGGCGGCGCTGTAGAGACTCTGCGCGCCAAAAACATTCTAGCTGGACACAACTTCAAAAAGCCGTTCTGGTTTCCAAATCCTAACACGTCCAGAGGGACGACAACTTCAGAGCGTCTGGACGTCTGAGCTGGAGCTGCTTGATGGGAAAAGAAATGGACTTTGGCGGGAAGAGAAAGCAATCATCGCCAATTGGGTATCTCCAGATCAGTGAGCTGCACAGAAACTGACTCAAGAAATGAATGTAAACCCATCTGTGCCGATGATGGGCTCCTACAAAACCAAGAAAGACAAAAGTCATCAAACGACATTTGATGACAGAAAACGCCACATCCTAAGCGGCTGCATCCTAACCCTTGTGCTATCCTCGGCACGTTAACGTTGGGTCATCTGGACCCACTAGACAGTGCGCTGAACCTTTTTTCTTCAATGTTTCTTGATCCTCACTGGTGTCCATGGATTACATGAAATCCTCTCCACCTTTATCCACTTCTGTCATGGTAGGGAGAACACGTCAATGTAAGGGTGGGGTCATCTGGACCCCATAAGATGGCACAAGGGTTAAGGGGAGCGCAGGTGCATCTTACAGTTCCCTAGAGACTCTACTGCCACCTCAAGGGGCATCATGAAAAGGCAACGGACCATTGACATGTGTGTGGTAAGTATTTTGTGACGTATTAGTAGGAATATTGGAAGTTACACACACTTATGTCGTACAGGTGATGCTGTCGTAAGGTGTCCTTATGCCCGACTCTAGTTGCTGGTAAGGTGTTAGGAACTGGCTTCTCACTGACCGCGTGCGATAGCACGTGATATGTAGGAGTGATTCAGTTAGGAGCATGTACGTATCACATGAAAGGAAAGATCCGTATGACACGCCTGCGTCTCACCCACTTCACTCTTTCGTGTTGTCTAGGCGTCTAGGGTTCAATGATCGGTCTATGACCTTGATTTATTTCCTGCGTGTCCCGTACAGGTTTACCCACTCCTCACCCACAGACGGCCCCATAGGTGGATGCGGTTAGGGCAGTTGGGGCTATGGCTTTACGCTCATTTAAATATAGCCTTTTTTCATCTGATTAAACTCTTTCATTGTTCGATCCCCTTAACAGGCGTCCTACATTTTAATCAGTAAGTTTATAATGGAACGAACCAAATCTATTTTATCAGCTCTTGAGCTGATGAGGCATTCTATTAATTTAGATTCTCTCCAATAATTAGAATCTTTCTTTACTGATTGATTCTTTCATGTTTCTTAGCATTCGGACATTCATTACATACTTTTTTTAAATTTTCTTTTTAGCCTTCTTACACTTTTTCCAGCGTTTTATTTTTTCCCTTCATAGGCAGAGATGGATCAAACCTTTTATCAGAGAACATTTATCCGGGTTTGTGCTGATGGTTCCACCGGGACAGTCGTCCAAACCAACGGTTTTACCTCCGATTTATCTCAGATCATTCATGGCTTTCTTCTCAAAGGAATGAGCGTCCGTCGGTTCGGACTCTTCCCGACGTGTCGTTGAAAAGCTGCAGTCTCAGGCGCGTCCAGCCGGGCAGGAATGGATCTAAGTTTCTTCTGTTTGTTACAGATGTGTATTTGATATTTGCAGTTGTGGTTTTTATTGCATACCTAAAAGTACATCCTTGTAAAATGGCATAATGTGCAATAAAGTTGATTTTAAAAAAAATAAATAAAAAGGAACGGATCTAAGTCTGAAAGCTGGGACACAGCTGAGGACTTCATTACCGAGCCACAGATATTCACACCTCCTCAGTTTTTTCTAGGAAATTATGAAAAAGCGTGTGTGTGTGTGTGGGGGGCTGTGTAATGTCAACGTGTAAACACTTGGAGAGCAATCTAATAAGTTTGGTTTGATAATGTTTGCTTTCACTTCAGCGGTGAGATCCCGCCGTTCCTTTATGAGATGAGAAAACCGTCCAGCCTCCTGACCTCATCAAATCCCTCTGCCGCTCCGAGGAATGTCAGATGCGCATTTTGTTGATATTTCGGGTCACGCGGACGCAGAAACTGTAGATTTTTCTTCACGTCTGTCCACGGCGGACCTTCTGCTTTGCTGCACAGTAGAAGTGAGATCACAGCAGAGGTCATTTCCCGTTTGTTCTGCTTATGCCGACTAACAATAGTTGTTTTTCCTGCACATAAATACGTTTGTCCCTCTGGGGGAGGGGCTTGAGGGGCCGGCTGCGGAGCTGCGGAGGCATTTTGTTAAATTTAGGTTGTTTGCTTCTCTGCTGTGGAGACCCTGATTGCATTTCAACACAATCAATACTGGCATATTGGATCTGAGTGAGAGGGCAATAAGAGCCAATAAAGCTTTTGGGGGGAGGGCCTCAGGCCTGCTGTCTGACAGGGGGGATGAGGAGCAGCAAAGGGGGGGTCAGATAAACGACATAAACCCGGATGCACGCGGCCAGAACCGCCGTATCCGCCGCTGCGCCTCGTTTCCGCCCTCTTCACAGATGCCCCCGCCCACACTCAGGGTTCCCGTCCCAAAAAAAAACCAACCCAGCGGAGCTCCAGGATTCAGAACACACAGAAACGCAGCGACCTTCTCAACCTTCTGACCTCTGGGGGAAATTTCAAAACCTCCTGCTTCTCAGCTGGTGTTGAAGTGAGACCAGAACGAGCAGAACCTCAATAATTCATGATTAACGGAGAAGTGATGAATCATCAACCAATCCTTTTCAGATTAAAACACCAATAACTAATAGATAAAAACCAATTAGCCCGGAATCTGCCTCTTTTAGCTCCTAAGTAGCTAAACCTTAAATCCAATTCTGACTAAACTCTAGTTTACAGAGAACAAAACGTTTAACTTTTAAAAAACATTAGGTGACTTATTAAGACATTTGAACAGATATTATTCAAATCTCTGAGGTCATTTCATAAAATAATTTGGAATAAAAAGAGTGATTTGGATTGAAATGGTTGTGTGACATCACAAACCGGGGAGCCCATCTTCAGTTTACTAAAGGTTTTTCACTCAAAGACCCAACTTTTGAACAAATTGTTACATTTTCCTTCATAAGACGTTCACTGAAACTCAACAAACTGTTGCAGAGGTCGTTTATTCCATAAGTCACATCTTTAAAGAGCCACTCTAATGAAAATGACGTTCTGGGTGTTTTTAACATGTTCTCGTGTTCAAAAAGCTGACGTTCCCGCCGCCTGTGGGAGGAGCTACTGTCAAAACGTTTTTGCCTCATTACTAATGGAAGACCTGGACGATGTTTAGAGATCAAATGTATTTAGCTCTACAAAAGCGTCTGTAACCACGCCAACGGCGAGCTTCAACGTCTACTGCTGGAGCTGCGTCCGACTGACGGCGCCTTCAGCGGTACTTCTGTCTCTGTGACCCAGTCTGACGACTTGCTGTTCTGGGTTAGTCCAAAAAGAGAAACAATAAAATTCTTAATTGTCTATCGTCTAAATAAAAATAAGAAAAATATCATAAAGTTCAGAGCCATCAGATCCTCCACCAACACGTGACGGGCTAAAGCTGAGTTCCTGACACTCGCTTCTGTACATTGACTTGACACTGAAACTGGCTGCCGTGACGCCATTTAACGCCTTATTAGGAAGTGACAAGTCTGGTAAATTTCCACCATTTCTGCCTTAAACTTAAACTAATTCACGAGCTTTGGTGACTGAACATGAAATTAGGTTGTGAACATCCAAAAACACGCCTGCTCTGCGTTCCTTTTCCGATCAGGTGGAAACAGCAGCTGAAGCGCGGGCGGAGCACGGCGGTGGAAGCTGCACAGAGCATTCACGGTGCCTCTGAGCTGCGAGGGAGGGCGGAGGGAGACGGGAAGGAACCGAGCAGCGTCTGCGCTTCCTGTTGTTGAAAACTTTGTCAGCACTTGCAGCAGTTTGAAGAGGATGGAAAGCAGCCTCGCTGAGCGCCGGCGCAGACTTCAGCGCCGCTCTGACGTCTCTGCTTCAGAGCTGCTGAGGGCTCGTTGGTGAGCAGGAACGGGGGGGGAGAAGCTCCTCGCGCCTCCTCAGACGTGGAGGTGTGAAGGACAGGAAAACAAGCACATGACCATGGAGCTGCTCCTCAATGTCATTCTCCCCCTCAAAAGCTGGGATTCCATTCCACTCTGAAGCTGAGGAGCATAAATCCCAGCTCCCCTCACATCCGTGGACTAATCCCCCCCCTTCCCAGAGAAGGCGTGGTAGCGTGTGGCGTTCTCGCTGACCTCTGGCGGCTTCAGCCGGGAGACGTCAGCTGCATGTCACTCACCTGCTGCAGCTCTCATTAACAAGGAGGAACCGGGGCTTTGGGGGCTTTGCATATAAATGACGTCCCGCCGCTGAGATCCTATCAAATCCTGCCTGTGTGTGTGTGTGTGTGTGTGTGTGTGTGTGTGTGTGTGGGGGGGTCTTCTCAGGCCTCTTCCAGCCTTTGATGTCTTTGTTTTCCTTGTTTCCCGCCTACATGACACCGGAGCGCCGCAGGTGGAGAACGTTCTCCGTTTGTCTTCCTCCTGACGTCCAAACAATGTGAAATGTCATTTGGGGAAAATGACTTCCATGATTTGCCGCATTCAGGTTTGGGAGTCAAACGTCCTCGTCCCATCAGCCTCTATCAGGCGAGCGGGCCCCTCTGTCGATATGAACATGTTAGGAAAACCTCCGTTGCCAAGGAAATTCAAAAGTTCCCTTTTGCCGATTCTTCTAAAGAATGACATAGACCTGTTCATCACCTCCAGACAACCACAATACATAATGGTTGCTATGGAGATAAACAAACAGAAAACCCACCATTTACAAAAAAACAAAAAACGTTTTTTTGATGAATTAGTCAGCTGCAGCTCTGACCAGGCTGGCGGAAGCAGAGGGGAGAGTGAGGGGCATGTAGCAGCTGCTCAGCCAGTGAGGGGGGGGGTCAAAAGGGGATGGCGAGGGCGGCGGCGAGTACTACCTGTGGGCCATCGGATGCCGCTTTGGTTGATCTTATTTCCTGTTTCTGCTTCATGTGATGTTCTGCTTCTCACTTTGTGATTTTATCAGAGAAAGGTGTTGTAGAACGACACATTTGTGTATTTAATGTTTAAAAAAGGTGTGTTGCTGTGAGTATTTCTGTTCATGCCCTGCAGCTCTGTGGTTCTGTTTTCTTATTCATAATCTTAAATATTTTACAGGTTTCCTGCTTAAAAAAAGGGCCAGACACATGAATCATTCCCTTCACTTACACGGCCGGGACGGGGTAATTACAGCCATGAGGAACACGCCGACCCTTCAACCTGGAAATGTGCTGATGCGGGGAAAGTTTCAAAGCCATTCTTCAAATGTGATGCGCTCCTCAGGGAATCGGGGGACTCAAACCCTCATTTTTAGAAGAGAATCAGCGACCGAGGCCGTCCTGATGCTGACGGACGCATGAGGAAACAGGAAACCCGTCCCAGCGAGGACCAGCCCCCACCTCCACGGACCACAGTTAAGGGTAATCATGAAAATGGAGCCACAAATGCACAGATCTACAAAGAAAAGCTCCGCCCCCCAAACCCCCCCATTTAGCCCACCCCCCATGTCACGCTCTGCATGATGGAGGACGGAGGAGTCTGGCCCGGCCCCCGGACGCTCCGCGGACGCTTCATCCATCCAGCCCGCTCCGCCTGACAGTCTAATGGAGACTAATCAACTGTCAGGGTGAACAAGCTGAACGCTGCATCTCCCTGATTCCCGGAGTAGCCCCGCCCCTTCCTGCCTGCCCCCCCCCCCCTCCACCTTTTACTGTCAGGAGCAAAAACAACCCAGTGATGGCTTCATTCAGCGCCGGCGCCGTTGGTGGGGAAGCAGTCACGCTTCCAATCAGGATCTCATTTGTAATCTTAATCTGAGTCTAATGTGACATCAAACAGAGCTTTGGGGCAGCGTTCGACCAGGCCTACGATGCATGTAGGCCTCAGAATCCTTCAGCTTTGATTTTTCAGCGGTGAGCAGCTGCTCAAACGGATCCGGTACCGGCCCGTTTCCTTGTCTTCTGGTGCTGCACAATAACTCACCGCGAAAGGCCGACCCGTGAGCCGACACACGTCCAGAACACTCAGACACACAACAGAAATGTCGCTGCTGAATGTCAGAAAAAATTCCCACCATCCTTCACAGACCCGAGCGGACCCTGACCCATTTTTCCAGGTGGTCCCGATTCGTTTTCCAATCGGACAGAGCTTGGGTTCGCTCTGAAATTCCTCGGTCTGAATAAGCTCCATGCTCAGTAACCGTGTCCCCATCGGACCTCAGCGGCAGTAAAACCTGTTCTACCTGAGGCTGATGCATGCGTTCAAAACTGCAAAGCACAGGCCTGCGCCACCCGCATAATTCCTGACCAATGAGTGCAGAGATCTTTAGTCACATGGTTTTGGACCGGAGCAGGAAAGTCGGCCTGACGGCAGTCTGAATTCAGACCAAACGCAAGGTTCAGGCCTCGGTCCGGATCTAGTCTGAAAGCACCGTTCCATTCCACTATCACAGTTTTTAACTAAAACACTCTTTGAATGGTTGCCATGGCAACACTATGCCAGAAGCAGAGTCACAGATTCAAGTTCCTATACCAGGTCTGTGCCAAAGTTTTTCTGGGTTTTGGGAAGCTTTTAGACAAATGGGGTTACACTGAAAAACGAAAAAATAAAAGCTTCTGGTTTTAAGCTAAAGCGTCAAATCATCTGTTTTCAGGATTTGAACAACTTTCCTTATCAAAGAAAACCTCCTGAACGCTCATTCGGGAGGGTGTTTCCTTGGTGCTAAAGGCCGATGTTCTCGAGCCCTGGCTGGGATGGTTGATCGTACCGGGGAGGAATGTGTCAGCAGAGGCACAAAGCCTGACTGAACCACCCTCAGAAAAGACATTCTCATAGACGCAGCCATAAAGACAACAAGGGCTAATTAAAACTGCTGTTACAAGAAAACGAATGGAGACCAGAGGAGCGCTTCACTTCCCAGATCTCGTCTGCATCCTTCGTCTTTGGCTCTCGGGATAAGGCATAACGGCATTTTCAGGGGGGTAGCAGGCAGATTAATCACACTGGGGGCAGCCTTATTCAATAAAACACGACACACACACACACACACACACACACAGAGCGCAGTCATATATCGTGCTCCGATCAGCCCGTTAAAGTGCGGGGATCACTGAAGCTCCTCATATAAGCTCAGCTGTGGAAGGAGCAGTAATTATCATTTTTATGAGCCACCAGAGGAGAAGCACCAGAATGTTTGAGTCAAACCGGGTTATGAGGACCGTGGATCAATAGCTGCCATGAAACGGACGTCTGTGTTCCTGCAGGAAGAAAAAAAAAAAGGAACCAAATTCCAGCTCACCGTCTTTCCCAATCAGGAAGTCCAGGTAGCGGTAGGTGTAAGCCACGCCCACTTTGGTCTCCACCTGCGGTCTCCTCAGGGTGGAGTAAATCTTCCCTGGACTGTTCTCCTCAGACGGGGGTTTGATCTTGCGCAGGCCGCAGCCCATGGTGCCCACCCTGGGTGTGACGGTCGGCGTTCTGCAGGCAGACAAAGGTCAAAGGTCTGTGAACAAACATGAAAACTTCTTTGGGAACACGATGTGCACGGCGGGCTGGTTGCTAGGTCTCTATTAAAAAGCATTATTTATGATTATAATTAAAAAATAAGTTCATCCAACTGTTGAGAAAATAAATATTTCTGTGAGGATTGGTGCTTTTCTTGATTTCTTAACTTCTTCTTGATAATCCTAATTTTCTTTCTAAGTTATAAACTGACCAATCACATGCCTCAAGAAAAGTAGGTGGAGCCTGCTGGCCCCAAATCCAACGTTCGAATTGTCAGATTTTGTGTAGCCCGCTTTGTGTAGCTGGTAGGGGTGTGGCTTTCCAACAAGCTCACCCCTGATTGGTTAGAGTGGTTGCCACAGAAGCACCGACTCAAACATTGCAGACTATATATTGTGAAAAAACGATGACCGAATCGTCTGGCTGGAGCTGGAAGTTAGCCGGTTTAGTTGACTTGGTTTTAGAAGTTCCTGGAGTCCAGCAGTCACCTTCAATCCCGGAGGGTTTCTCTGTGAACCTGCAGCTCATCTAAAGCCGCGTTCACACCAAACACAAATTGGGCCTCAAATTCTTGATGCTCGTCTGACAGTGTGTTCATTAATCGGACGCTCCCGCCGTGTGTGGGAGGAGCTACAAAGTTTTTAAGCTACGTCATGGAAGACACGACATGATGGTGAGAGATCGGGTTCATCTATTTTGAAGAAGCATCGTTTGGAGATGATTGAACTGAGAAATGGGTGGCCGTCCCCCCACCCACAGCTCATCATCACCTCGGTGTCACTTCATTTCAGCAGGTGGGCGGGCCTCGGCAGAGTCAGAAAGAAACGCCTCTGCCGCCATGAGAGGACAGGAAGTCAGGAGGGGCCGGCGTCGCATGCAGGAAGGAGTGGGAGGCGACGGGAGGAAGCGAGCAGACGAGAGCTTTGTTAATGAGGTGAACTACGAGAATGGAAAAGGTGAGAATCAATCAGGGCAGAGCGAGGAAGTGATGGGTGGGTGGCCGGCTCGCTCATCTCAAAAAGGCGGCGGTTGGGGGGGGGGGGGGCTCATGTAATGCATGGCAAGTAGAGTCCAGAGAGAGAAAAGGTGCAATTAAAGTCTGCTGAATGGAAACGGAGGACAAGAAATGAAAAGATGCATTATGATCACCCTGGAAAGTGGGTGTTTCCAGCAGCTCAGATACGAATTTCACCCCCAGGCTCCGTGAATCACATCTCTACGAGGTTTGGAAAGGACCATGTATGGAGGAACAAAGCTTCTGGGGGGGGGGGCAAATGGTTAGAGCGTGCTTGGCGATGCCTCCCAGATCAGAGTGAAGGAGCCCCACAGCGACTGGTGGATCCCGCAGTGTCACTGATGACTCTGCCCTCAGAGGAAGCAGATCTGAAAACCTCCACCGCTGCCTTCAGCAGCTACTAAATGGCTTTTACACCCCCCCCCCCCCCAGCCCGAAGGGGTAGAGCAGCAGGGGGGGGCGAGTAGGAGACAGAGGAGACAGGGTTAGAACAATGGAAAAACAAAGATTAGGACACATGTTTGCATAGCTGGAGCTGAACTGAACTGGGGGGGGGGGCTCACTCCGCCTCCACCCGATGATGGACAGAAGTCAGGAATCGAACACTGACGCCAAGCAGATATGGAGAAGAAAAACACCCCCAGTGATTTCCCTTTGGCTGAATTAGCAAACCTCCTCCTGACAGTCCGCGCTCAGGGCTAATGGCAGAGTGAGGTTTGATTCCGTGAGAGGTTTTCATCCGATAAGACTCTCCCGAGCCCCGATCGACGCAGGGCGTCCGGTTAGAATGCACTTAGCCTCTGTGATGTGCTGAAAGTGACGGACAGCATTCTTCCCACCTGTCAATCACAGACCGTCTGAGCTTTGCCGGCTCGCCGAGCCGCCATTGATCACGGAGGCCGCGGCCTCTTGTCTCAGGGGATTTGAAGCACTATTAAAGTTAGACGGATTGATTTTTTTTCAGGCACTTAGGAGTAGAACAACTTTAATGACACATTATCACCTGATGCTATGGATTCGGCCCTAAGAGAAGCAAACGTTTGTCACTTTCCTGCTCTAAACCACCAGCATCTTGCAGACGTGAACAAAGACGGTCAGGAGAAAGGTCAAGGTAAAGGTCAAGATGTGATCTTTGGATGTGTGGATCAAAAAAGGTCCAACATTCTTCTAAAAGTGAGCATCTTTCTGTTTGCAGATGGATCCAAATCTCTTGAAGAACCAATAAAGAGAAAGTTTCTAGTCAGACATGAAGACATTCAGCCAGGTCATGTTTGTGAAAACACTACAAAATCGGAATCTTTTTCAGGAAAAATTGTCTTATTTTCTGTCGTAAATAATCTTGTTTAAAAGTTTTTACAAAGCAAACTAATAGAATCTGGATGGACAGGGAGATTTGTTGATAATTTTAAGAAAACGTATCAAATGTAAACATTTATTTGGATAGATGCACTAGTATTTTTTGGGACGGGTGCTTCTTTGAAGCCAACATGTTCCCTCATTTGGACACAAACAAGCAGTGCGAGGTGAACGCTCCCTCTGAAAATGGCGCTTTGTGTCACCGAACACGCCATTTAGCATACAGACCACTTTCCTCTGCTGGTTCGTCTTCGTACAGCAGCAGCAGCAGCAGCAGCAGCAGAGGTTAGGCGTTACCATGACAACGCGTCACACTGCCTATCAAAAGGTTTGCTTCTTGTGGCGTACGATTTAAACCTAATAAATGACAAGAATAAAGTAGTAATGATTTATTTTTTTAATTGTTTCTTTGGAAAGTGACGCATCGTCCACTGATTTCTGACCATGGACACCTGGAAAGGCGTTTTCCCTTCCTCACACATGAGAGTCATTACCGTATAATGGCATCAATATATTGTGTGCGTAGATGTATACAGGTGTGCATGAATATGTAAATATATGAATGCATTTCTTTATCTTCGTTTACTTTTTCGCTTTTTTTTTTTTCAAATGAATCCTTGACTAATCCCTCAAGTTTTATATTTATATGTGCAGATATTTTTTTGGTTTCTGTCTTTAGATGTTTTCCTTCCTTTTATTAGTTTAAAATAAACTCATTTGTTATTGTTTTTTTGCTGCATATGCATTGCTTCTTCAATTGCATTGTTTAGTATTCTAAAAACCAATAAACTATTGATTCACTGCCCCTCAGACCCCCTGAAGTTATAAATACTCTCTTCTCTTTTATCATACGTGGACAGCTTTTACATAATGGCGGCGCAGAGGCTCCGTATGTCAGATTACTTGGCAAACTTTTGTTGTTGTCCTGGCTTGTTTAGATTTGGATGTTTGAGGAAGAATCCAGGAAGAATCCTCCCCTGACGTGGTAAAAAAGGAAGCGTTGGTCTGAATCCGTCTGCCTCCAGACCCCCGTGGAGCTTGAAGCGGCACACGGGCCGGGCACACGGGCCGGGCACACGGGCCGGGCCGGGCACACGGGCCGGGCACACGGGCCGGGCACACGGGCCGGGCCGGGCACACAGACTCCATCTGCGGCTCGCAGACGTCCTTAGCGTTACTGACGAGGCTTAATGCTGTCAGGCTTGCCCACATTTCAGCAGCGTCTTTCCAGGCTTTGATAGTAACATTGCTCAGATCAAACCCAGCAGCTTGGCGAGCTTCAGAGTGGATTAATGCAGAGAGACATTAATTAGGACACTCTGTTCTGCTGTTCTTCTCTGTGGAGTCCCGCTTTCCAGCCGGCGCACTCTTTTCTTTTAATTCTCAGAGCTCTTTTTCGTACTTTTGATCTTTTTTATCTGCGAATCCTGCAGGTCCAGCATCTTCCACTGCTTACAGGAGGGTTTCAGCGAGCAAAGAAACGGTTCTCCTAATGTTTGCAGGTCGTATTTTTCCACTTCATCAACTGAAGAGGTTCTGTTAGTGAGTCAACAGAAACCAGAAGTAAAAAAGAAAGAAATCATCTCAAGTCTTGAGGTCTGACAGGGCGCTCTGACTTCACAGGGAAACTGTAGAAACACACACAACACACTTCTGGTTTGAGTTGCCACAGCTGTTGGGGAAACTCCCCGATCTGCAGCTATTACAGGCCGAAAATGAGGCGCGCATCCCAAACCCGTGCTTTCCTGAAAGCCGCCGTCAGACCTCAAAGCAAGGCTGAAGATCAAGCGGTGGCAGAGCCAGTCGGACTCTAGTGTAAATCATTCAAAAGGAAAGCTTCACAGCTGTAAAGGTTCTCACACTGAGGCTGGAAGGTCTGTTCTCCTTTTCCTTCCTTCCAGCTGTGCCGCCGTGAGCGCCACACAATGACAAGAGGCGCAGAGGAAGGACGCCGATGCCCTGCCCTTTGGTGACGGCGCGTTTGTGGGATAATCACAGAGAAAAAGGAGTTGCTTTGGCTAACAACAGCATCGCACTGGTGTCATCTGCGTAAAATCTGCGTTTGGTTTTGTCCTGAAGGAAAACAAATTCCGCACCGAATCGATAGAAAGCTAAGTTGTAATTCCTTCAATTCCCACTAGGGGCTACACAACCACTCTCCATGTTTTTAAGTTTTACCTCTTTCTTAATAAACTAATGCTAACAAGATTCACATATTCTTAATAATGGATAAAGAAGAAATTGTATTTTTTTCTTCTGTAAATATACTTTTAAAAGTAAAACGAGCAGCGCTAGCTTCTTTACTCTATTGATTATTCCTCTAAGTTCCTTAAAAAACTAATGCTGCTATTATTCTCTATTTGTGATTTAATCAACATCAACTCGAGTTGGATCCCGGAGGTGAAGATGTTACCATGTTATATTTATTTATTTTTATTAATAATTGTTTATTTTTAGCGTACAGCGTTTTCTCGTTTATCGGAGTTACGTTCTGAAAAAAGAAAAAAGGATAGGTGGTCAATTATATCGATGTTTCAAGGCTGTAGAACTCCTCACTACACACTTTATCCACTTTTCTCTCTCGTTTTAACTTTAAAAGTTCAAATCTTTGTAGAAAAAAACAAGTCCAGGATTATAGAATGAACGATCTGATCTCGATTGAAGATTTATCTCGATTTAGTGAACTGAACATATTCTGTACAGGAGACATTGCACAGAAGAGATTGATTGACAAGGGTCACCAGCCAATCAGGATGCAGAAAAAGTAATCCTGACAAAAATCATATACTACTGAATTTGTGTTTAAATTAAGTCTAAATAAAAAAATATTTAATTTTTATCTTTGTTTAACTTAATTCATTGAAGGAAAACGATCAAGAAGGTATGATTAATAAAATCAATAAATAGTTCAAATATCAAGCAAAACCTGATTGAATATTTCTTTCTTTTATAAGTGACCATGGTATAAGCGGGTAAATGGGCGATGAAGTGTGCATTATCAGAATTAACGCACGTCGCTTTGCAGTTCAGGCTTCCACGGCGTGCGTTCATTTCTGATAATGCACACTTCATCGCCCATTTACCCTGACTGAAAAAAGAAAACAAAAATAAGGGTTCAAAAAATAAAGAATGTTCAAATTCCGATAAAGAAGGAATAAAGTTGCAAATTCTAAAACAAACTCAGCAAACAAAAAGTTTTGAAAGCTACATTTAAAATCAACAGCCATTCATTTTCAATGGGATTAGATTATATTATAACATTTTAGAAACCATAAAGGGGGGAGAAATTATAAATTAAAGCAGAAAGGAGCTAAATTAACTATAAAGAAATTTATTGCTTAAAAAGAATAAAAACGTAAATATTTTATGCCGTTTCCTGTTTTATGACGCTGTGGTTAACAATGAGAAACTCTGACGAATAAATCAGAAAGTAAAGATGGCGTTCTTCACGGTTTTTACTTCATGAAGTCCAATTATTCTTAGAACTCCGCTTTTATTTTCCCATCAACAAGCAGCCCTCCCTAAATACAAACGGACATCAAAAGTTCTAATCCCCTTCAACTCGGGTCTCTGTGAGGTCCGTTAGCGTTCAGATTTTCCGTAAACACAGAGAAGAGCCTAAAATAAACTCAGTAAATCAATTTTCCCGTCTGTTTGTTGGAACCGGACCGGCTGACGTCAGGCGTTACATCAGAGGAGCAGGGCGATTAAAAGCAGGAAAGAAATATCATCTCCAGAAAATAAATCCCATTAATGCATAAAAGAACCAAAGAGGATTCATTTTTAGCTCCAGCAGAAACACATTAAGGTGACGGCTGAAAGCAAATGTTCCTTCAGTTTTTTTGAAAGGCTCTTCTAACACGTGTCGCTTTGAGCTCCTATAGGAGACAACCTCAAGTCTTTAAAGGTGATCTGACTTAAACACACCTGTCGGTATTGATTACTGGGGCAGTGGATCAGTACTTAAACGGGGATCCAATATGATTGATGGATAAAGATTCACAGACCAAACCACCATTCTTACTGTTCATGATGTTTGTAGTGTAATGTAGTTCAATGTAACCTCACAAAAACTAAATGAAATGACATTTTTTCTAAACGGTAATTTCGTTTTTAAATAGGTCTATTTTCTATGTTTGTTTTTGAACACATTGGCATATAATCAGAGATTAGTTGATAGATTTTAGACAAAAAAGACAAACATTATGATTAGAAGTTTAACAACACAAAAACATGAACACACTAAAGCTTCATTAGTTTTTTCTTTTGTCTAAATCAGAAATGTGACAAAAATGTTGTATTTATTTTTGGTGATTAAATTGTTTCATTTGACTTCAATGTGTCGGTTAGCCACTTCACCTTAATCTTGTTTCTTTCACTTTGTTGTTACACTTTATTTAAACTTAACTTCAGGTTTTTTTATCCCTTGTGCTATCTTAGATGACCCCCCCCCCCCCTTCCATTGACGTGTTCTCCCTACCATGACAAAGGTGGATAAAGGTGGAAAGATTTCATGTAATCCATGGACACCAGTGAAGATCACAAATCATTGAAGAAAAAAGGTTCAGAGCTCTGTCTAGTGGGTCTAGATGACCCACCTCCCAATGTTAAAGTGCCTAGGATAGCACAAGGGTTTGGGTGTAGCATGATACAAACAAGTTCTAGAGTTACTGTGAACGTGTTAATAGAGTGACTGAAGACTTATCTCTGACACTTAAAGCGCCTTATTGTTCCATGTGCCACATATTTGACCACAAGTTCAAAGGCAAACCATTCAATCCGCTGCGCTCTATAGTGCCGAAAATACAATCAGATGATCTTTTACATTTTATTTGAGACGCAGCGACCAAACCTTTGACTTTTACAGAATTTGGTAAAACCTTTTACTGACATAAATATGCTTTAAGGATGATTTATACATATAAAGTTTGCATCATATTAGCTCCTCAAAACCAACATTTGAGGGTGTTTTTCCAAAAACAATAGGCTGATATTCTAGAACTTTTAATAAGGCAGAGAAATCTCCCTTCATCATGTCCGACGCATCGATGAAAGAAAAGCCTCCATGAGAGATTGAGCTCCACTAAAAGATGGTAAAGGAACTAAAACTAGCCCAGACTTCACATTCTGTCTGCAGCGCTCCACTCAAACACTATTAAAAGCAGGCATATCAATTAATAAGCTTAAGGGGACAGAAGGAATTGAAGTTGGAGTGAGTGGCTCCAGAGAAAACTTCTGTATTTGAGGAATTCAGCCGAAAACCTTTGAAAATGCATCCAGACCTCCACAAAGCCCCCACCACGTAGGTACCAGAGGTGGAATGAGTTTTTTCAGTTGGCTGAATTGGGTATTTCTTCTTTGAATGTGAAGGACGGGAGGGACGCTTTGGCGAGGGAGTCGACCAAAAACACGGAGGAAGGATAAACAATGGCCTCTGTTTCCAGGCTCAGAGCGAGTCCTGGCTGCATGGCAGCCTTGGCCCACCTCATGTCCTCACAGTCTCAAGGCCTGGTTACAGTCGGTGCCCACGTACACACTCACGGAGGGAGCTATTGCCATGGGAACCATCCCCTCCATGAATAGCCCCTTCTCTAAAGGAAGAAAAGCGCCCATCTTTCTCGTCCCTCTTTCTTTTGTCAGATTTTACCCCCTTTTTTTTTCTTCTTTCTTGCCACTCATCCTTCATTTCATCCAGGACCAATTCGCTGTTCCGCCTCTCCTCCCGCCGTCCTCCCTGTAACCGACACGAGGTCGATTTGTGATGCATATGTCCGTCCACGCTGGATTCTCGGCATTCTCTCTGCAGCAAGAGCGTCTGCAGGGAGACGGATGTGGTTCTGAGCATCACCAGGACGGTCGTCGTATACGACAGTGTTTCCTGCTGGAAACAGGAATCACTGCTGGATTCCCCACAAAGCAGGAGATTTCCCGGGAGTGAGTCTCTCTGTTCTGTGAACTTGCTCCAGGCAGGTTGTTTTTATTAAAGTTCCTGGACTTTCATGCATCGTATTGACAAGTCTTCGTCGGACATTACCCGATCGATACCGCCTGCAATTTCCCTGCCCACCCATGACAACAAAGCCCAGAAATATGATGAGAGTGTAGAGCGGGAGCTCCACTGCCGCTAATGAACATTAGCTCCTGTGCTGTTCGTGTCACTGGGGGGGGGTCATCATCTCTCTGGAGCTGAATAATTATTATGCAGGAACAGAATGACCCCTTCCTCCTGTTCTGCTTAAAAGTCATTTTTTGGGGGTTTTCATTTCTTCCTTCTGTCCATTGACCTTGCAAATGTTCACATGACCAGACACTTTTGGGAGGGCCTTAAATGTCAAACCTGTCCTGAATAAGGAGCTCCTCTTTAAGCACAGAAACCGTCTGTCTTCTATACATTCCATCAGGAAAGGTTCTTTTCCAGCTCTCATGACCTGCTTGCTATCTGGATCAGGATAGACATCAGCAGCAAGTAGGGCAGGTCTTTGGTAAACCTCACTTCCAAAGCGGTGTGTGTTCATCCAGTAGCATAAAGTACTACAGGTCTGTGTACCAAAAGATGAAATTGTAACCCGGGTGGTACTTTGTTTTGCCTACCTTGCCCTCTACGTTTTGCCCAAAGACTAGGCGGGAATCAAACCTGCACGATCATGGGTCGCCGCCAAACCGCTGCACCACGGGTGTCCAAAAGTGTTTTTTTTAAAGGGAAAACCCTCGTAGTCATAAATGAGGCAAAAGTTGTCGGGTCATCTTTAAAGGTTAATGAATCCAACTTAAAAAACAAATATCAGTTCAACCGAGTTATCAGAGACACACCTGTCTATATTGTTATTTCCATTAAAGTAATAGATTCATAAATATTATTTAAATTTGCCTCCGTTAGTCTGGATGGACTTCTGTTGCATGACTTTGGGAGAGGAGGGTTTAACTCTTTACAGTGTCATTCATTTGACCTTTTGACCTCAGTCATATGATATTGGTAGTGTTTTGCGGCACAAAGAAGCCCAAACCTCACTTCCACTTTTGTGACAAACATTGCGGCCTGCAGGGTGACCTCACCGAGTATCTGCTTCCCTGTGCAGATTCAAGCATTTGCAGTCGCTTAATCACAGTTTGGATTTGGGACATTTAATGTTCAAATTGTCACTGCATGTGCTAGTTTGTCATATGCAACTAAAATATTTGCAACTGCCTTTTCTGTGTTTAGATTGTTTCTGAAATCAAAGTGTTTATTTTTCACTGCAGTTATGAGTATATTAGGCTTTGATATCAAATTAGCCTGGAGTGGAAATTAGTGGACGGAATCAAAACCACAACTTTTATCCAACTAAGTACAGTATTTTTTAGACCATAAGGCAAACTTAAAATCCTTGAACTTTCTCAAAGATCCTCAGTGCAACCCGTGCACGAATGCTGGTTGTGTTTACTGACCTGGAATAGATTTTTCAGGGGAAATCTGTCCAAATCAGACTTTGATAAACTACATAGCCGTAGCGCTTGATGGATTGTGGGAGCATTATGGGAAGTCAGAAGCCTAGCCTAGCTTCAACATAACAAAGTTAAAAAGTGAGAGTATTGTTCTGTGTTTTAATTTTCCTCTGCAAAGGCTGATTGTGGCAGATAATGACATGAAGAATACACTTCCCGTCAACTCCTCTGACCAATCACGTGCCACTAGGCCCTTCAGGCATTCTGGGTACCGTGGTCACATTATCTGACTGTTTTATTGAATCTGATGTGCCTTATAAGTGAGTATAAGGCACTCTAATGTCCTTCTACATACATGAAACTCCTCTTTGGTGGTTCTTTTTCACATTTCAATCTTGGAAGCACATAATCGAGAACAACTTTTAAAATTATAAACTTGATTAAATGTCTTTGTTCCATGGCAGATTGTGTGGAAGACGGTCCGTTTTTAAATGTCTACCTCCCACCATGCATCACTTGGGGTTCCAATAACATAATTAACATTTTCAAAATGGAGCTAGAAACATCAAAAGATGTCACATGTTGATTCTTGCTCTTAAGCCCTTCCTTTAGCGCGCTAAAACGACATCAGAGCCCATTTGCAAAATGTGATACTCTGCAGAAATGATGGTTTCACAAAGAAACTCCTCTTAATGCACCTGGAACGGCCTGTTTGCTGTCCGGGCTGTTTTGTCCCTCTGATTAATGATATTACAATGAAACCCATTTGCATAATGTCTGTGTAAAGGTCAAAACACGCCGGCAGCATGCGAGGCGCCTCACGAGCTGCTCCCATCATTTCCCATCACAGCCTCCCACTCTGCCGGCCACTCGCGCTTCTTTAACGCGTCTGCTAACTTCACTTCCCTGAACTCTGTCATTTCTAGCATCTCTCAATTTTCATGAAAGTCTTTGCTGACTTTAGAGTTTGTGGTAAAGCTTCCTCACCTGCTCATCTACAGTCGTGGCCAAACGTTATGAGAACAACATAAATATTGGAAATTGCTTAAGTTTTTCTAATAGCAATCTGCATAGACTCCAGAATGTTATGAAGAGTGATCAGATGAATTGCATAGTCCTTCTTTGAAATTGAAAAGTAACTTAATCTGCATTTCATTGCTGTCATTAAAGGAGCTGCTGAGATCATTTCAGTCATCGTCTTGTTAACTCAGGTGAGAATGTTGACGAGCACAAGGCTGGAGATCATCCTGTCAGGCTGAGGGGGTTACAACGGCAGACTTGACATGTTAAAAGGAGGGTGATGCTTGAAATCATCGTTCTTCCATTGTAACCATGGTGACCTCCAAAGAAACGTGTGCAGCCATCATTGCGTTGCAGAAAGATGGCATCAAAGAAGAGGGTATTGTGGCAACTAAGATTGCACCTCAATCAACACTTGATATGATCACCAAACCCACTTGTGGTCAATCCTCAAGAGGCGAGTGGACAAACCAAAACCCACTAATTCAAGAAGTGATTCTGAAAGAATGGGTTGCTATCAGTCAGGATTTGGATCAGAACCGGATTGAGAGCATGCCCAGTCGCATTGCAGACGTCCTGAAAAAGAAGGGCCAACACAGCAAATACTGACTCTTTGCAGAAATGTCATGTAAGTGTTGATAAAAGCCTTTGAAAAGTATGAAGGGTTTGTAATTATATTTCTCAGAAACAACTGAAAGAAAGATCTAAAATCAGTTCAGCAGCAAATTAAGGTTTCTGTCATCCTCTAAACGTTTGGCCGTGACTGTACACGGAACACACAACGGAAATCTACAGGAAAGTTACGACAAACTGATTTGTAACGTCAGGCGAGCTCCCCAACACTTCCTGTTAAAGCTGGGGGGGGGGGTAGCTGAAGGGTTACTTAGAGGTAGGGACTAGGTACTAAGGAAGCAATGATTCACCATCCTGACCTCCGTTTTTGGGTTACAGTTTTGTTTCGCTTTGACATATCGTTAGTGTACAGGATATTAAAATACAACAAAACAAGAAAACTAAATAATCATGAATATCTTTTTTTAAATTTGCTAATAAGCAAGTCGGAATGAAGAACAGCTACACAAAGCCTGCTGAATTGCAATAAAACGATGAATAAATCCTTCTTACACAAGTGTTTGCCACTTACAACATGACTGTACGATGCACTTCCCCCACGGTCGCGTTCAATGGTGTCGCATTTGGTTTTAAACCAAGAATCGTGGTTTCCCCACCTCATCTGTCTCAGAACTGGACTGCTACTGGATAAAGAGATAAACTAACCCTCTTCCTGCCTCGCCTCTGTGCACGTTCCACTTACTGTGAGAGTACAAACCAAAACATTTTTGACTTCTCACAACAGGAAAACTGTTTACGAGTACGTGTGATTGTATCAAAGTCAGTTCCTTCAACCAGCGTGATCGCTGCTCAGATACACTTAACCTTTAACACAAGAGCTGAGCTCCAGTGCCACGTTCTATCAACTACCATAACTCTGCAACCGTTTATGCAATTAACAGAATTCTGAAGTGGAGAAAAGTAGCTTTGCCCTGATATGAAAGTTAGGCACTCAATGTAAATGTAGCGTAGAGTGTAGATGTCTGTACATATGCAGCTATTTGCTTTTAATGACTGCTGTAATTCACAGTCCAGGTTAAATCTTGAAAATTCTAATTAATTTGACTTCTATAGTACCTTTCATGAAAAAAATAACAGGTCAAGGTGCTGTAGATAAAAAAGAAAAACAAGAACACAAAAACGGCAATCCCCACACATGCAATAAAATCATAAAATACACAAAAACAAACACAAGTAAAACAGAAACGATTCTAAAATGCTAAAGAGGAGAGAACCCAGAAGGCGCCCTCCGCCCTGCTCCTGTTGGCTGGGGTGTCAGCATTCAAGCAGCACGAGCACAACTTATCCCCAGCACCTCCCGCCCCACAGACCCCCAACCCCCGGGTCCAATGCGCCTGACGTGGGCACACCAGGCCCCACTGACCTAGGGACCCTCAGCAGGCCTTCACCTGAGCACCTAAGGGTTTAGGGAGGTTCATAAGCTAAAAGCAAGTCTGATATAAAAGAAGGACAGCGACTATGAACACTCCTATTAACTGGTAACCAACTCAGGGGCCCTGTGGTAGTGTCCACCCTGTGACTAGTAGGTCGTGAGTTCAAATCCAGTCATTCTGAAGACTCTAAGAATCTGGACACTCAGCATTGAGGGGTTGGATTGGGGGGTTAAACCACCAAATGGTTCCCGGGGGCGGGGGGGGGGGGGCAAATGTTACAATGGGACTTTAACTTTTAGGGTACGCCGAGTTCTGGACTAGCTGGACGCGATTAAGAGTGGTTTCTTTTTACCAGAAAGGAGGGCATTGCAGTAAACTATTCTTGATGTGATAAAAACATGTATTTAGATCTCAGCACAGGAGCTCCTATTGTGGTGCTCTACATGACAAATCACTGTCATAAAATAAACTAGACATGAGTTTAATAGCCATTTCTCTAGAACACAACAGTCCACCTTATTTATCCATGCCATGGACACAACCATTCTGGTGTGATCTCAGAAATTAGGTAGGGTCAGGTCTGGCTAGACAGCCTGAAGCAGTAGGTCCTGTAGGTTACTGCAACCACATGGGGGTACGCCCCAGTGTTCCCATGTGCCGGTCCCAAGTCTGGGTAAATACTGAGCGTTAAGCCAGGAACGTGTAAAACTCAAGATAATGGCATGGGGGTCATTCCCTTCTCGCTGAAGGGAGGCGCCAAAAGGAAACACAACAGAACCACAAAGATGTCTTATCCTCATTTATTAGTGATGGGTGAAACAACAAGGAAAGGGCATATACTGTACGAACGAGTGTAAAGCTACGTTCACATCCGGCTCAGAAAAGCTCGTACCAGAAGAGAGCTGTAAAAGAAAAAGCCTGGAAGCAAGATTTGCGCCATTTTGCACCAATCCTCTTCCAACTGCGAGTACAGGAGTACAAACCCACGTTTAGCACCTTGTTGAACGTGCCACACATGTTCAGGAATGTGCTAAGCGTAGCATAGCAGCAGCATCAGTCCGGTGTTGTTTTAGACGATGTGAACAAAGAGGACAGAGAACCGTTGGACAGACCGATATGATTTCCCTGATGTCTTCATGTCTTCAAACACAGAACTGGAATCAAGGGTTCTGCCTTGAGATTGGTCAAGTTGCACAAAAGTTAATTATGGTGTTCCACAAGGTTCTGAGCTCAGCCCAATCTTATTTTGGTCAAATTACCCCCAAAAAAATCAATAAATAAATGAAATTGATGATATTAAAATATTAACAAAACACACTTTTTTAACTGATATACCAGAGAAAACTCTGTGAAACAAACCTACATGCCATGAATTACTAGGATCCGTTTTAACCCCTGTTATTTTTCTGCTGCAGTTCTGTCACCTTTGTGTTTTTCTTGTGCAAACTCATGTTTAAGAAAGCGCAACATGAAGCATCTGATGAGGCGTAAAGCGTCCGGAGCGCCTGGTTCTACAGTAAATCAGCGTAACACGGGTTTCTTTGAGTGAGTGAGGGTTTTAGCGTGGAAGCCTCCTGACCTTCCAGCTTCTCACCAGCTGGAACTAATTCAAAGCAGTTTGCTGATATGGAGCCCTCTCACTCACACACTCATTTCTCTGCTTCCCTCTTCCTCTCTCATCTTCTCCTTCACCTCCTGCCACCCTTCAACTTGTTTTCCTGTGTAACCCCCCCCCCCCCCTCTCCTGCACACTTGGATGAACTCGTGTCTGCAGGAACATACTGTTAGCGTGTAAACAGACACGGGTAGCTCTCACAGTAACCCAGTCCTGAACGGAGCTGGGATTCAGACCCCCCACCTCCCTCCACACATTTCACGGGCGGACCACGAACACGCCGCTCAAGAGCCAAACTGACGGCTTCTGAGGACTCCGGCAAACACGCAGTCCAAGTTGTCAGAGGGTGACACGCGGGGAATGAGGGCAGAGAGCAGTGACACATGCGCTGAAGTTTAAACGAACCCACGGAGCGAGGAAGAGGAAGAGGAAGCAAACCGACCTGTTTTGCAATCTGGTAGAAAAGTTCTTCAGTGCGTGGAGACGGATCCAGCCGCTGGGGCTGAGCTTCCTTCAGAAACTGACATTCTGCTCCGAGGCAGAGAGGAGAGGATGGAGGAGCGGTTCGGATCCCGTCCGAGGATGAGGCTTTCCTGCCGAACACAATCCTCTCAGGGCTCAGCGGCGGTTTGGCTCGTCTCCCCCCTCACCTAACGGAGCTTAAGCACACTTGTTCTCTCGGCGTGTTTCGGTCATGCTCAAAGTATGTTCTGCAAGCTCAGAGAAACCACATCCTGTCACATATTCGCCTCCCTCCCCTGTCTCCCCCTCCTTTGTGCTGCTCTCTCCTCTCCTGCGCCTCCCTCTCGCTGCCCTGTGGCCGTCTGAGGCGCTCCGACCCGGCGTCTGCTCGCAGCAGCCTCCCCGCTCCTGCTGGCGTCTCCGGCAGCCGCCGCAGCTCCACGCCGCCGAGCGAAGCACCCGCCTGAGGAGGGGAGGGGAGGGGAGGGGGATGACGAGGGGAGTCAGGAGGGAGGCTTTTTGGGAAATACCAGAGTTGGAGAAAAGGGAGAGAGGGCTGGAGGAAGAGGAGGAAGCAGCATGTTGCTTCGGCGGCGATCGATGAGCAGGTGACAGAAAACAGCTGATCAAAAATGCATGTGAGACTGTCCGCGTTTCCTTCTGCTGTTGCAGTTCTGCATATTTCATATGTCCGGGTCAGGACCCCCATAGCGGTGTACTTAAATATTTAAGTCAGCTGCATAATTTCCATTTCTTTGTTAATGCACCTAAATGCAGCAGCAAACACAGGGGCTGTTGCCATCAGGGGAAGGGGCCCCAAAAGACCAGGGGCCAAAAATAAAGAGCTAAAAATATATTTAATGTAGAGAAAGAAATATTTATTTAAGACTGCACACATGTGATATTCTGTTTACCTTGTAAATCCTAAAATATACATTTCATATGAGAAGAGAGACTTTGTCCTCTACAAATATTGTTGAAGCTGAAATAATGATTGAATTTGATAATCAAATATTTTAAAAACTAACAGTGCAGGGTAGGAAACAGCTCTTTTGAAACCAGCCTCGTGTGGTCATTTGAAGAATTGCAATATATGAAACGTCCAGGTTTGCGTCAAACTGTTATGTGGGAGGGGCTTCCTAAAACCTTCACTAAAGCACATCTTTTCTAGGAACACGCATAGAATTCCTGTAAACCGTGAATCCTTCTGATTTTTTAAGCTTTTTTGACTCGATCCGTTTAACAGTTTTGGTTCTTAATAAAACAAACAGAAGCTTGATGAAAGATTCAAAGGTGAGTTTCTAAGCCAGCAGCTCTGTGAGGCGTGGCAAAGATAAAAAAAAACCCACCTCAGATGGACCCAAATGATCCTATTTTCTGTTCAAGTATTTTGATAAAACCAACCCAGATTCAGCACCAACAGCTTGTTTCTGCTGCCCCCAAATGGAGCAAAAAGGTTTCAACGATGAAGGACACAAACACTGAGAGACGGTGGAGAGCTTCACATGTAAAGATGATTTTATAGATGACTATAAGAGTGATAAGAGCTGCTGCAGGAGAACTGAATCTACAGCTGATCCTACAGTTTCTGATTTTCTCGTTTGACCTCTTAAAAATGCAATAAATAAGTCATGTTAGGAAACAATAGAACGAAATAGGTGGTAAAATACAATCAATAGAAGGAGTCATCTTTCTTCATGGCAGTCAACGTAACTGTTGTTATTTATTGCACTTAAATAAAATGTCTCCACTATGATACTGAACGTGGTCTTGGCTTGTTGTTACTCCTAAATATTAGGTAATGTTTCTAGAAGGATTGTGAGGTTTCAGAGCTGTTGTTTTTCCCTCAAACTAATCCTTCATAAAGCATCAAAAATGTAAAGGAATCATCACATTAAAGATGCTTTTTTATTTCTTGTAAATCAAAGACTTGTTCACCTCTGAGATTTAGTCCTGTTTTTCTTTTGCGCCTCTTGAAGCTCAGATTAGGGAGAAGTTAGACTCAGATGTGTAAAACATCCAGATTTGTTGTGTCTTTTCACTCTTATGATCAGGCTGCCACTGCAGCTCAAATGAAAAGTAGTTTTTCCTGCATTCAGACACTGACGTCATTCTGTCCGTCACTAGCAAACAACTCAGTATCATCAGCAAACATGATTACATTTGTCAGGAAATCGATTTAAACTTTGCTAAAAATTAAAGACGTCTGTGTTTGGTTCATTATTTCTTTGTTTCAAAAAAGCTTCATAGGCTTACATTTTTAATGGTATATTTGTAGGGAACATGCATGAACAGAACAGAAGGCTGGAAAATGACCTACAACTTCTACATCTTCTGCATTTTCTCCTGGTGTCTAGTGGATTGACTCAATAAAGTTGGAAGGAACCGGGCATGGTGGTCATTTACAGTTCATTCATTAGACAAAACAGGAGCTTCGGTTGCATCTAGAAGAACCACAAACAGCCACAAAACAAGCCTGACTCCTCATCCATCATCCCGGTCATGCAGTTGTGACATCATCCTATCCTCCAAACAGTGTTTGTGTCGTTCACTGATGACCAAACTGATCCCACAGAATGTTGGGATTGAGTTTAGGACTATAAAAGGCCGTTCCCAGAATACTCGGGTGGAGATATGGGGTTGTCACGATCTGTCTTTAATTATGACTAGCCGAATTTTCCCATTTAGAGAAATGCTGACCCACACCATCACATCACCTCCACCTCCACGAGTCATGTGAACCTAAAGGATCTGTGCTTAAACAGCTGCTGCACAGTTTCTTCAATGGATGTTCGGCTTGGATGAGATCCATTCAAATGTAATAATCTACATTATTGATCAACTGTCCATTTCCAAACACACTGGATGCTGTTGATGTCACTGCTGGATTATCACTGTTAAAGTTGGGCATTGTGGCCTTTGCGTCCACAGAATATTTATGGCAGTTTGTTCCGTTTTGCTCCAGATGCAGTGAGAAGAACACATGCAGATTTATTTTGTACTGTTTCTGGGCTTTTTGGTGAAATGCACTTCCTCGAGTTGTAGCACAAAAGGGGGAAAGCACTGAATCAGGAGCCCGCGTCGAGTAAGAATCCTTCACAAAGAAGCTATTATATCCGAGCTTGGCACGTTTCTTCTCAAGGATGCTGAACGGGTTGAAGAAGAAAGCTGCAGGAATCAGGACGTGTGAGGCGCTTTTCAGGAAAGATGCCGTCTGCAGAAAGGAAAAGCTGCTTGAGCGAAGACACGAGCCGCTGCCGGATGGAGTGCGTTTCATTTCAATTCGCTCTGTGCGGTCCCCTGAAAACAAATCTAATAACGCCGCTGACCCCTCGCCTTTTCATCAGAACAGCCCCCACGCCGCTCCACTGCAGACATGCACGCCATGTTAAACCACCGCCACCGAAAGAAATGATCAGCTGGCAAAACAACCACACAGAAACATAGACCAGGGCCGGACCACAGCTTGTGTTTGTTGTTTAGGAGATTCATGTCACGGAGACATTTTTTATTTGACCGATTTCTAAATGACAGCGGAGAAGAATCCTGAGCATCTTTTGATCTATTTTCAAAGCGTTTCCAGTGGTCTTTTAATCATGATTCTGTCGTTTTTAGACAAAATCCAAAAACCTTTGTCGTTCTTTAGTAGATAGTTTCTGCAGAGCAGCAGGATTTCATTAGAAAATAACCTCTGAGTTGTGAGCGTTGGCGGGGAGCCATTCCCCGCTGCTGAAGGATATTTGTCTACACGCCCTCCAGCTAGCTTACAGCCCCTCACAACCTCCAGCTAACGTTAGCCGTGCAACAAAAACGGTGAGAACTATCAGAGCTATCCAGCCGTACAGTTTGGATCCAGATTCCCGTTTGGACGAGGAAAACAAAGACGTTCATGGATCTGTCTGACAGTGGATGCATGAGGCTTGAGGCCCCGCCCCCTGCCTTTTAAACGTCAAAAATAAGATAATTTTTAAACGACATGATTAGACTGCTCCTGATTCCCGCTTTGAATAAAAAGATTATCAGAAATGCAAATTCAAGTTTAATTTTCTTTAAATATTTTCTCAACACAACAACATGGTAAAAACACAATTTCCATTGAAGTTGGTCTAATGCGATTAGACCCTCTCAAAGTCATCTTCAGCCATAATACAACCTGGATTTTGATGATCATGTTTCAATATGATCATCTTGCTGCAGGGCTCAAATTAATGATACATTTCTCCTCTGAATATGGAGAATTCCTGCATCTGTTTGTGCTCGCATCAGGAGCTCGGTTGGACTTTAATGACCCCATCTTACAGGCAGAAGCTGCCAACATGTGGTCCGGTCCACATTTGGAAGGGCATCTCTCAGGCTGCCCCCGAGTGTCAAAGGTTGAAGGAAAAATAGCAGGGCTCCATCCTCATCAATGAATAACTCCCAGACATGCCACAGTGGTGAAGTTGGCACTGGGAAAGCACTAATGATGACCAGCAGCGCCTCACGCAAGGATCTTTGGTGCAGGATAATAACTGGAGACCTCTGTTCCCACACTTGTTTTACTGTTCAGCTGTAATCAGGAGGGCTTAATGTTGCATAACGCTGGTAAACATGACTTCTCCCACATGGCTTTTCCCACCAGAGAACTCTGGGACAACTGCTACATGACAAGCTGAGTGAGAGTCGTTGAAGGCGGGCATCCATGCGTGGCGTTTGTGCCGGCGTTGTTTACGGAGGCGCAGAACGACCGTTTGGGTCCTCCTGTGCCCTCATGAACAGAAAGACTGTCCGATTCTGGGTCTGCTGGGGGGTTCATCACCGCCTCATGCAGTTTTCTGGCCTCTTTCAAACCTCCACTGTGTCTAGAAATGTTACAGCGCCACCCGGTGTTTGAAATATAAAATGGAAGGTTTTGCAAAGAAACTAAAATACACGTTAATGTAGACTTGATGTTTTTAAACATAAATACGTGTTTTTAATCTTAGTTTTTGTTTGTTTGAAAAAGCTTAAATTCAAATAAATGTGATTTTTCAGCCGAGTGCAGGAACAGTTTGAATGCTGGATGACTTTGAGATGATTGAAACTGGGAATGTCTTGGCTCTGCTGCACGCTGATTAAATCAGCACTATCTATGCATGCACGGTGGAATAGATCATTGCAGGATATCAAAGAAAATTCTCTAATACAGGAAGTCTCGAAAAAAAGACGCAAATAATGTCTTAAAAAAAATCAAATGAAGCCTGTATACATGAGAGGATGAGCCGTTTTAACAGTTTCGTGTCGGGTTCCTTATTAGCATTTTTTAATATTTTATTTTCTAACCATTATAACTTTTGATTTAATTAGAGTCCAGCACAGGATCAATATCCAGACAAACAGCAACTGTGCTAACCTTTACATCTGTATTTGTTTCTACCTGACAACAGCGCTCGACTCCCAATGACTCCATAAGCCCTAAAAGCAGAGACTGAGGTTCCATCAGAAGCAGAAGTTTCTTTGGTCAAGCTCAACAGAATTCAGGGAAATCCAATAACTTTGGTTCCCTTGAACAAAGATAAAGGTGAACGTGATGATCTTGACTTATGCTAACTATGGTTGTTGGTTTGAAAAGCATCTTTTAAGGTTTCCATTAGACGTTTCTTTGTGTCCAAGGCTGCAGCATAAGGGATCCCTGGTCTGGTTTTCAGACTGGACACACATTGAAGAGAACCAGTTTGCTTTCCCCTCTGGAACAAATCATCAGTCTGGATACACCCAAGCGGAATGTGGTCCAGGACCAGGAACATCTCTCTGACCCGTCTTTGGAGGGGGTGTCTGTTCGTTTCCAATCGGACTGAGCTCTGGTTTGCTCCGAGGTTCCTCAGTCCGAATACAATCCGTCCTCGGAGTGGAACAACTGGACCAAAACGATCAACGTAGAGGAGTAGAAATGAAATAACAGATGAGCCACAGACAAATATAAAGCAACAATTGTCGTGATATCAAACAGAAAAAGGGTCCAACAGTTTATTTGTTACGTTTATTTAACACCTGTGCAAATGCTTTTTACGTGCTTTTCTGTGTCTTGCTATGCGGCGCCGCTGTGACGTCACTATAAAAGCTACCTTGTAGTTCCTGAACAGAATTCTCTTCAAACAACGCCGTAACACGATGAGACACAGCAACTCATTGAAATGTGGATGGATGAATGCAGACTCATCAAAACAATTTTCAATGTGACACATATCACTCCTCACTGTTGTCCTAAACACTTATCAGTGAACCCTCCTAGACGTCTTCTTGCAGTAACCAACCTGCATCACGTCTCCACCGGACCAAAGCAGCAGGAAAAGTGTCGTAGCTGACATGGATACAGACGTTCAAAGTGGGTCAGCAAAATACAAAGTTTGAATTGGTGAACTATCAATATACAAGGACTGCAAAACACAGGACTTCCATCATTTCTGCCTCTAGTTTCTTAACCCCGCCCTCATATTCCTGGCCAAGTAAAGATTTTCAGTCACATGTTTTTTTCTAGCTTTGGTTGGAAACAGGAAAGTCCTTTTGACGGCAGTTTGAATACAGACCAAACGACTCGGTACGGACCAAATGTCATGTTTTGACTTTGTTGTGTCTTGTTTTTCGTCTTAGTTCTTGTTCTGTCTTGTTTGGTTGTTTCCTGTTTTATTTTGAAAGGTTTCCTGTCTTGTCTGGTTTCTTGAGTTTTACTTCCTTTGGTCCCCATCAGCCCTGATCGTGTCCACCTGTGTCTTGTCTGCCCTGTCTGTATTTAAGTCTTGTCTCTGCCTTCCTCCTGGGCTGGTCCATTAGTCTTGTCATGGTGTTTTGTCATCCTGTCTCTTGCCTCGTCCATGTTTCAAGCCACGCCAAGTAAGTTTTGTTTTGTTTTGTAAACCTGCTCTGCAGCGCTTATTGTTTGTTTTTGTATTATTAAACCCACTAGTCCCTGAACCGCGTGCCTCCGCCTCTGCATCTGGGTCCTACCGGCGCTCGAGCCACCCCCACATCGTGACACCAAATGATTTTTCCAGTCTCAATGCACCTCAGTTTGAAAAGCTGACCCGACACTTTGTCCTTTAGAATGTGTTTTTCTGTGTTTTTTTTTTTTATGAGAACGCTTTTTGGTTAAAAATGTGTCTCGATGGTGGTTCTGCAAAATGTCCAAACTTTAAAATGAACACATTAAAGTCAAAGTTTGTTGGTGATTAAAAGCAGAAACACTGAACGTAATGGTCATTAAGAGGTCTCATTGCTTATGTGTGCACGTATACCTTCACTCTGACCTTAATCCTTCTGTCTGAAGCGTATAGATTCCCACAACGCCAAAGGTACATAAAGAACTGCACCCACAGACTGAACATTTGTTCCTGCTCACAGTCCAGAACAAACGGGCAGAGGTTTGAGTTTCTGTGTGGATTTGGTTTACAAACACATCCTCACTTAAAAACAGAGCAACACTCAAGTCATGTTTAGATGAAGTACAAGCAAGTAAAAATACTGTCTGGTACTACGTGCTGCCTGTTGGTAGTTATTGTTCATAAGCCAGATTCATCCTGATGTCTCAGCGTTAACTTTTATTCAGATTTGTTCTTTACTCTTTTAATGCAAATATTTATGTTAACCTATAAATCTTGATTTAATACAAACATATTTCAATGTTTACAGCAGAAATATATAAACAGTAGGATGAATTAAGATTGGGCATAAAATAACGGAACAACCTGAAAATCCTGTAGACGTGAAAAATAGCATTAAAGCTATACCAGTTCTATACATTTCTGCAGAGTGTAGTTGGTGTGGACGTCCCACAGGCCCTTTTATGGATCACATGCACATCCTGTGCACGCAGCATTTGCATGCGTCAGTAAGGAGCCAGTACTTTCATCTTATTAACGACTAGAGTGTAGCCTAAGACCAGCGTATGAGAGCATTACTCATACGTCAATCAATCAATCAATCAATCAATCTTTATTTATTTATAAAGCACTTTTCATATAAAAGAATAAGTGCTTAACATTAAAACAAAACAAAATAAATAATATCAAAACAAGCATGAAGATTGAAATAAACAAGCAAGAAAAATTAAACAGGCTGAGCACGAAAACGCTGATAATTGGAACCTCCCTCTCTGTGATGCTGCATGACCAGCCAAATGCAGCATCACAGGTGGGGACCGCTCCACCACAGCAAAGAGGTGATGCAGGTCCCCATCCAGAGCCGCAGTGGCTGAACAGCATCCGACCCAGAGGGAGGGGTTCCAACTGAGGAAGCACCGGAAAAAATAAAAAAGAGAATGAAAAATATAAAAGAGAATAAAACAGTAAACATATTAATAAAAGCAATAAACAATAAAACATTGATATAAATTAAAATTAAAATAACATTAAAATCTATTGTAAGTTTTTAAAACAAGATCAAATGGATAAATAAAAATAAATAACCAAATAAATAAATAAATAGTGGTAGTAAAAAATTAGCTAAAAGCCAGGTTAAACAGCATTAATGCTCTCTGCGGCTCTCAGGTCCTCTGGCAGACTGTTCCATAAACGGGGTGCATAGTGCTGAAAAGATGCTTCTCCGTAGGTTTTGGTTCTTACAGTGGGAATGGTTAACAGACCAGAGCCAGAGGATCTCAGGGTCCGCGAGGGTTCATACTTTACGAAATGATCTGATAAATAAGAAGGCGCAAGACCGTTACGACATTTAAAAACGGTTAAAAGTATCTTTAATCCTGAAGCATATGGGGAGCCAATGCAGGGATTTTAAAATTGGGGTGATGTGACCCCGCCTCCTGGTCTTTGTGAGAACTAGTGCAGCGGAAATTTTGGAGAAGCTGAAGGTTCGTAATGTTGGTTTTTAGAAAACCAGCAAGCAGGGTTACAATAATCTATTTTACTCATGATAAAAGCATGCATGTGCATCTCCATATTAGCAAGAGAAAGTGGTGGGAGGACCCTAGCCAGATTTCTAAGATGATAAAAACCAGTTTTAACCACCTGTTTTATATGAGGAATAAAAGTTAGCTTAGAGTCGAAAATAACGCCCAGGTTTCTGACTGTTTCTGAATGACTTAATGAAAGTTCCTGTAGCTTCAGAAACTGTTTCTCTCTCTTGGCTTCAGGACCGAAAACTTAAATTTCATTTTTTTTCCTGGTTGAGCTGCAGAAAATTATTTGCCATCCATAATTTCACATCTAAAATACAGTCAAAAATTGGTCTTGTGTCATCAGGAGACATAGCTATGTACAGCTGGGTATCATCAGCATAGCTATGAAAACTGATGTTGTGGCTCCTGATGACATTCCCCAGAGGAAGCATGTAAATGTTAAAAAGCAAGGGGCCAAGGATGGAACCTTGAGGCACACCTAGAGCTGTGACGGTGTCGGATTTTTGATCACCGCGGTGATGAACCACCAGGGGGCACGGTGTCGCGGTTAACCGCAGCCCCCCCCCCAAAAAAAACACACAAAATCCCCCGGCGGCTGAATCGGAAATAAATACAATTACAACGTACTACTTTTTTTTGTAACATATAACAGTAACAACTAACTACTACCTATCTAACTAATGAACGAACTATGTAGGTGTTGTAGATTGACTGTGACTGTGTGAGCGCGGAGCGTCTTGTGTAGGACTAGGTGGAAGGAGCGCGCACATGTGACGTGTGTTGGGGGTGTGTGTTGATTCAGGTGTCGCGCACTTAAGAACGCACGCAGCTTGTAATGGAAATGAATAATTGGAACGCAGTAAATTTGTCGTATTTCCTCGCAAGACAAACTTCTTTTGTAGAATGAAGATGTGTGTGTGTTTCTGAAACAGCGCACGTGTTTGTGTGTAAGTGCAGTGCGCACGTGCTTCTCTAAGACAGTGACAGCCGTGCACGTGCGCAGGCGGGTGCAACAAGGAGAGAAGGAGAAGAGTGATTAAAGTGTGGATGCCATGCTTTGAACAACTTTGTCAAATAAAAAAGCCCTTTAAACGCTGATTCTATTGATACCAATAGTTTGCGTCGAAAAAAATCCGAAGCATATGAAAAATAGACATCTTTCGAAGGAATCAGAGATTTGGATCTGCCGCTAGAGCGCAGGCTGGAAGTAAACCCGATATGACCTGTGACGTCACGAAAGGGAGTTGCCTTTCGCAGTTCCGCTTAGGACAGCATGTAAACAAAACAGGTAGTCTTCGTTTCTCTCGTGTTTAAATCTGTTAATCATCAACATGCCAAGTCGTTGTGTGGCAGCTGGATGTAGCAATACATCTAGTGAAAGTGTATCTGTGTATAAATTCCCAAAACAAGAAACGCTGCTGAAAAGGGGAAAGTTCAAGAAGGTGGACGGCGAAGGATTTTTCCCTCCAGATCTGCAGGAGAGAAGTCTGCGTTTTCGAAGGGACAAAAACCGGGACACAAACGAAGAATTTTGAACGGAGAGTTGGGAGGAGGATCTTGGCTTCTGAGTCGAGGAAAGGCGGGTGAGCTGGAAGCGAGCGAGCCGTTTTCTGGGTCGGACAGGACGGCGCTGGAGTCGGTCGGGAGCGGAGGCTGCTAAGCTAGGCTAGTGTGCATCACGATGGATCACATTGAGGCGAAGTAGTCGTGTTTTCTGTTGTCCTTGGATCCAACTGGAGTATTTCAACGCACTCAATGTTTTGCAAGAGAAGCAACAGTTCTGCAACGTTTTTTTTCTTTTGCTTTTGAGGTGCCGGTACCGTGAGTAAACTGAACTGTGTGTGTGTGAGCGCTCGCGCACGAGAAAAGGTTTCAAACTGGTTCAAACAGGTAAAACTGTTAATGTTCTGCAGTTGTTAATGGTATACAGTGACTTTGTTAACTAAAGAGTAGTAATATCTGGGAAACTTTTATTTTGTGACATTTATTTTGTAAATTGGGTTGAAAACCAGTGTTTACCTTTGTTTAGATTAGGCCAAAAGGGGACATTTTGAGTATATTTTAGGGTAAGTGGAGTAATTTAATTTTATACATTTTTTAGACTTACTGGAGTCTAGCCGAATCTTCATGCTGGCTATCGTCATCGGCATCACTAGACCTACTACTTTCTGCTACACTATATCCTCCTCACTTTCGCAAAAGGGTTCGAATCGATACGGTTGCAAAAGTGACTCATCATCATGATAATCTCCGCAACTTTCCTCTTCATCTTTCTGTTCATCTGATGATAAATCGCTAATAGAGACGGTAGCATCACTCTGTGCTTCGCTATCGGTGCTAGCCATGTTGTCTGCCTTGTCTTCCTTTCGTTACGTCACAAACAGGGGGGCGAGAATTCGGCGGAATGCGTGAAGCCGGCGGCCGTCCTCGTTGTTTATATTGCGTTTTTCGCTATTTATTCTTTTTCGAAAAATATTAAAAACAATCGCAACATGAAATAGAGACTATTTACTATATTTTGGCTTATTAAAATAGACCATGTCACCCACACTTTAAAGGTTTCCCCATAAACCCTTGAAGTTTGAACACAGGACTAACAGAGAAAGTAAATTATCAGCAAAGATGAATGTGTTTAATGTGTTTATTATAATTCCAATCACGCACCATATGCAAAACTTTCAAAAAAAGTGTTGTGATGCGGTGATGACCTCATCACCGCGGTGATGCGGTTATCGTTACAGCCCTAGCCACACCACAATTAATTTCACGGACCCCAGAACAGTGTGTGTCCATGCTTACCCTAAAGTTTCTCTCCATGAGATACGATTCAAACCACTTGAGAACAGTCCCTGAAAGGCCAAGACTTTCATACGTGTGTGTGACTTCTATTAGCCTTACAAATACTTCATGAAATGCTTACCTTTCGCACAACAATGTTACGTTTCATTCTCGTGACGTCCCTAAGATGCACTTCCTCTCTACGACCCTCCACGGACCCGGACGACCCAAATACCCACAGGCAAAGCCCCCAAATAGGTCCAAGTGACCAAAAACACCTGAAAAGTGAATTCTACAGGATACTGACTTTTGGATGCAGTTTGATGTTTATTTCAGCATTTTGCTCTTTCTGACCTGTTTTAATCATGTCTGCAAGGCTCGACTTGCATATGTCAAACTAGGCTTCTTCAGACTTGAGTAAGCAAACCCCTTCCACATCACCACTGCACTGCTGTCGCCCTCATGTAACAAAACCGCCGGACTCGTCAGTGTCTGCTTATGCCTTCAGTATGGTACGATATAGAACATTGTTGAAGCCATTATGTGTGGTCAGAGCAGGTTTAGGGACTCAGCAGCCACAGAAGGACCAATATTTAGATTGGCTGCAGTCCTCACAAGTTTTCTTTTTAGCTTAATCCCAGCTCAAACATGTATTAATAGAATTTAAAAGAAAGAGAAAAAAAACTCAAACATGTCAGTCACATAGCATAGATGTGGCATCCTATGCAGACGGGAAACCGGGTGCGTCCGGCGCCGACAGCAGCCGTTTCCATCTACATATGTGACATTCAGGTCTGCCATCCATCATCTCCGCTTTTCTATTATTTACCTTCAACTCAACAGATTTGGACTTCTATGCTGTGTAAAGACAGGTAATATGTCAGGTAGTCACTACACCCTCAGGCTAAGCAAATCCTTGTTTACTCCCGCTCGGCCGCGCTCCGCAGAAGACAAAGCCTCTTCAGTGCCATGTGAGGGATGTCGGTCAGTTTGCTGAAAGTCATGGGGGAACACTGCATCTCTGTTTTGACTTTCTGCTGGACCTATATAAGGAGCTGGAAGACAGACCCAAGTCATCACCTCCTGAGACAGCAGGTATGTCCGTTCAGAGCTCTCCTCGAGCTCAGGGGTCTCCATCAGGCAGATAGCTTTGTTAGGGGGAAGACCAGTATGACTTTCACTGTAAAAAAACAACTTATGTAGGTATTTTTACTATTAACTACATTTGCAAGCTTGTCTTGTCTTCAGGTAATTTAATTGGCCTTCTAAATGACCTTAGAACTTTCTCTTTACCTCAGGCTTTCTCTTGTATGTGTTTTGTAATTGACGCTTCTGCACACGCATGCTAACTGGTTTGTTTCTCCGTCACACAGAGGTGTCTTGTGTCTGGTTTTTGGGACAATGCTCGTCGCGTTGGTTTGCATCCTGACCCTGCATGGGGTGCAGTCTGCCTGTGTCCTGGTGAGAAAAAGTCACGCCAGTCTTTTTTCGGTTATGTACCTAATCCAAAAACTGGGAAATCCAAAAACAAAAAAAGCTGTAGGGGAATGAGGAAATCTCCCAAAATACGAAAAATAATAATAATAATACATTTTATTTAAAAGCACCTTTATACAGATAATCTGAAAAATAAAAAAATATTTTTTGTGCCAATTTTTTTAGATGGGTTCATGTTTTGTAGATAAATAAGCAAACTAGATTATTAATGTTTTTGTCTAAAAAAAGCACATTTACTACGTTTTATGTATTATTTAGGAATCGTGCAGCTTTTTGGCATTCCAATGTTGATGTACTATGAATTTATAACATTTTTATCCAGATTTTCCTTTTCTCTGAATATTAATTTAAACAGGTGATTCAAGTTTTTTTCCCTTTGTTGTGTTTTCAGTTCACATGTGGGAAATATATGCAAAATCTCATGTTATTACATGGCTGTATGTAAAGACTAAGAGTGTGTGGGGCCACCCTTTGGACTTAATGAGAAGTAGTTTTTATCAACTGTGATTGTTGGTATTTTGGGAGGGTATGATGAACACCAACACTTAGACACAATAGAGATAAAAGCCCTGGAAAAAGTTAAAATATAAAAGCATATTTCTTTTTCAGTTTATTTGCATTTTTGTGTGTCTCTTTTATTAATCAGCTGGTCTCACAAGCAAAATATATATATTTTTTTAATTAGCAGATGAGTTCTAAATGAATATTATGTATTTTTCCATTTTTATCATGCCTTAAAAAAGGAAAGTTATTTCCTCTTCATGTCATGCGTACAAGGTAGGGGAGTCTGCTGTCAATCAAAAAGCCACTCCGTCATTTAATAATAATAATAATAATAGGTACTTTATTGATCCCACAATGGGGAAATTCTTCTTCGCATTTGACCCATCCCCTGGGGGAGCGGGGAGCTGCAGCCTAACTGCGCTCGGGAGGCAGTAGCGTTAAGGGCCTTGCCTAAGGACCCTCACTGGGTGATGTTCATTGCTCAATTGATATGGTAATTGACTCATTTAGGGCTGCTGTATGAAAAGGAGCTGACTTGTTTTCGTAAAAATCCACCTATTGGTCGCTTGTAGAACTGACCTAGCTTAGATTACTTTGTTTTTAAACCTGCTTCAGACAGGAAGTCAAACTCTCACCACTTTATCATATGTACTTAAAAAAACATCCCTGTAGATCAGAAAAGCTTTATGCTTTGCCCAAATATCTGTCTCAAAGACATTTTATAGTTTCCAAAATGTCTCAGGACATTTAAAAGGTGAGAAGGGACTCCTGGTTCTCAATTCTCTGAGGGTTTTTCCTCAAATTAGTCAAATTATTATTACCAAAAAACAATTAGCCGGTGATGAGAACAGTCCATTTTTTATTTAGATTTTGGATGAGAAATGGAAAAAAAAGGAACTTTTTAAAGTCGGCGATGAAACATTAAAGCAAAAACATTACTAGGATTTGTGTAATATAATTAATGGAAGCAAACAGATTTAAAATTTAAAATTTGCTTCAATCTACATTTCTTTTAACTTTGTGGAGGTTGGAGTTTTAGAACATATTTCTTTCTCTTTGTTTTCTCTTTTCTGATCTTTGCAGCCCAGAATGAGTCATTTTGCAGCAGTTTAGCAATATTTGCAATTTATGTTTTAGTTCTTTAAGCGAGCTGAGGATTTAGCAAAACTCTGCATCAGTAAAAAGGTTTGCAGCAATACATTTAACTTTCAAACCTGTTTGACTTTCAAATTAAAAGAAAAAACCTTGATGCAAACATTTAAATGAAGTTTCTAGAATTCCACAGGAAAAAAAGAAACATCTTGGCTTTTGTTTTCCCTAAAAAAACATGTGAATTGTCAAGTGGTCAGAGGAAAACATCCCAAATGAATACTTTGTGATTTTGATTTAATTTGCATGACTGTGAATGAAAAAGTAGCTCCTGCAGCTTAAGTGACTTCAAGAGTGTATAATTGTAATTCCAGTCTACATAGTTAGACTTCTATAATGAACATGCCATAATATTTGCCGTATCATGACTAATGATCCTGAAAATGTTTGCCGATGCCTTTGGCCATGTGAGACAGTTAAGAGGAAAGTAAACAGCAGGAGTTTGTGTTTCCACACATTAATAATCAAAGGTTCGGTTCAGTCAGCTGTGTATTTACAGTCAAACAGCCAGCTGCTGATTCCAGCGCTCTGTAGGGATGAGGAACTAACCCGCCTCTGCTCTTCTGTTTCATGGCCGTTGCTTCACTCCATGCTGCGACCACAGAAAGGTGAGTCCAGGTTGAAGACGTCACTCTGCGTTTCGTTGCATCTCCTGAAGTCAAGCCAGCAAGGCTCTCAGTGGGATTTGAGGATTAGGATCACAGTCCTGTCTGGGTGCTTCTGTTGTTATGTGAAGCAATTTCCGAGCAATTAAAGCAGGATCTGTGTGCGAGTCGTTCCTTATATGACCAGAGTCAATATTTCTCCATATTGTGTCTTTGATCTGCTGTTTACACGTGGACTTTAAATGTGGGCCTCGTCTGTGCAGACATTTGCCCAGAAGACCCCGCGGTTCAGGCTGAAATTGTGGATGTGCACAACGCCTTCAGGAGGGCAGTGGAGCCGCCTGCCGCTGACATGCTGATGATGGTGGGTTTGTCTCAGGTTTTTCTCCTGGACCAACCAGGCCGGGTGGGTGGTTGGTTGGAGCGTGGGGCGGGTGTCCCTTGGGGTTGGGGTATTCTAGCTGCCACTGCTGCTGCAGCGGGGGTCTTGGTGTGGGGATGACTGGACACTATCCCTCGTTCTTTTTTTTAAATTCAATTTACTTTATTTATCCCACAATGGGGAAATTGTTCTCCGCATTTTGACCCCCCCAATCCCCTGGGGGGAAGCGGTGAGCTGCAGACTTGCCGCACACAGGGAGCGACAGCTGGCTGGGGAGAGCGGGGATCGATCCGCCAACCCTTCGGTTGTTGGACAACCTGCTCTACCCCCTGTGCTAAACTGCCATTTTATATATGACTTTATAACATTTACATTTATTACATCCATTTTAGAGGAACATAAACACTCACTAGAACACAGGTGTTAACTCACCTTTGCACTAATACTTTGTGTGATTGAATGAAATATCTCACACTAGTTGGTTTAAAGGCATAAGTATGCGTGTGTGAACACTATCTGTATTATGTACATGTTGACATGTGGACATTTCTGCAGCCAACAGGTGTGTTGATAACATTTAAGTGTGTGGACAGGCCCCGCCCTTTGAGATTTGTATTACATCTGAACCTCACCGTAATGAGTATAACCATCCAGCAACTTGTTGCTTTATGCTGCTTCATGGTTTTAACCCCCCCCCCCTCACCCTCCTACCCCCACCCCCCAACATCCCTCTCTCTTCTTTCCCCTTTCTTTCCTTTTCCGTCCGGTCCAACACAAAACATTTTCAAATATGACTAAAATAAATAAAGTTTGGCTCGGATTCCAAAGGGTTTATTCAGACATACCTCTGGTTTGTCAGAAGATTCATAACCCCTGCTGTTAAAGTAAAATATGTCCAACACAAGAGGCCCTCAGCTCTTATCTGTTTGCCCAGCTGTTGGACAGAGCTCCTCCTCCCATCATGCAGACCTTCACAGGGGGCCATCGAGAGTGATCCTGACCAGCTGCATCACCGTAGGTACGGAGCCTGCAATGCGCCCTGTCGGAAGACTCTGCAGCACACAGAAACAGCTGAGAAGATCGTTGGTGTCCTCTTACTGGCCTCTCGCATTTACCGCCTCCCGCCTAGTTCGCAAAGCCATCAGGATTGCAGGGACCCCCTCACACCCATCCCAGAGACACCTCCAACCTGCTGCCATCAGGAGGAGGACAGCTGCAAAGTCTGCAGGCCAAATCCAGTAGACTCAAGGAGAGCTTCTCCATCAGCCGCATGTATGACACCTCAACTGTGAGTGTGTGTCAGGACAGGCCCCGCCCCTTTGAGATATGTATTACATCTGAACATGACCGTAATGATAAACATCTAGCTTTATGCTGCTTAATGGTTTACCCTTATATTCACCCTTCTACACCCCCCCCCAACATCCCTCTCTTTTCTTCCCTTCTTTCCTTTTCTGTCCGGTCCAACGCAAAAGATTTTCAAATATGATTAAAATAAATAAAGTTTGGCCTCGATTCCAAAAGGGGTTTATTCAGACATTCCTCTGGTTTGTCAGAAGATTAATAACCCCTCTTGTTAAAATAAAATATGTCCAACACAAGAGGCCTTCAGCTCTCATCTGTTTGCTCAGCTGTTGGACAGGACAAGTAAAAAATAAAAAAGAAAGAAACCCCTTAAGAAATTAAGAACTGACCAGCACGCCTGACCCCCCCCCCCCCCCCCTCATGTCATGACTGCCTGACCAACCTTTTATTTTTCAATTTGTTGAATTTGACATTGACTTTCTCTTTTGGGTTGGGTTTTCTGTAGTGAACATAAATGTTGACTCCTTCTGTGGATTTGTCCACAGAGTTACAGCGAGGAGTTGGCAGTCTCTGCTCAGGCTTGGGTTGACAAATGTGTTTTGGACCACGGACCCCCCAGCTCCAGAATGCTCAACGGTACGTTTGTGTTTTCATAATGGTAATGTTGTAGCACACTTCGGACAGTTTTTTGTATAGGAGCTAATGACTCAAAGTAAACTGTCGGCCTTAGTTCGTCTTTTTGTTATGAAAGAAAATAGATAAAAAGTGTCATCATGAAACATGATACAGTCCATTGACTTTTGATGAAACCTGTTTTATCACACGGCGATCAGAACAACTAAAGAACAGACATACATTCATTTGTTTCCTTCTCATTACCCAGGATATGAATTAGGTGAGAATCTGTTCTATTCAACCTCGCCAACGTTATGGAAGTCCATCATCAACGCCTGGTATAAAGAGGTGTCGCACTTCGCTTTTCCCTACGCATCCACTAATGGAAAACCAATCGGCCACTACACCCAGGTGACGACACATCTGTAATAACTCATTTTAGCCTTTTTCTTTAGATTGTTTTAGCTCTGGTTTACATTCTTCCTTCCACTTCCCTGTCATTTAGCAAACACACAAAGAAATATAATTAAGGAGAGACCTTTATCAGTGCTGAAAAAGGGTTTTAAATTAATAGTGGATAAAGTTAGTTAAAAGTCAGTTACTTTTTTACGTTGAAGACATTATTTAGCCTCTTATCAAAGACAATGTCACCTCTCTAGTTGGAAAACGTTTTCTTCTAAAGAACCAACCAAGATGAACGAGAGAAAAAAACCCAGAAACAGCCCAAATGGCTACAAGTTGGTTGGGTTTCAAAAAGGTCCAACCCCAGAAATTCAGTCATACATGGAGAAGTACAATTTTGAACTGGTGGGACCAGAAGTGGAGTTCAAAGCCAAACAGAAAGGGGGGCCAATAGGACCCTGGTAAGGGAGGGCTGACTCCAGGTATCAAAATCCGACTTGTTCACCTGAAAAAACAAGATTTGGGAACCAGACTGTAAACTTGTTTGTTTCTGTTGCAGTTGGACTCCATCACATGAAGGGGGAATAGGGACTAAACTGTTAGTGTAACAAGCCCCGTACAATGGTTACTTGCTGAACTAACTTGGCTCCAGCCAACCGTTGTCAAAAAAACTTGGCCCTAACCATGCCTGTAACAGAATAAAGTCAACTGATTTTAAAAATAAATGACCCCCCCTAACACACTAACACAATCCCTCACACACTTGGGCAACAAGACAGTTTTTGTAACGAGGCTTCGCATTGGTATATTTACTATAAAAAGTTTGACAATTTTATCTGGTGGTCCAAAATGCTCCCATCTGAAACCAGCCTCCAGGTATAATCGCTTCAAGTTGTGCAAGGTATGAGAAGTGCTTCTTTACTAATAAAGTTTGATTTGATCCAGTCGTCATTTGATGAACTACAATATCTGGTAATTCTTTGTGTCAAACTCAAAAAAATGAAATTTGGGAGCATTGTGTTGAGCTGTAGTGCGCTATTTGAGTGTGTTCCAATTTTTTCCAATCTTACCTTATTTTTGACAATTTTTTAGCGTAAGAAAATTGGTGTTTAAATGTGATTTCCTTGGAGTTTCACACTGGAAGTTCATAAGACAAAAAACAGAGATGGAGGATGTGAATGTTGACATCTCTTAGGTGAGGTCTGTTTCATTTTCATCGACGATATTTCCCATTGTGGCTCTTTTTTCTAATGTCAAACACACAGCAAACTCTGAAGACTCCTCATTTAAACTGCAGTGTCTTGGCAGATGCACTTTGTGAACATGTGTTGTGTTTCTCTGTGTCAGGTGGTGTGGAACAGCTCCTACAAAGTTGGCTGTGGAGTGACTCTCTGCTCCAACAACATCTATCTCTACGCCTGCCATTACTATCGCGCGTGCGTGCACGTCTTCCTCTGACCGCTAAAAAGACATTTTATTCCACATTTGCTCTTTAAAGGACAGACCTCAACAGTTTATGAGCAAATTTAGTGACACATCCTTCCAGTTAACTTTAACTATTCTTTTCTTTATTAGTGGAAACTTTAAGAGGTGGCCCCCCTACAAGGTTGGAACCCCGTGTGCTTCCTGTCCAAACGACTGCGTGGACAAACTCTGCAGTAAGGAACAATTAAAACAAAAACAGAAATCTGGTTTGTCTGACGGCTTTAATGTAAAGACTTCTCCCATTTTCCCCCCTTTCAGCCAACCCCTGTCCCTATATAAACCGCTTCCTGAACTGCCCGGCCATGAAAGCCTTGGGTGGATGTCAGAACGCCCGCATGTCCTCCTGGTGTCCTGCGTCATGCAAATGCTCCTCTGAGATCATTCCAGTCTACTAGACTGACGTCAGTGCTGTGACATGCCTGTGACTTATCATGATGACACATGGAAAAATAAAGCACAGCTGATTTTCTTGTCATCCTTGAAGGGACGTACTGGAGTTTTTCTTTCAACAAAACGTATTTATTTTCGGATCCTTTTGGGGGGGGGAAAAAATCCTGATTTGAAGGTTTGAGAATGAAGAAATATGGAATATGAGCCAAACGTTTTTCAGGGTTGTGTTGCTACCATCTAGTGGTTTCAAAGCTTAAAGATAAAAAAATGAAAACTTTTTTACTAGTTTAGAATAAGCTTAAATGGATGTCCATCAATGGCTAGCTTGGCAGGTTAGTCATAAAAATGATTTATGCCACCAAAAGTGTGAAAGAAGAAAACTGTAGAGAATGTCATTTAAAGTGTAGGTTTCCATTAATATAAAAAAATATGATGATTTAACTTTTAAAATACTTTTTTTTGAGTGTTTAGTTTTCAGAGGCTAAATGTTTTTGCATTCACATTGATCACTTCATATTGATACTTGACTTTATAACAAATCCTAAATTTCTCTGCAGAAACGTGACATTTTAATGGACTTCAAACAATTAAAGAAAGATATTCAACATTTCTGCTATTTTGCATTTTTTTGTTTAGTAGTACATTTCCTGCTTTATGGACACAAGTTTAGCCCAATGTCTATGTCAGAATCCCACAATTTACCATTTTTGTCCATGAAATATTGTTTTTTTCTTCATTTTTTGCAGCAATTATCTAAAGGAAAATTGTGAGCCTCCCAAATTAATTCTTGAAGTCACATGAAATCATCTGTTAGGATTTAATTTAACAAGAAAAAAACTGATTGACATGATGAGTGTGAACCCTGAGAACTCTGACCTCTTTGAAGGCAACCAGGTTGAGGAGTCTGTCTGCTATTTGTTCAGACTTGATGGTCATCGTGTTCTTGAAGAAAACGCTTAATCCCACATTGCCCCAAACTAACAAAACATATCCAAACTTTTAAACTAATATTTGGCTAAAACAACAATCAGATTGATCACATATAATTAATTACTGCGGAAGTATTGATCTTAAGTATCAATAGACAGTAAAATGCTGAAAATAAAAATATTTAGGGAAGCTGGGACGGATGGATAGATAACTATATTGATGCCTAGGGAAATTATGTAGCAGTCTATTGCTCCGTACACTCATAAGATCATTCACACTAAACAAATACTAAAGAATCCTCTTCTTCTTCTTTCTCGTTTTCCCATCAGGGGTCGCCACAGCGAAACAACCCCTCCTTTGAGGATGAGTCGCATGGTTAACTTGGCAATGTTTTTACGCCGGATGCCCTTCCTGACGCAACCCTCTCAAATTAACCGGGCTTGGGACCGGCACAAAAGCAGAGAAGGGAAAGGGACACTTTAACATTGGGAGTGGGGTCATCCGGACCCCACAAGACAGTGAACCTCTTTTCTTCAATGATCTTCACTGGTGTCCATGGATTACATGAAATCCTCTCCACCGTTATCCACATTTGTCCCGGTAAAGATAACACGTCAATGCAAGGGTGGGGTCATCTGGACCCTATAAGATGGCACAAGGGTTAAGGGGGGGGCGCAAGTAGTCTTGCAGTTCCCTTGAGGCTCGTATGGCCACCTAAAGGAGGTAATGAAAATGGAATGTATCATTGTCGTGCGTGCAGTAAGTGTATTGTAATGACAATGGAAGTTACACGCATTGATGACGTACGGGGTGATGCTGTCATACGGCGTCCTCACGCATACGCTAGTCGCTAGTGAGGTGCGAGTACAGGCTCGACAAAAGCTGAGCGTGATCCACAAGTTCCTGTAGGACGTCCACAGGATAGAATCAGAAGCTGCGGCCTAAAAACAGCAACATTCTACGTTTTTACATTTTTACTTCTTCTCCTTTTTCAGTAAAAGCACAGAAATGAAGGGGTTGTTCCATCCAGAAGGGTCTCATGATCTCTCCTACAACAAACCCACAGCCCACAAAGCAAATGAAATTACAGGAAGTCTGTAAATTGCTTTGTTTTCCTGTTTTGAGGACAAACGTTGATATTTTTTCTGCCTTAATTTATGAAAGTTTATGCCAACAGTGTGAGGCGTCAGAGAAAATACTGTCCAGCAGATGGCAGAGTTGAGCAACTTTTGCATCCACTACAGCTTTCAAAGGACGTTTCTGTGCAACAAAGAACCACTGAACATTCAGCCGCGTGTGTTTTAGGGATGAATCTAAAGAAATAATCGGCAGGGGGAGCATACAAGTCTTTTCCTGTTCCTGTTGTGAAACTTCCTCCACTGGGTGTGAGGACTTTCACAAGAGGCCGTTATCCAGTTAGGGATGTTGCTTCACCGCTGAGATGAGCCCACCTTCTGCTCTAACTTTCCTCATAAAGAGGAAGATGACGGTGAGGAGATCTGTCTGAGGAAGACCAGTAAACAAGAGTCTTGTGAGCTTTGGAGCGGCCTCCTTCGCCGCATTAAGCTACGGGGAAAACTCCTGAATGAATTGTCAGCAGCCACACTAATGTTTTGAACATGTTTTCTGTTTGAGTCTTAATTTCTGCTTTTCTGACTTAAGTAGTTGCTGGTGGAGCGGTTGCCCTGAAATCAAAGGCTTAAGGGTTCGATTCCGGTGGCTAAACACTATTAGCATCTTTTTGAACATTTTCCATGTAGTGCGACCACAAACAGTTTGATTAACTACGATAACTCCTCCCAGTGTGATGATTAAAGCTTTGCGGTGTAAATTAAGGGATGTAAATGGATGCTTTGTCATGTTTGACTGTGCTGCAGGTTTGGCTGTAGATGTTGTATTTCATTGAAGAACATGTCTATGATTTTAACTTGACTCTAACAAATTTTTTGATCTTCTTTGGCACCAATTGTAATTGTCATAAACTTTATTCCTTTGTGTGGTTTAAATGTCAGTCAGTGGGTGAGTTTACAATTATCAAGCTTTGATTTTATTTTTCTATTTCTGCTTAGAACACATGATATTGTGAAATCTTGTTGCATTTAAATGGATCGTATGTTTTATCAATAAAACTTTAAAGGTGGAATGTTGAGTTTTTAGTGGACATGAAAAAACAAATCCAGTAAACAACCAAAAACAAAGTTTTTAGAGTGATCTGAAACCAGAAGAGTGACTGTTTTCTTCTTCCTGCCTCCATGATGTCAAATTGTTTGTTGCTCTTCTTAAAAATAAAAAATAGAATCTTTTCTTTATTGAAATGCACATACCTCCATAAACAGACACGTTGTAACTTTGAATACAGAAATCAGATATGACCATTTGTGATATATTTTTTTGTACCGTTGTGTAGATGAAGGCACAGCAAACGTGTGTTTTTGTTTGGTTAAATCTGCTCTCATTTTTGGTGCAGTTTTCTTGGCTGTTCTTCCTTAGTATTGAAAGGATCAGTGTTTCCACTTTGTGCACGAGACTTTAAATAAAGTTTGGTTTGTGTGTGTGTGCGCGCGCGCGCGCCAGCGCTGGTGACTAACCTGGAGCGTGCCGCACATGTGGCGGGCAGGCCTGCGCGCACGGGGCGGTCCCGCTCCTGCTGTGGGTGTGAAGACTAATCAGAGGGTTTGAGTGGCAGCAGCTCTGGTTTCTTAGTAACATCTTGGTAACAGACTCTGGACGGACTTTCTCAGGGAGAAAATTCGTTTGTTTTTCGATCGCGACCAGAATCGTGAGGCGCGTGGCTGCGTCCTGAGGCGGTTTTTAACCGGGCGCCTGGACTTTGGCTCGGGTGCAGACGTTCACTGGAAGCGGGGACCGGAGCTGTGCTAACACAGGCTACCTAGCAGAGTTGGTAGCTCGGACCAAAAAGTGCTGCAACATCAGAAAACCCTCCTCCTCCGCCTCCCTCCGTGGAGATCCCGGCCGCCTGGAAGGCAGGGACCCCGCGCGGCGGCACGGCGCTCCGCGTGAGCTTTGTGTGACCGTGAACTGATATGTTTGCTGGAAACTTGACACCAAACAAAGACTGGTGTTTGTTGTGCATTGTGGTGCGTTCACGGCGCGAGTTCACATCCGCTACAGTGATCCTGAACGCCTCACGCGCTCGGTAAAGTCAGGCGGCGGGCGTCTCTTCGCGGCGCAGCGGTGGTGCGGCTCGTCCTTCCGCGGGGAGGCCGGCAGACATGTAGAGCGGGAGGGACGCTGGACGGAAGCCCGAACCCCGAAGCCGCTGCCACCCCGCGCCGCGCGCGCGTGCTTCAAGTGCCTATGGCGGAGTCCGGGGAGCGCGCCAGCCCGCCTCCAGTCGGTGTCGGGGAGGCGGCCGTGCCCGGCGACGAGACAGCCGGCAAGGCGAACCGCGACGAGTCGGTTCTGAACGGGGACTGCGGGATTTCGGACGTGATGGTCGGCGCGGCGGAAAACGCCGCTGTCAGGCTGGACGCGAAGGCGGAGATACCGCGCAGGAGCAGCATCATTAAGGTAAACCCCCTCCGCTTCTGCTGCTGCATGCAGGCTCCCACAGCAGGACTGGACCCGGGCCACCGGAGCCACATCCTGCTCTGTCCCTTCTGGTTCTGGGCTTGCAGATGAATACCAGGAACCCAGACCGTCTGAAGAGCCGGGATCCGGATCCTCAGCATGCATGTGAAGGACAATGGTCTTTGTGTTCAGACACAAACAACCAGGTGTGGGAGAAACCACGACCTGAGGCGTGTGCTGGTCGGGCTGCACACGCCTCAGTTTGCTGACTAGGCTGGTCTATTTCAGGCTGCCATGTGAAGGTGCAGTGGAGCGGTCTACCTGAAGCCCTTACAGACCCCACTCCCATCAAAATGCTGTTTTTCTTAACGTGTTCTTGCTGCAGTTTTCTCATTTGTCAAGAAAACCAAGCTCAAGCTTGCAAATCAGTAGCATATGAAAAAATACAGTTTGAAGTAAAGATCCTAGTTGTGACGTAGGAGCTACAATCGGCTCCCTGCTCCGCTCCATTCTGATCATCCCCCTGCAGACCAATCCATCCATGAACGTCTTTGTTTTCCTCGTCTGAGCTGGATAGCCACGACATTGCTGGCATTTCTGTTGCATCGTTAATGTTAGGTTGGGTGTGTGAGAGCTGTAAGCTAGCGGAAGAGCATGTAAACAGATGGGTGACGGGAAGTGGGGGTGGGGATGCTCTGCACTAAATTTGCACAATATATCGCAAATTTATCGTTATCGCAATGTCAAGCTGTGCAATACGCATATCGCAAAAGTTGGCGAAAATTGTGATTAATGGTTACCATAAATGTGTTAAAACAATCTTATGGCAACTTGAAGTATTTATGCATTTGACCAATTGGATGGACCCCTAAACATCACTGACCAATTGGATTGGAGCCCTTTTAATGTCAGATGTTCGCCTACTACGCAGAGGGTTATTTGGAGTTTAATCGAAGGGATATTCTTACTTAAATTAAACTGTTTCAGTGAAATGGAAGTGATGTTTTTGGTGGTTTTTCTATTTGTTCATGTACCGCAAGTTAAAGGCCATCGCAATATTGATCACTAATATCGCAAATGTTCCTCAAATCGTGCAGCCTTAGTCTGCACTATCAGTCGACTCAGAAGTGAAGTTCTAATGGAGTCCCTTTTTACCAGCTTTTTTTTGTCTCGTGTTTCAATATTTTACCAGTTTCCTCCTCTTGCAGCAGCTCCCTTCATCTCTTACTCAGACTGTGTTAAAAAAATCCACTGACTGAATCAAACTTCACTTAAGATGTGGAGTCATTAAATCCACAGATGGTTTCCTGTGTAGCCTTCTTGTATTTTTCTGTAGTTTTAAATCTAAGAAGTCCTCATTATAATAATGACGTTTTCAGTTGAATTAATAGTTTTGTGAATTTTTATTTTCAAAATTGGTTAAGCAAAGGAAATTTGGAAACTAAATGGATTCAATTAAACTAAAAATCTTAGTTGATTGAATGGATTGATTCCATCTGTTATACTCTGGTCTTTAACTTTGGCAGTCCTCTGTTTGATTTCTTGGTTATCATTTTGTGAAGAACTACAACTCATCAAACCAGCGGTTGTCCACAAGGAGCACCAGAAAAGAAAAACCGTTAAATTAACAAAGAAAAACACAATTATGAGAATCTGACATGAATCACTCTGCTAGCTTGAAAAAAAAAAACAACAACAACCAATCTTCTTGTTTAAATGAGTAATTTTCTTTTCCATGTGACAGATTTCTAGTCAGACCTGAAGCTTCAGGCAAACTAAAATGAAGCGTTTTGATTTTACTCATCTGTTTTTCCTTCTGCTCATTTGTGGTCTGTGTTTCCTGAAAGCACCTCTGATCAGGACAGAGAGAAAAGAAACCGGATAGTTCCCCTTCAGGCAGTCATAAGCACCACCTCATGACATCACATTTACCTCCTCGATATTTCTCAACTTCAGCTGTGTTTGGTGTCTGCACAGCTTTCACACTGCAGTGAATCACAGCACAGTTCATTTACAACTAAGCAGAGAGCCTCCTTCTAGAGCGAGATGAAGCTCTGGAGGCAGCAACGTCTAAAACAACAATTCCTGCTGATCTGGGGTTGTCTAAGCCAACAGGGTCAAACAGATTCTCTCTTTATATAGACCTAAAGTCTGGCGAAGGGCCTAAAAGTGTCCGTCGGGTTATCATTACATGCAATCAAAAGGCTTTTGCGGTGAGTGAGACACATGTGGAAACAGTGGGTGGTCCCTTGCTTTTATTTCTTTGAAGCACTAAGCAATAAAATGGCTACTTACTTAACAGTTTGCTAAGAAAGGCCAGATTGTGGACTTGGTCTTTACATTTATTGATGTTGCTGTCAGCGCACGGCCACAGAAGAAAAGGAGCATTTGAAACATCACATCCATACAGTTGCTTTGAAGAGAGATCTAAAAAAATAAATGCACGTTCAGAGGATTTTGAAGTTCAAAATATCATTTTAGAGCTGGAATTGTTATCTTTTGACATGTCTGCAGACTTTGACAATTTTCTGAAAGATACTGCAAAGGCACCGATGCTTCCCGACACTCCTAGAAATGTTTTGGGTTGCTGGTTTGACTCTACTGTACATCTTGCTTTTTGCTGTTGTGGTTGTCATTTTGTCATCAGACTACAAAAGAGGTTTTCATCTTCCATTCATCTTCTAATCATTTTGTCCCTTTCGGCGTCAGGGGGGTGCTGGTGCCTATCCCGGCCACTTGTGGGCAAAGGCAGGGGACACCCTGGACAGGTCGCCAGTCTGTCGCAGGGCCACATATCACACACCCGTGTACATTTACATTCACACCAAGGGACAATTTAGAGTGACAAATGACAACCTATGAAGCATGTTTTTGGACGGTGGGAGGAAGCCGGACTCCCCGGAGAAATCCCACGCATACACAGGGAGAACATGCAAACTCCACACACTGATGTTCTGGTTCAGGTGGACCCTAGCAGGGACTTGAACCGGGGGGCCTAACCACTGTGGCATCGTGTAGCCACAGAAGAGATGGAAAACTGAAAAGTTCTGTTCAGTTTTTAGGGGGATTACTTGAGGCATCGTCTCCTGAAGACTGTGATCAAAGCCTTAATGATTTAAAATTATTCATTCATAATGGTTTGTGATGAGAATCCTGGATCAATGCTGCCAAGGGGTCTGCAGATTTACAGAAGTTGCATTTGAAGATTTTCAAGCCCTTTTTAACAACACTTGCCAGTTTTAAGCCATGCCTCGAACCATTTTTCCATGAATTTACAATTTCCCATTTTCTCGGACCGATGAGCATTAGCCTATTATCTAGCTCAGAGTCCTGAAAGTCCCCCTCCAATTACCTCTTGATCTATTTTCAAAGGGTTCCAAGTGGTCTTCACATTATGATTATGCAGTTTATATAGCTAAATTCCAAATACCTGTGTCGTTTTCTAGGACATATTTTCTGCAGAGCGGCAGGAGCATAACAGTTTTGCAGAGCTGTCACGTTTCTTACAGAAGATGTCATCCATGCTTCTATCAACATTCTTTCCATGAACAGGTTTCTCACAGCTAGCATTTTTGCCGGCAGGTTTTTCCGGCGCAGCATTCCTCTCTCTCAGCGTGGGTGTTGAACTTTGCCATAACCTCACTCTGGAGTTTGATAAAAGCAATATTGACAGTTTACCTCATAAAGCAGTTCTCAGCACGCTGGATGGGAGCGGCACGCTCTGGACCAGCTTTTGTTGAATAAAAAAGGCCCTTGCATACTTGACTTCTTACTGGAGATGCTGTGGGGTCAGATCAGTTTTTTTTTTAAATAGAATCCTGTTGTTTTTGTCCAGTTAAGTCAGAGGAATCCTTCCCCAGCAGAATGCAGTGACCTTGATTCTGCAGCTGCCGTGGAAAACATGAGCAAGAAGTGAAACTCGGGTCAGTTTTAAACGGTTTTATCTTGTTTGCTGAGCAGTGCTGCAGCGCACAGATGAAGGGCCGTCTTGAGTCACAGCAGAAATGACTCGGGATAACTCGAAGCCAAAATAAATGTCATGTAAAGTCAGCGCGTCAGGAAAGCTTGTTCCACGGCATCTGCTCATCTCTGGAGCTGTCACAGCTATTCGTCTTGGTAATTAACTACGTGAATAGCAGTTGTTGTTTTTTATATGTTTGCAACTAAAGGCAAATACAGAATTGAATTTCTGTTGGTTGGTTCTCACTGCCACCTATCAGCAAGTTTGCCACGTTGTGTTTCTATTCAGGTGAACGAAGACCAAAAGATCAGAATAGATTCAAACTATCATGATTGGTCAGCTGTGACAGAGCTGAGAGTGACATTTTGAAGCAATCGCATCAACAATGATTACCATTACACAGAATCAATGCGGTAACTATCAGCAGGCCTTACAAACCAAAGTTTTACCTTGTAACTATACATGATGAGGACAAAAAGCTATAGCCTTAGTCACTACAGCCCTTAAGGGCAACGAGGTCATGGTTGTAGACCGCTTGATAAACCCGCAAAGATGCACATTTTTTCGATGGGCGTTCTTCGGGTGACATGTCGTAGTGAACACGTATACAACATAAGTAAGTAAGGGGGAAGTGGATGAGACACAGATTTTTCATTTTTTCAACTCCCCTTTCTAAATCCTGTGACTGCACAAGGAGTGCATACTTATCACTTGCACAGCACTATAAATATGCACAGACCATCTCGTGCACTAAGGTCTGTGGATCAGAACTTGGGATGGTCCCTCGCTCACTTTCCAGACCAGAGGAGACAGATCCTTCCAGGCTGTTGCTCTGAAACTCTGGAATGAGCTACCGTTGTCCCCACGTTCCCAGGACTCTCAATTATTTTAAAAATCAACTGAAAAAGTTTTATTTTTGCAAAGCATTGCGAAAAGGGCTTGGGATGATTGTTTTACGTGGTATATGCCTTTTGTCTTTCATGTTATATTTACCCTCTGAAGCACCTTGTGACTTCTGTCTGTGAAAGGTGCTATAGAAATATAATGTACGTACTAATGACTAATGTGTGGCGTAAGGACACCCTACGACAGCATAACCTGTACGTCACAAGTGCGTTCTAATTCGTTTAGCCTTACGACTACTTCACGATACACTTACTACACGCAAGACAATGGTGCGTTCCATTTTCTAATGGATTTGAATCTAAACTGATCGTCTCCCATTTGAACCCCATTATGCGTATCAATTGTGCAGCAAAGTCGTGCAGATATTTTCTTGAAGGGCGTGGAGCTGGCTTCTGACAGCTTCAGCTACTGGAGATGGTGGCTGTGAAGGGCTGAACCCGTGTGAACTGTTTCACTGTCAGAACGCTCAGTTCTTGTTGAACAGATTCTCTGCATTCTGGAGGATGTGGTTGAGGCAGCAGCGCGTCCTCTCATAGTAACAACTGTTAAAGTTACCTTACTATTGTCGAGGTTTCAGTTGGTGGGTGTGAATACATCTTTGCTTCTTAACAGCTCTGTGCCTTTTCAATTAAACCTGCTTTCCAAATATTAGGAGCTGTAGGATTCCTTTTTTCCCCCTCTGAAAGTGATGAGAGGAAGAGGCTGATGAAGAGCACAGATACCTGCAGGGAAGGATTGTCCTCTCAGAGCCAGCTTTTGTAGCACGAGGAATGCTGAGTTGTGTGCAAATCTCAACTTGTTACAGAGTCGACACACTGAAAGCCCGAAGCTTTAGGGTAGCGTAGCGAGGCATGAAGTCTCCAGAGGAGGAAACTTCACAGAAGTCCTGAACAGCACTCCAATTTCAAGCACAAAATATAACTGATTTATGCTTAAAGACAAAAAGTGGGAATTTTAGGGCTTTTGTTAAAAAAAAAAAGTCTGACCTTTACGTTTCTTGAGCGCATTTAAATGAAAACTACATAAGATTTCTTGAATGGCCTGATTCTTTAGTGCCCATTTGAACAGTAGGCCTTTAATAAGCTCCAGTGTTGATGTTCTTTGAATTACCGCAACTATTCAACCGTTTACGCGATTAACGTAATTGCAGAGGATATGGGAGCTGAGTAAAGCAGCCTTGTGCTGATAAGCGACACTTTGCTGTAGTGATGAGTTCATGCAGTATTGGTCAAGTTCCGTTGGAATTATGTTATACGCGATAGTTCAAATAGTGTGTGTTGTTTTCCCAGTGGATTGCCCCCTTAAAAACATATGTCCTGGCATGTATCTACATTTTTCTTTTTGTTTTGTACTTTTACATCTGCAGAAGAGAGCAAAATGTGAAAGCAATAGTAGTGTTGTTTATCCTGCTTTACTCGTTTGAAATACACGGAACTTGTTCATTTTACAGTTAATTAAAAAAGGAATTGGAAGTTCTCATGTACCTACAATTAAAACCAAGCGCCAATAACCCTTGTGTTTAACTTCCCTATCAACAGTGTTTTCTTAATTCTAGGACTTCAGTGTTTACAGTGGTGAATTTGAGCATCTTGCATGTGGGTGGCAGAAGAAATAATGACCCACCACTAACAGCTTTCTTCTCACTTACAGCTCACCTCAGAACTTGCCAAATAAATAGAATCTTGACATTCCTTTGTCCACACATTTTCCTCCAGCCTTCAAATGTAAAACAACAAGGTTTTCTACATGGGTTTTATTCCCGTATCATAATAAATCATGCATTCAGTTATTGGAACATCAAAGATTTTTTTTTAAAACAAGATTAAAAATGTTGTTTTCATGTCTTTGCACTGCTGATAATGGTTGGTACCATTTATTAATTAGCTGTTGCATTTTAAACCCCTTCAGTTTAACCAGAACCCTTGATTTGACTATAACATTTTTAGAACACAATGAGAAACTGACATACACGTGTTATATGTGATGAAAGGACAGTGACAATACACTAAGGACCTGTGCTTTAATGATCTATGCAGATAAAGTAACTTTCCATGAAAGGAAGCAGCAGCATCTGGTTCTGGTGTTTAAATAAACTATGTAAAGTCTTCTTACTTTATAGCTTCTGGAGATGCATGCCTGGAGACTGTCTCCAAAAACCACAGTCATTTTTATTATATCCATCCATATTTTGTTACCTCTGCCTGCTCAGATGTCTCACATTGTGAAAGTCCCGTTCTGTAACGTAAAAGAACATATTCCTAAATTCCTGCAGGTCATTCAACACCATCTAACCCACACTGCTGTTGGAGAGCTAGCTTATAAACACATCACGGTTTGTGATGCTGAGGTGCTGTGTGCCTGATAGAGGCAAGTATCAGTGCTGAACTAACTACAGAGTCATTCAATAGACAAAATCTCTGTTGAATTTGATTTGCAGTTCAACATGATTAACCCTCGAACACCAGAGATGTTGCTGGTGACACTTGAATACCACACCCTCTTTGACATATGGTAACCATTTATGCCATCAATTTGAATCAACCGGAGAAAAAGCGGCTTTGCGACAGTGCGCCGATATGCCTCCCAGAGTCCAGGATGATCTCCTTTGTCTTAGTGGTGTTAGTCATGAGGTTGTTGGCCTATATTTTTAATGTTCTCTATGCATTGATAATTAAGGTTTCTGAATGAATGAATGAAGAATTTCTTCCACCAGAAAACACATTTTGTTTGGTGAAGAAAAATGTCACATAACTAGTGTATTAAACCCAACTATAAAATTGTGAATTGTTCCATGAGGACATTTTTATGTGAAAAAAACCCCACTAAAAGTTATTTGAAAGAAAATGTATTAATAGATTGATATTGAATTGAAAGTAAAGAGGATTTTCTGAGAAACTGGTCATTAACAATTCAGGGAAACGTACTCCTGTTGTTTCATCGCTTTATATCACAAACCTTCAGTACAATTCATCTACGGATATGGTCCGACTAACTTAACTGGTTTACGGGTTTTTGGCCAAAAACCTTTTGATAGATAAGAAAGCCATAAAAACATTTTATTATTCAATCTATTGGTTATTGGACTGAATCAGTGCCAATATTTAGGAAAAATCTGGTTCGATATAATGCCAAAAATGAACTGCTTGTCTGTTCTAGAAGACAAGCAGTCGAGGTATGGACTCTTTTGAATACATGTTTAGGTATTGTGGTTGCTGTGGGTGGAATCTGTTCTCCCAGACAAAGCAGTTTGTGTTTGATGGTCAGTTATTAAAGATTATCTGGCAGACATCTTTGATGCATGGTTCTGGAGTTGCTTGGGGTTTATTGGCTTTTATATTTAGGGCTGTTTTCTGCAGCACTCACTGAAATCATTGCACATTCATTGGCTGAGATGTCACTGATGCACACAAACGTTTCAAGCCTCACTTTTTTATGTCCAGGCCTGGGGATAAAGAGACGAGGCTCAGAAAGTTTTGTTGTTAAGGATTTAAGTTTCCAATCAAATAATTTACCTGTTATTGAAAAGGAAGCTGGATGATTCAACTCTTCCACTTCAGTCAGAGATGTTTATTTAAATTACCGGCTGTAAGTAGAACAAGGACAGAGGTGTAAACTTGAGCGTAGATTAGATCTGAAACGAGGTACTCCAACTGAAACTGATGACTAAAAAGACTCTTGAAGGCCTTTGGCTTTACCATCACTGCGTAACCGCAGATGGAAACGCTATGTGTGAGACTGTTGTGCATGCGGATGGTAGAACCCAGCGATGTTCCTGAGAAGGTTGAGAAAAAAAACAAGACTGCATGAGAGCTGGGGGGGCTGGCTGCCTGCAGTCTGCATTTGCTCTGAAATCATTCCTGACTCCAGCAGCCACAGGTCAGCCCGGAGTCACATCAAGAATACTTTAATGATTAATGTCCCCGGCTGGTGCTTGAACCATGTTGTGCATATTTATCTTTGGTAGGCTTTATTATTGTAAGTCTGTAGTAACGTCTGGGAGATTAAAGACACTTGAAGACGACTGGAAAGAGCAGAAAAGCTAGCTTCCTGTTTGTCAAAGGTCTGTAAAATACCACAGTAGGTTTACAAACCCTCAACTCAGACTATACCTTCCAGGCTGTTTAAGTCGAACTGACCAGGTTTTCTACTCATCTTGTAGTTTAAACGTACAGAAGCTGATTTCACTTTTTATTTTACAGTTTTAGCCCCCAAACACAGTAAGGATCCTCCCAGTTCTTGTTGTTTTAAATAAGTCTTTAGAATTCGCATTTTTATTTAACTGACCAAAACATCAATAGCCAAACAATAGCAAACTAAAAAGGTTCAAAAACGTTTAATCGTTAATTTAATTTCTCCATACCCGACCATGATTATTAAAATCAGCACACTTACTACCTGGAGTGTTGAAGAGAATTATGAACCAAAAATCAAGCTAACGTTCACAAAGACAAACCAAAAAAAAAAAAAAAAAAAGAGTTTAAAAACAACGAGGTTTTAGGGCGTCAACATTTTTAACATGGTCACCTTTTTACATTTGAACAGACAGAACCTCCCCAAAAGGTTTCTGGATTCGTATTGTGGACCGTTTTCCTTTGTAATCCTTGAGGATGGATTTAAATAAGGCGGACCCAGCTCTTGTTCCTGCTGGTATTCTAACATCTTGCTGCTAATAAATCTGCAGACTATTCAGTGATAAAAATCAATCCCTCTCTGCATAATCAATCTGGTCTGTAGCAGTTGATCAGTCTGTGGTTTCCTCTGAATTTTACCAATGAGCAACAATGAGGAATAGAAATGGTCGCTGCTGAGTTCTACTGCTAAACATTTAAATATTTCTCAAAGATCAAAAGATTTTGTTTGAAATTAAAGTTGTTTTAAAATACACTAACAACTAGAAAGCATTTGAAAAGGACAAGTTTTTGAAAGAAATAAAGGTACTTTATTATTATTGATTTGTTGTGATCAGTCTTGGTCTTTATCTTTTTGCAAAAACTGGGAAATAAATGGTGATTTGTCCACAGTATTCTCTTTTAATTAAAATCTTTTGTGGGTTTTAGAACTCTAATTTACGGAAAAAAAAAACACTTGAAATCAATTAAACAGTGGATCCTACATCTATATTCAATGAATGTTTCATTTGTTGAACGGAATTATGGAAATGAAATATCACTTTTCCATGATTTTCTAACTTTTTTAAAAGTTTGTGTTTGAATTTGAATTTTATTTTGGAAATCTGAGTTTAACTGTGATGCTCAGTGAACTGCAGTAAGAACATAAGACAGTATACGTACACTCTGAGGAAGTAGTCATGGTTTGGCAATTTTGGTGTATCCACCCAAATGGCTGTGTCCCAACATATCAAACATGATAATTGCACACTGCTCTCGTTTCAGTTGTGTAATCAATTATGAAGATTATACAGAGTCTATGTGAAGATAATACTCAAATCTCTATTTCACCACTGCGAGTTTCCATGTTTAAAATCGACTAAACGTGACTTTTCTTTCTTAGCTCAGAGTTTTCACAGCCGCAGATGGGAGGAACTTCTTTGTGTTTCTTCAGGGAAATGAAATTCTTGCAAAAACCTGCAACCAAAGTATTTGTCCTTTTTCACACTTGACCAAAAACTGAGCAGCTGCTGGGGGGAAACAGGTCTGAAGTCCCAGTGGATTTGACAGCAGTGCAGCAGGAGAACTGAAGACCTCAAATGGTGGTGATGCTCCGACGAGCTTTATTATGAGATTCTTGTTGGACATATTTGATTCTAGCAGTTTGCTCATTTAAACGTTTACAAAAGTGTTTCTGTACTCGTTCCTTCTAAATCATGGGAGCTGAAGGTGTCACTCTGGTCACTGGGATTAGAGGACAAACCGTTCTCTGGAGCTTTGATGTGAAAATTCTTTGAGTGTGATGGAAATCTGAGTCGGCTGGTGATCAAACATGGAACCAAGATCAGACTGCTCTGATATTTGAACACGTATGTAACAGACATGCAGTCACAAAAAGCATTCACATAGAGCTGTGGCAGTGTGGAACTTTTGATCACCGCGGTGATGAAGCAGCAGGAGTCGCAGTGTCGCGGTTAACCATACGGCGTCTTTAAATCTATTCTCATTAAAGCAGTCAGGGTACTGAAAACCCACTGTTTTAAAGTTCATCTGATACTTGCTAATTGTGCTGTCAACTTCAGAGAAAGTGATCTTACTCAAAGAAGACCTAAAGGCCTGTTTCATACCAGCAGGACAGGACAAATTCAAATTTGATTTATATAGCACCTTTCATGTAAAAAAAAAACAAAATACTCAAGATGCTGTACATAAAAACACACAAGAATGCAGAAAACACCAATGCCTATTCATGCAATAAAATAATTAAATAAGCCTCGCACAATAAAAAACACCAAAACAAACAATTAAAAGAGAAATAACTAAAGAAATAGCTAAAGAATAAGGAACCCAGAAGGTCTGGCCGTCTGCCCTGTCCTCCTGTTGGCCGGGGTGTCAGCATAGACACAAACATCCCGGCTAAGGGTGGGAAAACACTCGTAAACAGTTTAACTTGGTTAAAATAAATGTGTTTAAATATTATAAAATAAGAGTAAAAATTCTAGATTAAACAAATATGTGTTAAAATATCGTAAAACATAAGTGTAAAAATTCTAGATTAAAAACATATGTATGTAATAAAATATAAAATAAAAGAGTAAAAATTCTAGATTAAACAAAACAAAATGATGCGATAAAACATCATAAAACAAGGGTTGAGAAAAAAAAGATAAAATAAAAAGATATGATATGAAATCTAATTAAAAGCTGGGTTAAACAGGTGTGTCTTAAATTTATTTTTAAAACTTCAACAGTAGACGAGGCCCTCACATCCTCAGGTAGGCTGTTCCACAGACGAAGTCCGTAGTATCTAATTTTCTAGTTCAAACCAGATCAAAATTCAGGTGGACTTTTGAATTTGCCAAACCGAATGACCTATCCAAGGATGTGAACTCTGGTAAGGACCAAATAGACTGTTGTGAAAACGCTGTACAGTATCCCTTGCTATAACACAGTCTACCTTTCATGAGTTTTATTTTTTTTAAACAGCAGATTGTGTTTTGCATTCTGATTGGCTGTTGACTGCTGTCAATCATTCACCTCCATGACTTGTCTCCAGTAGAGAATACGTTCAGTGCCAAATTTACATAAACCTTCAATTGCGATCGGATCTTTGCTTCGATTCTTTGAAACTGGACTTAATTTTCCATGAAGGTTTAGTATTTGATAGAACAAAACAAGAGGGAAGAGTGTTAAAATGTTCATGTCTGTCCGAGAAGTCTAAAATGTGAAGTGAGGGGATGAACAGTTTTAAAACATCTAGAATTCCTGTAATAATAATATGAATAATAGTAATAAAGACAACCACTTTACGGATTTTGCCTGTTGTAGCTTATTTTTTAGAAAGTAACTCTCAGAATACACAAAGTGCCACTGTACCCCCCTATCTGATTCACTACCCTAGTCCTTAAAACCTTAAATATGATGGAGTTTTTCAGTATAAAATCTAAAGAACATTCAGGTACGTTGGTAGGTAGAGTTGCCGTTTTGATGGGGTACTGGTACAAAATGATAAGTCCTTAGTAGCACTTCAAGGGCTTTGATCGCTCCCCCAAAAAAATTGCTAGCACTTATTGAGCAGCTGTGACTCAAGAGATGAGCATCTACCTACATCAAAGCCTACTTTCTGCTCCTGAAGTTGGCATGCCATGACGTCTGTGGAGAACGTTCTGAACTTGTAGTCAAAACTGGGTGTGAAAATTATGTGAAAAGAATGTGTAATGTTGGTTAAAAGGTGGTTGTAGTGGTTCATTAAACTGAAAACAACTATATAATTGTGATGTTTTTACAGGTCATATCTTGCAGCCTTTTGCCAGACAGTGTATAGATGAGAGCCATTGTTGTGTGAATTGTTTGTAATATTTATGTTCAATAGGGAGCCGGTTTAGCTCGTGCTGGTTTGCGGCGCCTTCCAACCGTGAAACCAGGGTTCAACTCCGGGCTGCTCCCTGTTCCCTTCTCTACTTCTGTGCCGGTCCCAAGCCCGGTTGCTTTGAGAAGGTTGCGTCAGGAAGGGCATCCGGTGTAAAACATTGCCAAGTTTACCATGCGACTTGTTCGCTGTGGCGACTCCTGATGGGAAAAGCCGAAAGAGGAAGAAGAAGAATTTGTGTTCATGTCAGCTACTTGGTTTATCCACACTGATGCATTGTGGGGAACATTTGTCATGGATTTGCCATGGGAATCAATCCCAAAGAGCTGTTCATCTTCAACAAAACAATATAGTTAGTTTTGATTACAGATCCGATTGGGTCAGTTTCAGAGCTGACGGTTCTGCTGCTGCGTTGAACACTGTAGTTTTACTGCAGGATTTCTACCAAAGGGTCGGCCAACAAAACCAGTCCCAAGGCTGAGCAGCACTGACCTAAAGTGTTTTTATTTTTTATGTAATTTTTACTCCAAAATATAAAACGTCTCACTAAGCATCAATCTAATTTGTCCCACTTCCTTTACATGAGTGGTGCTAAATATCCCAGATCCTTAAATACCCACTCCGACGGAAATTGTGTTTTTGGTGTTTTAACATGTTCTTGTGGAAATTTTCTGACGATGGAGGGCATATTTTAAGGAAATTAAGCTTAAAACTGTATTTCTGAGTATTTCTGTCTTTAAATCATTGCGAATTAGGAGCAGAAAAAAAATGTAGCTTAAAAAAGAATATATTTGTGATGTGGAACATACAATGGGTGGGCCAAAAGCTCCCTGCTTAGCTTCTTGATGGGGAAGGAAAAGGGGGGGTGGGGTTGCTATGCGCCAACGGTCCTGCCCACAACTTGAAAGCTAATTTCCAATGAACTCCTGCCACTGCAGAAAAACTATGTCCTAGAAAATGACAGAGGTTTTTGGATATTGCCCCAAAACCTTAGAATCATAATGAAAAGACCACTGGGAATGCTTTGGATTCCAGTAATCGGCACTGAACAAGGCAGGAAAAACTGAGAAACAAGCAAGACCGCGCTTCAAGACCACTGCTCTAAGATAAAACTACATTTTCAGCTGAGCTGGTTTTATTATTATTTTTTATCAGATTGAAATAAAAGTGGACAGGAACAGTTTAAGCTTCACAAAATGTGTGTTTTTAGCTCAAGTGGATAGCATTTTATTGTAAATTCTATAACTTATGAGACTTTTTTAACTCACTTTTTCAGAGAGTAGACTTTTGCACTGACTTTAATTTTACAGATACTTGTTTTAACATGTAGTTATCATCAGTCTAATGTCATGCCGACTCATTAAACCTTCAAAATGACAAATCTCTAAGAAGCTGAAATTAAAGAACAGATATGTGGACATTTGTAACTACTTCCTCATTCATATAACACCAACACACTAATCCAGTGAAATTTTGGAAGAACATTGGCTTCATTGGCTTCTTCTTGGCAAACTTTAGAACTCACGAAAACTGCGCTGTTGCTATTTAAACAGCCACTTTTTCCGCTCTGGTTCCTTGTTTAACTCTTTATAGCGTTTGGTGTTATCCACCTGAAAGCTAGTTTGATTCTCACGTTTAATCAAGTTGGTTGTTAATGATAACTTCTCAAGAGTTGCCAAGGTGCATAGACCACAAACTGAAGACATCACAATTTCAGCAGGACTTTTTTTTTAATAAAAAGGGGCTAAACCTTTAGTGCTTCATGTCTGACTCATCTCTAACACTGAGCAGAAAAAAAAAACACCCAGTGTTTTGTCTTTTTGTTTAAAATATGGTTAAACAACCAAACCAGTCTTAAGAAATTGGTTCCATTTGGACTTCCAGGGTCAATCCGCAACATTCAGCAAAAAAGAAACTAATGAAAAATTTCTTCTGGTTTTCAGGAATTAACCCACCACACACCGCTGCACTTCAAGTAAATATTTCCACATTAAACAATAAGCAGCTCTGTGTAGCCTTCTTCACTTTAAGGCTCATAAAAGCATGAAAAGATCAACAGGGTTGGTCTGGATCAATGGATTAGACCTACTGCCATTTTTTTTGAGCAAAACCACTTGGATTGGACACCATGTGTACGTACCGACCGTTTCAGATCCAAAACTCTTACTATTATCAAAGGAGGTTAAAGATCTGACCATCACTGTGTCTTCACACTGTTGTTTGGGAGTGCTAAAACACAGATACCTTCCCCTTTAATAAAAAATAAGAACACATACAGCGGACACCAAATGTGCCTCCAGTTGTTACTTTTCACGAGATACCGAAACACAAGCTGGGTGATTTTTATTGACGTACTGAATAAAAACAACTCATACAAGAACCATTAGTCTGACACAAGGGTGTCAGAATCCATGGGGGGATTCCAGAAAGCAGGTTATTCTAGCTCCCACGGTAAGTATGAGGCTAAGGAAGTGGATAACCTCAGCTTTCGGTTCCAGAAATGGAGGTCTGTTTCAGGGTATACCGAATTGCCTTGCAACTCATGCTCTGAACATAACCTGGTCTGGAGCAGGTTTAGTTGAAGGTTAGTTTGTTTACAGAGAGGTGAATCAGCATGGCGTGTCCATTTGAAGATGATTTAGTGGATGAAGAAGCTCAGCAAATACTTTTTCCACCGTGACATGGTGATACGACCACATATGGATGTTGGAAAAATAAACTTTTTACTTTGATCTAACTTAATTATTTGCTTCAGTTAAGATAAATCATTTTCTTTAGTTAAGTCAGCTTAAAAATAACAAGGAGTTATCAGACAGTTATTTTACTTTACTTCAAATTAATTCGATTAAGTAGGTATAACTTTGGTGCTGCTGTTAGATCAGCACCACAAGGGATTGTGGGATACCATTCCCTTTGCCTGTCTGGACGGATTTGGGTTTAAGTGTTGGTTTTGGACCAAATGTGTTTAGTTGTTTAGCTGTTTACTGTGTTTTGTCTAATTATTTTGTCCTACTATGCTTAAGTCTCTGCACCATGAGTGAGAGGGAGGGAGAGGATTATAAGTTTATATAGCATCCCTACTGTACAATGGTGTGATAATAATGTTGGAAAACTGGTAAATGAATGTGAATTTTCCGTGAATATTGTTTCGTTCGTTTTATTGTTATACAAATGAGTTTATCTGCCGGCTCAAACTTAAACATATGAGAGTTCAAGAATTATAATAAATTAAGATGGAAAGAATATTAATTGAATTGGAGTAATTAGTTGGATAAATATGTAAATTTGAGTTGTATAAACACTGTTTTATAGACGTAAGAAATTAGGTTGAATAAATTTAACTCAATTACTTGTTACCAATAGAAGTAATTCATTTAAGTTGGCAAAATTGGATAAGTTATATGCGTCACAAGGAAAATGGAAATGAGATCAGAAACCCATGCGTTTTTGTCCGTTCTTTTTCTACAAGCAGAAACTCATTCTTTTGCTGATGCAGCCATATTACTTTTTTGATGGACGTATAATCTTCATACGCGGTCATTAAAATCTCAGACTCCGTCTCACTGAAGTGTCGCGCTCTCTTTTTATTTGTCACCACGCGTTTCCATGGTGACTCCGGAAATCGGTGATCCATTGAGAATGTCTTAATGTAATTGCACACATGCATTAACCCAGGGTTACCAAGTCGAGCGTAATCACGCTAACTCATATCCGGTCTTTTGGAACCGACATACCCAGAGTACGCAAGTTGAGGCGGATTTCAGCCAGAGTGCAGGATTAAAGTGAGACCAGTTTAAACATGCTTCCTGGAATACCCCCCAGGCCTGGAGGTCTAGCATGTTTTCCAACCAACCTGCCATTGAAGCTGCTTATTGGCTAAACACCTGATCTAGATAATCAGGTGCAGATAAGGCAAGATTTCTGGAAACCCAGGAGGAATGGAGTTTGACACCCCTCCTATAGTACATCAAAGAGAAACTGTTGAAACGAGTAGTAATGAGAAGAGGAAAATACACCCCACACCGGAGCACTTGTATTGGTAATTGAATGTGCAGTTGTCTTTTATTTTAAACAGGGTCACTAGATAGATCTACAGACTAGTGGATAATGTCAGAAAGTGGCTCAGTTATCTGAACTTTACCTGATATTTTCCTGATATGCTGAAGTAAGGATGATGTAGGGGTCGTGAGTAGGGGTGTGACGATAACCGCATCACCGCACTTTTTTGGGGGGGGGAATTAATTTTTATTTTTTGGAAAGTTAAACACAGTCATCTTTGCTGATAATTTACTTTTTCTGCTAGTCCTGTGTTCAGACTTTAAGGGTTTCTTGGGGAAACCTTTTATTACTGTTTTCCTTCACTCCCTTCACCGCAAATCTCACCTCTTGCGCTGCACGCGGGCGGCTCTCACTCCCTCTTAGAGCCTAGCACGGCAGGCGGCTCTCATTCCCTCTACTTAGACACACTTGTGTGGTTTCAGGAGCACATCCTCATTCTACAACAGAAATTTCCTTTTCGCGAGGAAACACGACAAAATTTACTGCGTTCTAATTATTAATTTTCATTGTATTCATTTCCATTACAAGCTGCGTGCGTTCTTGAGTGCGCGACATGGTCGCCCTCCCCTGGAGGATTTTGTGTTGGGGGTGGGGGGTTATTACTTTTCTCCTTCTCTGTAACACCAAACATGAACGTGCACTGTTGGACTTCCATGAATATCGCTACATGTTTTGTTTGGGAACTATTTTTACAGCGCAATGTTACATGTCTGTATAAACCGCGACACCACGCCCCCTGCTGGTTCATCACAGCAGGGATCAAAAGTCCCACACTGTCACAGCTCTAGTTGTGAGGATCGTAAAACAACAGTGGCTTAGCTTCAAAGGTGGACCATTATGATCACACAACTCAATTTGCAAACAGTGTGTGTTCCTGTGAGAAATATTGTGTGACATTTTGACAGACCTTACACACCACAGCTTCTTTGGGAGTTGCAGACACATATAGAAATGTGTGGACCCCTACAGACGTCTAACTTGTAGGATCTGTTTCTATTGTCTTCCAAAGGTTTAGTCCTAGGTAGGAAAACAAAGAGGAAGCATTTGTTTACTTCCTCTAGTTGAAACGTTTGTACAAAATGTTTGCATTGATAGCAGGAAATTGTGTTTTTTTTAAACAACCTAATTTTTGCTACTGATTAGCCTGATAATCCTGAAGTAAAATTTCCACATGCAAACTCCATGTAGTAGTTGGTGATATTTTATTCAAAATAAGCTTAACAGTTGAAGTTCAGTCAGGATAAAAACTGACTATGCCAGTTTTATTTTGAATAAAGACTTTTTTTCCAGTAAGAATATGGAGTCTGCTAATTAAAATTCAGCAAAAAAGTTCTTTCAATGCATCTGTGAACTTTTGTTTAAACTTTCATGACGCATGTGGACATAAAGGACACATTTACAAGCCTTATAAATTCACCTGTGTCCTTCATAAAATGCAGCACAGCATGAACTAAAGGGCGTCAGCAAAAATCTGCACCTTGCAGCGATGAGTTATTGTTGAGAATATTATTATAAAAGGAGAATCAGAGATAATGCTGTAACACCTCATTTATAATTACGTTTTTCTGAATAAGACCTTTATTCAGTGTATTAATTTTACAGTCAAAAGTTTAAAGAATTCCTTTTGCTGCTTTAAAGTCGTTCTTTAAAATTCACTGACAGGTTAAATAAAGAAAAGCGTCCGTCTGGGTTTTATGTTTGAGGTCTCTAAACAACAAACCTGTTAAAGCCAAGAATACCTTGCAGAAGGGTTTATCTCATGTTGATAAGATTTCCTTTTACATTACATAATTTCAACATAAAATGCAGATGACAGACTGCTTGTTGTTAGGTCATCGTTTACTGAAGCAGAGTCAAAAGCTGATTTCTGCTGCAGTTCATTCAGTGTAAAAGAGTGGAGCAAAGACAAAAGGACTCCCATGTGATGTCCAGAGAGAGATGGAAGTCTTCTTCAAGACCGAGAGGTGGTGCTTCACGGAGGATCTAGGAACAGTTGATCACATTACGTCTCTGGCTCTATTAAGGATTTATTTTACACGTTAAAAGTTCACATACATCTCGATATCTAATAAAACTGCATTAAAGGTTGTAATGGAATATAAGTGACCTTTTAGATGTTTTTCTTTTATGACCAACACACTTCGTAGTGGTCCTACAGAGCTTTTTCCTTTCAGCTCAGAAAATGTTTTTCTACTTCATTTTAGTCCGACTCTTTGTTTCTGGTTTTGTAGCTGCGATGCAAAGTTGCGGATCATTACACATCAATTTTATGTTCCCACATTATTAGAGCTCAGTTTGCCGGAATTATTTTTAATATGCGTGATACAAACAATTCTGCAGTGAAATTCTTCTTCAAAAACCACCGACCAAGACTTTCAGAAGTTCGTTGACTCGTATCAGCAGTAACCCAGTGACTACATACACATTGTTTCAGAAGTTTTGGCTTCTGCTTTCAGCTTGTACTCAAAACAGAATGTTCCTTCAGTTCTCTGTGGAATTTTACTTGACCAATAACATTATCCTGGTTAACTGTGGAGCCTGTCAGCAAAGGTCCATAAATCTTCAAATGTAATCAGTCTTGGTTTTGATGAATTGCACATAGATAAGTTAAGTTCCAAAGCTCAAGCTGTCATGCTGGTGTTCTGTAAGAAATGTTGAGTTTAGAGATGGTTTATTACTCAGCATCAAGAAACGGATAACATGTGGGCCTCGCAGATATGTACACCCATCAAAATAAATCAGATTATTTTGATTACAGTGTGTTTCCCTGAGAACTGAATACAAATTTTAAATCGACCTCTTTGCCAACCTGACTGAAGGAAAAAAAAGGAATCAGGAATATTCTCCAGGATGTGTTTAGAAATAGGTCTTCTAGTGTTGTTCCCAGTCTTGCTGAAGGAGGGAATTCCTGAGGACAAGCTGAAGTAGCCTACTATACAACAACAACAACCAAACACACAGTCACCGTTGCCATGAAGACAAAATGTCAACATCCACCTCCAGACCACAGAGTTGCAGATTCAGCTGAACATTAGGAGGTATTGCAGAAGCACAGTAGTATGACAGCTCTGTGTGTTCCTGCAAAGCAGATACTCATCCATCCATTTTTCATTTGGGGGTCATGGGGTTACTAGAGCCTATCCCAGCTACTGTTGGACTAAGGCAGGGTCCACCCTGGATATGTCACCAGTCTGTTGCAGGGCTCAAGCAGATACCTTGAATAGAAATGTTTCAGCCAAAATTAAAGTTCCAGTGTTGTACAAAAATTTTGGATAAAAACTGTATTTAATAAATATAATAACAGGCAACAATCTACTTTGTATTAAACTTTATTAGTAGTGGCTTTACATGGCCAGCGTTGAGCTGAAACCTCCCCAACCCCTGTGAGAGCACTGCATCTGTACAGTCAATGACATCATGGCAAGAATCCAATACATGATCATGTTTTTGGGCTGTTTTTGTTTCGATTTCATGTAAAAATGAATCTCCTGGAGGCAGAATTAGGGAAAAAAAGTGATTTTTCTGTCAATCTGCTCCCCTCTAGTAAATCTCTCCTTGTTTTTCAGAATCAGAAGTACTTTATTGATCCTACACGTGGGAAATTTGTGAAATTTTCTAAGCAGGTTTGAATTTGTGATTGAAAATCAAACATTTCATAGACGGCGTGAAAACGGCAAAAGCAGAAAAAAAATTGATTAGAAATCAATACAGGATTTCCTTTAAAAAAAAAAACAAAAAAAACAAGTGTCTCCAGTTCTCTGAGCTTCTGTGATGAACTGGAGGAGTCACGTGACTGAAAAAAATCTGCAAATAAGTGAAACTGCAAATATTGAAAGCGAATAAGCAAGGGAACACTGCATTTTATGCATACACATTGAACAAATACTGACCTTCATTTCTTTCTTAGCTTAAATGTCCTTTAAAGCATAAAGGAGGATAGGAGGCAACACACACCAAGGATGATGACCATTTAATATTTTTTACAATGTAAAGATTTGTTTTTTAATAGATAACTGATCAGCTATCCTAAAATAGACCAGACCCATATATGTCACAGGTTAAACCTATTATAATATTGCCTTTCATGTTTGATGGTATCATAAAACCTGAACCATGAAACTTCCTGTTCATGTTGTGAATTTACCTTAAATCATAGTCATGATGTACGTGCTTTAGTGAAGAACATTCATCACCAGCTGACTGAGGCCTGCGTCATCTCTGCAGCCATCGTCAACTGTCACAGTGTTTTCCACATCTCAAGCATATCCAACAGGAAGGACGTACAGAAACAAATTCATTTGGCTGTCATGATGATCTAAATGTTTTCAAAAGTACAAAAACGACTATTTCCTTCCCCTTAATCTTTTTGATTGTTTTTTTTCTTTTTGATTTTTTTCTTCATTAGCAAATGTTTATAATTCACCCTGATGGAACATCTTTATGTAACCATATCATTACCTAACAAACATAGACACACATGCGAGAACACAGCCCTTCCTGTTTGCTTGTAACAGGAAGTGCTGCATGCAGCTCTGCCTATGGGGGGCACAGAAATTGTGGATATCGTCATCACAAAGTGTTTTATGCAAAATAAGGAGAGAAGATGAAAATCAGACATGACCGAGTGGCTAAAAGTGGTATGCACTTTATTCAAATATATTTCAAAAACAAACAAACAAAGAAGGGTTTCTGCTGGAATGCACCCATGAGCCACTCTTACTCTTACTCTAGCCAGAATAAAGAGGATGCATTTCCTTTTCATACATCATCAGGCGTAAGCTGTGAGAAGATGATTGATAAGACTGAAATAATTAAAAAAAGAGTGAACTGGTGCTGTTGGAACAGCCTGCAGCAGACGAGGCAAGAGGCTTCAGTGAGATGTCAGAATGTGTCTCCTGCAAGAGGCTGGATTAGCGTGGGCGATTCTCTCCTTAGGGAGATTCCCTGTCCTATCACCATAATAAGCAACAACAGCTACCTTAAGTCACCCAGCAGAGTGCCTGTGATTGTGCTCAGAAAACGTTGGGCAGGAAACTGAAGGAGACCAGAAAGGAAGGCGTAACGTGCAAAGCAGTACATCAAAGCAGACGGCGCGCTGGGCTGTATTGTTCTGGAAAAGATCTGCCTCAGTGCAACAGTTTTGTTTTGACAATTTCAAGGCCTGAAGATTCAGTCATCAATCCTGCTGTTAAAGTAAAACAGGCATGTGGTGGTGGGGGATTTGGAAAAATGTGCAGAAAAGAACGCTGTGGTGACAGCACCAGAGGCTGTGATGGTGAGAGCATCCTAAAGCCTCATTTGTCAAGATGAAAAAATGCAAAAATAGATCCTTAAATGTAACCGAATATTTATAAAAAGTCTTGGAACAGTGTTTACGTAAAAAGAAAAATTAAAAAATACAAGAATATACAAAGACAAAGACACATCGTGTTAATGGAAGTGTCATTTTTATGACCGTGGTGTATTCAAAAGATTGTCTGTTTCTTTGCAGGATGGCCGACAGCGTAAAGAAAGAAAGAAGACTGTGTCCTTCAGCAGCATGCCCACAGAGAAGAAGATTAGCAGGGCCAGCGACTGCATCAGCGCCATGGTCGATGGCACAGAGCTCAAGAAAGTGAGATCCAATTCACGCATTTATCACCGCTACTTTCTCCTTGACGCCGACATGCAGTCCTTGAGATGGGAGCCCACCAAGAAGGAGTCTGAGAAGGCAAAACTTGACATCAAGTCCATTAAAGAAGTTCGAACAGGCAAAAACACGGACACCTTTCGAACTAACGGCACCTACGATCAGATATCAGAGGACTGCGCTTTCTCCATCATTTTTGGGGAGAACTATGAGTCTTTGGACTTGGTGGCAAACACAGCAGATGTGGCCAATATTTGGGTGACGGGGCTGAGGTATCTGATCTCGTATGGGAACCACACCTTGAATATGATTGAGAGCAGTCAGAACAACATGCGCTCATCTTGGCTGAGTGACCTCTTTGATGAGGAAGACATTGACAAAAGCAAACAAATAACTTTATGTGCCGCTGTGCAACTCATTAAAAAGCTAAACCCAGGCATCAAAAATGTGAAAATAGAACTGAAGTTCAAGGAGCTTCAGAAAGCGCAGGACAAAGCTGGTTCCAGCGTAAGGAAGGAAGAGTTCATTGAAGTCTTTCACGACCTTTGCACCAGGCCAGAAATTTACTTTCTCTTTGTTCAGTTCTCCAGTAACAAAGAATTTCTTGATACAAAGGACTTGATGATATTTTTAGAGGCAGAACAAGGAATGGCACAAGTCAGTGAAGACACCAGCTTGGAGGTCATTCAGAAATATGAACCCTCTAAAGAGGGCCGCCTAAAGGGTTGGCTTTCTCTTGACGGCTTCTCCAACTATCTCATGTCTCCAGAGTGCCATATATTTGACCCCGACCATAAATCAGTTTGCCAAGACATGAACCAGCCTTTGTCTCACTACTACATCAATGCGTCCCACAACACATACCTAATAGAGGATCAGTTTAGAGGTCCATCTGATGTGACGGGCTACATCCGTGCTCTCAAGATGGGCTGCCGCTGCGTGGAGCTAGATGTGTGGGATGGGCCCGATAACGAACCGGTTATTTATACCGGACACACAATGACCTCACAGATCGTTTTTCGCAGCGTCATTGACGTAATTAACAAGTATGCCTTTGTTGCCTCGGAATACCCATTGATACTATCTTTAGAAAACCATTGCTCCTTAAAGCAGCAGAAAGTCATGTTTCAGCATCTGAAGAAGATACTTGGAGATAAGATTTACACTGATCCTCCAAAACCTGAGGACTGTTTCCTTCCGTCTCCCTCTGAACTGAAAGGAAAGATCCTGCTGAAGGGTAAAAAGCTGGGCTCAGCCTGTAATGCTACAGAGGGCGAGGTGACAGATGAGGACGAGGGGGCAGAGATGTCTCAGAGAGTGAGCATCGAGTCGACAGAGCAGCAGATTATTGCACCCAAAAAATTCCAGCTATCCAAGGATTTGTCTGATCTGGTGACGTTGTGCAAATCGGTAGAGTTTCAAGACTTTCCCACGTCCTTCCAGAGTCAGAAGCATTGGGAGCTCTGCTCCTTCAATGAAGTGTTTGCCAGTCGATGTGCTTGTGACTTTCCAGGGGACTTTGTCAATTATAACAAGAAGTTCCTCGCACGGATTTACCCAAGTCCAATGCGGATTGATTCCAGCAACATGAATCCTCAAGACTTTTGGAAGTGCGGCTGCCAGATAGTAGCGATGAACTATCAAACTCCCGGCCTGATGATGGATCTAAACATTGGCTGGTTCCGGCAGAACGGGAACTGTGGCTATGTGCTCCGTCCAGCCATCATGAGAGAGCAGGTCTCATATTTCAGCGCCAACACAAAAGATTCAGTTCCTGGTGTTTCCCCACAGCTGTTGCACATCAAGATAATCAGTGGACAAAACTTCCCCAAACCTAAAGGCTCAGGTGCCAAAGGAGACGTGGTGGACCCTTACGTTTACGTGGAAATACACGGCATTCCTGCTGACTGTGGAGAACAACGGACTAAAACAGTCAACCAGAACGGAGATAATCCTCTTTTTGACGAAAGCTTTGAGTTTCAGATAAACCTTCCTGAGCTTGCAATGGTGCGCTTTGTGGTACTAGATGACGACTACATTGGTGATGAATTTATTGGCCAGTATACAATCCCTTTCGAGTGTCTGCAGCCAGGTTTCCGCCACGTTCCGCTCCAGTCTCTTACAGGAGAAGTTCTACCACACACCTTTTTGTTTGTCCATGTGGCCATTACAAACAGAAGGGGAGGCGGCAAGCCACATAAGCGAGGTCTTTCTGTACGAAAAGGCAAGAAGAGCAGAGAGTATGCTAGCATGAGAGTGCTACAAATTAAAGTTGTGGATGAGGTCTTTAAAACAGCTCTGCTACCGCTGAGGGAGGCGACAGACCTCAGAGAAAACATGCAGGTAAGAGCCCGGAACTTGACGTACTTAATGTTTCACTCTGACAGGTTACTTTTAGAAAATAGTAACAGCAAACCTCTGCTTGGCTATTTGTTTGGCTTTTATCATGTATCATGTTCTTATTCTTTGTAACTTTCATGCATAAGTACACCAAACTACATTGAATTAACTTCTAAAAGGAATTTTAATTGTCGTTTTCACTTTAAGAGCATTATTAAGACAAGCTGATAATAAAAAATAAAAAAAACAATCTTAACACTAAGCAAGAGAGAGAGAAAACCAACTTTCTGAAAAAGGTTATTTTCCCGTCAGGTTTCAGCACTTGTTTTTTCACATATTACCACATGTAGCTTTCTATGCAACATTGTAAAGATGTAAACTACACCAAGATTTCATATGAGAGTTAGAATCTCCAATCCCTCCTTAGAAAATCAGAACTGCAGAATCAAAACAGGGTAAAAAAACAAATGTATTTGACTCACTGGAAAAGGACAACTCTAGGACTGTAACGATTCATCGAGTGATTGATTTATATTCCTATGATCCAACCAGATCAACAAAGCTGAACTTGAGGAAACTAAAATGTGAATGGATTTAACATTAATTCTTGTTTACTTGTTTTTTTGTTTGAACACATTTAATTCACACTTGATTATCTTGCAAAAAGTGCAAGGAATCTGGAAACCTCACTGTTCAGTAGCAGGTATTTCTCTCGGAGTCACACTGCTGGAATTTTTGGCTAAATATGTCCTGGATCCATTTTAGGTCAGGGAATCGGATCGTTCAAAATTAACCGATATGGACAAATAACTGTATTGTCAACCACAATTTATTATATAGACAAAATTGTTAAAAAAACAACAACATCACTCTTTTTGCTGCTTTGTTAAAACTACATTTAACCAATTTCCATTTTACTTCAATGAATGTTCAAGACGCTCTAAAATAAGTGAAGTTTGAAATATGTAAATTTGGCTATAGGTAAATGAAACCATTTTTCTAAAAAAAACTGATGCTGATATTTATGTGTTGTTTGAAATCTTCAGTGTGAAAAGCAGTGTTGTGTGGGAAGGCAGTGCACTGTGTGGTTGGTCTCATGTTGCGTTTCTTCAGGCATTGTATTGCATCTTATTTTTGTTTCTCTGTTTATAATACACTTATTATGACAGACGCCACTGGCCTTGAGACTCTGACACAACTTGGCTCTCCAGATGTTTATGGAGGGTTTAATTTTGGCCTTTCACAGGAAGCTTAGGATGTTTGCTTCCTTTCCATTTGACGCTGGCTCGAGAGAAGTGATCTCTTACGAAGGGCCAAAATAAAAGTTCTCATAGATGATTACTTAACAACTTCCTTTGTGAGAGCGAGACACGAGCTTTAGGGTGTTTTATATTTATGTAACTCGCTGATGGATTTAAGTGTCTGGAAAGTTCCTTTCATTGAAATCTCAGGTTTTGATGTTGTGTTTTTGTTTTGAAAATCATTCTCTTCTATGCAGAATGCCATTGTGTCCTTTAAAGAGCTGTGCGGCCTTTCAGCAGTGGCCAACCTCAAGCAGTGCATCCTGGCTCTTTCCCCTCGACTAACCGGACCGGACAACACCCCACTTCTGGTGTTCAACCTGAAAGACCAGTACCCTAACCTGGAGCCCCAAAGCCTGCTGTCAGAGGTCCTTAAAAAAGTAGTTACCACCTATGAAATGGTGAGTCAGGGGAAAAAAATCTGCCAACAAATGAGGGCAGTTTTGCCTATTTTTAGAATTGATCAGAGTCATCATAACTATTTCTCCTTGTATGATCTTTCCTACCATTAAAGAACATCATGGGAGCGACCTCAGCTCCGAGTTCAGTCAGATCAATAACCTGACTTTAAGCGGGGACACGCACAGATGGTTAGGTTATGAAGCTGGAACTCGGTTAAAGTAATTAAATCAATGCTCACAGGTTATGCAACATTCAACTGACAGGTATTGTTAGCACTTTCTCTGACTCAACACGAGCAGCATTTAAAAAGACCCTCAACAGGAATATTAAAAACAAATAAACAAAGAGTACAACACTTTTGCATTCAAGAGTAAGTTTAGGGTGATTAAGAATTCATTCCCTTCCCCTACAGATTCTCTCTACTCCTACATTTAGCCCTCCAAGTTTGAATTCAATTTCAATTTTATTTGTATAGCCCAAAATCACAACAACAGTCGTCTCGATGGGCTTCAAAGTAAAACATGAACTCAAAAGGATCATGAATACAAAGAGTTCAATAGGAAAATACTAAAATGAACTAACAAACTGACTAAGCTATACTGGCATCCCTGCCCTTAGACCCCCCTTCTCTGTGAGGAAAAACTCCCAAAAAAACAGATTCTGGTAGAAACCTCAGGGGTGTCCACATGAAGGACGGATCCTTCCCCAGGACGGACAGGCGATTTACCAGAACTCTTAGAGAAGAATTAACTTATCTAACTCTACAACTACATATTGCAACACAAACTGGACTTATTTTTCTATGACTTTTTGAACTTGGAGATTTTAAATGAGAAAGGAAAGTGTGAAAATGCTGTTTAAGGAATGTGTAAGAAATGTGTAGTGAGCAGTTTTACAGCCTTAAAACATCTAGAATATTTGTAAAAAATATGGACGACTACTTTGCAGATTTCACCTTATATCTAGAACATAATAATGATAAATGAGGGATGACTGTAAATGCACTGATGGTCATGGTATTCGTTGGTTAAAGCAGAACTGCCTTGGTCAGACTGAACGATTCTTCATTGCTGACGTTAATATGTGTATTCCTTTTTTTGATGGAGAAACAACTTTTGAAAGGGTTTCATATCAGTCAAACGGCGGATATCAGTTTAGTCCGCCACAAACAGAGGATTCAGTTCAGGATTCAGGATACAGCAGACCTATTCAAATGTGCTCTCACGGCAGTCATAGCAAAGTAAAGTCCGTTTCATACCATCCTTGCTTTAGGTTTTCAGTCCAAAAGGTTTGTGCAGTTTTAATTAATTTTAATCAAAGGTTTCGTTTAACCACATGTTTTCCATCTTGTGTCTCTAACTTTGACTTGGTTGAGAGGTTTGAGAAAGTCCGGTCAAAAACAGGAAGTAATGTTCTGGGCTGGATCGACACAGTTAAGCATCATTGACTCAGTCAAAAATAATAAGCTCCAGGTGGACGCCTTGAGAATTAATTTTTTTGATCCACGGATGAAGATTTTAAGTGATGAAAGATGGATGACCTCTCTGGTCCTTGCACACTCAACAGTGGCGGAGCAGCTAATTGGCTTTGATGAAAGGAGCACAGCGGAAATCAAGTTGAAGGAGAAAGAGAGGCCAACCGGTATTTAGAGATATTCAGAGGCATCAACTGCTGGTATCATCTTTTAGTGTAGAGATGGAGATGATAGGAAGATAAAGTGTAGAAAATGATGGGAGACATTTAGAAAGTCGAGGACGGTGTTAAAATCCACCGCAGAGCAGACAGGCGTTCTCCTTCTCACTGACAAAAATAGAATCTGGGTCTCAGTCGTTGCCCATTAATGTGCCGAGACTGAAAGAAAAAAGGGTGGAGGAACTTGATGAGATGCCAGCTGGTGGTCTGATTCCTGTTTTTGCTCACCGCAGATTAAGTCAGAGCCAAGTCTGTTGAGAAGATTAGTTCTGGCTGTCTGTGACAAGAATAGGAGGGTAATGATCCCATATGTTTCTGTTTCATAACAAGTTTATGATTTAAAAAATAAAGAGTAAAATATAAAAAATATAAACTTATGTATCAAATTTATAAAGATTTTAGCTCAAAATTGGAATTGACCCGTTTCCTTTTTTTTTTAGCCACTAAAATTTATAAGAGCGTTTTCAAACAGTAGATGTCAGTTTTAAAAGAAATTGTTACCACTTCAGGTTTTTATGCAGCAGCAACCAATTGGAAAATCCCCACATTTCATACTTTGCCACAATGAGGCTGCCCCACCGTAAGTGCTGTGGCCATCCCATAATCATTTTAAAACTTGCTTTGATATCCCGACCTGTGTGTTTTGGTTTCGTTAGTTCATTTTGAACTTTTGTAGAGGTCTTGGCCCCATTTCTCCCGCTGTGATGTCATCAATTTTGGGCTGGGTCGTTCACTACACCAGAAATTCATTTTCACTGGGTACTTGGTGTGTGGTGGGTTTTTGAATGTCTGGGAGGGGCAACACTGACACCCAAAAAGGCTGTGAGAGAGAAAAAATAAAAGAAGAAGAGTAATAATAGAAAAATGCAGCGACAGTCTGGTTCTTGCAGTTTCCAAAGTCCATAAAAATGTCTGAAGGATCCTGGAAAAACGGAATAACAAACACAAAAAAACTGTTTTTTCCTGAAGTGGAAGAGGTTGTTTAAAAAAAAATTTAATTCAGTAGTTTTATGAATTTTCTTATCTAGAGATGTCGCCAACGACACCTAAATAACACCCACTCTTTGATGTACCCCAACTCTTAGATCTTTACACGATCAACCTGAATCTGCAGATTCTGATGCGGAGAAAAGCGGCTTCATGTATCGGATTTATGAAAGTCTCCGCTAGAATGACGTTAATGATTGAAGAGTTACAGTAGTGGAAGTTATGTTAACACCAGAGCTGAAGGTTAATCTACTTTCGTAAAACCCAACAATAAATATATAAACTGATAAAGTAATTATGCCCAGACTAAAGCGAGCGGAGAAACCCAGCAGATGGTTTGTTGGAGCACCCGCTACCTTCACGTTTATTTACCAGCATCAGGACCAGTCCACATACGGATCATTACCCTCCTAAAATAACATTTTGCTCTCCTTCCCGGGCAAAGCGGCTGGTATTTGTGGGTGGCAGCTGTTTAATATGTAAATGGATCATCACGAGAGTTTGAATTATCGGCAGGTCAGCAGAGTCTGTGCCCTCAGTTGGAGCCGTGGAGCTAAACTTAGCAGGTTTCCCAGCTGCACCGTCGCAGATTTCATGCTAATGAAGTGACAGACGCGTTTCTGTTTTCTCAAGACGACCTTGATTGTTAGCGGTTGTTTTAGGCCAGATGGAGAGTTTTCTATCGATGTTTTTCTGCTAAAAATAGAGCCCAGTCAATGCTTGAATAACAGGAGCAGATCCTGCATAGCCGTCTTTTTTGCTTCAGGTCACACCCCTTTAATTTTAGTTTGCCAAACTGTGATTCATCAAACGCGATGGGATGACGCCGGGCCAGAGAAAAGCACAATTATGTTTGCACACTGTAACCCTAATCTTTTGCTGGTTTCAGGTGATTCAGACGAGCAAGGCGCTGCTGGAGGGCTCAGACGGCGTGTACGAGAGGATTCAGCAAGCTCAAAAAGCAGGTGAGATATCAGGTGTCAGCGTTTCCAGAAACCATCATCCAGAGGCTGCCGGCAGCACAGAGTCCCCAAATGCAGATCACATAAGACATTTGCATTACAGGGATTTGGCAGAAGTCTATGAATGCTGTGTGTTTTTAGGACAGCTGCAGAGACCGATGTGAGACTCTCAGAGCCTCGATCAACAATCCTGACTCATTCTTCAGATTTGTTTCCTATAAGGCAAATGTTTAACCTCCTAAGATCAGTTTGGATGCCACAGTTTGGGTTAAATTACCACAGTGGTTAATTTTGATGAACTGGCGCCTTGTGACTACATGTTCGGGTCTTAAGAGGGTCGTTTTGAAGATCACAACGACAATTAAAAAAGCAAAACGACTAATAAAACAGGATTACATTTTAAAAAGCAAAACAAAATATGAGAAACTAAAACACAATTCCAAGTTTTTCTCACAGGTCAAAGCTTTATCTATAGGCTAATTTGCAGACTAAAATCTCAAAATTCTTCATATAAATATGCCAAATAAATATAAGAGAACAGAGAGGTGCGTCATTTTCTAATCTTCACCAACTTTTGTTATATGTTAAACAACAAGATTTAAAAGTACAGGAGTGAGACAGGAAGAGATAAAAACATTTGACAAAATACAAATTTGAGAAAATGTGTCATATTAAACTGTTTAAAGACGAGCAAATGGAATAAAACGGCTTGCTGTGTGGTTCCCTGTGGTGCAAAGCAGCCAGACAGAATTGAACGCAGTGCGTCTCTAGTGTTGGGAAATTGATAAATATAAAAGATCTTGGTGGTCTGGAAATCAAACTGAAGTCAAAACTGCTGCTGACATGCTGGAAAAGTTAGTGTCGTGTCGAGGAGCACATCCATGTCATGCACTTTGTCCACTTGCTGCAGAGGGGAGGTGTTAGTGTAGTAGGTTTGGCAGATGGGAAACCTTTTGAGAGTAACTGTAACTTATGTCCATTTTTGTGGGTCAAGTTTTAAAGCCAGCTGCAGAAGTCGTTGAGGTCACCGTACAGTCCAATGAAGAGGTGATAGTTTAGTATAACTTGACATCATCTGCATACATGACACATTTGGATGAATTCACTGATGAACATTAAGAATAGTAGAGGTGCAAGCAGAGCACCTTGGGGTACTCCAGATGTGACCTTTACTTATTTGGAGCTTTTCCTGTGGATTACAACTCTCTGCCCCCTCTCTGATAGATGGGAACTAAACCATTGAAGCATTTTGCCATCAATATTATATGACTGTCTTTGTTTTTAGAAAAGCAGTTTATGATTAACAGACTGAAAGACTGGACAACACTGGACCAAAAGATTTGACACATATACAATTTTCTCCAGTAAACTGATCAGTTAATCTGGGGGTCTTTTTTGGTGTTTTATTTATAATATTATCATCCAACCTATAGTACATACCTTTTCCGGTTCCTTTTGTTTGGTTTTAACGTTTCGTTTTGATTCTATAAAAAGAAAATTCCTGAAAAGCTTCATTTTGATTTTGGTTTGGTTTCTAAAATGAAATGTGTTTTTTCAATTGTCCTTGTGATCTCTAAAATGTTTTAGTGTGGAGTGATGTGCTGGTGGGATTTGCACCTTGTAAGTGTGATTCATGGAGCAGAACTTTTCAGCTACAAGGAGCAAAGAAGATGAATTGGTCAGGATGGAGCAGAACTGAAGCTCTCAGCACGAGCTGAAGGGGCTGAAAATGGACCATCATTACTGCAGCTGCACTTTATTGTTTTCCAGACAGATGAACTATAAAATATGTAATGACTGGTGCCCTGACATTTCACAGAGGATGATCCTGTCCTTTTAAACCACTGCCAATCAAGTCTTTGTTCTGCTCCTAAACCTCATTCCAGCCATCTTCTGTATTTTGCTGTCAGGACGCTTCAGATTTGAGTTTTGTTGCTTTCTTAGTTGGTATAGAAAAAGGGTTTATGCTCTTGGTCTGTTTAAGTTTCTCCAGGGAAAACTCCCCCTTAGACATGTCTGCTGGGAATTATTGAATCTTTTTGTCTACTCAGTAACAGCCTTGTTGAAAGTGTGTTTTTGTGCAGTCTGACATGTTGCAGGAGCTCTGATGCAGCAGGTCTGGAACCTCTGTCAATGAGATGCTTTCTCTTTTTGGACACTAAAGCTCATTTAAAAGAGTGAAAAACTGAACAGCTTCAATGGAGAAATTAGTGGAGCATTTGGTTTCAGCTGAACTTTAAGGTGATCCTTTTAACTTTTCCAACTGAAATGGCATAAACTCAAACTTTTATTTGCTGTTTTAAACGTATATATAGTCATCCGTGTATAAGTCCATGAACTCCAATGCATAGTCACGCTCGTGTGCAAACACTGCGGTTCTGCAAAAAGTGGGTCAGGATGTAACTTTAAAGCACTCTTAAAGTAATAAAAAATTTTATGGCACCTTCACTACCATAAATAAAGAGCAGAAAATTGAACGGCAACACTCTGAAAGCTCACAGTCGGGCGTGTTAATGGAAATACGGCCTCCCTCACCAACACTCACTCCTTAGCATGCAGGACCTCTGCGAGGCTCAACCTGCAGCAAACTAACGCAATCAGCACAGAAGATGTTAAAGGCCAAGTGCAAATTTAGACCACTTAGCTCACAGAGGTCCTGCAGATGGCAGGAACACCAAATGAAGAGCAAAGATTCTAGCTCAGGACAGGCTTTCACTGAGACCTCACCCAGTGCTAGGGCTGTGGATGGCCATTTGGGAATGGTAGGCATTGATTACAGATGAAAAACGTAGCTAACTTTTCTTGTAGACCCGATTGTTCCAGTTGGTGATGCTGTTTTAAGTTCACTAACTGATTAGATGTGTTACTGTGTTACGCTGTCTTTGTGTAATAGTGTCAACACACGATTCCACTCATCCAATTGTCTTTTCCCGTCATGGATGCTAACAAAAAAGCCAAAGTGTTCCCCCCCACACAGGATAGCGTAAGGAGATGGGGGGGGGGGGGTCCTCATCTCTGGCCTGCATCCGTCTGCATTAGCCATATGTTGAGGCGTCTACTGTCCGTCACCTAATGGCGTCTCGGAGGAAACTCACGGCTAACGTTACTTCCGCCTCGGAGCAAAGTTAATACAGTGGCGACCTGGGGGTTAGCCCCGCCTATAGCCACTAAGACTCATGGGAAGTGTGAAATCTTGTGTGTTGAATCCTTAACCATCACTGAGAGAGCTATGAAGAGAAGTGATGTTCATGTGTGTTCATAATAAATGAGTTAAAATGCCGGAAAGGAGATGGAGTAATCTATTTCTCTGACTACTCTCTCTCTGAGACTGTTGGGGGGCGTATGGAGTATGAGGCAAGGACATTCAAGGCAGCTAGTTTATTAGCAGCTCGGCTCTCGTTTCCCCGCTACGAGTGACAAAGCAGCTGGATCGTTAAAACGCATGTGCGGGGAAACAAAAGAAGTGAACCGAAACTGCCGTACTGAAACGCTTCGGTTCACCTACATGTATCCTTACACCCCTAATATGTATTTAATCCCCATAATTTATACCTTTATTTAGACCAGGAGTTCAGAGTCCGAATCAGAAAACAGATAAAAACACAAAGATTTAGAACAAAAGAAATTATATTTATCACTTCAAACAAAGCAGGAAACAAAACATACACATCACTTTTGTTTTGGATTAGGGCTGCACGATATGAGGAAAGCTTGCGATATGCGATATTAGAGATTAAAATTGCGATAACGATATAATTTTCGGTATATAAACAAATAGCAAAATAACCAAATAACCATTCCCATTACATTGTAATAGTTTAAAAATTATCCTCCAAATGTCACTCGTCGACATAGGTGACAAACTTCTAACATAATAGGCCTCCATCCGATTGCATAAAGATGCATAAAGGGAGTTATTTGATTCGTTAAATGGTTCAAGCTGACATAAGATTGTTTTAGCACATTTAAGGTTTACGATTTATTGCGATATGTGCCGTCTTTTGCGTATATTGCGGAGCTGGATTTTGCGATAACGATACATTTGCGGTATATTGTGCAGGCCTATTTTGGATCATTTAACAACAAATCCTGAAAAAGTTCTCCACAGTTTTTCCATCCTCAAAGTTTTTCTACAGTTCCAGTAAAGATGCAGCAACACCTCAATAGAAATGGAACAGCTAGAACAGACTCACAATCCTTTCATCTAAACTGACAACAGAGTTTCCAACAGAAAACATGTTTTTTTCATCTTTAGGAGAATAACCAGAAAAACTCAGAATACATTACATAAATATCTTATAGACACGTTCAGGTACGACTTCTCTACAATGCTAGCAGACTCACATGACGTCACATCGTTGATTATGAGATTTTTTAAATATTCTTAATTTCATACTCATATTTTCATTCAAATAGTCGACTAAGCTTAAAACAAAATCGTTTTTGTAGAACTTACTTCAGTAAACTGAACTTCAGTCTCATTTTTTATGAACAAAAAACATTTGATACCTTTACATTGAAACTGATAACCTATTTTAATATTTTGAAAACTTCTTTACTTCTAGTGACATTCAATTTTAGTTTTTATACTTAAAATCCAACATTATTCTGTCTTTTAGAGCAATAATTACATTTTCTTCATCTTCCATGCATTTTTACTAAACTCTACTATATTTAGAAAGATTGTGAATCAGCAATCTCAGGTATCAAATATTCGTATTTGTTTTTCCCCAACATATTGCAAACGTCTGAGTATTCGGATACTCGTTACAGCCCTACAAGAAATGAAATGCGTCTCATATTTGGTCCGATAACTTATCAGTAACAGCAGAAAGCACAGTTAAAGTCAAATCCCTCGGTCTCCCTGTGAAAGACTAACTGGTATCCAACCTCATTTACGAGCTTCCTGCAGGAAAATAAACTATTTCAAGCAAAATTCACTCATTACTTAGCTTTAATGAAGGCATTCCTGATCGTACTCCCTGCTGGGTTAAAAAAAAACTTTTCAGCCTGGAGATTTAAAAAAAGAAAAGAAAGAAGCCACTTAAGTGAAAGCAGCTCTCTGTAGCCCTCCTGTCCTCTCCTATTTACACCAGTCCCAGCTGAGAAGAAGCAGAACACAGCCGGAGCTCCTTTCTGGACCATTTTACATTTTGACCAGTTTCCTTCACAACTCGGGGATTCTTTCAGGTTATTTTGGACTCCAAGAAGTCTTCCTCGGCAAAAAAAAAAAAAAAGTCCAGAGTTCAGTCACAGCCTGAGGGGTTTTATGTCTCTGAAACAAATTTCAAACTGCCCAACTCACCGGGGAGCTCCCAAAAATATCTCAAAGCATCATCTGGAGTTTTTATTCCCTCAGGACTCGCAGCATGTCGCTCGATCCTTAACATGGTCAGAAAGTTTGAACCATTTATAGTTCACCAAAAAATAATCACTGCTGGATGAATCGTTCATTGTTTTTTCTTGTCCCAGTGCAAACTAACCAAACTCCAACTCGCACAGTATTCTGCCTTTTTGCCTGTAAATGAATTGTGTGCCTGGAAAACAAATCAAAGGTACCATGCCAGACGCGCATGCTCAATGCGTTTGTTTAAGGAAGCCACGATTAACGTGAGAGGAAAGAGGGGCGTAAATCACATTAGACAGAGAGGATAAGACACAAAAATGATGAGTTCAAGTGCTGCCTGGTTCACAGCTTTAGCAGCATCAGCCCGCAGCTGCTTTTTAATGTGTGTTAAAGCAGCAAAGAGCTGCCAAACAGCTGATGTCCTTCCAGCCTCGTAATCTTATCCCAGTACGCAGTAACGGGCTGTACCAGCCCACTGGATGCCCTTACAGCACACTAGACATTAGTAAGGTGTGCACCACACTCTGATTTCTTTATTTCTAACAGTCAGGCTGCAGAAAGGAGCGTGCACGCATCACGTGAACTGATGGGCTTCTTGCGCAGTCCACAGGATTTGGAGGGTTAAAAAAATGAAAAATCAGTACGACTCTCCCAGAAGTCAGGACTCTGTCTCTCCCTCTGGTCTCCATCGGGAACTGTCTCCAGAGTTTTAACCAGACTTCCTGGATGCTGCATACCTGACTCTCATTTACACATCAACCACAGCAGACTTAAGAACTGTACTGAGCCTCACTCAGTGCAAAGTATAGTTTGTGCCATTCTGCCTTCCTTACACATTGTTATATCTGGAGCTGATCTTCTTGTTTCCTGACCCTGACTCGGTTTGCCTGCCGCCTGCGCCGACCCTCTCTCCTCTGATGATCTGATTCCTGTTTTCAACTCCTGCCAGCCTGACCTTGATTTAGCTTCGTGGACGTTTAGCTGAGTTAATAAACCTGCTGCATTTGGATCCAACCGTCTGCCTGTTCCTGTGACAGACCTGTGACGCGTCTCACCTACTTCACTGTTACATTTTTGTAAGTGATTTGTGTAAGTGTTCACTACGACCTGTTCAGATGAACATTTTTACTCTACGCAAATTTAACGGGGGGCAGTTGTGACAGCGGCTCAGTGCCTGGAAAAAAATCTGCGCCATTATTGGTTTCCTATTATCTGTTCTATCAGTGTTTGTGACTGATAGATGTTACTGTCCCTGCAGCTGCGCGCTCCCCTCTCCTGTCACACGCGTGGCTGCGTGTGTGTGAAACAGCACAGGCGGAGCGCTGCACGCGCTGCCTGGATTGCGCAACACCAGGATCATCGGTGCTTTTAGTTCACTCATTCTAATAATGTCATTCTTTATGAACTACAGTAGACATTTTGATGACGTGTCTTTATTTTCCATAAATGTATTCTTTGTCTTTTCTGTCGTTTAGTTGGTGTCAGTATGACATAAAGACCGCAGGTAATGCAGGAAAACGGCTGTACTTTATGACATCATAGATAAATAATCGATTATTTAAGAAAAAAAATCAGCACAATGTTTTTTACCTGTTTCTTCAGACTAAAAACGTTAAACATATTGGTGCTGCTGTGTTAATGTTTCAGATCAATTTATATTTAATGTTATTTATTGATTGAATTATTTTCTCAACATCAAATGGTTGAGTTGGTCAAAATGTTTCTAGTTTAATTAAGGACTGACAGATTTTTGTATTTCAGGCACTTTAAGCTTCTTTTCTGTTTTAGACTATAACAGGGTTTTTGTGTGGCTAAATAAAAGGAATATTTGTTGAAAGTGGATTTATATTGCTGTTTTTCTTTTGTTAATGTTAAATACAATTTTAGGTATACTGACACTTTTTTTTTATAGATACTAAACTAATATACTGTCACCGCGACAAAAGTGTGTGTGTGTGGGGACGGGTGGGGGGGTTAAGGGGGGCGCGGAACATTTTCTTTTTCCTAGGGGGGCCTGGCAAAAAATAATTGAGAAGCACTGCACTAGGCCATGCAAATTTGATCAAGTTCAGTACTCCAGGTCAAGTTTGTAACTAAGAACTTGGTTACAGGATAGATAAAGATACTACTAATATAACTAACAAAGTTTGTAGTTTAAATTCAGAAAACAAACAGGATCTCATAGAAAACAGAAACTGGATCTAAATATCTGATTATTTTTAGTCATGTGCGTCAAACATTCCCAGAGTGCCGCTGACTGTAAATATTAACCATCAAATCTGTTTCCTTGTGTTTCTGATGGTTGAATGAAACAGAACAAATGAGCTGACAGAACAAAATGATGACTCTTCTCTCCAGAATGATTCAGCAGGAGAACAACAGACGCAGATTATCAGTCCATCGCCGTTTCTTTTCACGCTGGTTCCAGTGTTCAGTATGAGGAAACTGTGCTGTGAATTCAGGCCTGATTTGACCCTTGTACTCTGGCCGTTTCAGATTGTTATCATGCAGCGTTTCTTCAAAAGGCAGCTTGCTGAGACGGAGAAACTTCCCCCTTTCGTGCCTGTCAGACTCCATGCAGTGTTGCTAGGCAACCTGCAGTGCCAGTTAAATGAGTGTGAGAAAGAAAGAGGAAGCGGCGCACCTTCCTCAGCAGTCATGCTTAGTGTGCACGGCCGCAGCTCTGGGTCTCTCTGAAACGTGCGCCGCCGCTGCGGTTGCATCAGGAGGCGGAGATAAATTGCGCATGGGAATCCGGACCAGCGGTGTGGTGCAGAGACTGGGCCAGCCGTTTGCCTTCAGCCGTACGCCATCAGTACTGCGATTTCACCTGAAGGGGTCTCCCCCTTCTGGTGCGCTTGCTTGTGCGGTGCGCAGGTTTCCATAGCAACAGCTCTGGCAGCGGCCCAGACCTGCTGTGGGTGAGCGCTCTGAGGGTTTCCGCTCTGGGATTTGTGCTCAGCCTGAGCTCTCAACAGTAAACAGCATCAGGCACAAAGACGGCAGAGGAGAGGCGAGGAGGCGAGGAAGTGGCTCGGTTTCTGCCGTGACGCTAATGCAGGGTGAAAGAGCCTCACGTCTGCCTGCCCACACCCCGTCGCTCCTCGGCTCCTCTGGATCTCTCCTCCTCATCCTGCCTCACCGCTTCCTTCAGCTCTGCCCCTCGTTCCTTCTTCGTGCTGTCAGCCACAATTCTGTTGGTCAACAATTTGCCCCTTTTCTGTGTGGTCTTGTCCCTTCACATCCTGTCAACACTTCACCGCGATGGCGCACTTCCTTAAGTTTCACCTTGAGAGGAAAATGCAGAATGAGTGCAGATGTCTGGAATCATTCCCGGTTAACGGAAAAGCTATTTCTGTGCTTGGAAAAAAATCAAATAAAAAAAGGATCAGAGATGCCAGGATGGCTCTGATGCCCGCCAGGGTCACAGATCACACGCCCCTGCCACCGAGCAGCTGCTCCTCTGCTCAGCACTGACCCTCACTGTTGCTCCTCTCCCACAGCCATGGAGTTTCACGAGAACCTGCAGGACCTGGCCGTGAAGGAGGGCTTGAAGGGCCGAAAGCTGCACAAGGCGGAGGAGAGCTTCACGTGGAACATCACCATCCTAAAGGTGAGCAGTTGTGTAACAAAGCAGCCTCCGAGGCCTTCCTTCTGCTACTCGCCTTGCCACATTTCCAGAAGGAAACTGAAGTGTAACTTTGTAGATTTGTCACTCAGGCTTGTGAAAATAAATGCTCTCTTGCATGAAGTTCAGCCTGATAAAAATGCTATCACTAAGACATGAGGGATGCTTCACTCTGTATGAGGGGGAAGCAGATATGAGAAAATGTTCCATTCGTTGGTCTTTGATCATTTTTAGCAGCAAAGTCCTCCTCCTCCTGAGTATGAGGACTTTGATGGGTTTTCAGTCTTTCATCCACACAGGTTCTGTGAGAAACATCCGATCTGCCATCTCATGCTTCTTATCCGATCACATCACTGTAGCGAGAAGATAAACAAGCTAGCCACCTTAACTCGTTCTGCTTCTTTTCAAATAATTTCAGAACCTTACACTGCTGTGGCAGAGGTACTCACCCCAGAGTTCAGTCAGGTTGGGTCTGATTCCCCTAACTCACGGGCAAAGAAGGCAAACTACCTCAGTTCCTAAGTTCTTGACATTTTTCCAGAAGAGGAGTAGAACCTGACAGGCAAAAATGCCTTTTTTTTTAAGAAAACATCTTTCATACTTAGAGGTGGAGTTTTACGGAGGACGTCAAAATGACACCAGAAGAAACACAAAAACGTTTTAAGTTTGACTCCAAACACAGAATCTGAGAAGCTGATTCCATCCATGAGCAGCTGAAAGCCGCATGGTTCTGACTCGGTTCTAACAGCTAACAGACAGGGTTTTGGGTTCCACACCAATATGTGATTTATTACCTTTAAAGTTCATTCTTTCATTGGTGTCCTTTGTATGACCTTGAGAGCACAAGTGGTGTGATAAGTTCTGGTTCTGGTCCAAAGCAGTGTTCTGAATGAGCTGCAGCTTTTCAAAAGTATTTTTGAAAGAGTAAACAGGAGACGGTTCCGAGAGTTCAGCCTGTGGGAGACGTAGACCCAGAGCGTCATAAAGCAGAGAGTCATCTGCATAACTGTTGTACGGTGACCCAAAGGGACCGTGTACAGGAGGGGCGAGCAATTATTTTAACTCGCGGGCCACATTGGGTTCCAAAACTCGATAGAAGGGCCGAACCAGGAGCAGATGCGTGGAGTGAGAATGAAATAACATGGAATGTAGATGAAAACATTTGGAATGAAAATTATATTCTAAGACAAAATATTCTAGAATTTTTGGTTTAAAACTTTTGTTCCCATTTTAGATCTCTTTTTTATTGTGAAGCCCTTTGGTACCTTCAAGGAGTTGTAAAGTGCTATGAATAAAGTTTCATTCATTCATGATCCTTTTAATAAAATAAATAACATTATTTATGAAATACAACAATCACCAAATAACACTATGATTTTCAAAGATAAAAATTCAGGAAAAATTTACTGAAATGTAAAAAAAAACACACAAAAAAGCCTAATAAATAGTGAATCCTCTCCCGTCGTAATCCTAATAAAGACTTTGAGGTTGCAGCTCGTCACGTCTCACAGTTTGTGCAGCTGCGCTGTGTCCTGCCCATCTGTTTCTCATCCAGTAATTATGAAATAAAGCACATTTCCATGTCTTCTGCTGCAGCTACGTATATATCTGTGTTACCTTTTCACCAGGACAGAGTCCCTCGTTTATTACAGGAGTTACATTCTAAAATAACCGTGATCGATGAAATCACCGGAGTCTGATTACAGACGTTTATGGCAGTAAATCATCTCACTGTTCACTTTCCACACTTTTCTCACACAGACATGAACGTTTTCACCATTTTCTCTGGTTTAAATCCTCAAACCTTCATAGAAATTAGGTCCAGGATCTTAGAATGAAAACAAAGATCTGATCGATCACAGATTTCTGATCTGAAGAGCTCCGCGTTTCTGTACAGGAGACAAGGGGGAGATTGATTGACAAGGTCTCCAGCCAATCAAGACACAGAACAGGGTGCGCTGTTTAAAAAAAGCAGCATAATCGCTCTAAAAGAATGAAACCAGGAAAGATGAACTGCGACGTAGAAAGGAAAGTTTGTCTTCTGTTCTGTTTGACAGAGATTTTAGAGGGTTTCAGATCGGGACACAGACTGCAGAAGGGGGGAAGAAAATGTCACATCTTGATCGTGTGGCCAGATTAAAAAAATAAACATGGTTCTCTGATATTGGTCAGTGGGCCGGACCAAACATGGAGGTGGGCCGGAACCAGCCCGCAGGCCATGGTTTGCCCACCCCTGGTGTACAGGTTAGGGGATAAGGATTATATTTTTAGAACTTAGAGCTTCTTACACACATTCAAGTGCCCATCTCCTTTTTTCTGACATTCTGCGCTGCATCTAAGTTTTTACTGACACTGAGTTAAACACGTATTTCATCGTCATGACAACTGTCTTTTTCCAAAGCATTGTACACGTCACTTTGATCCATCAGGTCGCTATATTCGATTCTTTTACTGTGAGGTACAGACAAACTTTCACTCATTTTGCCTAAGACGTTTTGATGGAAGCTCCGCCCACCTGTTCCTACATGAGCCCGCCCACAATCATTGTAAAGGTAAAATGATTGGCCTGGATTGTACAGCAAAACTAAATAAAATAGAAGTGATTGACATTTCAAAAGAAGTACTGAAATGAAGCCATGAAATCAGCTTTTTTTTTTTTTTTTTAATGGTACAGATAGTACCATGAATGTTGTACTGGTACAAACTTGGCACCAAGTTTTGGGAACCCCTTCCTAGCACAGGTTGAAGGTCTAAGAACCCACTGTAGAATCAAAAATGAACCACCTTCAGACTCATTTAATCAGTATAATAAAGTTTAAAAAAACATTTCTGACATTGAGATTATGTCAAATAAAGTCTTTTACAGGAAGATAAAGAAAGACAAGATGATACTGTTCTTATACCTAAAGTTCTTCTGAGGTCTTTTAATTAAGGAAGAGTCTCAGCATGTGAATCTAAAGTTGATCTAGTCTGTAATTCAAGTCCTTTTCAGCTGCTGCAAACTCCTCAAAACACAATGTTTGCCTTACATGGACTTTCTGATAATGAAACATGTATATTTGTTTTGTGACATTTTTTCATTTTAACATTAACCATAAAATGTCAGTGATGGTTCTCATTCATCCAGGTGGTGTTGTCTTGAAGCTGAGTCATAGTAACTGGACGCTCATCCAAGTGGCTTCATCTGTGAAGGAAGAAGGTTTTTTCAAGTCCAGTTGCTATGACTCAGCTTCAAGACATCAACAGTGACCTCTGCATGCGCGAGTCTGCACAACTGAGGGTTCTCCCACTCTTCCTTCAGGGTCAGGCAGATTTACTGAAACATGCCAGGATTGAAGTCCAGGAGAACCTCAAGCAGATCCACTATGCTGCCCTCACCTCTAATCTGAGCAAAGGAGGGTCAGTGGGCGGTTCGTCCGGTTCCTCAGAGTCCAGAAGCAGACGCAGTCTGGAGGTCATCCCAGAAAAGGCCACGGCGGACGAGGAGCTGACAGACGAGGACAGCTAGAGCCCAGCTCCCGACCTGCAGTCTGACCTTCCCTCTGCCTTCTGGGCTGCCAAAGCCCCTCGTCTTCACCCAGCTCTCATCACACTTCCAGTATTTTCCCACATTCCATCACTGCCGCGCAGCGCAGAGCGTGAACTTCTCCCCCTCCAACTTCATGCTCATCAGTGAAATGTCACAACAGCCACACGCCCGGACAAGTTTGGAAAACTTTGGTTTCTGAGCTCCGAGATTGGAAAGAAGACCAGACGCGTGAAGGATTTTCACGCAGAACCTCCAAGACTCTCTCTCTCCATGGGTCCTGCTGCCCACCAACTACCAGCTTCCAGACTGTTTGAGCCTTTGACCGACTGTTCTGACTTGTCCACTCAGAAGGAAACTAAAGCCTTGGGTTGTTGTAAGAAGTTCTGTAAAGCACAATTTTCTGGAGCTACGAATGTAAGAAAGCAGCAAAAACAAAAAAATAATTGCAGAAAAAAGCAAGAGCTGTTTACAAACCTGGACTTTTCCTTGTTCTTGTCTGCCAAAATAAGTATACTGTCTGTGTATATATGGAACTTCCCATTACCTTTTTGTCTGACGAGTGCATCGTTTTATTGTAAACTTGGAAATATAAGATTTATTTTATAAAAGATGTATGAACTCCGAGTGTGAATGAGAAAAAGTGACTGTGTGTTGACATGTGCAGGAGGTTCGTTTCACGCCGAGACGCACCAACACCAGACAGAATGTACAAGAGGAACCACGACCGGATGCCTTTTCTGGTTTTGGGATATGAGCAAACCGTTGGTTTCTTTCGGAGTTCCACTGCTTCACTTTGTCTTTCAGTAACTGTTTTGTACGGAAATGTGCTCAGGTCTGAGAAGATGGTTGGACACCAACTGAACAAACGGAAGACAAGCCCAGATTTATCCTCTTTTCCCACGTTTTAACTGAAGTTATTGTTCAAATTAGGACCAAAGTTCCTTCTGGGTTTCCTGACCGGACGCTGGAAATTAAGGTCACCTGTAAAAAAAACAATATATAAAAACATAAGGCACCAATGGTTTAGCAAAGCAAAATTATATTTTTATTCCTCTTTTGAGCATTAACGTTTTGATCACATACTAATTTATTGAGTTTTAAAAATTGCACGAGAAATCCCCCTTTAACAATATTTTTCTAATGTTTGGGTTGGTTAGGTTTCAGGAGAAATAGCTTTTGAGATTTTCAGATAATAACCTTTGATTGTGCTTCTTGAAATTTGAAATGCCATTTAGTCAGTAATAAATAAAAACATTGCAATAAACACGGTTTTAAAGCAGCTAAAGTTCACATAGCTCAACAGTTCTGGGTCTCACACTGCTCCTTAATGAACGTTTGATTAGGTTCATTATTTGGACTGCTGTAAGCATTTGACAACTTATCAGGACTTCAAATGTTGGAGCATTTCAATTTTTCGGTTTTTGAACGGAAAGTGTCATCATTTCTGTTTCTTTCGGATTAATCTCAGGAGAGGAAATGGTTTATTTCAAGCAAACATAATACAAAAACAAGACAAACATTATTAATCTCATATCTGCACAAAGATATATCAGTAATAGGATAGCTGGCCATAAATATGCATACGTCCACATACATTAGTAAATCATTCAATTACTACTCTTAATCAGAAATAAACAACTTTTTGCATTTAGTTCATGACACAATGGAACTATTAAATGTTAGGGCTGCACGATATGAGTACAACTCGCGATTTGCGATATCAGTGATCAATATTGCGATGACGATATAATTTGCGATACATTAACAAATAGCAAAACAACTAAAAAGATCATTTCCATTTCACCGCAACAGTTTAATTTTAATAAGAGTCAACATAAAAAATGACACTCCTAATGACCCTCGTCTAACATCAAAGGGCTCCCTCTGATAGGTCAAATGCATAAACGGATTTATTTGATTCATTCAATACTTCAAGCTGCCAAAAGTTTGTTTTAGCACATTTAAGGCAACCATTTATTGCGATTTCCGCCGTCTTTTGTGATATGCATATTGCACAGCTTGATATTGCGATGACCATAAATATCCGATTTATTGTGCAGGCCTAATTAAAATTTTCAAAAAGATAAATTCTTCAAATAGATGTCGTTCCCTGAGCCATGGTCACCACAAACACATGAAGCAAGAACTCCTAAAAATGTCATTTTAGCAGCAGGAAATACATTGCCAGAGTGACTTTACATTTGTTGTACTGCTCATGACAGCCTTTTACAAAATATGGAAGTCTTTTTTTTTAAAATCCTACTGATCATAACGAATCTTTCATTTGCAATTGATGTTCAGAGTTTATGTTTGGTAAAGGCAAGTCAACCTGTTTCAGCATGAAGCTGCTATGAAAGCAGTTTAAAATCCCTTCCACTCAATCTTAGTTTACATTTGAAATAATAAACCTAAAAAACCTCAAGTACAATCGGAAAAAGTATGAAAATGACGCTAAACAGACGCTAAAATAAATCTGAGAAACCTCTGATGAAGAAGGCAGCAATAACAATGGACAACACTTAACACACTGAAGGTGTAAAAATGGCTTTAATAAAAGAAATATACTAAAAAGGATAATTGAAATGCTGTAGCGATCCAAAGAAAAATACAGCAGGAAAAGTCCTAAATATGTATAGAAACTAATAATCTCAAAGTAGTCTAATGATATTGAAATGGCCCAAAATTCTAAATAAATAAAAAAGTTAGCTGAAGAGTACACATTGCTGAACAATAAAATGGCAAACAAAGTTATAAGTAAAAGTTTAAATCCAAAGAATTCAATTGAGCTCTACAAAAATTGTCTGAAAATTCAATGACAGGTTATCCTAATAATGGTTAAAACTGCTAAAGACACTGTAGAAAGTGTTTGGTTACCTAAAAAGAGATGCAAGTGCTTCACAATTATGATGGTCAATAATATATTAAAATCAAATCAAAAAAACTCCAGAAAATGATGAAGAATGCGGTCACTGTTCCTGAAATGTGATCTCGTTCCCGTTTGACCTGTAACCTGAAAACTGTGGGACTGCTAGGCTACAAAGTTTCTGAAACGCGTTCAGCCACCCTGCTGCTCATCTTTTGATTCATTTCCAAATCGTTCCCAGTGCTCTTTTAATTTTGATAATGCCGCTTTTAGCCAAAATCTAAAGAACCCGTGTCATTTTCTTGGACATCGTTTCTGCAGAGCGGCAGGAGTTTGTTAGAAATTCACCTCCGAGTTGTGGGCAGGACGCTTGGCAGGGTGTAAACCCACCCACACTTCCCATCATCCCTTTGTTTAAACTCTCTCCTGCTAGCTTACTCTCCCTCACACCCCCAACATGACATTAGCGGTGCAACAAAAATGGTGAAGGATTTTGGAACCTTGCAGCAGTATAGACGCACATGCATCTAGTTGTCTGATAGTGGATGCATCAGCATGGAGCGGAGCGGGGAGCTTGAGGTTTGCCGATTGTAGCAGCTGCATCACTGCTACAATGTTTCTCTGAAGGGATTTCTTCATCTGTTCCTGATTCCCAACGATTTCAATAAAAAAATACTCTGAAATGTCATTTTTAGCTCACTTTTCGTCATATGTGTCCTCCATCCTCCTGAAAATGTCACGTTAAAAACATCATTTTCATTGGAGTGGGTCTTTAAACAAGAGCTTCTGAGCCAAGAGCGACATCTAATTAAAGTTATTATGTGAGAAAAAAAAAACTCAAAATGTTTATAGGTAAACACGGCACTTTCTGCAGTTCATCAGAAATAAATGATGATCAAAATAATCGTTTCCTCATTTCTCAAAGCTCCCTAAAGTATAAACATTCATGTTTACCCGTTGAACTTAGGGGCTGATGTATTTGTGTTGAAACAGATTTATTGATTACATGGCATTCCAAAACGGGGCGATGTTTTTACTAAAACTCCACATCAGCACATTTTTCACCAACTTGCAGAGTGAGCCTGAATGAAGAGCGGATGAGAGGATCGTCTGACGGCAGATGTGATTATGACACAGACCTCAGCGGCTCTCAGGCCTCTTCACCCTGAATGTTGGCTGTGTTTGAGGTGACTTCATCCTCCTCCAGAACCTTCAGTGCTGTGCTTTTTGCTTTTGTGTCTGTTTTCCATTTTGCTCCTTTCCTGTAACAAGCGCAAGAATGTCAGTGCTTTACCAGTGGGCGTGTCCAGTGTTGTTGGCAAACAGGAGAAGTTCGGTTGTTCTTCATTCATCAAATAAAATCGATCTCATATTTTACAAAGTGGAAAGACTCTTCTTTTGAAATCTTTTAAAATCACGTTTGGCTCCCTGTGCGTTTCAGTATTGATTTTAAATTTCTTTTAATGGTTTATAAATGTTTTTATGGTCTTGGGCCTTCGGATTTAAATGATATTATGATATTAGTATCTCATCATGATTTTAGCCCCACTGTTTTTTTTGGGGATCTTTTCCTCCAGGGCTTGCCGGCTTGGTCAGCGGTTGTTGCTGCAGTTCTTGCCCTTGCTGGGGCAGCTGGGGCCTAACTTTGCAGCTTCATGGCTGTGAAGTGGACCCCGGTGTTGTCCCAGTCTGGGTGGGCGCTGTGGTATGAAAGGTTTCCCAAATACAGTTTCCTCACAGCTGAGCCAAGCCATACTTTGTGCGTTTGTTTGCTTATTTATTTATTTAAAGTTACATTGTCATTATTCTTTGTACATGGGGGCCATGGGTCATGTGTTTTTTAACGGAGGGAAGTGGGAAGGATGAAGGGTGGGTTGAGCTTTTACTCTAAAGGCCCGTACACACCGGGACGAATTTCGCCTGCGATTTTCGCCGACGTTTAACGCCTCGTGACTAAACAAAGGGCACCAATGAGAGTGTGCACACCGACGCGAAAAAACACCACGCGTCAAAGCGTCAAAAAAGAAAAACGCCTCGGGTTCGTTTTTTTTTTTCGATGCATCGCGTCGAAATCTATTCGACCAATGAGAATGGCGCTTTTGCACACGTGTCTGGAGCTTCTGAAGTTACAGTAAAACACAACTTGGGGGCGCTCAAACACAAAACTGTCTTGCTGAGCACACATACCAGCGAAGAAGATAGACGCCAAGTAGCGTCTACACTGCCACGAAGAAATAATGACGGACATTCTAAAATATCCCCGAACCAAGCACCAGTTGGAGCTACTGGTGCTTGAAATATTCATGTTTTCTTTGTTTGATTCTGACAATCGCGTAAATACTTGCTCTCTTCTGAGTGAAAAGCGACTTTGAGAAGCGTAAAGTTGCGCAGCGCCACCTTGTGTACAGGAGTATTTCTGTTTACATTAAGCGCCATCTAACGTCAGGGAATGAAATTGCATGTTCGCTCGGCTCATCGTCAGCGAAAATCGCCTGGGTGTGAACACAAAAAACGTGGCGAAAAACGCTGGCGAATAACGCCTGGCGAATATTCGTCCCGGTGTGTACGGGCCTTAATATTGTGTGTTTTCTGTTTTTAATGTTAAAGCGCTTCGAGCTGCGCAAATGCATGAGAAGCGCTATTTTATAAATAAAGTTTGATTTGATTCAGCAGCACATTTTGGCGACACTCATGGGGAATTTGATTCTACTGATGGAGAGTTTAGATAAAACATCACGAACAACATCAACGGTGAAACAGGAAGTCTACAACTGAACCACAAACAAAAACAACTAATGCCATGACGCCTACTTTGAATCAGAAACATTTAAAGAAATGCTGAATGATATGCTTACTATAAAGCCTCAAAACCACTGATAAAAACATGCAGTAATGCTAAAGAATTCTAACACGCTAATTAACATGGTGGTTTGTGAATCCAATGGTCAGTTATGGTAGTTCAAAGAGCGTCCATTAGCTCTCGCCAGCAGGAGCTCTGGTGTTGAAGGGTTAAATGTTTCTGATGTCATTTTGGAGAAGGCAATCCTTTTGGTAAACCTTCTTTAAGAGAGAAAAAACTAAAGAAAACTAGAGAATAAATGCTAGTCTGTAGTGATCACTTGTTTTACTCATTTTTAATGAGTAAAACTAAATAAAAAGTATAAATATTGAAGCTTCACCCCCTAAGTAGCAATTTCTCTTCAATATTGGCAATTGTTGCGAGCAGGTTTTTTTCATCTGCACATAATTAACGTCTCTTTTTATTGATGAGTTCAGATAAGGTCGATGTTTTCCCTCAGCTCCCATCACGTCACATCGACACGTCAAAGAGATTTCCCTCCATTTCCTTTCTGTTACCACCTTTCTGTTTTCACTCCAGGAGCCAACGTACCGCTCTCAGGTTCCTGTGCAGTAGGGGTTGTTCATACAGACGACCTGTTGATGACATGCGTGAACGGGGTTTTTGAGGACATGGACGCCTGCCGCGCATCAGTATTGATTAGCTCCCCGCATGATGAGCGGAGCAGAAAGAGCCCGAGGAAAAAGGCTGCAGCTCGCTCCGGACTGACCTCCACCAGCAAGAGCGTGCTCCGACATGTGCAGAGTGTGATACTGCACAGCGTATCACAGTCAAGTAAGGTTGCACTGGATCCCTGTTAGACTCTAATTCGACCTGGCATCGAGAACATTTCTGTTGTTGGAAGCTAGAATGCTCTCTTTCTGAAATACTCGGACATTTCCAGAGTTAAAGTCGACGATCGGCCTCCTTATCTACAGTTGAAAGCCCAACTGTTGTGTCACTTGCAGATAAGATCTGCAAACACATCTAATGCGCTCTGGAAAAAAAGAAAAAAGCTTTTGGACAGGACCTCACATGTCACTGACTGTTTATACAGCCAAGTGGGTTTTATTGGGCCATAAAGTAGCTCTAAACAGCAGCACCCAGTTCACCAGTTCTTGGTTTTCAAAGCAAAGCAGACAACAATTCAACGCCGGGGTCTTATCCTCGCCATCACCGTGCAGGGAGGGAAACAAGGCAAGGCAAGGCAAGGCAAGTTTATTTGTATAGCACAATTCGTACACAAAGTAATTCAAGGTGCTTCATAAAACAAGGAGTCCAAGGTTCAAGTGGTGCAAGTGTAAAAGTCGAAACCTATAAACGCGCACGTTCTTAATGCTTTCAAACATACCTGTGCATATTAACTGATGCCTTTTAAGCCTCATGGTGATTCTTTAGTAAAAGAGCACTGCCTAAAGGTGAGTTTCTATTTTGTTTGTCTTTCCAGAGAGACTAGTTGCTGCAACATTTCTTTTTGTGCTGGATTACTGCCTCCTCCCAGGTTCACGCCTCTTTGCGTTTCATTACCATCTGTGGTGCACGGACACTGTACTCACGAGGTTGGATGCATTGGCAGCTCCTCGGCTCACACATTGGAGGAGATTTGTTGGACTCCTCAGCGGGGGCCGAACAGACTTGACGCTCCCCGCTCCCCAGACGTTTACTCGTCTTCTGTCCCTAGTGTCAGCACAGAGAAAGGAAAGACGGCTTTTCAGGGACTAGAATTCTCTCCTAAGCACAATTCAACAACCGGATCTCACAACTCTGTCTGGATTTGATGCTATGACCTGGAACATGTTGCTGTTTTAAAAGGTTTTCATTGGTTTAGTTGTAAGTCTGGGATTATGTTGTAATCAGCACACTTTGGCTAACCCCTTAATAATATAACTGATCATTTTTTTATTTATTGTCAAAGCCTTCCCAGTGGTCTTTTAATTATGCTCATGCCCTTTTTGGCCAAAACCAAAATACCTCCATTGTTTTCTAGGACATAATGTCTGAAGAGCGCCAGTAGTTCATTAGAAATTTGCCTCTGAGTTGTGGGCAGGACTGTTGCGTGGGGTAAGTCCACCCCTATTTCCCGTTATTTATTCGTTTACACTTTCTCCCACTGGCTTACAGCCCCCCACACCCCCAACCTAACATTACCAGAGCAACAAAAATGGCAGCAATATCGTAGATATCCAGCCGTACAGTTTAGATCCAGATTCCAGCTCAAACGAGGAAAACAAAGACGCTCGTGGATCTAAAGATCTATAGGTGGATGCATCCGAATGGAGCAGAGAGGGGAGGCTTGTCGTCTGCTGCTCAGTCACACGATTTGAATAAAGAAATACTAAAAAATGCAAGTTTGAGCTCAATTTTCTTTATAAATGTCCTCCATCAGTAAAATGCCACCACAAGATGTTAAAACACCAAAAAATATGATTTTTTTTGTTTCTGTGTTTACATTCTTCTGACTACCATAACTCTTCAATCGTTTACACTATTAATGTAACTCCAGCTTATAGTACAAGCTAGTGCGTACGCAATAAACTGCAATCAGCTGATCTGTGGCATGGAAAAGTGGCTTTGCACACTCGCAACACATTTCTAACGAACAATGCTCCACATCGGTTGGTAAAGTGTTGAGTGACGATGCAAAGCCTGAAAGGAAAAATCAGAATTCATGTTGATAACGTCAACGGTCATGTAAAGTGCGTGTGTTATTTTGTCGTTTCTGCAGATGTTTCCAGTGTTTAAGGATTAAACACATCAAACAATTCACCGTCATTCACAGAATGGCAGGTTCTACATTTAAAAGATCAGTTTTGAGTTTTATTTGCACCAAAATGAGTTTGGTCCTGAGTGTTTGCTGCAGCAGGGAAGACATGCTGTGCAGGAAATGTTTGAACAAAGACAAAGCTGTGATGACCTGAGGAGGCCGCTGCCGCCGCACGGAGATGAAGCCACGCTCGGTCAGCTCCTATTGATCCCATCCCATATTAAGGAAAGGTCAGCCAAAACATCGAGCCGTTCCTCCCCCTCCTTTACCCCGAGCTGCCTTCTTCCTCCTTACTTGATCCCCCAAAGGTTATTGATCTGTGATTGGCTGTGAAATGACTTGTAAGGCAAAGCAATCCATGAGGGAAAAATGGGATACTTGTGCTACTGTTTGAAGAACGAGTACAAACCTCTGAAACACCCCTTTAAAAAAAGAAATCGACACTTCTACATGCAAGAATTCTTGGAAATGTGCATCACAATGTGTTGCGTTTTATTTCTCCAAATTAAATCACTTATAGTCTTTATTTTCCAGCAATCTACACCACCTTCCTACAAAACAATAGCATCTTTAAACTGCTTGTGTTTCAGCCTATAGCTAATAACAGCCCAATGAAATCCCAAATGACCCACAATCAAGTGCTTACATAAGCAGAGCAAAAACCAACATTATGTCTGTTTAATGAGTTCACGTCCCTTTGACTTTGAAAGGTATGACTTCCAATGAGCCCGGCCGCCACAGTAGAAGTTCACACACTTCCTGTCCCAGTAAAAAAGTAGCAGGGCAGCAGGTAAATCCTCATGTTTGCATATTTTCTTTTGCAGACTGTGTTGAGTACAAATAATAACATCCTGAGCTTTCACTGCCTGCAGTGATTTCTATGGCTTCTTGCGTGTTCAGTCATTTGTGTGCTGCTGTGTTTTCCATCACAGCGGTCAATGTGACCCCGGCGTTTGGCATCAAGGTAACCTGGGAAACTAGTAATCCTTACAGCAAATTAAAGCTGCGTGGTGGAAAAAGTGTCGCTGCAGTTGACGAAGTTTCTCCTCTCTTGCACATTTAATTTTTCAAGATCTTTTACAAAACCAATTCAAAATTCACATCAAAGGGAAGGTTCTGTTTTTTGTGATCGTTTCTTAAATGAAGTTCACAGAAAAGTGTTAAGGAATCGTTTAATGAGAAAATCAAACCCGGCTGCAGCACAGCATCTCTGTGATTAGAGCATTTCAAACCCCCATCCATCTCATCAAATCGGAGCTACGCATTGATTTTAATGGACGTCTGTCCCTATCGCCAGGTCAGGCTTTGGCAGCCCCGCGGACAAAACGGGTTCACAGAACGGATGGACGGCCTGTTCCTGTGCTTCTTTTACTGTCAAAAGTCCTGCACTGCAACAGGAAGTTACAGTCTCGACTTTAAAGCATCCGTTTCCTCCGTAACGAGGTGGAGGAATGGCAGAAGCTCCTCCCACACGCGGCGACAGCTTTGGGTTAACACACTTTTGGACAAACGTCAAGCAGCAACTTTGACAAGTGTTCAAACAAAGACGTGAATTTGACACACAGATTGTGGTCGGTTTGAATGGACGGATGTTTTTAAATGATGGGGGGTTGATACGTGGTACACAGGCGTGCCGTACCGTGACTAGTGATAAAATAATAGATATACATAATTCTGAACAACTTAGAGATTAACTTTATTAATGTCACTTTGTATTTGAAACATCTAAAACCGTAATTCCCATTCTTTTTTTATTTTATTCAAAAATGAACATTTATTTAAAAATATTTTTGAAAACCTGATTTTAAAAAAGGCCTTTTCTAGTTAGGAATTAACTCAATATTCACACATGAAAACACAATTATTTTCATGTTATTAGCATTTTTCTTGGCTGAAAAACATCAATCTAAAATACATAGAAATAAAACAATCTTGATGCAAGTCTCACTTCTGCTACAACATCTGAACCAGATCTAGAATTAAATAAATACAGGAGAAGTGATGCTCAGAGACTGAAATGAAGGCAGGATTTAGATATTGTCATGGCTCTGTGGGTTTTTGCTGATAAGCTGCAGGTTTACATCACAGCACTTTTTTTTCTAGAAGGAAAAGTCCAACATGTCAAACAAAACACCTCCAGCGATAATTAAATCCCGTACAATAAAGGAAAGTTACTGTAATTAAGTAAGTTGTCTTTCTGCTGCCTCCTCCTAATCCTCTCCTCTGCATCCTCGAATCTCCTCTTTGGTCTTCCTCTTTCCTGGTATCATCATCATCATCACTGTTCCTCCTCTCAATGGGCCCAAAACATCTCAGTCTGCCTCCCTGCCTGTATCCCCAAAACATCTAGCCTGAGCGGTTCCTCTGATGGAGTCACTCCTGGTCTTCTCGATGCTCAACATCTTCATCTCTGCTCCCCCCGGCTCGACCACATGGATCGCTATGAGGGCCCCCTTTGGGGGGGTGACTCTTGAATCTTTGGTTTTTAACAGAGTAAGCATTAGGGTTTCTATTATCTAAATTATCTAAAACAAATATTACATTAATTTGTCATTTTGACCCATTTGTATTTAAAAAAATATTGATGTCGTGTTATAAATCACAAACAAAACATTTACGCAATTTGCAGCTCGAGTTATTCCTGATCGATTATAATTAGTTACCATGAATGTTTATGCATTTACTTTCAGGATTTGTATTTTGTGGTAAGGGAAAAACACTCAGGGCTCATTTTAGGACCCAGAGATCGGAGTTCTCTGGGAAGAAGGAAAAAACACTATTGGCCCTGTTAGGTATGAAGACGTTTAATAGAAGAAGACAGCAGGACTCTGTTTTACAGCATGCTGGCTGCCTTTTATGTCCGTACACAAAGAGCTGGGTTCAGACACTGAACCGGATGAGGTCGCTTGTGGAACGATCAAATCAGGGACGAATATTTATCAACAATGTTTTATTGTTCTGAGCTTCGCTCCGCTTCTTCTGCCAGATCAACAGACTTTTGTCCAAGTTAGGCCATGGCCATTCCGACACAGAGAGGCGCATATAAAATAATGTTATATGTTTAATGTGCATATGCAGAAGTATGCTGGAAAGTAAACCTTCAGCCACGTCTTGTTTTTGTCATGTGGAGACGGATCGTTTATCCATCCTCTCATTTACAACGGCCTTTTGAACGTAGGCGTGTCCTAGAAAAAGTAACCCCGTTCATGAAACTAACTAACTAACTCGTAGTGCCTTGGTCACATGCAGCTGTGTGGGGGTTGACCCATAAGAGTGCTGTGGGTTTTTGGGTTGTCCGGTCTGTGGATCGTCAATTAAAGGAGCGGCTACATCTTAAGGGCAGAGCAGATGAGTCTTGCAGTTCCCTAGAGGCTCATACGGCCACCACAAGGGGCGTCATTAAAATGGGACGTACCGCTGTCGTGCGTGTTATAAAAAAAGGCTAATAAGGCACTTCTGACGCACAGGTGATGCTGTTGTACGGTTTCCTTACGCCACACTTTAATTGTTAGTGAGGTGTGAATACTGGCTCCTTCACAACCGTGCACAAATGCTCCACATGCGTGGGGTGTAGACGTGATGCTTAAGTGCCTGTAGGATGCCGATAGGACGTCCACACAAACTACACTCTGACTGTCCAATTTCCTCATGTCTAACAGTCAGGGTGCAGCAAGGAGTGCGCACGTACCACATGGACGGCACTAATGGGCTCCTTGTTCACAGGATTTGGGGGGGGTTGTTGAAAAAATGAAAAATCGATATGACATGACGGCGTCACACCTACTTCTCCCTTACGTGTTGTGTAAGTGTTCACTAAGACCCGTCACCCGCAGCATGCCGGTAGAAAACAGTGCACGACCATTTCCACTGAGTGGTCCACGACCTTGATATTTTGTGTGGGACCCCTGCGTGGCCCGTACAGACTTGACCTTTCCCCCCCCCGCAGACAAGCTGTATCCACCCGTAAGGATGCTTGGGGTTCTGGCATTAGGAGGAAACTTAAGGGTCTCAAGGTCTTCACTATTGAGAAGATTAGGTCTTGAAATTGTAGATAAAGTGTAGAAAAAATGGTTCTCAAGAACGAGTAGCGGGATAAGGTATACATATTTAAGATAACATTAAGAAAGGAGAAGTGTAGACACAGCTAAAAATGAACAAAACTATTTTTGAATGTCTATTTATTTCAATCATCAGGAATCTTCGGAACATGTGTTCTTGAATCATTTGATTTAATGGTGTGAAGAGGATTACCAGGCCTGTGCAGAATTTGTATTAATGTCCCGAACAGAAAAGCTGATTTGCTGTTCTCTTCTTCTTCCTGTGAAAATGAAAAGGCTGAGCAGGCTCGATTTTCAGGAAGGAAGTGCAGCGAAATGCCCCGCATTTGGGAACGGTGTCAGCCTGCAGCCCACACCATTTCTCCGTCTGGAGAGTGACACAATGAAGCCTTGTTTTCTCCACCCAGCGCTGTGGCTCTGGTTGGACTGAAGCCACAAGTGTCAGGGTGTCGCTTCCTCACACCGGCTGTCCAGGCAAATTCTGGCTATACCCGCCACCTGCGAATAGAAAGACGGGGCGTCTTTCTATCCGTACAAAGCTCGGAATACAGGCAGCGACAGTCGCTGGTTCAATGCTGCTCAGAGGCACACTGGCCAGAGCAGCTGAAGTCGGGGTCACGACACAGCAGCAGTAACTGTAAAGGAATGACATCCATCTGTAACCAATGAGGAATAAAGCTTTTAAATAAAGTTTTTTTTTCCCCCTTTGATTTGATTAGAGGCCGGAGAGCCAATCGACGCTGGGATACACGATAACAGAATAGTCAAAGCATCTGGTTCCTGTCATTGATATGATCCATTGTTCAAGAATCAGAGGGGGGTGGGGGGTAGAACACAATATGCATTTGTTAAGAGGAAAAAAAAGGAAGTCCACCGGACAGCGTTAGCAAACAGACATAAGCTGTACGTCTGGGCGAATGCATGGATGTAGGTTTGGGTCATTTCCACTTTTGAACTACAGGGTAAGCAGGGTTTCTGGTAAATGGTTTTGTCCAAGACAAGCTCTGACTAATAGAAAAAAACAAAAGAATAAATAGCAAAAAAGAAGGGATAACTCTGAAAGTGTATGGCATTCAATAATAAAATAGAGGGTGTTTTTCCTTCAGGTTTTTAGTTTTGTAACTTTCTTACTACAAAAGCAGAGAACTCCTGAAAGGCTGGACTCTAACCTCATCTGCTCATGAAAACTATAAGACGAACTGCGATTAAAAGTAAAAAGCCAAAAAGTGTCCGTGTCATGGACACCATTTGGTTTGTTTTTGTTTACTCAAGATAATAATTGAAGTGGTCATTTTTAGGTTCTTTGAGATTATTTTTAATGATTCTTGAGATGTAAAGTTTTTTCCCCCCAAATCTTTTTAGTATATATTTTTTTTCTTTGAGATAATCTCTTTCAGGACTATAACAGATGTAGTCCAAAAGCGAGAAAATAAGGCGATGTCTACAACTTAAATGACTCAAACACTGTTTGTCTGGGGTATTTTGGTGCACTTTATTGACGGCCCCTGCCTGCCTTGATGTTGATGGTTAAAATCATGGCAAACCTCAAAGCTTAGAACATGCAGATCCTTTTTTTGGTTTTCAAACTCATTTTCTGCATCCCAGCAGACACAAATAAACAGTTCATTCTGGTCAATAGAAGCAGTACTTCCCCAACGTTTTGCTCTGTAATGTTAGGAAGATCCGAACAGGCGTGACGAGCACATAAACCAAACGGATCATGTTTATGACACGGACACTTTGTGGCTTTTCATTTTTTAATTGCAGCTCATCTTGTAGTTTTAAAGAGCGGATGACGTTAGAGCCCAGCCCCTTTGGAGTTCTTCAAAAACATTGGAACGAAAAACAAGATAAAAATTACAGCAAAAAACACCAGTTTTTTCTTGAATTGAAAGGAATACGCTTCTGTGGAAAACTACTCCAAATATCTGAAGGAAATTCAATAGTTAAATTCAGAGTCAGCCTTCATCTGTTCACGACTGTAACCAATGTGAACAGGACACATTTGACTTTTCTAATTAGACCTGGATTCTTTCATATTTGCTCCAAAATGACAACATCTGGCGTTCTGAACAATTCCAATGGAGTCATTCTTAAAGTCAAAGACATCAATAAAACCTACACGCCTTCTTCTACAGTAGAGCTTGGAGAGTTAATGAAACCAACGTAACAGTAGGACATTCCAGATGAGCCCCAGTAGTTGTGTTCAATAAATGGATTTTGTTACAGGAAGTCACGACCAGACTCACAGTTAATGCTACGGAGCGGCCTTCAGCAAACAAACAAGTCTGTAGTTCAGCTCCTGCTCTAGAGACCTGCACCTCCGCTAACAGTCTTCAATCGGGGAAAAAAGCCCCTTCGCCAGAAAACGCGTACGAGAAATCTATTTTTTGTAAGTGACATTAATTAAGTTTAAAGAGGAGCAGTGACCATGAAAATATAGTCATTAAAATTACAATGGTCCAAAAGAATATTTTTAAATATGATAAAGACAAAATCTGTAAACTGAACAGTAAATAATAGCCTTTGTATTCATTTATACAGTCTTCAAAAGATATTATTCTTAGCTATTTCTTGATTAAAAAATAAAGACAAAATCAGTGTAAAATGAACACTAAAAAATAAATGTAATCAAATTAAATGTTGTCAGAGTAGAAATGGTGTCAAAAGTAAAATATTTCAAACTTTTTTTTGAATTAGAAATAAAGACTAAACAAAATCTGTGTAAAGTCAACAGTAAAAACCTTTTTATTCCTTGTTTTAATTCTTCTATTCAGAATTTCCTATTTCATGTTAACCTTCTTATTGTAAAATAAATGAAAGGCAACATAAAGTGCATATTTTGTGAGATCACCAGCAACATAAGAGGTGTAGGAAACTGAAATATTCCTTGAAATCCTTCCTGCGTCGTTTGTTTTGGTACCTAAAGAAAACCCGAGGGGGAGGTTGGGCCTGGCCGGTGTCAAAAGCAGTCTTCTGCTGCCATCTGCTGGTTCAGAGGAGAACAGTCAAGCATCTACAGAAGGATGTGATGCTGTGCTGCAGCTGCAAACATCAACTGTCCACCCAGCACTTCCTGTTCTATATAAAGCCCTGACCTGCTTAAATCTTTTGGTTTTGGTGTTTTTGTATTTAGAAGATAAACATCGGCATATTTCAGCTGCTGACCTAGAAGCAACTTTAAATATTGTGTTCATTAAAACCAACTTTTTCTTTTAACAAAGGAATGTTTTTCTATATCATACGAAATGAATGTCAGTGAAATGATGCATACATTTGATTGGGCCTTTTGTGCAACCACTAGATGGCAGCTGGAGCAAAGACACGAATGAAGTCTTATTCTCTGGAGCTGATCAGCAGTGTGGATCTGATCGTGTCTACTGCTGTTGGGAGGTGACTCCTCGAGTTTGACGCCTGCAGCATCCGTCATGTCTTTATGTGAAGGGACATGCTGCAGATCTGGTCCACAGGGAATCCACACAAACAAGCAACACTGTTCCTGGAGAAAAGCCCTTAGAAATCAGTGTCTGCTCTGCGTGGAGTTAACCCGTCCCTCGATGAGGGGCTACTGTATGTAACAGAGGTGTAAAGCGTTTCACAGCAAATCTAAACGAGACCCTCTTTTCTCCTGATGAGCCTTAAAAAGGTCTCTGACTGCAGATTTAAATCATCAGGACCTGTTTTAGGTTCTCCTATGGAGGAGGGATTTCAGATGTTTTCTTAAAGCCTTCTCTTGGTGCAGACCGAGTTTCCGTGGCGTCCTCATTCACACATGGTCACACATGCAGGCCTTTGTTTACGCCGCACCGCGCTGCCCCTGCGTTGTTGAGGAAGCCTTGATGGATTCGGAGTCCATTAACATGGAAGGCAGCACGGAGGTGACTTTAGCTCCTAATTAAAAACAGATGTGTCCGTTTAATAGTCTTAATACTTGGTGGGAGAGCGAGACAATCAACACAGAAATATCTATTTGCCTCATTAAATCGGGAGGCTTGATCATGATGAGAAGCAAGGTAATGAATGAAGACAGACATGTTTACCGGCTTGTTTAAACAGTGTTTGCTAGAAGGAGAGAGCCCTGATGGAGGTGGACTGTTGTTTACAGCAGGAGGAGGAGGAGGAAGCTGAGTAAACACATGTCACATGGTCAACCGTATCTAAATATCGGATCAAAACAAAAGATGAGGAGTCGAAGGAACTAGTTTAAGACATATTTTATATATACATCTGTGTGGCTGCTTTGGAGGAAACCAGCAGTTAAGAGAATATTTCTGTTCATTCAGAAAACACCAGAGAAACCTCTGGAAATCAAGCGTCTGCATTTCCGGTTAGTAGAAGATTAGAGGTTTATTTGAGACATTTTCACACATTTTCCTTCCTTACTGAACATAAATTGTCTTTTAAATAACACAAAAAAAAAATAGAATTTCATTCACTAGGCTAGTTTCAAATATAGTATTTAACACCATGTACATAAACGCAGCATCTTTAAAAGTTCTAATTTGTAAATATATTTATTTAATTCTTTTTCTTTTTCCGGCATCTTTAGAACTACAGAGCCTGTTTTTCAGAATTTATTTGCATATATTTTTTTAAATGTATTTTAATCCATCCCTGTCACAAAACTACAGATTTTTTTGTGGAAAATAACAGCAATGCATTATTTTTTTAATCAGTCTGATCAACCTGTGTACATTCTTTATTGCTTTGACTACTATTAATCAATCAATCAAATTATAAAAATCCGGATTGTTCTGCATGAGTTTGCTACGGCCTGAACTAACTTAAAGCTTTTTTTTTAGGTCAGGATTTCAAAAAGTGTAAAATACATAATTTATCATAGAAGGTCTAAATAATTTTTTTAATGTAAAGCTAAAGACTGTGGGATTTAAAATACACAGAGAAAAACACTGATTGCTACCTTGATTGCTTGAAATAAACCATTTCAAATAAAAAATCTAATCAAAAAAAGTCACGTGTGGTAATGTAACCCCTTAACTCTCACTCTGGTCGTCTTTTGATCTTTTTTTTCAAAGTGGTCTTTCAATATGATGACGCCATTTTTAGCCGAAATTGAAAACAAAAAATTGTTCTCTAGTTGCTGCAGAGCAGCAGAGGTTCATCTGAAGTTTTCTTCCGACTTGTGGGCGGGACTTTTGGTGCAGAAGTAAGCCTCTGCCGATATCCCATAATCCCTTCACTCACTCTCTGTCCTGCTAGCTAACAGCCCCTCACATCCCCTACCTAACATTAACAGTGCGACAAAGATGGCGAGCTTGAATATCAGGACTATCCATCCGTACAGGTTAGATCCAGATTCCAGCTCAGACAAGGCAAACATGGATTTATTCATTCGTGGATCTATTTTTTTTTTAACTTGTCCTGTCCAACAGCTGGGCAGACAGATGAGAGCTGAAGGCCTCTTGTGTTGGACAGATTTTACTTTAACAACAGGGGTTATGAATCTTCAGACAAACCAGAGGTATGTCTGAATAAACCCCTTTTGGAATCGAGGCCAAACTTTATTCATTTTATTCATATTTGAAAATCTTTGGTGTTGGACCAGACGGAAAAGGAAAGGGGGGAAGAAGGGAGAAGGGCGGGGCCTGTCCACACACACTCAAAGGTATAAACATACCTGTTGGCTCCAAAAATGTCCACATGTCAACATGTAAACAATACAACTACTGTGACATATTTCACTCAATCACGAAAGTCTTTGTGCAAAGGTGAGTTAACACCTGTGCTCAGGTGGGTTTTCATGTTCTTCTAAAATGGATCATGGAATGTAAAAAGGAGGAGGGGGAGTGTCCAGTCATCCCCCACCAAGACCCCCGCAGCAGCAGCAGTGGCAGCCAGAACCACCCCCACCCCCCCCCCAACACCCGCACGGCAGCAGATAGAGAACAACCGCCCCCCCGGGTGATCACATCCGCCACCCCGGCCAGGGCCGGCAGGACCGCCACAGGGGCCCCCAGAGCCAGAGAGTGCAGCTCCAGGTCAACCAGGAGAGCAGCCCCCCCGCCGCGCCGGGAGGGCCCAACGTGGGGCCCCGCCCCAGACGAGCGCCCACAGCCCCAGACGAGCACTCCATCACCACCCAGGAGTTCTGGGCATCCCCCCGCCCCAACCCCAGGTACGAGCCAGGAACCCCCAAGGGAGACCCACCCCGCGCTCCAGGCAGCCACCCACCCGGCCCAAGGTTGGTCCAGGAAGGAGCAAGGCAGGGGCCAGCCGTCCCTGCCCAGGAGGAGGACACCCAGGGGAAGAAGTGTTGTAAACAAGGCCCGATCAGAATGGAGAAGAGGTTTTTCAAACGGCATTTCTTTCGTCCGCACTTGATTTACCCTGATCTGAATAAAGAAATACTCAGAAATGCCGTTTTAATCTTCTTTTTAATTTTTATGTGTCCTCCATCATGAGAAAAATGCTGTAAATACACGTTAAAAACACCCGAAAATAGGGTTTTCATTGGAACGATCTTTAAATGAAAAGATATGTTGAGAATAGAACAAAATGACTGTTGTAGGATGTAAAGGTTTAAAATGACCAAAAGGTTTAGTTTTCAATCCAAAACACATCAGGAATAGAATCATTTTATCTATAACTTTAGCCCTATTCTAACTCTATACAAATATTTAAATGACATTTTTTGTGATTTCAGATAAGAATAGAATGTTTTTACACAGCTAAGAAACACGCAAACAATTTTCCACATGAACGCGTTTGATGACTCATCCATTGTGGATAAATGTTTACACTTTAAAACTTTTCTTTTCTCTAGGTAAATAAACTACCTGTTTTTATTTAAATGTATAAATCAGCTCAGTCAATCATATTTTTTTCCTTAAATGTAAACTCCAGTGTCTCTGTTAGTCTCCATCTTTCTGATTGCATTTTCCAGGTCGTTTTACAGTCAAATTTCTTGAATTACCCACGACTGAACATGTGATGTTGAAACCAGTACCAACAACACAAATGTTTAAGTCCCATTAGCTGTCACGCACCAAAGGTGTGTGGAATTCGTTCTCCCCATTTGACCCCTCACCCGTGGGCACGGTGAGCTGCAGACACAGCCACGCTCCAGAACCATTTGGTGGTTTAACCCCCCGATCCAGCATCTTCATGCTGAGTGTCCAGCAGGGAAGCACTGGGTCCCATTTTTAGACTTTATGTGGATGTCAGTGACGACCTGGGTGGAACTTTATTTTACCTCCTCACAGACAATTCAAGTGAAGAAAGCAGAACCAACAGGGTTAAAGCAGATACAAGGAGCTGCTTGGTTGACTGCTGATCCGAGTCGACTACAAGGATTCTCAGACTGTGAACTCAGTCTGTGCTGTAGTTCGTAGTCGCTCGATATCTCAGTGACTTCATTTAAAAGAAGCGACTAATTTCGCAAACTTTTTCTTGTGTTAACGGAGACTTTAGGCTACGTTCACACCGCAGGCTGAAACAACCCATTTCAGATTTTTTTGCCCCTATGCGACCTGTATCTGATCTTTTCATGACAGTCTAAACGACACAGATCCGATCTTTTCAAATGCGACCCAGACCACGACGGTATGTGGTCCTGAATCCGATACGTATCCGATCTTTTCAAATGCGACCTCCGTCAGAACGGCCAGGCCACATGAATCCGACCCGTACGTTATCGATACGCTACAAACATCATCATTCTGCGTTGAAGTAGGCGGGAACTAAAACATAAATATCAACCATGGCGGACGATGCTGCTGAGACCAGTCAGTGGAAGGGAAGCGAGGTCACTGATTTGATTCATATTTGGGGTGACAGCTCTATTCAGGCCAAACTCCAGGGCTATTATCGCAACCAGGCGGTTTTTGAAAACATTTCCAGCGAAATGGTCGAGCGTGGGTACAGAAGATCCCGGCTCCAAAGCCAGAGGAAAAATAAAGCCTCCGAGTCAAATACAAGGAGGTTAAAGACTGGAACAAAGGAAGTGGCCGTCAACGTGTCACCTGTCCATTTTACGAAGAGCTGGACTGCATTTTGGGGGATAAGCCCAGCGTTGTTGACATCCATTGTTAACGTTAGCTTCTTCCGCAAATAAAGAGTGACGTCGTTCACCATTGAGTACACTTGTGCGCACTTCTGGGTCATTTCACGTTCACACAGTAGATCATAAAAGTTTGCATTTAATTGGAAATGTGAACCGCCTTGCAAAAAAATAAATAATAATAATTGGATTTTTAAAAGAAATCTGAATTGAGCATTAAGCCCTGGTCATTTTTCAGAGCAGTAGCAGGAGTTGCCCTCCCACATCCTCAGCATCACCTTTAAACCTTCTTGTTAAGTCCCACGATAACTAAAACACCATAAAGGCAGAAAGTCCTGATATCTGCACAGCTGGAATGAGCAAAAGTCAAATCATGTTCTGTCATTCTGGTAAATTATTTACAGACAAGTTGCCTGGTGGAACGTTTCAGGATTATTGTTATATTAGTGTGCATAATATGCACGTCAGGTTTGCTTAATTCATAAAACATCAAGCACTTAGCACGCACACACGTGAGTGGAGCCCTGCTCCTGATGCTGCACTGACTCTTTGCTGCATGCATGACAGGGACAAAGATGCGTGTGGACACTGCAGCCTTGCTCAGGGACCTGCTGTCACATCCCATCAAGCGAGCGCTGCGTTCACGCCAGCCGCTGCGACACGACGGCTTGCTAAGTGGGAGGTGAACCTTTGTTGGGCCGACAGCCGCGATCATGTGAGGATCGGTGTCAGCGCCGCCGTTTCCAGATATGATCGGGCTGGAAAAGCAACCCAATTCCAGCATCTAAGTCAAACTGACAGACAACCGGAAAGAGGAGGAAGTCAGGTTGTAGAAAATACTTTGAGGCTAATAACACAATATCAGAGTGGATCTGTCGATTTAAACTGGCTGGAGCGATCGCGATCACTATGCCGCTCCAGGGAGGCTCGGGCCTACTGGCCTTTATGATATATTTCTTATGTTTCTGTCGAGGTAATAATAAAAAAGGTTCTCTGATTTATTTGTGTTTTTATTTGTACCCTCTCTGGTTAATGTGGGACAGCAAGCCTTCAAACTCGGTCAGAGAGAGAACACAAATGCGGAGAACACATTAGGGACTTTAAGTTTGATTTGAAATATGTGTGGCAAACAACAAATTCCAGGCTTGGTTATACCTAACCAAGCCTGGAATTTGCTTTTTTTTTGGTTGTTTTATAATTAGATGTTCAAATAATGCAACAATGTGGAATCTTTTCTCCTCCTGGCCCTGAGCTTGTGCATGGTGGGCGGAGCAGCTCTTTGGCAGCTGTGATGTCACAACAGCTCAGATCAAACTGAGCGTCTTTGCGACAGTTTGATTGACAGCGATTTAAAAAGAAAAATACTGTGAAAATGCAAAAATGAAATGATTTCTTCATACATTTGTTATATTTCATAAGAAAAATGCCACACCTTTCAAAAGAGAATAATGTTCTTATTTCCTTATTTCCTGTATTAATTATGATGTGATGTTAAATCCGCTGTTGTAAATGTATTACAACTCAAATTTCACATTTTTAATTTAGTTTTTGTCACAAAAGAATTAAATCCTTTAAGAAACACGATGGAACTTTGATTTTTTTTTTAAATTAAGTGATGATTAAAAGATCTGTGAGAAGGAATAAAAAGGATGTTAAAAACGCTTTTTTTTTGGTTGTTTTATAATTAGATGTTCAAATTAAGGGGGTTCATTCTTGACTAACCATCAGCTACCTAGTTACCTGGTGCGCTATTTCTAAATTTTATGATTAATTTAAAACAGACAAATGACTGCAGAATCTGAAGATTAATTTACCTGCAGAAAGAAAAAAGAATTAATTTTCACTATTGGAAGTAAATTTAGAGAGGTCGTTTGAAATAAAGTTGTTGGTTTGCTGAGGAAGTTTCCCTCATCTTCTTATTCAAACCCCCTGCTCAGTCATCAAGTGCAAACGTTGTTGGTGAACTTGTTCACGTAGATAATCAGCTAATTGGCACTGGACGGTTCTGCAGCGTGTGCTGGAAAATAAAAAGATCCCCAGAGACAGAAACTCTCAACCAGCTGGGGGCTGGTTTGGCGGGAGACATTTGTGTGCATTTGGTGTGTGTTTGTTTCTGTCAATTGTGTGGTAGCTAATGTAACTGAAAAAGGAAGACACGAAAAGAAGGAAGAAAATTAATGTCCAAGATCAAAAGATTGGAAGGAAAAAAATGACGGATTTTACAGACTAAAACCGCATGAAATGACCAAAGATGGGATTGAATAGTAAAACACGGATATTATATTTTAAATATACAACAACCAGTAGGAGGTAATCAAACATTTTTGACATCATGACATGAATAGATTTCCTTTCTTACTGCTTTTTGTAGGTTTTAAGTATAGCTACAAAACACCACATAATAAGAATCTTAAAGCACTCATTTTGACTGCTGAGTTTCAAGCTTATTTCTTACAATTTTAATGCAGAAACATGTTACTCTGATTTCTAACCGCTGTGATGACATGAAGAATTTTCTTTTATATATTTTTATAAAGGCTTTTCCTACTCTACGATAAAACCTATTGGATGAATTCACCTTATTTTGCAATTATTTTCAGTTTTCAAAGCAAATTATTAAGATTTTAAGTTCGAGCAGAAGCGTTTAGGAATTAGCCTGATGATCTCTGAGGTCACCAAAAGGATTCTGAAGCTCAAAATGAAGTTGCACTTCTTAAGAGGAGTTTACCCCTCAAAAACCCCAAATGTTGGGTGGGGCGAAGTGAAGTGAGAGTTTGGTTGAGTCCACTCATGGCTCTACCCATCTGCTAATCAAAAAACTTCCCTTATTGATACACAAAAAGAATTATGAGAAAAACATTATCAGGAGTTTTCAGGTCCCTCATGACTGTTTTTAAACTTTAACAATGAATTCATGTATAACTAAGGCGTGGCCCCTTTGATTGACAGGGGTCTGTTAGGGGGTCTTTATCCCTCCTTTTGCTTGGTTTAACAAAATATCATTTAATATTAGGGCTGCATGATATGAGCAAATATATACGATATTAGTGATCAATATTGCGATAAAGATAAATTTGTGGTATATTGTGCAAGCCTATTTAATATCCTACATATCCATGCGTCAAAGTGTCCTTGGGCAAGACACTGAACCCCACATTGCCCCTGATGGTTGTAGGTTGTCAGAAGTGGAGTCACCATTAGTGTGTGGGTTGGTGTGTGAATAGGACTGTGACCATAAAGCACTTTGGGCCCTCTAAGAAGGAAGTAAAATGCTAAAAAAAAAAAAAAAGGACACAATTTACGCCATTCTGCAAGAATGATGACAACAGAAAAGATTAAAGTCTGGCTTCCACTTGGTCCAATTCAATCAAATGGTCATGTAACTAAACTATAATCAATGTTTAGTTAATGTCTTTATAACACTTAAAAAAAAAAAAAATAACCTACCACACTGTTCCGTTTATCGTACCGCCCTGCCATAGATATAGATTTGGTTTTATATGATATCCCAACATATTACTGTTATCTGATGTCTAACTAACAAACACACACTCACCTGGATAAAAGTGAACCTTCCCTAAAGCAAAGCCTCATCAGCGCTCGGGGAACTCAACCAGTGTTGACTGCAAACATGGCTGCACCACCAGGGACCCAACTGCCTTCAGAGGGGTAATTATTATTATTAGCACTCTGAGCTGCAGAAAACCCCACAGGATCTGCGACAATGAACATCCACATGGGTGCTGTGACAAGCACTTATCTGACTATCACGGTGAGTCGGCTCGACGTTAATACCCAGACTAGTAATGGCTGCTAAGTGGAGCCAACGCTGAGTTAATGGCAGCGATGAGGGACGGGCAGGTGAAGCCATAGGGACACGTGTCACTCACAGTTGGCCATCCTGAGGCCTAATCTTTGGGTTGTAATTAGTAGCCGGTGACAACAATGTTCAACAAAAGAAAAGCTGCATGCCAAGCAGGTACACAAGGGTCCGTGCAGTAATAATTACCAGTCAACAAAACAATCAATCCGCAGAGCTGGAGATTCTATTACAAACACCCCTTCTTTAAGTTTAACCTTCAAATTTATAGCAACGCGCTGACATCATCTTTTCAGAATAAATATCACATGGTAACATATGTGTTGAAGTTTTTTACGAAGTTTCAAAAGAAAATGGTTAAAATGCCACGGTAATAATCTATTTTCCAAGCGTTCCAAGTGGTCTATTAATTATGATTATACCGTTTTTAGCCAAAATCAAAAAACCTGTCGTTTTCTAGGACATAGTTTTGCAGAGCAGCAGGAGTTCATCGGGAAGTTGCCTCTGAGTTGCAAGTGGGATCGTTGATGCGGAGTAAGCCAGCGCCAATATCCCATCAGCCCTCCCGCTAGCTTACAGCCTCTCACAACCAGGAGCTAAGAAACATAATTTTTATAGCTGTCTTAAATAAAAATTAAAAAAAGTTGAATTAACTGACAGCACAAACAGCTCAAAAGTGAGAACTAACAAAACTTCAAGTCGGAAATAAACACATTTAGGGGCGGCCGTGGTACAGCGGCAGGGCGGTCGTCCCATGATCGTAAGGTTGCAGGTTCGATTTCCGCCTTGCTTGCCCATGAGTCAAAGTGTCCTTGGGCAAGACAATGAACCCCACCTTGCCTCTGTGTGTGACTGGGTGAATGGGTCTGTGACTGTAAAGCGCTTTGTCCTTGTAGGAAGAAAGGCGCTATAAGTATACGCCATTTACATTTTCAAAAAATGTTATGAGATGCTTTCTAGTTATGCTTTGTTTATTATCACTGCTTTGAATAACTTTACTTTTGTCCCCTAATTTTCCTCAATAAAGAGTCTGAAGAAAATAATCATTTAAAAAAAACTTTAAAAAGTAATTGGAAGTTTTTCTGTCACTCTGAGATGAATCATCTAAGGAAATCACTGTTTCACTAAAACAGCATTTTTCCCCACAGATGAGTGTAAAAATATTTATGCTGCTTGCAAATGTGCATGTAGTCATAAGGGACCAAACAAAAAAATGAGGCCATTGTCCTTCCTCCAAACACATATTAGACTTCAGCAACACAATCTGTGTCCTCGCTGAAGGTTTAAGGCACAATTACCTCATGCAATGAAACAGCACTCATTTTCATATTTCATTGCCTTACAAGAGTACACAATTTAGATGTCGAGTTTCTGACCTGTTTAAACATAAATGAAAGACATTTTAAGTGCACTACATTACAGTCTTCTTAGTCTTGAAACATGAAAGTAAATGTTAATTTGAGCACATTGTGTGTATTTTAAACTGAAGCAAACAAAGCACTGGACAGACCTTAGGTTCTTACATTTAATTGAATGTGTCAAAAGGAGCTTTTCAACCTCCACATACCACATAAAAAGGATCAATAGAGTGTGTCCACAACTGTCTTTATTTACAAACTTTTATCTACTTTAGTGTTTTATTAAATAAAAGAAAATTCAGTTATAGTACTGTATATACTGAGATAACAGGAAGTTCAAGTTGACAAAGAGAAATGCGGTGAGACCTCCCTATGCGGCTGTTGCTGCTACACAGTATCTAAAGCCAAGCCCTTGCTGCATGGAGCCCAGGGGCTGATGGGAGTTCTCCAGGGAACCATTAGTGAACGGATCGTCAATGCGGTGCACGGGGGAGCAGGCTCAATTCATGGGAGAGTGCCGAAAGAACTCACAACACTCTAACAACACCTGTCACCCTTGCGCCTAATGAGAAACACAATTAGCAATTAACAGTGCGATCTGTCAGGGCTAATACCTGCTTCTGCACGCACACACACACATACACACAAAGACAGCCGGTGGGGAGAAACCGGACCCCTTTCATCAGCACTTCTATGCAGGTATGAAATGGACCCAAACAGGCGTATCAATAAAACAGGTGATGTACCGCGGGGAAACCTCAGCTCAACTTTTTTACCAAAGCTCCACAGTGACTTTTATGGCAGGAAGGAAGTGTGGTTTTTATCACCCAGAAGGGTATTGAACTTTGGAGTTAAATGATCTGTGGGGTCATAAAATGATATTTCTGTATTTTTATCAGAACGGTGTTACAGAGCATATTTGCTGGCATTTTACTTCTTGTGTAAAGAAAATCATTTCCAGGTGCTTTAATGCAAACTCTCCTAAAGAATAATTGATTATTGCAAATAAATCTTGAATAATTGACTAGAGTATTTTGTATTTCTGCCCTTTTTTAGCTTTTTCAAAATACAGTTAAATTTAAAAAAACATCATATACTTGAAAATAGTCTTTATTTTAGATAAGAAAACCTCAGACTGACCAAAACCTTTTTAGAATCAGAATCAGAATTACTTTATTGATCCTACATGTGGCAATTTGTTCGTTACCGTAGCAAACGACAGCATTGTAAACATAAGAAGAAAAAAAATAAGAATATAAAAAACAAAAAAATGTGACATAAATGTAAACAATAAGGTGGTATAATTTACGGACAGTGCAGGTAAAAAGATGTGGAAAGAAAGTACTTTAGCTCTTTTTTTCTGTGATGAAACCATATTTTATAGGATTTAAAGAATCAGAAGCTGTCATATCAACGTAAAAAATGAGCAGTTTATGGACACGTAGGTTTTAAAGTTTTGTTTGGACAAAGCCAAAACATTCAGTTAGACTTCAGTTTATTTTTTAAATCAGCTGATCTTACGGGCCACACTGTATATTGGTAAATAAAAGTCCAGAAAACTGAAAAATGCTGATGTTTTATGATGAGACAACAAAATAAATGTTCCTTATTATTCAAAAAACAACAACAACAATGTCTTATAAAAAGGGTAGAACAAAGAAAGATTTTTTACAGTAAAACTGTATTTGGAGTATAAACTTATAATCTGCGTGGCAATTTATTAAGTGATTTTTTTTTTATTTTTCTAATATAATTTTTTTTTGCACCCATTAACTATCTAATTTTCAGATAGCATTAATACAGTTCACAAACAAACAGACTTTATCAGACATAAATGGTATTTTTTGCTTTTCTTTGAAACGGCTACACTTTTGCTTATGGACGTCTGCTTTTTCTTTTTTAAATTAGGACACAATGGAGCTGGCTAGGTTGGATTTTTATTTTATGCAATTTTATGGAGAGGTGGGGGGGGGGGGTGCACCTGCATGTAGAATTTGACATTTTAACAAAAGCAACTTTTCCTTTTTCACTTCTACTATTTTTTAGAGGTTTAATGAAACCAGGTTGATGATTTGTTAATAATTCTTTCATGCATGTTTCAAAGATGCAGTTGTTGTATTAATTAGTGAAGAAGAAGCCCAAAAATCTAAGCTCTCCCCCACAGGCTGATGGGAGTTCCCTTAAGGATGGCGTGAGGAGTCCGGTCCTCTGGGAGGAGCTCATAGTACAGCCACCGTTTATGTGGCTGGGGCATCTCTTTTGGGCACCTCCCTCCAGGACAAGGCCCAAGGGAAGACCCAAAAAACACACTTCTTATTATCAAGTGTGTTCATGCCAAAAAAAACGAAAAAACAAAAATTCATTAAACTTTGGACTGAAGCCCAACAATGCCACAGCTGCACTGATGCCCTCAGCATTCTAAACTTTAGAAGGACATGTGTTTGATGGACAGTTTGCCCCAACAGCACCAGTGAACCCTGTTCAGTACACACTGGAAGCTGGGCAATTAACCATTAAATTATCCAAAATAAAGGTGGTCCCTCATCAGGAGGGCTCAGAAAATAACCTGGGATAGGTGATATCAGGGAAGTAGTCATCTTGACTTTTTTTTTACTATTACTATAGATGTTTTAAGGGCGTAAAACTTCTCACTATACACTTTGTACACTCTTTTCAACAGATATGAACATTTTGCCAATTTGTTTCTCTCGTTTAAACTCTCAAATTTCAAAACCTTCATAGCAAAATAATATAGAATGAAAACAAAGATCTGCTCACAATCAAAGTTGTACATTTATCAAGCAGAACACATTCCATACAGAAGACACGGCACAGAGAAGATTGACCGATAATAGCCTTTAGCCAATCAGGACGCAGAACACAATGTGCAGTTAACTAATCTCCAACTAATTGGAACCTGGTCGTCAGCTGGGAAAGCATACTCAGGCTGTCTTCAAACCATGCAACTACGTTTTCAGAACATCAAATTAAAGTTTCCCTGCTGAACAATACTCTATTCAACCTAGTTGGACATGGCACAACAATTCTTGAAACAGACACATTCAAACCACAGTAGCAGCGCTCATGTTCACAAAACATGAGTCAACAGAGACGGCATAGAGAGCTGGGAAACCCAAACTCCACTCTACTGCTCAAAATCCAAAATAACCGTCAAAAAAGATCAAACTCTCCCAAAAAGCTCCATTACAGCAAGCAATCAACCAATCACACATTTCCATATACATCGTGTGAAGTTAATGTTTTACACTAGTCTGCACAAACAGCATTGCAGCGAAGCAGTAAAGATGACTTTTAAGTATTTCCATTCTATGTGTTTGAAAATTCGACTGAACCACCTGATACCCATCCTGCAACACACTAGCATCGACTCTAGCTGTGTTCTAATTGGATTACACCAAATGTGTTTCGGTGTGTGCGGCATTTCCAGCATGGTAATTGTGTGAGTCGCTGTGGTCAGTGGGGAGTTGAGGGGCTAAATCCAATTCTGAATTTGTTTCTTGTACGGGGGGGGTGGGTAGCATAAGTACCAACCATATGTTTCCTTCCCGATTCAGGGGAACTGAATATGGATGAGAAACACAACAGGGTCTTGGCGTCACCGCTGGTGGCGGGTTTGTACTCTAATGCTGTGTGCTCATTTGTTCTTGGGCAAACAGTGTAGCTGAGGACAATCCTGCAATTTTACATGAAAACAAAAAAAATAAAAAGACCTGCAGCAACTGGATTTGGCTTGTACTGACTTTCAGATTTGAATAGTTATGGACAACACAAATGAAAACATATTTAAGACATATTTTCAGATTCTTATTCACTGTTAAATTTTCTTTCGAAAGGTTCAATATTTTCTGCTTCTTTAGATGGTTTCTTTTAGGTGCCCGGGGTCTCTGGTTTACAACACACACATCTAAACCTATTTCTGAATAACATGTTCTCCGTCTAAATATTTAAAAACTGTATTTTCAAAGTACAATAACTTCATGAATTGACTGTGAAAAAACTTAATTGGCAGTATTTAACATTGCAGAACTAGGGTTGAGCCAGAAATAGTCTCCCCTCGTGAGAGGGCTCTATCTTTACTGTCAATGACAGCATGACAAGAATCCAAAATATAAAGTTTTTAGGCTGTTTTTCTTCACCTGGAAGTAGAATTAGGTAAAAGGTGCCTTTTCTGTCAATCTGCAGTCCTCTGGTAAATCTGTCCTTTTTTCTCAGTATGTTTTAATTTGGGTTTACTAGCTAGATTACATTAAAGATGTGTTCATACTATTTATTTATTTATTACTTTAATGCAATTTGATTTTCTTAAAAGAAATGGACAGACACCCTCTGCTCATGGGGGTAGAGGGGGGCATTTAGCTGTGCTAAAAAGAAGAAACAAATCATTTGTGATAGAAAATAAATCACTGTATAGACCGTGTGAAAATGCCAACAGCAGAGAGCAAAGACAGATTAGAAATCTAAGTCACTTAAAACTGTTGTTTTTATCTGACGTTATCATCATGTTGTGACTTTCTCTGTCTTTCTGTTCAACATAACATGTTTTTTAATAACACCTATCGTTTTCTTTGCTGGTGAGTAAAATAAAATGTCCATCAATGGAGTTGACTTTAAACTTGGAGCATCAAACCACCCGCAGCTAAATCTGTTTGAAGATTGTAGCTACCAAAAGTGGGAGTGGGACAAATTTGTTTCAACACTTAAAACCGATATTCAGTCGCGCGCGAGAAGCACTTCTCTTCATAAGCTAATTAAGCTAACAGTAGCTCACTAAACATCTGCTGGAATGATCTATAAACATTTTTACAGCTTGTATTTGGTAGAAATTTGAGATTAAGCATGTTCCAAAGTTAAGATGTTAAAATAAAATAGTTTTTGTTGAACACATTCTGTAATTTGTAATTTTGTTAAAGGAAGTAAAAGGAGGTAGAAAAAAACCTGATAAAATGATCAAAAATCGAATCTGGAAAGAAAAAAATCTGATTTTATTTTTTGGCCATATCCCAGCTGTGATCCAAGTACTCTGATACTCCTGATCTGCTCTGGAAAATTAGAACATGAATATTTGCGATGTCCAAAATCGCTGATTCGTGGCCCTAATAAATAAACCAGAGTGTAGTAAAAACCAGATTCAGGCAAGATGTAATTATTGCTCTAAAATGTGGAATATTGTTGGATTTTAAGTTTATAAACTGAAAACTAGCCGAGTACGCAGTGCTACCGTCACAGGAAGTAAACAAATCTTCAAAATAAAGTCTCAGGGAAGCTTCCCATTTTCAAAGTAAAACTATCGAGTTTTTTGTAGTTGGAAAACAATGAAACTGAAGTTTAGTTCAATTCAATTCAATTCAATTTGATTTATATAGCCTATATTATAACTTAGTTAGAGTTATGATTATCATTCTGTAGCAGAGAAAAGCATGTTTTAATACCTGTCATACCCATTGGATACCCATTGGATATCACTTTGAAATAGGGCTGCAAGATATGAGGAAAACTTGCGATATGCGATAATAGTGATCAATATTGCGATAACGATATAATTTGCGGTAAATAAACAAATAAAAAAATAAACAAAAACATCATTCCCATTTCATTGCAACAGTTTAAAAATTATACTCCAAATGACCCTCATCGACATGGGGGACAAACATCTAACATAATAGGCCTCCATCTGATTGGTCAACAATAGGAAGGCGTCCATCTGATTGGTCAAAGCATAAAGGGATTTATTTGATTCGTTAAATGCTTCAAGCTGTTAGAAGATTGTTTTAACACATTTTGGGTTTGCGATTTATTGCGATATTCGCCATCTTTTGCGATATGCATATTGCAGAGCTGGATATTGCGATAACAATAAATTTGCGGTATATTGTGCAGGCCTACTTTGAAATGTTATCCAACGTAAGAAGTGATGATGAATTGATGATGAAGCCGCTTTTCTCCACTGCAGAATCAGCTGATTCACAGTGATCGCTTCAACGGTAAAGAATTTACGGCTTGTTAAGGAGTTGAATAGTCTGCAATTTGAATAAAAGTGTGATAAATGTGAATTTAAAAATATTACAAAAATGTGATGTCATGTGACTGACTGTTAGCATGGTGGAGAGGTCGCACCTAAATGTGTCTTTACATCTAAAGACATGCACCAGAAGTTGTGGGAATTTTTTGATTATTACACTAAAAATGAAAAAAAAAAAAAACCTTTTGAAAACACTTGTCATGTCAGATGAAAGGAATGAGTGTTGTCTAGTTGTTACCTTTTTTAATTCATTTATTATGCAGTGATGAAAGTCAGGCAAGGAAAAAATCCCTGAACTTTTCTTTGAGCGATATGGCGGCGCGGAGAGAAATTTTTGAAAAATACATAGTCTTAAATGCATTCTGGTACATTCTGGCAGCTAGTTATTCACTTCTTAATCAAGACACTAAGACTAATTGGAGCATCATGGTTTGTCATTCAAACCCCTAGTTTGACTCTCCATTAAGGACTTGCTGGTCCTAAAAAAGAATTTGGATCATTGCTCAAAGTAACACAATCCTACAATCTAAGCTTTTCCTAAAAACTGCAAAACGTACAATTGCTAAAATATAGTAACATCAAAGCCCCAAATGGCAAAAAGAACTCCAGTAACTATGATATTCTATGAAAGTACCTTATTTGTACATGATTATAACTTTCAACATCCACTTGCACTGTTTTCTCAAACTATAATTACATCAAAATATGGGATCTGCTTTAAACTATCTTTCTATAACATAATACATCAATTCTTTAACACCAATACTAAGTAATCTGGGAAATATCAAAACAAACATACAAACTAAACTAAACATTGTAAACATTCTTTTTTAAGAGAGTGCGGGTCCAAACCACCAAATACTTATAGTTAATGTCAACTATACTGAACTAAATCATGGTAATTAGGAAATACAAATAAATTAGATAGAGAAATGTATTCAAAATAAAAACGGAAACTCAAAACTTAAACTGAAATTATTTCAAAATGTGGTTTTGAGATTATTTTACACAAAAAGTATTTGACCTACACTACTTTAAAAATATTTTTCTTCCAGCCAAGACCACTTCAATTTGTTTTTTTTATCGTCTTCTCACAACTGAGGTCGTGACCACGCTCAATAATGACGATGCCCGCATTATTGATCGCAAACTCTTCAGATTTGTTTGTGAAAGTTTAGCGTGGGTCAGCCAGTTTTGGTCTCTAGGGGATCCGTCACGCTGACCACGTGGTACAGACAGAGCCAATCAGAGCCGTCGACGCATCCGAAAGCAACTAAAACGTCCCGTCATTGGTCAATTAGGCCGGGTAGACGAGAGATAGCCGCGACCATAGAGGAAGCGATCTGCGGAGAAATATAGAAAATAAAGCTAAAATTCGCCATTTTCAGACAATTTTTTCATCCGGAAAGCGATTTGTCCATAGAGATCAGGTCTTTATTTCCAGGAAAATACGTTCGGTTTGCTCAAAAACCCGGATTTCCGGGAATTCCCGGAAGACTTTCATCACTGTTATGAATTTATTGTTTTTTATACTTTGTTTACTGCTGAAGTTAATCAGGAAGTTGACCAAAAATATTTTTAGAGTGAAATTTCTTAAAACGACAAATACCATTTATTTCTCTCTAAATGTCGGTGCCTTATCAATTTTGTCCTAAATAAATGATTAGGCCTGCACAATAGATCGCAAATTTATCATCATTGCTATTTCAAGCTTTGCAATTGGCATAATCGCAAATATGACGAAAATTGCAATACATGGTTACCTTAAATATGCTAAAACAATCTTATGGCAGCTCTGAGTATTTAACTAATCAAATCAATCTCTTTATGCATTTGACCAATCAGATGGATGCCTTCATGCTGCTGACCAATCGGATGGAGCTCTTTTATGTTAGATGCTCCCCACCTATGTAGACTAGGGTAATTTGGAGTTTAATTTTTAATCAGTTTCTTTAATATGGAAATTATGTTTTTGGTTGTTTTGCTATTTGTTTATGTATAACAAGTTATACTGTCATCGTAATATTGATCACTAAAATCGCATATCCCAAGTTTTCCTCATATCATTTCCTCATAAATGATGGTCATTTAATACATATTTCAATTTTCATACATCCAGTAAAAAGAAACATAGGAACTGTAAAAACACATTAAATTGTGATTCGATCTGTGAATCGTTGAGCTTGATTTTTTAATGGAATAGGATCACCACCGAAGTATAGATCCACAACTTTAGTTATTATAGATTTAATTTTGAGACAAAGAGCTAAAGGTTTTTTTCATAGGACAGTCTAATGTCAGTCTAACTGGAGTTTTAACTGTAATCTGTCATGTTATTGGTGAAAAAGAAAAGTTTCCTGTTGGATTGGCAGCTCATCTCTGGAGAAGAGGAATGCAAACACATGATAGTAATCAACACCCAGCACCAAACATGTTGCCTTATAGCCCAAAACAAAACGTGGCTCTTGTGAGTTGCAACTTCAAGCGAAAAGAAAAATGTGTTAACAAGGTTAAACAATATTTTTTCTAATATTCAGTGTTCACTTTGTTTTCACAGACATTCTATCATGAGTCCCAGGATGCGTTAATTACACCTAACAGGAGGATAGATAAATAAAGACAGAGTAAAAGCATTTAATACATCTGACTTATTTTTTCAGAGCAGCAGATGTTGTCTTTTTTTAGACTAAACAAAAAAAACTACTGTCTGCAGTGGTTTGTGATCTTGATGTTGGAAATAAACACTGATGTCTAATTTCACAGATGCATAAAAAAGGACAAGAGGATATTATTTACAAGAATTTCATTCCTTTTCATTTGGGTTCTGCTGCTCCATGAACCTTTCAAAACCCCTATGACTGCAAACCGGATAGATGCAACACAACTATCAAGTTGTAAAATTATACCACAGGGATTTAAACCATCAATAACAACAATGACTCAGCTTATAGAGAAGAGGTGGACTGTGTAGCTGAGTGATGCGCAGGCAACAACTTGCTACTTATGACTACAAACAATAAAGAACTCATTAAGGACTTCAGGAAGCAGAACGGTGACACACATGAACCAATCTATATCAATGGAGAGGCAGTGGTCCATGTTACAAGAAGGGGTATCAAATTATCACCTTAAATGCCATTACTCATTAACAGACAAATTAGCGTGTCATTTTATGTTTTAATCGCGTTGAACTCATTTTTAATATATCATCAATATCATTTGTGGTGTTCTCAAACAAAACAAAGGTCTGTCTATGAAGGTTTTAGTGGAACTCAATGAATGGTTTCTCTGTCGCTGACATTGATGTCATCAATGTACGACTTTATGCCTCTTAACTGAATTAACTCAAACCAATGCCATAGCGTCACAACTATTTTATCCATTATGTAACCTGGGGGAGGAAGCCTGATGAAGCGTCCTTTATCATAAATTGATGGGGGACGCGGAGGGCTTATCGCATCGGATTGGTATGTGGGTGCCCTTCTCGGGTGGGACCCTGCGTTGGGCTCTTCCGGCGCGGCGGGGTGGCTGCTCTCCTGGTTGGGCTGGGGCGGCGCTCTCTTTCCCCCCGTGCTTCCCTGCTCTCTGGCTCTGGGGGCCTCGCGGTGGTCTTGCTGGTCCTGGCCTGGGTGGCAGATTTGGTCGCCCGGGGGGCGGTTGTCCCTTGCCTGCTGCCGTGTGGTGTTGGGGGGTTCCGGCTGCCGCTGTCGCTGCTGCTGCGGCGGGGGTGTGGGGGTGGATGGGCGCTCCCCCTCCTTCTTTTCACGTTCCACCATCCATTTTAGAAGAACATAAACACTCACCTGAGCACAGGTGTTAGCTCACCTTTGCACTAACAGTTTGCATGACTGAATGACTGAAATATTTCACACTAGTTGGTTTAAAGGCAGAAGAAGAAGCACAGGCTCCTGGTTTTGAGGCACAGAATGACAGAGAGCTACTCCTAAAGTGATAATATTCTACGTCTATTGTTCTGAATAAAAATAAAATCAAAAACTCTTTATCTCGAGCAACATTCCAATATTCTTTAGTGGGCTCCAGACTAACTTTTTCACTAGGAGCACAGTGGCCCCTAACTGAAAATTTTAGGGGCACAACCAGAAAATTTAGGGGCGCATACCGTAAATCAACATGCTAACCAAATCTATCCACTGTATTACGAATAAATACTTTAATAATAGATGCAAAAATTACAATGTGCTGTTTCTAATTCAGTGTTACATTTTATTCTTCACTTTTGAAAATGCAACAACAGGTAAACTGACAGCAGCATCGCTGTCATGACAGTACAAAGAGTAAAGAAAACGGATGGAAATTTGTCTTTGTGACACCAAATAAGTGCAGCCAAGATGCACAATAAGCGTGTTTGAGATCACCCAGGTGAACTCAACGTTGCGCAGATCACCTGGTGTGTGACATATATTTTTGTTTTTGCTCCAACATCACCTGTCAATCATCACAAAAATATTGCGAGAAAGGGGTGGGAGCAAGGGGCAAACCTACCCGGACACAGCTGGAAACTGAACTGACTGAAAGCTGCCGAACAGACTACAAAACAATGCAATATGGGACATGTGTCCTGATGGTTTTTGTAGTTGAGTGATTAATTAAAATAATTTAAAATACAAATTCATTAAAAAAGTCTACATGCATTACAAAACATTAAAATAATCGTAAAATAAATATATGATAACACAGATCACACTAAGGGGGAAAGGAATATTAAAACTAAATTGAATGTTAGGGACAACTCCAACTTCCTGTTCTCACTCAGTCTCACTGCAGATCCCCCCCCCCCCGTGCCCGCACGTGTTTAAAGTTAAAGCCCCGTTAGCTGTCACGCACGTGCGTGGGGGACATTTATTCTCCTCAGCTGACCAGACTCCCGCGGGAGCGGTGTGCTGCCGTAACAGCCGTGCATAAACCGTTTGATGCGCCGCCGTAACCGTAACCAAAACATTAAACCTTCCTCCGGTTCTGTGAGACCCAGAGAAAAGTTCAGCACGGACTGCATGGATTTAGAAAATTACGAGCGAATAGATACTTTCTAGATAGGAAAGTAAGGAACTCCTTCATGTGGTCCGGGGAAGGGGCTGTCAGGTGTCCTGCTTTCAAGCCCTGTCATTGTCCCGCCCCCAACAGTCATTTACCCCACTGTGATTGGTTGGTCATCTCCGTGCACGACAATGAAAAAGTGTCATTCATTAAAACTGGCGGGCTGTAACATTAAATTTTCATTTAAGGCGGGGGCCGCAAAATATCATCTTGGGGGCCGCAAATAGCCCGCGGGCCACGAGTTTGAGACCCCTGCTGTACACTCTGGCACTGGTACACTAGCCGCAGGTCGGGAGAACGAATCAATAGTTCACTTACCCATAGCTCAGACGCACATATCAGGTTGTGACTATATTTGTCTCCGTTTCCTTCCCACAGATGTTTACGCGCGCGCGAATAACTCTTGGCCCCGCCCCTCCACATATTTTAGCCACTTACAGTGACTTATTCTTCTCACACGCATTGGCCGCCTCACAGACGGGCATCACGCGAGAGTGTGTGCTCGCGTTTCATGAGTATGTGCGCGAGTGTGTGTGTCTGCCTGCGTGCGTGTGCGCTCGCGTCTCAGATCATTTCATTGATCATTGACGTGCTCCTGCCACGTTTAATGTATAAAAAAATACGGAGGGTGTGGGAGGCAAATTTACTGGTCGCACATGTGCGACTGGATGTAAAATTCAGTCGCACACTCTCAAATTTTGGTCGCAAAATGCGACCAATTGGTCGCATTTTGCGACCAATTGGTCGCAAAATGCGACCAATTGGTCGCAGTCTGGAGCCCTGATTCTTTAATTAATACTTTAAAAAGCATCAGAAGGGTTTCTGATGAGTGTTTGGATGTGATTGAAATTCCGTTTGGAGAATCTCGTCTCCTTCTTTTAGGTGAGGAACTTAAAGTTTGAAGTCAAATCATAAACCAGCTTTAAAACTTAAGTGAGAAAGAATCTAAAGGCCTGTTCACACCGGAATGAATTTCGCCCTCGATTTTCGCCGACGTTTAACGCCTAGTGACTAAACAAAGGGCACCAATGTGAGTGTGCACACCGACGCGAAAAAAACGCCACGCGTCAAAGCGTCACTACTTAAAAAACGCCTCGGGTTCGTTTTTTTGGTTCGACGCGCCGAAAAACGCTGGCGAATAACGCCTGGCGAATATTCGTCCCGGTGAGTACGGGCCTTAAGGTTTTCATTTTGGTTAACTAATATAATCGTTTTAATCTTTTTTTTTTATGCAGGTTCGCATTTACATACATAATTCTATTAAATGGCCTACATCGTGCTTTTCTTATGCCTTTCAGAGTAAACTATATCCATATATATGATCATATATTACCATTGGCACACTAAAGAAGACATTTTTCATGAAATATGAGTTATTTTCATGAACTCTTTGCCTACTCTGAAGTATGAAAACGCGATCTCTGAGGCTCCGCCTTTCACTCCGTGTGGGTGCCGCCCATTTCATGACGCTAACCTAGAGCCGGCCTCGTCAGCGTGTCTTGCGTGTCTCCCATGAAAACAAACATCCAAACTTTTGCAAAGATAGATGTATCGCTGCCTTTAGCAGCCCTGGCGTTTATTCCATCACAGACAGAATGGTGATGGCTAATGGGTTCATTTTGTGGTGAAATTCAGTCACAAAATGCAAACAACAACAACAGCTCATGAGGACCCACTCGTTTTTGTTTGTTGGGAGGGGCTGGTGCTCAGAAAGCTGTGTTTTTAGAGGAATACTCAGAAATGGATGAATGAATCAAAGTATCGCTTTGGGGTTTCTTTTCTTGAGGAATGAACATTTTAATACACTTAAATTCTCAAAAAATTGATTTAGGATGGTATAGGCTATTTAAAACTAACACAAATATATATATCAAGCATGTAGTAAAACACATAAAAAAGTATTAACATTTATTGTAGAAGTTTATAGTGTAAAAATCATTTTTATGAATCTGTTGATCAGACAAAGAAGGAGTTTAAAAAAAAAAGATCCAAATTATTATTTTTTTTAAACTTCTAATGTTTAACAAATAAGTCATCAGCTGTACTGAACAACAAATGCTGAGTTTGCATAAATACATGTTGAGACTACAGATTCTCCATAACTCAATATGAACTAGTGATGAGAATCGGCTACCTTACACGTAAAGAAAAAGGGCAGAATAGAAATACCAAACATCCAACATCGTTCTTCTATAGCATCTCTTGGCTTCTCTTGGTCGTCACAACTGAGTTCCTTGAAAGGGGAAAACGTGGATCCACTTTCTGATGAGTTTGGGGTTCCTTTCTTTTTTTCAACTCTCAAGTTTAAAAGTTGAACTAAATACCTATTTCCCTTTCAAAAATATACATTCAAAATCAAATGTTGTTTGGGCTTGAAATTCCACATAGAATGACATTTAAACTGAACAAAGGTGGAACTTTTAATAATTATTTTCTATGTTCTTCCATAAAAACTAGAAGAAAATCAGCTTTTTTCTGTAAATATACCAAATATATATTTAATGGAAAAACTGATACACAGATTAGATGAAAACAAATTATGTGGTCTCAATAAAGATTAAGATTTATCCTAACTTTTTTAACTTTTTAAATAAAATGAAGTAAAGCACAACAGATATAAAAAAGGATAATAGACAAACTTTTTAAGTCCAAACCACTGTCAAATCTCTATTCCAAATAACTTAAAAACGGCTAAAACCAGCATATAGGTTACAAAAGCAAGACGTTTGAGTAGATTTTCCTCCTTACAGTGTCTAAGTTCTATCCATCACATCTGCAGCAGCTCCAAAGCGTCACTGCTCATCTCCATCCTGCCCCCACCACCCCACACTTCCGTCTTCTCTATCTTTTTTCCTTGTTTTTATTTATTTTTTAGCTCAACAGAAGAGACACGTCCATAAATCTCAGAGCAGCTAATGAACTGCATTTAACAATAAAATGCACTGGAAATGGAACATTTCGTTTACAACGAGATCAATGGCAGTGACAAACACCCTACTCTGGAGCGACTAGTTAGCGGGATGATGTTCCGCAGGCAATCCAATCAATCACCGCACACCAGACACCCAGATCAATCAAGTGTGGAGACACAGGAAGAAAGGCGCTTCGTGCACTCTCTTCAACAAGTATGCATGGCCTTTATTTCAATGCTCATTACTGCTGAAGGTCCACATCATCACCTTTTATTTCTCCCATTCTTCATATATCCCTACTATACTTTCCTTTATTCTCTGCTGTGCTCCCACACTCGGCTGCTCCTCGCTCTCAGCAGTTGAGAGGAGGAGACTGATAACCATCCAGGGAGTCAAGTGCTCCATCACCACCATCCCCATCTGCGACCCGACAAGTTCATAATGCCATGCATCTGCTTTCATTTATAAAGGCCTCACTTAGCCCTCACACACAGCGGCGCAGCTTCTCCAGCTCTTTAGATACGCCACCACCTCCTGCTCAAGCAAACCTCCTCACCTCTAATCCTCCTCCTCCTCCTCCTCCAACAAAAGAAAGAAAAACCAGAGAGCCTGACGAATGAATCATTTGCTTTTCCTGGAGATTTTCATCTCATCACAAACCTGCGAAATTAACTGTCTGAAGTGGTCCAACTGCGCCTTGAAAATGTCCTTTTAAATTAAAAAATACCACTATTTAATGAGAAAAATGTTGACAAAATATACACGCAGAAAGGTAAGTTGAAGTAAAATCGGAACTAAATCCATCTATTACGGTTAAAAACTGTCTTCATGCAACTTTCTATACTTTTGGTAACTCGGTCTCATAAATCAGAAATGACTGTTTGTGCAAACAGGAGAGGCGCTGCGGCCATTAGGTGGCGCACTTCTCTCACAGTACAAAGAAGAGAAGACAGCAAAGAGAGAGAAAGAAAGAGGAGAAACTTGCTGTGCCCATTATGAAGTAAATTTCCTGAAATGGTTTTTTATCATGAAAAATAAAATGCAACATCTGTTGTAAATATATTTGGATACATTAGTGTGTCCTCTGAGACAAACAAGAGAATTCACTGGCAGTGTGTGTGTTTTTGTGTGTCAGTTTGTGTACTCAAGTGGCCACACACTTCTAAGACATGGAGCAGAGAGCTGAACCGATGAGTAAACTGTCCTTATTAAACCTAACCAGAACTTCAACATCTAACATCTCCCTGCAAAAAACAAAAACAAAAGAAACAGCAAAAAGTTTCAAGAATATTGTTTCAAAAGAAGCACTTTGAGTAGCTAAAGCCACAAAGCAAGCATAACAAAATGCAAAAGCTCAGTACCACTTCAGTTCAACTGTAATAAGTCAGCCCCAAAACATCCATAAACCTGTTATAATAAGGCCATTTCAAACAGAAGTATTAGTCAAATAGGTCATAAAATGTAAAATATTTTTTTTCATTCAAGAAAAAACATTTAAATTCATTTAAATGTTAAGAAATGAATCTAAATATTACACTGAAAGCACGAATGTGGGAGAATTTGCAATTTCCATTGTTCTACTCAAATCTTTTTTCACCAAAATACTAGTTAATAAAACATCACAAAACTCTAAGTTTAAATTCTGAAACAGCTAAGGCTTGTGGGGAAATGAGGCATTTTCTTTTCTGTCATATGTTTCTGTTTTGATTTTTTAGAATGGACGGTTCTTCTGGTGAGAACAGAAAGTAGTATTTTTCCCCTCATTTGTCCCTCATTTCACTTCAAAAAGAGTCCATAGAACATTTCTTTGTAACATCTGCGAGCTGCACAGGTTTTGCTGCTTTTTAACTTGGGGTTACTTTCAGAATTACTTTTTTCTTAACTTTCTAATTCTGGATGCCTTTTTTGGAAAGAAAAAAAAAACTTTACTGAATTATACAAAGCAAACAATAAAAAATGAAGCCACATATTTTTTACTGAAAACAATGTGTACATAAAAAATGAAAGAATAATGAGTTGCAAACATCTAACATGCTCCAAAATATGCACCGAGGTGTAATAAAGAACCTCAGAGCAGAGTTATTGACCCTACTGCTTCCCCGTGTTGACAGGGCCATGTTGACTTTGTGCATGTGCGTGTACAAATGTGAGGTTGTGGTTTGGAGTTTACCTACGTTCATCGTGGATATAAATTCTGAGGCAAAATTTGAGCTTTTAAAAGTTTTTTAAACCATTATCTTTAATCATTTGTACTTAATGGAACAAATAAATCATCTGATGGAGCTTTAAATTTTGCTTTTTTGACATCTAACTGTCAAAAATATTCCAAACATGTAAATACTTACAAAATGGGTAACATTATGAGGAGTTCAATTCATGAAGAGGTTTGTATGCAGCTGCTTCACCGGCCAAAGACTCAAATCAAACCCTACTGGGAAAAGGACTGGATCAATATTTACATTTTTAGTCCATGAAGAACAATATTACTTCATGAAGTGTTGAGAGTCAAAGAGTCATTGTCTCAGCCACCAACATCATTGAAATAAATGAATAAATGAAACGTTTTGCTGCCAGGAAGCTGAAATCATCAACTTATTAAGAAGAACCTGCTCTTAATGCTGAAATAACTGGCTTTAGCGTAAATATGCAGACACTGTTGGTCCAAATTCCTAATGCAAACCATTTGCTGTTTTTTAAACTATAATTTTTTTTGTTTTAATAGTTTACGACATGAAAATAAAAGCAGCAAGGTTGAAAAAACCTGAATCTGTTTGCGTCCTTGTATTTTTTGTTGGGCATCTCATTTAAAATGTTAAATTCTGATATTTGTACAGTTTTGGCATCAGCAGATAAAGGTTAGTATATTGGTATTGATAATAAAAAGTCTACTAAACCAACCATTTGAAATACCAAAATGTCCCTTTAGCCATTAAACTCAAACATTTTGTCAAAATAACATATTTCAATTTTCCTTTCATTTCAAGTTTCTTTTTCCTGGTTGTGTTATGCTACTTTTTATTTATCGAGACATTTGTTATTTCACATTTGACACTGACAAAATGTAAAGATTCAAAACAGCTAATTTGCTAGAAACTTCAGCTTTTCTTTGTATACTTCTTACTTTTTGTAGTGTATTTGTATTTGTTTAATAAAGGGGCAATGCATACAAAGACAGTGCTCTAAAATAGAAAAACACTGTACATATGCAGGATTGTAGCCTCAGCTAACTTTCATCCTCTGTCCCGTGCTGACCATGGCCAGTCACCAAGAGACTGTAGATAAATAAAAGAAATTAAATTAAATTAAAAAGTACTTTATAAACATGAAATCGCATGAAATAAAAGGACATAAAGTTAACATAACATAGATTAAGTTTGCAGAGATTTTTGTTCCTGAGTTAGTTATATTTAATTTTTTCATTTACAAATAAGACTATGAGATACTGTTCTCTGAATTCTGCTCATCTGATCCCAGCTCTGATTATATTCATTGTTGGGACAAGTTCTTACCTTCAGCAACACAACACAAGTCAAAACTTTGGTTCTTTAAAAGAAATGACTGATTAAATATTGTACATAAGTTACTTTATAAGTAATGTTTCTCATATGTGGTCAACTTTGTCTGTTTATAAAGATATGTTTTTAATGAGTTTTTAGATAAATTTGGTTTTTCGAGATATTTTTCCCCATCTATTCAACAAAATTTTTTATGTTTGCAATTTTTGTTTGTTTTTCTATATTTTTTTTTGTTTTTCCAGTTTTTTGCTCTAATTTTTCGATATAATATATTTCTATGGCACGGACACATTGTGGCCTATTGCATTTTTATGGAATGCAATAGGCTTCCTTAGCTTCCTTCTATTGGTAAGAAAACTCAATAATGTTGGCATGCTTTGGCTCTGCTGCATTGGGGCTGTTCGTCCTTGTGACAGTGTTGTTGACAGGTGACAGGACCCTCCCACTGTGACACAGACTCCCCCAGCTGGCTGGTTCTAAAGCTAATGGTCGCCCTCAGTGGGAGCCAATGGGTCACCAATCCCTTTGCCGTCATCATTAAGCACCGTTGGTTTAATGAAAACAGCGTTTAGGAGTGCTTGGACCTTCATGCTCCATCGCTTCATTAAGTGGAAAGCAAACTAATATGAGGAGCAACCTAGAACTCACCTCTAGAGATGAGAGTAAGAGCAAGCAAATAAGTGGAGCATGCCCCCCCCCCCCCACACACACACACACACACAGACGAGTATCAACCCTGAGCATCTTATGGAACTGTGCACACAGTCCAGTCTTGACCAATGCTAACTACTAGATATGCACGATAAAACCATAAAATACTGGTACATAATGGAGCTTGGTTAACCTTAAGTTTGGTTAGCCTGAAAATATTCAAAATAATGGCTACACGTCTTCCGTAGATAAAAACTACCACAAAAGGGAAAAAAATGCAATCCTTAAACTTAACATCTTGAGAAGCTTTTTTAAGCCATCTAAACCTGAATGTCCTTATTGTAACCAAACATGCACATTTGAATTTCCAAATTCCCACATTTAACATCCACAGGAATTTCCCTTATGACCTAGTTTTCGCCTCAAGTATTGAGCTTCTCAGGAGCTGCAACCAAAGGAGACTTCTCAACCTGCCGCCCACACCCTGAGAAGGCTGTGCCAAAATCTGCCCACAGCATGCCATCCATACTGCCATTCTGTCCATCCAAATATCATCACCCGCCCATTCTTCCTGCCTCTTCTTTTCTCCTCTCCTGATTCCCAAGATGGCCCTGAATGTAAATAACTCCTTACATTCAGAGCTAAACTTTAGGGTTCAGCACTGAGCTTTATGGTCAAGGAAGCAGCTGATTCTCTGTCTCTGCATCCATTACTGTCTGAAAGGACAACATGGGAGGGAGAAAAAGCAGCAGGAGCCGCTCATAATTGTAGACAGGAAAAATAATTATCTTCCGTCATCCATCATACATATATGAGAGATGTTTGAGAGACGTTGATATGTTTTTTATGAGTCTGTGGGCAGTTATGAGACCACAAATATAGCCAGTGCCCAGATATTAGTTATTAAAAAACGAAATGGTTAAAACCTGAGCAACTGGTCTTGAGAAACCGGTTTTCTCCTAGGCCAAGGCTAAATCAGAATTTTCCCCCTTATCCCTCAGGATTCAGACAAGCTTAGAAGTATATAGATTATGCATCAATAACTTTCATGTTTTCTAATCACAATCTGACTGACAGAGGGTCTTCTTTTATTCCTTTCTCCAACAACTCTATGCTGCCCGTACAGCTGCCTGCCTGTTAATCAGCTTACTGTGTTGGTGTCACTGGCCAATAGAAATAGCAAATGCTGGGCTGATAAACCGGCCAACTGATCAGCTGCTTTCCTTCTCAAAAAATTCCCAACTTTCCAACATGAGTTAGTTAGCAAAGCCAGTGTTCAGCTTGGCCTAAAAAAAAGCTAAAAGTGACACGAAAAGCTTGTTCAATGCACCACAAAAAGCAAACATGTCAATCCTGCCAAATGAGTAATGATGAATATGAATGGAAAACTACACATTTCAAGCCTACAAGCTTCTTATGGTGAAAGAAATTTGGTTCAACTGGGAAATAGCTTTAATTTACACTATGTTTTAAATATTTTCCCTGACTGAAAAGATTTCGTCTATGTTTTGTACGGTGAGATGAGAGGGATCTGCGTAGGCTTCTTGTCTGCAATGGAGAGAGATGTGAAAGAGTGGAGTGAATGAGTAGGAAGTGTGGAGTAAAAAAATAGCCTGGTCTTTGGCTTTCTCATCGAAAGTGTCGACATACTGAAGGAGGTGTGAACGGTGCTAACAGGGTGTCCAAGTCTCTGATGACTTAAATTGAGAGCAGAGTTATTACGGTGACCCATCTGAGCAATTAAAGAAAACAGTCAAGTTCTCCAACAAATGATTGTGCCAGTAACATGTTTTTCCATTCTCCAAGGGTCATCAGAGAAAATTCAACCAAAAAAAAGCTAAAAAGACAAGCAAATTAAATCTACTTCAGGGCTCGACATAGCCATTTGTCCGCTGGCCCGGTCCTGTTTTTCGAGCAGTGCGGACCACAAGACTTTACTTTTCACTTGTCCGCTCTGGCCACTAAAATATCTAACGGTTTATATATTCTTCACCTTTTTCAATAAAGTAAATTTTGCGAAAACGTGTAGATTTACCTCGTCTTCATAATTTAGTTTTTCTGCTAGTCCTGTGTTCAGACTTCAAGGGTTTCTATGGGAAACATTTGATCACTTCTTCTTCTCTCCCGCCTGCGCGCGCGCGGCTTTCACTGCCGAGCACCACGGGGCACGCGCTCACTACTTTTTTTTTTCAAACTTTATTGAATGTAACAATTCAATACAAAACAATGTTAAACAGCAACAACGAAGGAACAAGCCAGTGGGTTATTATTACATTTGATTATAAATCCGACACCGTCACTGAAGAGAGACTGAAGCATGTCAGAGATGTGGAAGACATGGCAGGAATAGAAAGGAATATGTTGGATGGAGTAATGGGTATAATTAGTACTATGGACAGCAAGATATTTAATGAATGCATTGAAGATGAAACTGTATCCACTAAGCTTTAAGCTGAATGTCAAAGAATCAAAGGCAACTCCAAATACCTGAATCTCAGACTCAAATGCAGTAGAATGTTAAACTACTTAATTTTGTTTTTCTTTACAACACTGTAAGCAGTAAGTATTTCTAGTTAGCTGAATGATCTCAGTTAGACCTGCACAATATGAGGAAAACTCGCGATATGCCATATCAGAGATTAAAATTGCGATAACGATATAATTTGCGGTATATAAACAAACAGCAAAATAACCAAATAACCATTCCCAGTTTAAAAATTATATTCCAAATGACCCACGTTGACATAGGTTACAAACATCTAACATAACAGGGCTCCATCCGATTGGTCAACAATGTGAAGGCGTCCATCCGATTGGTCAAATGCATTAAGGGATTTATTTGGTTCGTTAAATGGTTCAAGCTGCCATTAGATTGTTTTAACACATTTAAGGTTTATGATTTATTGCGATATTTGCCGTTAGAAGCACCATGAAAACTTCTGAACTAGTGTTACCTACTACACTGCAGTGCTCTCTTCAAAACATCTGAAACAGACTAGAGCAGATTTAAGTTTGATATGGTCTATTTTCAGTCATTGAAAAGTGTAGAAATAAGTGATGTCACCAGAATGCACCAAATTGCACCATATTAAAATTTTCCGGGGGGGCATGCCCCCGGACCCCCCTAAAGTTGCAAGCACCTGCGGAGCGGCGGGTCCCGCTATGCGCGGTGTCGGGCCAGTAACTTTCAGGCAGGGCTAGTAAGTTTCAAAAACTACTGGCCATGTGGGCCAGTGCAAATTTCTGGGCTATGTCAACCCCTGTACTTGTATGTGACTTAAGACATGTTTGCCTTTACTACTAAGGTTAGAACATTAGGAATGAGGGTCAACATCTATACTTCAAAGATAAACATGTTTTTAATCATCAAGACTCGCCAAATTATTTCAATTTTTTAGAAAATGCTCAGGGAAAATTTGACAAGGAGTCGTGGAATATGTCAGTTCAGAATATTTAGCTATGTAAACCCAAAATAAAAAGGATCAGATGAAGCAACACATCAGTTTCACTGGTAAAACTGTCCTTATAATTAGTAAATTTAACAGCAAACCTCATATCTTACATTTAAATTTGTAACAAATCTCCCGCAGTGTGATAATAACTACACAAACGGACAAGGATTGTGTTAAGATTTTCAGGTGGGAAATAAAAATAAATAAATAAATAAATAAAAAAAAATCAGACCTCACCATTTACTTATCTTTCTTGCAATCATTTACAAACATTGGTTACATTCCTATCAGTGTTACAACTTTATAGAAATGTTTCTACTATCAAGGAAAAGCCTAGCTTTGCAATATGCATATCGCAAGAGGTGGTGAAAATTGCAATAAATGATAACCTTAATTGTGCTAAAACAATCTTATGGCAGCTTGAACTTTAAAGGAACCAAATAAATCCATTTATTCATTTGACAAATACGATGGTAGCCTTCACATTGTTGACCAATTGGATGGAGCTCCTTTATTTATTTATTTATTTTGGAGCTCTTTTATGTGAGATGTTCACCTCAAATGTAAAACAGGGTCATTTGGAGTATAATTTAAGTTATGTTGATTCTTACTTAACCCTTGTGTTATCTTAGATGACCCCCCCCCCCCTTCCATTGACGTGTTCTCCCTACCATGACAAAGGTGGATAAAGGTGGAAAGATTTCATGTAATCCATGGACACCAGTGAAGATCACAAATCATTGAAGAAAAAAAGGTTCAGAGCTCTGTCTAGTGGGTCTAGATGACCCAACTCCCAATGTTAAAGTAACTAGGATAGCACAAGGGTTACATGTAACTGTTGCAGTGAAATGGAAATGATGTTTTGGGCAGTTTTGCTATTTGTTTATGTATCGCAAGCGCCATTGCAATATTGCTCACTAATATTGCATATCGCAAGCTTTCCTGATATCGTGCCACCCAAGTTGCCATGGACCTTTCAAAGAAACCAACTCCTGGTACTGGGTGTGTCGCAGAGCAGTAGCTTCCACAATGGTTACCCTAAAGGCCAACCCTGAAGAAGTCACGGTCCATGGAGTTTTAACCAGCAGTGGAGGTCTATTCACTGTAAATAAGGTGGTAAGCTGGAGATTTTACTCGTGTGAGGATTACATTTAAGCAGCCGGAGAAAGTCATTACAAGAAATTACATGAAAATTATGATGGCAATGTAGCCTCAATGACCTGGACTGTGCCAAAAAGAGGCTTCTTCTCTCTGTATATCACCGCTAAAAGCATTAATATGCTCCATACTACCATACATTTCTACTCTATTGACTCTGTTTATCTATGATTACTTATTTCTATGTCTTTCATGATCTACATCCCTTAGCCTCCCTGAATGTGCTCATTATTTTTATGGAGGTCATGCAGTTCAAGGAACATCTTCATTAAGATCTGACTGAAAAACTTGGATGCGTCTTGCACGGGAAAACTGGACCACAGTTAAAAAGCTAGAAATGAACATTTTGAGCAAAGTTGATTTGTTTCAAATAGAGAATTAAAGAGACAGGAAGGTTTTTCCTGAACAAACATTTCCAATGAGCAGAGAAACAAAGGACACAATGACTTACGGCTTCAAGGAGCACACAGTGATTAATACAATTTTAACACTCCATTTTTTCCATTTTATAACCAAATTAAACAGCAATGTAGGATATTAGGTTCCTCCTGGTCATTTCAAGCAAACTGACCAATATGTTAACGGATATTCAAACTTTTATCTTCTTAAGAAATGCCTTGAATCCTGCTTGTTACCAGAATATTTCCTGGTTACCTGGATCAAGTTCCAGGTTCTGATTGACTGAACACAAATATTCGGCAGTGAACAGGATGGATATCTAGTCTCTGCTAAAAAAAGCTAAGGAAATATGAGAAGACAGATGCAAAAAAAGATAGGAATCTAATGTCAGGAGGAAGAATAAAATCAAAACCCCAGACTCGGGGTGAAAAAAGTCTACGTTTACTGATTTTCTCCAAACTAGAAATGTTGCAGAGACATCGCAGCGCCTGCTCCCATCCTAATTATTCCAATTATCATGGCGCTCTATGAAAACGTGATTAATAACACGGAGGATATTGTTGTGGCAATTAGCCATATGGTGGTGGGACTTTGCTCTGTCACGATTTTGCCATTAGCATCTACTTATGTTTGTCAGAGGCGTGTAGCCCTGACAAGCTCAAGCTCTGCTCACCTTGCACTCCCCGCTGAGAGCCGTTTGCTGGGGGTGGAGGGAGCTGGGTATTCCTTGCCTGAGCAACTTCTTTATGCGACATCCGGTTGGACTGGGGACAAAATGTCAACTGGCGCTTGGGACGACCCGTCAAACTGCTCCTGGGAAAGGAGGGCAGAGGGGAGGAAGAGTCATGTTGACTGGGGTGTTTTGAGACGTAAAAACAAAGAGCTAATGCATATTTAAGTAAGGTTTCTCTGTGCTCGGTTTAGTTCTTTAGATCATAATTACGTGCAGGTTGTGTAGAAAGCTAAATGCAAACTTGGTTATGGTCAGTCACATTAGACTATGAGCACGTCTCCAGGTTGAGCATCTCAAAAACCTCACGGTTACAACCTGTTGCTTCTCTCCAGATGGCAATAAAAATGCATAAGGACCGCTGCATCTCTGGAGGAGACTCCTTTCCTTAAAAGGGCGGGGGAGAGGACAAACAAAACCGTCAAAAGAAGAAAGAAGGTAGGAAGTGTGGCTAAGCCCAAGCTCCACGGACCGAGAAGAGACCCACAGATGTGCGGGGCGTCACGGCTGCTGCTATGCACTTCTGAGAACTCAGGATGTGCATCTTGTTATCTAATTTTTCAACTTAAGATGTGGCGTCTTGTTATGCCACAGAGGCTGCCATTTGCCTGCCGTGCGCAGTGCTTTGAGGACGTTTGACTCGCATTTCAAAGAAGTGAGACTAATGAGTAGCGTTCCAAACTTACGGGGGAAGAGATGAAACTTACACAGTTAAGTCGGCCCCTTTAGTGGAAACTGACATTTTTAAATGCATGAAAACAAATTAAAGGCAGGTTTAGATTTTTTTTACAGATGTCTTTGACCCTCCAGCTTGTAGAATTTTCTAACCAATCAAAAAAAGAGAAATAAAAAGTTAAAATATTTAGGATTATAATCACAGTTTTGTTCATTTGGAGCTAACAAATGCGCTTGACATTAGTCAAATAGTGTAGAATCCATTTTTAGCTAAATAAATAGGAGCAAAAAGAAAACTCACAGAATCACAGAAATAGGAAATAATTGTCATTAGAGCTAAGATCTAGTTAACATTTTTAGAGACTGATGCCAATAACATATCAGTAAAAGGTCTTTTTAATAAATACAGTAAAAATAGAATAGAAACAAGATCTCAAAAACAGCTGCAGTAAGCAAATGCCGCTGCTTAACGCTATAAATATTATTTAGAGCAACTGTTCAGAAAAGAAATCAAAGTTGCAGAAATCCTTTTTTTCAAATGAACTTTCAATCTAACATTTTTGTCACATAGTTATTCTTAATTCTTTACATCCTATCTTTACAATAATATTTTAAAAACCAAGAAAGCTAGAAATACATGATAAAGAGCTTTAGTTCTTTAGAAATAGTTTGTTTTTTACTGGTCCAAATAATGTGCCGTAAACATTTTTGATATCAGAAGTTTTTTTATTGGAGTAAATTTAATAGTAAATTTGAAATCAGTAAAACCTAAAGATGGAACAAATTTCCATCGTTGGCACACAAGGACTCGGCTAGTAGTAACTCTGACGCCCACGGCCTTTACAGCCCTCGTCAAGAGAATCTTGAGTAACTTTTGTTTTATCTTTTTGCTTTGAGTGACTAGAACTTTAACTGATCCCACAGCAGAGAAATGGATTTGTTACCAAAGCTCAAAAAACAGATCAATCAATCACACAAAAATACAATTAAAAACACAAGTGTCCAATATCTATGAGGACATGTAGAGCCTACTAGCTGACTGATTCTATTACATGATCAATTATTTATTACATAGTTGGTTAAAAGCAAAAGTGTATTGTAATAAAACTTAGGACGGATGCATAACCAACAGCTGGGAGAGTTCACGAGTGAGGATGTGGAGACAGTGTTCCTCAGATTCTTCGTTCTGCTGCTGAAGAACCGCAAAAACTTCAACGATTATTCTTTTCTGTTTTAGCAGCACATAGCTGCACTATGTTAATTGCACACAAATTCACACTGTGGGTTTGTGATGCACAATGTGACACACAAAAGTCAGGTTTTTGCCAAAAACAGACAAATTCAGTTGTTCAGGTACGGTATGGAGACACTTGTTCAATACCAGCAGGGCTCCAGACTAACTATTTTCACTAGGAGCACAGTGGCCCCTAACTGAAAATTTTAGGGGCACAACCAGAAAATTTAGGGGCGCATACCGTAAATCAACATTCTAACCAAATCTACTAATTTCCACGTATTACTAATAAATACTTTAATAATAGATGCAGAAATTACAATGTGCTGTTTCTAATTCAGTGTCACATTTTATTCTTCACTTTTGAAAATGCAACAACAAGGTAAACTGACAGCACCATCGCTGTCATGACAGTACAAATAAGTAAAGAAAATGGATGAAAATTTATCTTTGTGACACCAAATAGGTGCAGCCAAGATGCACAATAAGCGTGTTTGAGATCACCCAGGTGGGCTCAACGCTGCGCAGATCACCTGGTGTGAGACATATATTTTTGTTTTTGCTCCAACATCAACTGTCAATCATCACAAATATATTGCGAGAAAGGGGTGGGAGCAAGGGGCAAACCTACCCGGACACAGCTGAAAACTGAACTGACTGAAAGCTGCCCAACAGACTACAAAACAATGCATTATGGGACATGTGTCCTGATGGTTTTTGTAGTTGAGAGATTAATTAAAATAATTTAAAATACCAATTCCTTAAAAAAGGCTACATGCATTACAAAACATTAAAATAATCATAAAATAAATATATAATAACACAGATCACACTAAGGGGGAGAGGAATATTAAAATTAAATTGAATGTTTAGGACAACTCCAACTTCCTGTTGTCCTTCAGTGTCGCTGCAGATTCGCCTTCATCTCACAGCCCCCCCCCCCCCCCCCCCCCCCCCCGTCCCCCCAACGATCCAGGCGAGATCCCGGTTCATCTTAAACACGTCTATCGTTGCATTTTCCCCTCGTATTTTTAGTGTGTCTAAAACTAATGCTGTTGTTGCCCGCACATGTTTAAAGTTCAAGCCCGTTAGCTGTCACGCACGTGCGTGGGGGACATTTATTCTCCTCAGCTGACCCGACTCCCGCGGGAGCGATGTGGTGTTATGTAACAGCCGTGCATAAACCGTTTGATGCGCCGCCGTAACCAAAACACTAAACCTTCCTTCGGTTCTGTGAGACCCAGAGAAAAGTTCAGCACGGACTGCATGTATTTAGAAAATTACGAGCGAATAGATACGTTCTAAAAAGGAAAGTAAGGAATTCCTTCATGGGGAGGGAGGGGGCTGTCAGGTGTCCTGCTTTCAAGCCCCGTTATTGTCCCGCCCCCAACAGTCATTTAAGCCACTGTGATTGGTTGGTAATCTCCGTGCACAACAATGAAAAAGTGTCATTCATTAAAACTGGCGGGCTGCAGTAACATTAAATTTTCATTTATGGCGGGGGCCGCAAAATATCATCTTGGGGGCCGCAAATAGCCCGCGGGCCGCGAGTTTAAGACCCCTGCTGTACACTCTGGCACTGGTACACTAGCCGCAGGCCGAATCAATAGTTCGCTTGCTCATAGCTCAGACGCACATATCAGGTTGTGACTATATTTATCTCCGTTTCCTTCCCACAGATGTTTACGCGCGCGCGAATATCTCTAGGCCCCGCCCCCTCTAAATATTTTAGCCACTTACAGTGACTTCTCACACGCAGTGGCCGCCTCACAGACGGGCATCACGCGAGAGTGTGTGCTCGCGTTTCATGAGTGTGCGTGTCTGCCTGCGTGCGTGTGCGCTCGCGTCTCAGATTATTTCATTGATCATCGACGTGCCCCCTCCACATTTAATGTATAAAAAATACGGAGGGTGGGGGAGGCAAATTTACTGGTCGCACATGTGCGACTGGATGTCAAAATTCAGTCGCACACTCTCAAATTTTGGTCGCAAAATGCGAGCAATTGGTCGCAGTCTGGAGCCCTGACCAGTCTATTATGTTTGGGCTTTTGAGTTCAATATCAACAAGACCAGAAAATATGTGTGAAAATAACGACTGCTTATTTAAAAAAATGTTTTAAATATCTTCAGACACTCATGGAGACAATCTGTACTGAGTTTAAGATGAAACTCCAAAAAAAATCAGCAAAGAGCCTGGTTCTACTATCTTGTCTAACTTGTCCAGTTGGTAAAAGGTTTTAGGTCTTCTACATTTTGAACATTTTTGAAAAAGCATCTTTAAAAAAACAACAGTGTACTGTTTTGCTCAGGTTTGCTTGCATGCTTAACCAGATTGCTCATCAATAATGTTGTTTTCCTGTCTCTTCGAAGTTAGATTTTTATTTCAATATATAAATGAAAACCTTTTTTACCAATCCAAAGTTGAAAAACAAAAGCTTTTTCCCGAAAGATTGTACTTTAGCCACTCTGCTCAGCTCCTTTCATTTATTCTCACTGCCACAGCGGAGGACCAAAGTTTGGAAAATAAAGTACAACATTTTGTGTTGCACTAAAGTTTAAACTTGCAGTCTCTTCTTAGCTACTTAGCAGCCTATTTAAGATGCAGCACGAGCCCAAAGAGCGAAGCTGCCTCCTCCAAGCACAGAAGAAAAGGAGTGAGGAAGGGCTTCCTGACAGCAGCATGGATGGCCACATTAGCTCAGGGCTTTAATGTGGGCTGAGGAGTACAGCTGAAGAAGAGGGATATGGGACTTTTCATAGCCATAATTAAAACAGAAAGATAGATTCAGTAATTGAATGAAAAATCAGGATCTGAGCAACATCTGTGCCAAACACATAAATCATTTCAACGAGAAGCTTGAAATGCTATAAAAACCTGTGTGACTAGGAGTCAGGGAGCCTGTCAAATACATCTCAGGGCAGCGTGGATGACAAGATAAACACATTAGACCTGACATCTTAATTCACTATTTCATATAAACCGGGATCAAACAGAGAGGGAGAGAGGCTGAGCATATGGCCAGAATTGCTTTACAGAGGGTTTTAAGAGCAGAGAAATTCTTAAGAAGTCATATGTTGGTTTAACTAATACAAATGCAAAACAACAACTGTGAGGAGACAGGGATGACTGGGGACAAGCAGCCTTTTTGCGCTTAAACACGACGGCACCAACTTTTTTTGAGCCAAATCCAATCAAAAACAAATGCAAAGGTCACTATTGTCTGCAACATTTCCTTTTTTTGCAGGTGCAACAAACACAAGCGATTACAACATAAACCACAAACCGTCAAATCTGGGTCAAAACTCAAAGTACTTATCGTGGAAACGCAGCAGAGCGAAGCGAAACATCTGTGCTGTGATGCTTTGTCCACAAACTGATTTTTTTCTGGATTACATGCATTATTTCACATCAGATAAGAACAGACTTTAAACTTTTATGTCACTTAAGAATAGCATTGATTTCGTCTGTGAGGTTTACTCAAGTATTTTGTCATTGGATTTGATACTTTGTGCAAAAAAAGTGATCAAAAGGGACCATCCAACGTTCCAGTCACTGCAGCACATCTCTGCAAAACCAGCAAAAAGTACACAAAATGGTGCTTTGGTTTTCTGACCCCTACTTCAGTTTACAAACTATGCATGCACTATTCAATTAATGATAGTCAAAATCTGTGATTTTCAACCTCTTTTCTTAACTTCTGTTGGATACATTTCAAGCTCAACATTACTCCCAAACCAAAAAAAAGGCCACTCTGTGTGTGTGACACTGTCAAAACACAAAGGTAGCTCAAAATGTCCTACAGAGAGACAACATACACATTTTTGTTTCAAATAAACATAGAAAAAACTATTTGCACATTAAAACAATTAAATACTAAACTAAGAAACTAAATAAATTTAAGAAACGTTTTTGGTTGTAAAAGAAATACAGCAGAGTTTTATGTTCAATTTATTTTGAAAACTAAATTGTAAAATAACTAAAAGAGCACTATTAAACATTGTGTTTTTTGTGTTTTAACCCTGTTCATGTGGCATTATTCTGATGATGGAGGACATGTATAACGAAATTTAAGATTAAAATTGCATTTCTGAGTATTTCTTTATTTAAATGGTTGTAAATCAGGAGCAGATTAAAAAAAATGTGAGGAGCTGTAAGTTAGCAGGAAAGAGTGCAAACAAGAAGATGATGGGAAATGAGTGCAGGCTTACTTACTCTGTGCCAACCGTCCCACCCAAAACTCTGAGGTGAATTTCTAATAAACGCCTGCTGCTCTGCAGAAACTCCACCAGGAGAACCAGACAGGATTTTCAATTTTGCCTTAAAAATTATAATTAAAAGACTACTGAGAACGCTTTGAAAGTAGATCATCAATAGATGATCAGAGTGGGACTCTCATGATACCAACAAATAACTAGTGACTAGTTTCTAAAAGGACTGCAGCTGCAAATAAAATGTTTGCCAAATTATTTGAAGAAATTACTGTTGAATTTTGGCCAAAACTAATAATGCTCTAATGCTGAAATGGATGATGAGGCTGACTGATTTTAAGAAGTACCATTGAAAAGCACTCAGCAGTCATACTTCATGCTTTAAATACAAAACAAAAAACATTTTCTCCACAATCTGCTTTACAAGCAACAGAGTCCTTTGTTTGAACTTGAAATTTTCATGGCGCTTTCACTTCAGTCACCCTAAGGCCCTATCAAGACTAAGCAAACATTCATCGTTTCAATCATGTTTGAAATTAAAATGAACGTGTTTACGACACTAACCTTTTACCTTTCATGACGTTTCGCCGGTCACTGTTAGGTTTCCCATATTGATAAAGGAAAACATCCAAATCCATAAAAAAAACTCCGGTTCCTCCGAGTCCCACTTGTGTGTTTCGCTGCTGCTAGCAGCTAGCTACCGCTGCCAGCTAGCTCCCGCTGCTAGCAGCTGTAGCTGATCCGTTTTAGCTAACTTCGCCAGAACTAGGTTGAAGCTAAAATGTATAAAAATAAAGTTCAAGTTTTTAAAGAATTACATGCTACCTGGCTTTATCTTGCGTGTCCAAACACTGCTTTAGCAGCAGATTTCAAGAATCAAATGACTACTTAGTGCCTCCATAGTTTTACTAGCTAGAGGGGGAAAAGTGCGCCATTCTTAACAACTTCCGGTTTAGAAATTAAAAGCTTGAAAATTAAGACATGCTGCTTATTTGAATATTTTTAAAAAAGCATTCAAGCAATCAATTAAAAATTTTTGAATATATTAATAAATTACTTATTTCAAATTACTCTAAAATAGCTAATGGTGCATTTAAGGTGGCAAGAAATTAGTTTGGTCAAATCAATCAATAATGTATCTGAAAGGATTCCCAGAAAAAAGTATTTCTTAACTTTTTTGTTGTCTAAAAACAAGTTAAAGAAATAATCTATATGACACAATGTTGACATTATTGTTACACACTACTAAAAAAGCAAAGTCCAGCATTGAAATGTTATTTGATTTGGGATAATCCTAAAAAGATACTCAATAAACCATTTGAAATCATCACAAAGCTTTATTCTGTTTGAAGCATGTTTACACAGATATTCTGAAAATAGGAGGCAGTAAAATAGGAGTCACCTTGCTCATATTCTGTTTTTTTTCCTCCAGCTTTGACTTTAGTGACCAACTTTTTTTTGTTTTTTTACCAGATTAAACAAATGTTTCTCCGACAAAGATGAACACTCACAATAGATACAGTCCCTGCATGTATCAAGTTTAATAGTTTTAACAACACAACTCCCTAAAAACAAATTCTAAATACCATTTCTAAACCGTCTTGGATCCATTTTGTTTCTTTTCTCATTTTAAAAAGTTTGGAAAAAACATTTCACCTTATGCTTCAGTTTCCATCAAGCCCACAAAGACGAATCAACACCTCTGTTATAGTTTGAACAAAACAAGTGAAGGATAAAAACTGTTGCATCACATTACACCCCACCACTTTAACTAGATGCACCAGATGAACTGAGAGTAAACATGGCCTAAGGGTTAATTATGTTAAATATACTGTGATGGGATTAGACTTAAACTTGCACCGGAACAGCTTTTTTACCCTTTTTTAATTGAATTAGCAGACAGTTTTTCTCCTTTCTGCATCCCCCTGTGTGTAAATTGCACAAATTAAATACACGATGCTGAGATGAGATACCTTTATAGCCTTAGCTTAAGATGGCTTATTTGTCTGAACTTGGGCTTTGCACATAAAGGATCTGTATTTGCTAATTTGTTCAAAAAACATTTGAAGACAAGAAATTAGCGCTTAATTTGTTTATGCTCAGAGTTAAAACGTTTAAAGGTTTTAATTTTTTTTGGCTTAAAAATACATTTACTCATATGTTTAATTTGCTGCATTTGGGTCTTGAACATTACGTGTTGCAGTTTCATGGATATTTGGACGCTGCTTTGTGATTTGCAGCCTGATATTCTGAAAATCCGTGCTATGTGGGAATTACTATTCTCAGTACAGCCTGCAACTTTAATAATAGAGTCTAATGCATTTTCCTTTCATGCCAATAAGCATTTTGTAGGAGTGCAGTGGGTGTCACTCATTTGGGATCATCTTTCATCTGAGATTTTTTTGGCTGATTCAGACTTAAATCTGAAACCTGCCTCCTCTCTCTAATCAGATTTTCTTCATAAGAGTCTGAGATATCCTTATGTTGGTTCTGATGTCCCACCTGGCCACGTGGAAAGTTCCTAATCCTCAATTTCCTTGAGTTAAGCAATAAATCTCTGAGAGAACCCACTTAGCTCAGTGTTGTAGCAGTGGGTGGCATCCAAGAGAGTCAGGAGACGATTTCACCCAAAGACAGAGTGCAATGCTCATTAATAAAAGATCCTTTACTGCCCGCAGCAAAGCAACGCTCATTTAAAGTCTGTCAACTCAACAGAGATGCTTTGCTCACAGAGGGTGCTCCACTGACTGCACAGACACTGGGGGATTTTCACATCAAGAGTAAATATCTGTATTTTTCCTCCCTTGTCTGCTCTGACAAAATGTTTTACCAACATGTTTGCATTTCTCCAACTCTGCCCAGAAAAGATTTCCAGATGTTTCCACTCCAAAGCATCTTCTGCGAGGAGACACGGCCCCCTCTAATTATTCAATAATTCAATGACACTGTTGGTCACGGGGAGCAGATGGCCTGCCCCTCTACACGCCCTGTGTGTGCATCTTCCCGAAGGTTATTCAAGGAATAATCTCTGTGTTAAAACTCATCGCCTCTGATCTCTTTGTGGAGTTGCTGGCAGAACATGTGAGAGAAGCCTGCTTCTCCTCAGAGAGTACTTTGTTTTGTCTTTTGTGCTATTAGTCATCTTTCTGAAGGAGCAGGTGCACTTCGCATCAGATCTGGCTCTGCCGCAGATTAAACTGCTGCTGTCAGATAGCTGCAAAATTCATCAACCGCTGTGGATGTGATGGCCTTGATCTGAGGCAGTGTCCTCAGGGCGGCTCCGGGCGGTGGGACAGAGTGTCAGGAAAGGTTTGTGCAAGATGCCGTTACTGCAGGAAGCTTCCTGCAGCCTCCGACGGGGTGTGTATGCTGGAGGAAACGTTTGTTGACTTCAACAATGCAGCTTTTAGAGTGAAACTCAAAGAGCCCACCACAAACCAAGATAAAAGAGAAAATTATCTTTTCCTTTGCCAGGAACCTTTTAGAAACACATCAGTTGTTGTTTATTGTTGCATTCAGTCGTGTTTGTGCGTCCATATGTCTTTATTCCCAGGTAATTAAAAAATTATGAAGTTCTCCAATGGTTGGTGCTGCACTACTGTTGTTCTGTACGGCGTTCTGGCCTGATAACACAATCACACTGAAATACAATTGCAATGATTTTTTTAGCTATAATTTTTGGCTGCTTCACCACTGACCTGTTTGGTCCTGAAAAGCATCTGTTTCCTGCGATAGTCTATTTTTTTGGTCCATATCAACCAATCATAATCTCAGTTTTCTTGTAAGTGAACTCCGATATGGTTTACTACAGTGTAAATGTGGACACAGCAGGGACCTAAACGCCAAAAGGAGTAAGTGACAGTATCACTGTATAGTTTTGGAAGACTAAATATGTCCATAGCTAGAATCTGATGCTTTCACCCTTTGATACCAGAGATGTTGCCGGCAGCACCTAAATAACCCACGCTTTTTGACGTGTCATAACTCTTCAACCGTTAACGTGATAAACGTACATCAACTAATTCTGATGCAGAGAAAAGCAGCTTTTCATATCAGCTTTGCAACACTTTTGGTTAGTAAAATGATACACATTTGTGCAAAGCTGCTTTTCTCTGCTTCAGAGAGTTACTTAAATTGCATAAATGGATGAAGATTTATGGTAGTATAAAGAATGTCAACACAGAAAGTAAAGTTCTGGTGTTAAAGGGTTAAGAAAATATCGAGTATGGGTGGGTTGGCTGCTAGAATTACATGAACGTATAAGGAATATTGTTATATATATGTAAAAAACGTTCATCCTGTTATGGTTATTTTGTGATTTGTTGAGATAAATTTCTTTATTTTACAAATTTCTCTTATACAAAATCACTTAAAATGTAAAAATCTGAATCAAATGTGTTTTAATTTCATTTGTTTCAACTCAAATTAAGATTAATCATGTTAACGATTGCTAAATTAATAGAAGAAAGTATTTCTGAGACTATCTGGCTGCACGGTGGCGCAGTGGTTAGCGCTCTTGCCTCACAACAAGAAGGCCCTGGTTCAAGTCCCGGCTGGGGGATGTGAAAAACTACATCAACGGGGGACCTTTCTGTGTGGAGTTTGCATGTTCTCTCCGGGGTCTCCGGCTTCCTCCCACCGTCCAAAAACATGCTTCATAGGTTAATTGGTCACTCTAAATTGTCCATAGGTGTGAGAGTGAATGGGTGTGTTTGTGGACATTCTACCCTGCGACAGACTGGCGACCTGTCCAGGGTGTCCCCTGCCTTCGCCCACAAGTGGCCGGGATAGGCTCCAGCAGCCCCGTGACCCCGAAAGGGAAATACGGTTAAGAGAATGAATGAATTTCTGAGACTGACAGGTACTTTTTATTTGAAATACAAAATCCTCCCATGTACTAAACTTGTAGGAGCAAACTCCTCCACCTCCACACCCAGCAGCTCTCCAGCATCTTCACATGCGTCCCAATGAAAACAATCTGCTTCTTTGGTAATTTCCCTCATTATTTGTGTTTGCTCCATTCATATACAGTGTGAATTATAAAGTCGCAAAACATACAGGACAGTCCAAAGACTGTGTCGCTCAGGTGCAAAGCGTCTCTTTGATTGGGCCACGCTTGACACTTTAAAACATGTGTGTCCAATCAGGCCACACAAACACATTACATGCCCACTTTCCACTGTGTCTATCAATAAAGAAAAGTCAGAGATTCACCAAATCTTAAAGAAACGTATGCAAGCAATGTTCAGCAAATTATTTCAAAAATGGTCAAAGGGTGTGTAAGGGTTAATGGCCGACGAAATGTGCATTATCACTTTTTAACGCATGCCGTGGTAGCCTGAACCGGGTGCTTCCGCGATGTGCATTAAAAAGTGATAATGCACTCTTTGAAGGCAGCAAGTGGATCAGGCGGTAGATCAGGTCGTCCAAAGGGTTGGCGGTTCGATCCCCGCTCTCCCCAACTAGCTGTCGTCTCCCGAGCGCGGCTCGTCTGCAGCTCACCACTCCCCCAGGGGTCAAATGCGGAAAATAATTTCCCCATTGTGGGATAAATAAAGTAAAATTTATTTTTTTATTTTTTTATTTCGAAGGCCATTAACCCGCTTATACCATGGTCACTTACAAAAGCAATAAAGAGTAACCAGTTTTTAGTCCTTAATTCTTGTTTATTTAATTCTTAATTCTTGATTTGGATCGCTTTTCGCGCAGCACCACATAACAAATAGTCTTCGTCGCGCTGCATCACCGCTGCAGTCAAGACTCTGTGATATAAAGCAACAAAGCAGGCACACTCACTCTACAATAGCACCGGTGAACATCCAAGGAAGGGACATTGAGAGAGTGGATTCATACAAGTACTTGGGTGTTCACCTCAACAATAAACTGGACTGGTCACACAATACAGAAGCACTGTACAAGAAAGGACAGAGCAGACTTTATCTGCTGAGGAGACTGAGGTCTTTTGGAGTGCAGGGATCACTCCTAAAGACTTTTTATGACTCTGTAGTGGCATCTTTTATGGATTGGTCTGCTGGTGTAGCAGCATCTCGGCTGCAGAAAAGAAGCGGCTGGAGAAGCTTGTGAAGAAGGCCAGCTCCATTCTGGGGCTGCCTTTGGACTCAATGCAGGGGGTGGGAGAGAGGAGGATGGTAGCTAAGCTATCATCCATGATGGAGAACGACGCCCACCCCATGTATGAGTCTGTGTCCTCACTGTGCAGCTCCTTCAGCGTCAGACTGAGACACCCTAAGTGTCTGAAGGAGCGACACCGCAGGTCGTTTCTACCTGCTGCAGTTAGACAATACAACCTTAGCTGCTCCCAGTGAACCACGTTAAACAACATCATTGGCTCTGTCATACTTCTTTTATCCTGTGCAATAACCGATATATGGTCAACCTGTGCAATTTTTTTAGAAATGTATGTGGATATTGTGTATATATGTGAGTATATTGACTCCATAGTTTGTTTCTTATATATATTGCTCTCTCCCTGCCCTGTACTGCTGCCGCAAAAAGGAAATTTCCCCATCGTGGGACGAATAAAGGAATATCTTATCTTATCTTATCTTATCTCTTATATATGTGCTGGTCTTTCATGGGTTGAATAAAGCATCAGTTCAGAGAGAACGTTCACCTCTTACCGCTTGTTTTTTCCAAATGATGAAGCTAAAGGTTGTTGTAAAGAAGCCGGTGCAGTGATACAGAACATTTAAGCTAGGTGACCGGAACTTTTTCTTTTCACCGTGCGGTTATCCTGTGGTACACAACTTTTTAACACACACCCAACAGCCAATCAGACTCGAGTATTCACCCGGACCATGGTATAAAAAATATAGCAAACTGCACAAATTTTTAAACTGACTTACTGCACTTATAAAATACAATGGCCAAACAAATAATGCTCCATTACAATATACTCACTTGTCTTTTAGCAATAAATATTCAATTTGCCTTGTTTGATGTGCAGATTTACTTTAATCAAAGTGTAAAAGTTTGTTCTAATTAAGATTTACTCCATTCTACATCAGTGAAACATGATCAGTGTGGTCATTGTTTTTTTTTTTAGCCAGTGAATGTAAAGATAAAATGGTCAATTACACTTGGTTTAGAGAGTTTGAAGTGAAAAGACACAATAGTCAGCTTCCTGTACGTTCCAATGCATTTGAAAAGGAAACATAAAAACCCCGATGCTGACCTCCTAAAAAATCCATTCCTCCTTTCTTCGTGGAACGCCTTTCTTTAGAGAGGTTGATAATGAAAGGAGTTAAACTCCAACAAAGTGCATAAACATCCTTAAAACAGCAGCACTAAGACATGCTTGATCATCAGCATTAATTGGAAAGTGAGGGAGGATGCGAAAGTTTGTTGCCATAAAAATCAAAATAAATAATTGCTAGGTGAAACTCGGGGAGAATGCGTTCCCCATCTTGCTGATCATAAATCCCAAAATAATGACATGCTTACACATAAATGACTAAACAAGGGGCCATTAAGGCATGCATGACTTCTCCTGATGTCTGTGTAGCAGATGTTAATAATTTTTCCATAATGGAGAAGGAGAAACAGGGAGGGGGGGGGTGCGGCTGTAATCGCATCAGAGAAAATGTCAAATAAGGGTCAGCAATGTAAACAAATAGGAAGTAAACTTGAGGGAATAATCAATGAGGAAATATGGCTGCTGTTAAAAGAAAAGAGCTTCTTTATAGAGCAGCAGAAGAGAAAAAGCCTGTTTACACTTAACTCAACAGAGATCCTATCACTCCTCTCATGCTTCTAAACATCTTGTTGTTTTCAGATCCTAATGGGAGATATTGTCACATTTGGGCCCGACATGACACCCGCCAGCTCCTTATCACGTCCAGATTGGTTGCGGCGGCAGTGACACACCAGATAACCAGTCTTTTAGATTCATTCTGGCATCGCATTAATGCTCATTTTGATACATAACACACATGTTTTTCTTAAGGCTTCCCTGTCATCTGATCAGACAGGAAGTCAGATAACGTCTCACAAAAATATCTGGCTCCTCTTTGTGATCAGACGCCAACATCTCCATTGTCTTAATGAAGCACTTTGTCTTTTTTTTCCGTTTGTTGTCATTAACAAAGTGTCTCTTAAAGTGATATATAATTGACACAAGACGTAAAAATATGCTTTGAATGTCGATGTGCACTTCTGTGTTCCCTCAGTATGGGTGAATTATGGTTTCTATATTAATCAGAGTAATCCTGCCATCCTGAATGTTATGCTTTGTTTATATCGCTATTCTTATTCTGACTTTATGGTTGCTGTAGTAATTAGAGCAGGTAGATTATTGGAGCATGTGATGAGACTAGCTGCTTTATCACCTGTTGTAAATGCAGGCAAATAACTGTAGTTTTTATTGACACAGAGGATAAAAACTTTGAAGTTAGGAACACAGCTCGACAGCAGAAGAATTCCCATTTTGCTTTTTTTAAATCAATCTCAGACTGGACGGCATAGGGAGATTTTACAAACCATCTCGAGGCCGTTAAATTTTCTTTGTTTTCATTGGTTCACCAGTTTTTCCCCTCTCCTTTTTTAATCGGTGCCTTAAATGAAAATAAACTGAAAATCCTGCAGTCTCTAATCATTAATGACTGTTATTCATTAGCTTTGAATTACTGACAGAAAGACATTAAACTCTAACCTTGAGTTTTTAAAATGCATTCAATCATGGGAACACTCCACAAGCAGAGAAAAGATGCTTTTAACCGTTTGGCTGCACCCTTAATGAAAAACAAGCCAGGTCAAGCTTTTTGAGTCACTAATTGAATTTAGTCTCTTCAAGGTTTTGTGTCACTGTTTGTTATCAAAGTGTCGCCAAGTGCTGCTCAAAGAGAACTCATTGGGTTTGCGTCTTTAAATCCGGGAGGTTTTGACCCTCGTGTGGGATGGAGCCTTGACAAGCGCACTCTGGGATCTGCTCCACGTAAATAAAGCTGAGGGAAGTTGGATTTAAAAGTGCAACATGGTGTGTTTGATGCTGGTTTTTATCAGCTCTCTCACGACTACTGGTGAACCATAAGATCTCTAGATCTTAGAGATACATAGAGAACATTTAGAGAGAAAATGTTCATGTACATTTATTACTGCAACTGCGGTACTTGTACAAAACGATAAGTAAGGGTGTAGTAGGGGAGACACAGGGGTGTCGTACAGATTTGTCATTTTTTAACCCCCAAATCCTGGGGTCTGCGCAAGGAGGCTGTTAGTGCCTTTCATGTGATACGCGTATACTCCTTCCTGATAGAAATGAGGAAATCAGACAAAACTGTACTAAGACCAAAGAGGAGTTCCCATTGATTAACGAGTGTTAGGATCTCGTTCCTGTTACTTTACTTAGGTTTTCAATTCGATTCAATTCACTTCAATTCAATTCATTTTTAATTATATAGCCCAAAGTCACCACAACAGTCGTCTCAATGGACTTTGTACCGGTAATTGTGAGGTAAACACAAAATCACAAGGATCATGAATACATAGAGTTCAATAGGATTGTTCTACAAAAAAATAAATAATAAAAACAAATTAGATTTATCTGCACTTTTTCCAGATGCTCAATGTGTCGACGAAGAACTGAAAACCAAACACACAAAGACACAGAGACAGATCCTTAACTGACATCGTTGACAGTTCTGGATAGTTAAAAAACTGAAGCAGATGTGACTGAAAATGGGGAAAAATACAAAACCTGAAAGCGGAACATGACGTGAACCAAAACCCTACAACCGACAGACCAAAGGACACAATCCTCACAGAGGTGACTTGGTGACTCTTCCAGACTCATCTGTTCTTGAGTTCTTCAAATAAAGAGACTTGAGAAATCAGCTTTCCCACAGTTCATTCATAATTTAATGTGATTGTCAAGACACTGTCCGCCTTTCACATTTACATGGGCCATCTTTGTTTAACCAACAAGCAAATAAGCATTTACAGGAAGTGCATTTTTCAAGACCTCCTCTCTGCCACCACGGGGGCCTGGTGGTGTTGTTTGCAAAGAAAACCCATCTAGCTGGGACATTTCTGTCTTTTTTCTGACTTGAATTTATCCTCAGTTGTGCAGAAAAGAGGATTCTGAGCAGAGAGAGTATGAATTAAATAAATTCAACAACTCTTGCAACAAGGCAGGTAAGAACATGAAAACAGCGCGTAAACAAACAAAGGTATTGTTTCTACGGGCGTGAAAGCGGCGCGGCTCTGGAGCGAGTGGGACGAGAGCTAAATCTGTCGCCTTCATTTGTGATGGACTTGGCTGGAAGCAGTGACTCGGGCTTGGAGAAAGAAAAGACACTTGCAACCCAACTCTGCCAGTCTTTGGTCCCCCCCCCCCCCCCCCTGCCCCACACACACATACACACTCTACCTTCCAATCGCACAGCCGAACACGGCGCTCCACAGTCACCCATTAATCCATGCACATGTCGGATCGCAGCCAGGTAATTACTGTTTAAAAATATTTCATCCCATTCTTTTTCCATAAAAAGAGACAAATGGAAACAAAGGAACACAGTCTGAACAACGACAAAGAGGAATTGGTTTAAATGCCTTTTCTTTTCTGGAGGAAACGGTGGCTTTGTTGCACACCTGAGAAGGTCTGAAACCAAATGTGCTGCTGTTTCATATTTAAATGCAGCTGTCACGCTCCACTTTTTACGCCCGCTCTGGAAAGTTTGGAAAGAAAAGCTGCTGTTTGTGGTGCCTTACAACCAGAATGTGGATCATTATAGGAGAGAGGAAAGTAAAGAGAGGAAAAAGCTCCGTCAAAAATGTGGAAGGTCCTGTTAAAAGATCCTCCCATCATCCTGTGATCAATATATAAAGGGATCACAGTGGTCTTTTAATTATGATTATGCTGTTTGTAGAAATTAGAATATAAGAAAATGTGTGTTGTTGTCTAGGATGTAGTTTTTTTCTGTAGAGGAACTTGGGAGTTTATTAGATATTCACCTCAGGGTGTGGTAGTAAGCCTTTCCTCATTTCCCATCATCCTCTGTTTACACTTTCTCCTGCTGGCTTACAGCTCTTCACAGCCCAAACTAACATTAGCGGTGCAACAAAAAAGCGAAAAGGTTAGGAGCAGTTCAGCTTTACAGTTTAGATCAGATTCCAGCTCAGACAGAGAAAACAAAGACGTTCATCGATCTGTTTGTCTGCAGGTGATGCATCAGAACGGAGCTTGTGGTCTGCTGCTTGTAGCATCGTCTCTATTACAAGGTTTTTCCAAAAGCATATTTTCATTTGCTTCTTATTCAGAACAATTTGAATAAAAAAATCCTCAGAAATGCCATTTTAAGCTTAATGTTCTTCCTAAATGTCCTCCATCCTCAGAAAATTGCCACATGAACATGTTAAAAACTCCATTTTCTTCTGATGGGTTTTAAACACAATCCTAATTTTATGGTATTTGGAAACAAGGATGTTTGTCAGTGAAGATCACTCTCAGAATTAGGCTAACTGAGACTAATTGTTCCTGACTTTAAAGATTTCTTTCCAAAGTTAACATACCTTCAAATCTGAAAGTAGAATTGCATTTGAATAAAATTGGTGTCAAAACCAAGGTTACATACTAGACATTAAAGAAGAAATGGACTTTTCCTCATGGTAATGAAAAAAAGACTCTACCGTGTTTACTGACCATTTTAAAAGTGTTGCATTTTCTCCAAAATGTGAGGCGCCTATGAGCGGTGCGCCTAATGTGTTGCTGAGAAGTAACAGTGCTAGTCACTTCATCACCACCTAGCTTGGATAAAAATGTAAAAATTAAATGTATGACATTCTTTTGGAATATATAAACGAATAAAACGTATACAAATAAGTGGAGCAAGTTCCATCACTTGGAAAAACAACTTTAAACAAAACATAATTGAAAAATTGTGACATTTTAGATATCTGTTGTTAACTTGTACCTGGAGCCAACTGGAAGAAACCCCTTACTCATTTAAGACTTAAATCTTAATAACGAACATCCGTCATTGTCATTTCATATTTTAATGAGTTTTCTATTCTAAGTTTTCATTAGAGTTCATTAATACATGACAGCTAAACAACCACGACAGCAGAATTCACCTTCACTTTTGCTTGCATCAGTGTCTCTTCTCCGACTGATGACATTCACCGTTAAGTTTACCAAGTAACTGATTAGTGAAGTCAATGCCGTATGGGGGTGTGAGGTGAAACACTGTCAAACTAAACAGCAAAAGGATTGTGTTGTGACATTGTCTATCTAAGAATAGTGGGTTGAGTAATTAATAAATTAGCAGTGGCAGAGAGTCATGTGAGGCTGTGTTTGAACAGAGCACATGAAATACATCACCGCGATCTGTCACTGCATTCAAATCAAAGGTTATGTTCCGTCATCTAGTTCCCTTATTTTCTCCACGACTTGATACATTATGTTTAGATTGGCTAAAACAGTTTTCTGATGACGGATGGATGAATGCGAAATTCTCCTCCACATCAACCTGTAATGACAACGACTATTGAGGGCTTGTAAAAATGTTGTAAAGGATTTCCTCCAATCCATCTTCTTCCGCTCATCCAGTACTGGGGCCAGTGGCGGTTTTTGATATGGGCGATGTGGGGCGGTCGCCCAGGGCGGCATTTCATAGGGGGCGGCATTTGCCGTGCCCGATGAATGCGTAATGTGTGCGTAATGTGGTACATACTATAGTCAAAGACGTAGCTGGAAGCCTTTAAGTTGAAATTGCTTCAGTAGCCGACACTTATTACTTTTATTTTGACATATCAGACTCTTAATAATGTCTTCCTCCTATTTGCTCTTCACACTTATGGTGCAAAAAAAAAAAAAAAAAAAAAAAAAGAATAATAAATTCAGAGTGAAACAAATAAACAGGTACATGAAAAATTGGCAGAACAAACATCCGTGCTCAACCCAATTTCGACAAAAGCAGGCAATGGGGATTATTTCCCACAATTATTTGCTCCGACACGGCAGACCCGGTGCGCACGTGACCACCGCCCTCTGCTGCAAGACGCTTTGCGGCCACACCTCTTTCTTGGTAGTCTTTGGAACATAAATACTTCACGAGGGGAGCGCAGCTAGGTGGCTGGGTGAATCACACTAACAGGTGATTGGGAGTCTTTTTCTATCTGACAATCAACTCTGGGCCACAGCTGCGCCTCCCGTCATAGAGACGGAGCCGCGTGTGTCAGAGGGAAGGGAAGGGAAGGGGGTGGCGCGGACCATTTTTATGTATTGAGGTTTTTGAAGTTTCTGCTGTTGGTGTTGCACAAATTTGAAATGCCAAATATTTTGGAAGTAATCCTGATGAGTTCTAAGATTTAGTCTTTAATGTTTATAGGGCCTAAACATATGTCACAATAAGTTTTATTTTTAGATCTAATCCTCTGATATTTTCACAAAGACACACAGGGCGTCACACATTAAGAAATTATTGCTAAAAATGAAGCAGGAGTCCAGCTCTAAAAAAAATGCTCTAAAAAATGATGAAAGAGCAAAAAAAATGAATTGTTGATAATGTAAATTCTTGTCTAATATTTCCAGGTTTTCTTTGTTTTGTTCTGCATGTTCATATTTGTAGAGGTACGACTAGAGATATATTTCTATGGAGAGCAAATGTACAAGTTATTTAAGGTTTAACTTGAGTTATTCTGGATTAATGTTCCTGTTTTTGTTCATATTTATGTTCAAAAGTTCAGTTTAAAAAGGTTTAAAAGTTTAGCTTTAGTGTGTTCAGTAAATGTTTATCTTCATATTTAAGCGTGTTTTTAACTTAGGCCCCTGTGTGACTGAGTTTGACCCCCCTGTAATACGAGTCTAGAAAATTCATGCATTTTTTGAGTAAAATGTTAGCTCGAAGATGAGAGACACAGCAGGATGTTGTCAAATTTTGTATGTGTGTGTGTGGGGCGCTGGTGGGATTACTTCGCCCAGGGAGTAAGTTGTGTAAAGTGCATACTGTTGGGCAACAGTCTTAACAAGTCCAGACCCACAGCAGCCACTTCCTCCAGCTCCTCTGGGGGACCCCGAGGTGTTCCCAGGCCAGCCGAGAGAAGTAGTCCCTCCAGCGTGCTCTGGGTCTTCCCCGGGGCCTCCGCCCAGTGGGACATGGCCGGAACACCTCCCTAAGAGTAGTCAGGAGGCATCCGGACACAGATGCCCGAAAGCCACCTCCAACTGGCTCTGGGTGTGAAGGAGAAGCAATTCTACTCCGACTCTCCAGCGGGTGAACAAAATCTCACCCTACCTCTGGGAAGCGCCGCCACCTATCTGGGACGCCGTCCTTCGGTCATGACCAGAGCTCATGATCATAGGAGAGCATAGGAACGAAGACCGAGCGGTAAATTGAGAGCTTTGCTTTAAACTTTTGATTTTCTTGATGGATTAAAATATGTAAACACTTAAAATATTCACTATTTTTAGATCCATCCTGGCTCACCCTCAAAGAAAACCTCAACATCTTCATCTCTGCTACCACCAGCTCTGCCTCCTTTCTCTGAACCAACAACTTTTCCTTTCATTCTTGCTGAACCCTCCCGACCGTTGACCCTGAGAACATGAAGTCCTCCACCTCTGCACTTTGTAACCTCACCGTCCCACTTGAGTTCCTCTCATCCACACACAGATTATTATTTTCTGCAACTGACCGTCATTCTTTCTCTTTAGAGCGTTCCTCCACCTGCATGTGATCTCACTATAGATCACAGTAATAAATCTGCAAACATCATGATTCACAGAGATTCCTGTCTAACCTCATCTGTTCATCTGTGCAGCGACACAAGAGTAAGCTTAAAGCTGCTTCTTGGTGCACCACATCCACCTTGACCTCCTCTGTCACACCGAACATCTCACCACTGTCCTACAGCTCTCATACGTGTCCCCAAACATCTCCATTTTAATTCTTCTGCTTACTTTTTCCTCCTGATCTGCTTTCCTGATTCAGATGAAACACCAAGAACCTTCCTCCCAGTCTCCCTGATCACTTTAGCTGTAGATGTCATTTGGAAGAACTTCCGGCGGTCGTCTTCATCATCACCAAAGTCATCATCAAAACACCATCCACTGCTGGCTCTCTTTTAATTGATGTCTCCACACGATGTAATCAACCACTTTTACATGGTCCTCTCTTTTCTTCACCACTGACATTTCCACCAACATCTGTCCTTCTGCTTTCCTGTCCTGAACACCAAACTTCTCCATCACTTCCTCATTCTGTCTGTTTTCTTCGTCCACATGTGTGTTCAAATCTGATTCGATCACCCCTCTCTCCTCTGGATCTCCTCATCCATCTCCTTGCAGAATTTCCCAATTTCCTCAAGCTCACATCCAACCTTGGGGGCAAAACCCCTGACAGCTTCCACCTGCAACTCACGGACAACTAATCTCTTCAGGACAATTTTTGAGGTAAATAGAGCCAATGTGTTCCTTTTAATCTGAATACCTTTTGTTTGAAAGTAAATTGAATCTCAACATGTAAGAATAAATGTTTGGGGATTCTCAACAGTTTTTCAAGCTAATTTGCTGATACTTAAACAATAGCAAACATGTCTGTGGTCTTAGCTGGTCTTGAAAACTTTAAAAGGAAAACGTTCAGTAATAATCAGCTGCATGAAAGACTGGGAAAGTTTTTAAGTGAAAACAATCAAGCTAAGAATAAGTATTATCTTTACATTGTACTTCTGGTCATTTCTCCTTCTTGGTGTTCTTTTAAAACAGAGAAAACAGATTTTAATTGCGCTGCATCCATGGACATGGATTTTTACAGCATATGGCAGGAAGAAAATCTTGTCATACAACCCAACAGAAATCTGTTGACATGCATGCAAATGCATTTATAACAAGTGGCATAAGGAATCATAAATAACTTGCTGACAAATCTTCTGATTAGCTCTGATTAATTGAAGAAACTGTCATTTGAGTAAGTGAGTGATTTGTGTTATAACTTATCTTAAATAATTATCACTTTGCAGCCTGAACGTTGACATTTCTCTGACAAAACTATTCAGAAAAAGACATCAGGGACTATTAAAGAATTATTTTTAAACTGACTGGTATCTTGAAGAAAGAAGTCTGAGAAAGTTAGTTGAGCCTGCGTGAGCAGAGAGCAGGAGTCAGCGGGGTCGGCTGAGATGCTCAGGTGTGCTGACAAGACGGCTCTCTGCAGACCATGTAGAGCTCTCTGGAGAAATTATGATCCAACTTCCTCACAAAACCAACATGTACATGTAAGACAAAAGAAAGTGCTAAGGAGGCATGATGCAATACGCTGATGTGGGTTTCGTTAACTCTTGAGCAATTTATCAGGCCAAAACGTTTTGTTTAAAGCAAAATACCCTGGGTGCTGCTCTTTTGCACTTTAGAAAGAATATCTTGCCTGTAAACGATGTAGACGATGACCCCAGCATCACTGCAGGGCTCTCTATGTGGCAACCTACTTTTTCATTTAGAACTAAATAACCTGGATGCTGTTTTTTTTAAAACTTTTTAATTTCCACATCTCAAACATGGACTGTATTCAAGAACTGGACTGAGTGCGTGTGACATTCCCATAGAAAATGGCTTTCTGCCCTTCTTCTTGAAAGCGGGCTACATGAAATCTGTCGACCAAACAATTTTGAACGTTGGACATGAGGGCCAGCAAGCTCCGCCTACTTTTATTGAGGCATCTGATCGGTCAGTTTATAACTTGAATAACCTGAACTACAAAAAGATATAAAAAAAATGAGGATTATCAAGATATGTTTTTTGAGCAGCTGAGGGGAGGGGTCACTCAGTCACTACTAATAATCACTACATCTAAATATGATATTTTGTTTGTAAAAGTAAATGTTTTTTACAATTTGTTTATGCCTTTTCTTTTTTTTGCTATTAATTTATATATTTTTCTGTGGTTGGTTGATGCCAAAATGGTTAAATTAATTTTAAAAGCCGAAAATAAAAAATTGTTCTTGGGTTCTCCAAAGCCAAACAAAAAGAATTAGAATACTTTAAATACTATACATTATGTTCCACCAAAATTCAAGAGAACGGAAGTTATGTTTCCAATAACCTCTGCCTAAACCATGACACTACCGCCACCATGTTTGACTTTTAATGTTCTTTTCCTAAATGATTTTGGTTTCTCAGAGATGTTTTGAAAGCACACATTTTCCGGAGAGTTTCTCTTTTTCACAGAAAAGTTGTCTGAAAATCTGAAGGTTTGGTCACAAAAAACTTCGTCTTCGTGTTTGTGGATGAAGCGCTTTACAGGAGATTGTAAAGACTAACAATTCTTCAAATTAGCACAGTAAATGCTAAAAAAATTAAGATGTTTTAAAGAACACAAGAGATTTAAAAAAAACAAACTAGCGCCCAGTACAAAATCTTTTTTTAATCTGTCCTTTTTAATCAGATAATGGCTTCATGTTTTATACATTATTAGTAAATCCAGAGAAAGGTTAGTTTTACTTTACTGTCTAAACATTTGTTGCTATTTAGTGTATCGCCTGCTCTTTATCCATTTTGGGATTATACAGCTTTTAAAATTAAGTTTTTTATGTTAACTGGATAAAAGAACTCAAAAATGTACAAGAAAAATGCTTGGTTGTTTCATTTCATGTCACCTTGTCTCACCAAGAAAGCAAATTAGGAAAGATTTTAAAAGGATGTGATATACTTCAAATTTAAAAAGCAATCATTTGGAAAGCAATAAATAAGTGTGAATAAAAAAGTAGAAGAATTCTACAAAAATAAAATCCAAAGGTATTCTCTTGTTGTGATGTTATTCTCACAGCACTGTTTATGAGCCGGAAAAAGGGATTTGGTTTTAATTAAAAAATAAATAAAACAGCTGGTGTGGATGCATTTACCTAATGAGAGTAAGAATAGTAAGGAAGAGAAAAACATCTATAGGAAAGAAAAAGCAGAAGGTGCTACAATTATGGAGTTTTCACTAATTACAACTTTCAAAACACAATGTATAATTATAGTTTCAAAGTGTTTGGTTTTACTTTTCAAGTATAAAAAAAGAAATAAAAAACATAATTATTTTTAAAAATCAGATTTGGTTTTGCAGTTCTACTTTTAAAACCTAAAATGACATATTTGGTGGAAATTTCTGAATGATGTATGCTTTACTTACTGCAAAAACAAGTATTAGTATTATATTTGGTAAAAATAAATCTTTTACCAAATCATTTTTTAGGATGAAAGGAGCAAGGAAACTTTCTCAATTATTGGATTGACAGAATATCTCTGGAGGACCAAAGTATCTTCGAACTTTGACAGCCACACTGAGCTCCTCGTTTCCTCCTCTTCATGCACGTCTGTGCGCTTCATGATCAAACGAGCATATTTGCCTCGTCATGTGTGATGCTGAGCAGCACACAGTCGTCCATCTCTAAAGGAGGCGGAAAAAAGCTCAGTTTGAAAAGGAAGAGGAAACAAAGTCAGGACCAAATGAAAGGATAACAGCCAAGCGCAGTGTGATAGCTGCGTATTTGAACTTGGTAATTGCTTGGACAGTCAGTAGGCAGAACAACAGAGAACCTACGGAGTGTGGTGTGTGTTTCCTGGCCTCACTGTGCAGCCTGGTGGAGTACAAAGGCAGAAAATGAAGTTCAGAGGGTTTTAATGCCTGAAGAGAAGAATGTGGACATTAAATTATCAGGGGAAAACAGCAGGGTGTGAAAAAAAAGAGCCTTCTAAAGCCTGCAGACGCAAACGAACGTATGAGCTGCTTCTGACACGGAAACCTGGCCAAATTCACAGGCTGCTTTATTCTCGGCTTCACACTGATACTGCGGCTGTTTGTGTGTCTGTGTGAGCGGGAATTTGCTGCACGCATGCAAGTTCTTTACTTTTCTTTAATTAGAATTTAAAGCAATAAGCTGCCATAATACCCATCCACACATTCATCCGGTTTTCCTGCTTTAAAAGCAGATATATTTTGTAAATATGTGCGCCCCCTTTTCTCTTAATGCTTAAATCTACTTCAGGAAAAAGAAACAGCACTCACAAAACAACAACTTGCAGTTTTGGGATCAGAAATTGCTACTTGTGACAACGTTTTTATAGAAGTTATACTGAGTTTTTGCTTCATTGCATAATTAAAAAAATGGAAAAATGACATTTGTTTATTGATTGTGGGCCTTTAAAAACCCAAACAAATCAACAGTATTTATGCGTTTCTTTTGCATTCTAAGGTTGTGGTATGTTGTTAACAGTTAAAACCTAAAACTGGCAATATTAAAAGATGTGTTATAAAGTGTTTCAAAAGTAATAATATAAAGTAAAAACTGTAACAGCAGGTAGAGCTGTATTACAGTAGACCATTCTGTTAAATAATGCAGTGAAGAAAAAGGGTTTATTTCATTTGATACACACTTAAAAACTGCTTCTGAGATGTGGAGCTTCTTATATAGCACCACTTGACAACAGTTTGTCTTTCACCCTTTCAGGATCATGGGGTTGCTGGAGCCTATCCCAGCTGAACAGTCTCTTCCACCGCCAAACACCCGCACACATATGGGGGCAAAGACACTAATGGACCTATGAAGCATGCTTGTGGACTCAACACTATTGAGGACAAATCGTTCCCATCTGGGAATCCCTTTGTGCTTCAACCCTGGCTATAAAAAATAAAAAATAAAAAGACACTTCAGGGTTTTATTGACTCTCAATACAGTGGTCTCCATCCTTTTTCAGGCCACGGACCTGTTTAATTCCAGACAATTATCTGTGCACTTAAGTACATAATTATGCCATTTTAAAATAATGGTTTCATAATGCATGACTTTATTGTGTGTAAATACACATTTATACAGGTATGTATATCTTTTAGAGCTGATTGTTTCTAAAACAAAGACGTTCATGGATCTGTTGGTCTGCAGGTGGATGCATCAGAATGGGGTGGAGCAGGGAGCTTGTCACCTGCCGCTGTACCTTCTATGTCACACCTACGGTCTTTATCAAACAGATTTTTTTTCCATCTGCTTCTGATTCACAACGATTGGAAAGAAATAGTCAGAAAGGCAGATTCAAGCGTCATTTTCTCCATCGATGACCTTCATCGTCAGAAAAGTGTCCCATGAACACGTTGAAAACACCATTTTCATCAGAGTGGCTCTTTAAGGTCAACGGTTTTCCATCCACCTTTGCTCATGGACACCCGGCTCATCCCATGATCAGCATTCACAGAGAGCTGACGTTGACAGCCATCAAACCAGGTGTGTTTCAGCAGGGCAGGATGGAAAACATGGCGGTTACACAAGCAGAAGCTGACCTCACAGAGACGCTGAACTTTTTATTAAATGTGCAAGAAGTTCCCTCTGCAGCCTTAAAGTACACAACTTTTACTTTGCTTTTACTGTTCCTCGTCTTTAGGAACAGGCAGACTAAAACCTTCAGATGCAGCAGCAGCAGCTCTCCGTGGTGTTGGGGAGTTTTCACTTTTGCAGGAACTCATGCGTCCAACAATGTGGAAGTTGCTTTTGTGACGAGTTTATTCTAAGGCACCCATAAAAACACTTCATCACTTAATAAAGAGGCCCTCTTTGACCGTCCTCATTAATCCTGAGGATCTCGATATGATATACATTTCTTGGTCCTTTTAGCTTTTTTCTTCTTTCTTTTCTGCTTAGTAACTAAACATTAAAATGCCACATATTTGCTGAATTATTTCAAACTAAGCTTAGCTGTTTTTTTTTGTTAAGCTGTGATTTTTAAGCAATTAAATCCACATTTTGCATTTTAATAAATCTTTTCCCACTATGTTGAGCAAATATTAATGACTTTTTTGCTGATATTAACCTTTAATTTAACATTTGGCAAAGGATGATTTCCTCTTATTTTATACTTTTCAATACAAAGCTTAATTTAAATTTGCCGTCTTACACTTTGTTTTTCTTTCATTGATTTCAACACTTTTTGTTTTTAGAAATTTTGAGATTTTAATTGTATTATACATTCATATCAATGAAATTCAAAGCTTCTCTCAAGTCCAAGTTAAAGTCGATTTATTTGTGCGCCCCCTAAACCCTTGTGTTATCTTAGATGACCCCACCCCACCCTTACATTGACGTGTTCTCCCTACCATGACAAAGGTGGATAAAGGTGGAAAGATTTCATGTAATCCATGGACACCAGTGAAGATCACAAATCATTGAAGAAAAAAGGTTCAGAGCACTGTCTGGTGGGTCTAGATGACCCAACTCCCAATGTTAAAGTGCCTAGGATAGAACAAGGGTTACCATGAAATAAATTAAATAATAAAATTAATAAAATATGATTACTTAAAAGTAACATAGTATGAATAAGTAAGAGAGGAAAACAAAGACACAGATGAAAGCAGAAGCAAGTAAAAAAGAGCACCTTTAAAATAAATTTCACCCTTTTTTGTTGTTAATTTAATCTTTATGTAGTATTTTTAAACTTTAACATTTAGGTCTTTTTCAGAAATTAGCATTTGGTTCATTTACATCTGGTGAATAACATTAAGTTCCCTTAATAAAGGGTTCATACATTTTTAATCACGTAAACATTGTTTGGCATCATATTAACTGTTTTTTCCTCATTTTTTTCAACTGTGTTTTCTGAGCTTTTTTATTTTTATTTTAAACATTTACAATGTTTTACAAAATAAGCCATTTATCGCTGGATTTTCCAAAATGTACTTTTAGGATTTTTATAATAACTTTTCTGTTTTTTGAACATGTAGTTTTGTTTTTTGCACAGAATTTGTCCTTTTCAGTAAAGTCCAGCATCATGTTGCTTTTACTGCTGTTGATTCACTTTAATGCGTAACATTATTCAACAAATTCTTCTGCATTGCATCAACAAAAGCATTTGTGAAGTATTTTATTTTTAGTTCATCTTTCATATATTTGTGTTTCCTTTCCCCCCAGTTTACCTCTTCTAAAGCAATTATTCCCAAGAGGCCCAGCGCAGATGACATGCCCCCACCACCTACAGCAATAATATATCACTGCGGTAAACACAACCCAAACAGCCTTTATTACCACTCCAAGGTGAGAGCTATTTATAAACCCCAGCAGAGATCACTCAGCTACCTGGGCTGCACATGCCTGCTCGTGGATTATTTGACATTTTTCTGCTCTTGCAGAGCTGAAGCCAGTTTCACTGCGCCGGCATTTTTCCCCCCATTTCCGTCAGATTAACATTAGGGGGTGCTGGAATCCTTCAGAGTCGAGTGGAGAAGCTGAGAAGTGAGAACAGTTTAGGCTTTTATTTTATTTTTTTTTATAAAGTCTCTTGGTTTGTCCTGCAGAGTTTAGCATTGTCACAAAAAAAAATACACAGCTAAAGGTAACTTTAAAAAAAAATCTAAAACGTATGTAAATAAATGCAGTTTTAAATGTTTTTAAGATCACTTGTTTACAAAATTCAAATATCTTGGTTTTCCTGCAGACGACCAAAAACATCCTGTTTAAAAAACTTCAACAAAGGAGCGTTTTCAAAAGTGTAACTCATGAATTATTTACAGGAGCACATGTCTCCTTGTTTACTTACATATATATGCATACCTACATACATACATATGGATAAAATATCATTTATTCTAAGAGGATCTATAAATCAAAAGTGTTTCCAGAGAATAACAGATAAGTGAGGTTATTGTGCAATGAGGCCAGCTGGTGGTAATAATTTAATGACGTTTTACAGGCGCTGTAAAGACAGCAAACAGATGTGGCATTACGGATTATAAAGTTGGTAAAACTTTTAACAAGTGCTATGTATTTCAGTGGTACAACAGCACAACCCCCAGAATAAAAGAAATTTACACATCCTTCAATTCCGAAGCTATCAATCACAGGCGTGTTATTCCCCTGGGAGCGTCTTTACATGCATATTTATCAGCTCGACATGCTAATTCCCGCTGCTATACACCCGCCAGGCACGTCTCCAGGCGTGTTTATGACTCGTAATTGTTGATATCCTTTGATATATTTCTCTCAGCTAAGACATCATTTGGTTTTTGTGGTCGAAAGTCAATGAGGCACAATGACCCGAGCTTTCAATTCAAATTTACAGTTCAATATCTATTATGTGCTATCTGCAGCCGGGAGAGGAAGGCACTCGTCAAACTCAAGGTTAGCTAATTGACTTAAAAAGGAAATAGTTGGAGGAGTGCTGCAGCCGGGTTGTTCCTCGCTGAGAAACAAACAGGTTTTTTTTTTGTGAATTTCCAAACTTGGATGTGCCTCACATGACTCCTCAGCAGTTTATCATCTTTTGCCAAACAATTAAGCGTGAAAAAGTTTCAGCCGGATGAGGCATACGTGCCGCGTTGTTGCAGGATCCGACTTCCTCGGCATGCATTTACATTGCTAAAGAGCGCGCGCGGTGGATGAAGAGATTCACGTCAGGCAGCTCCTCTTCCTCACACCTGCCAACGAGCACCCACCTCCGGAGGGGGGGGGGCGGCATCTGAGAAATGCAGTTTCCGTGGGACAAAGTGGAAACAACAGACAATGCTGGAAAAGCAGGAAGTTTGGGACAACACGCGTTTCCCGCCAACTGCGTGCTCACAGGTGTGGAAATCCAAGGACGAACCTGACTGGGCCTGGGGGGCCGCTCGTCTTTCTGGGCCTCACCTGACACACCGCCCTCGCAAAAATGAGTGGAATTGGGTGTCAGTCTGAAAGAGACACAAAGCTGACAGAAGTTTGTTTGTTCGTCGCTGAATTTCCTCGTCTGTGGCAGCGAGAACAAAACCCAGCAAACGAGGAGCCGCTTCTCGGCCGCTCCTCACAAGCCGGTCATTGTCAGCGCCTCATAAAAGACAAATAAGTAGGTGTCACCGCAGAAATTACTTCCTGTGATGAACTGCGCCGCCATCGTCGGCGGTGACACGGCGTCATTCAAAATCAACAACACAGGTGCGTGAAAAATAGATCGAGCTGGCAGGAAAATGAATTATTAATGACACATTTATGTATTATAACAGAGAATCAATGAGCATACCTGCTGTAATTAACATGCGCAGTGTTTTTCCGTAATCCGCCACAGTATAATTACGCCTCTCTGTTCCAGAACACGTTAGCATTAGGTCTTTCTAAAGCACACAACACCTGTTTTTTGGTCTGCTTGCTTTTTTCTTTTTTCGCTCCCTGTAATGATAAAGAGGCTGCAGCTCTGCTGTTGGATGTGGACCTGCAGTCATTTGCAGCTGGCCGCAGACCCCGAAGCTTCAAACCAGAAGGGATCCAAACTGTGCCAGTTTCAGCACAACCCCCCCCCCCCCCCCCAAAAAAAAATCCTTTTTCTAGTTTGAGGTAAATGTCTTTTCTGTTTAGGGTTAAAAGCGGATTTCTGCTGAGTCTTTTGTGGTTCAGCCGTCGAGTCTCATCTTGCGATGCCACAGCGTCCCGTTTCCGGGTCGGGGTGCAGGCTTATCTCTGCGTACTGTAACACGTCCACTAATCGCTGATTACCGCCGTCTGTTTGTGCTGTGACCGGTGGCAGAGCGCAAGATTTCCCATCGTTCCTGAAGGATGGCGGGGAACAGCTTGAGCGGAATCCAGCACGGCGCTGGGATTTTTGGCAAGTCAAACTTTATCAGCACAAACATGCGCAAAATGAAAACAAACACAACCCAGACTGCTAATTACCATCCGCTTGGACCTCTGTCCCTCGTTTTCTCTCTGAAAGAGACACACACAAATGTGCACAAAATGGCCGACTTCAATGCACTGGAGCACAAAAAACCCCCAAATAAAAATCAGAGGAATCCGCCTGGATGATACTGGATGATGCTCTGGTAGCCCCGGTGATTTTTCAAACCTATTATTTCATCTGCAAAGTTATATTTCACAGCAACTGACGGCAGTCTGGTATCTTCGGGGCCATGTGGCCTGAATCCACGCCAAATCCTGTGCCACTAATTTTACTAATTGTCTGAGCGTGGCCAACACTTTTCATTGGTGTGGAGCCTACAGTGTCACAGGAAGCTAATGAGAGCTAAATAATGTATGTGAACCTCCCTAATTGCTCCATTTCTCATTTTGCCTCATATCATAGTCGCGGATGCCAGTTTTTATGATTCTAATTGCGCTTAATACTAATAACTGCCGCAGTCGGACAAAGGGGCAGATCCGACGGACAGCGGAGAAATGCCCGCATTATTCAGGGATTAATGCGCTCTTGCTTTGAGCAGCATAAACATTGTTTTGGACGCAGTCATGCAGCATCATCAGGTGAGGCAGCGCATGCCAGCATGCGCCACCTGTGCTCGTGCACGTCTGGAGCCCCGCTCCTCCCAGGCCGATCAACAGGGAGGCTGTAATTTACCAACAAATGTGATCATCCGAATAGCTGAATAATTAATGGAATTAAAGCGCAGCCTAAAAGAAGTTCTATTATTTATTTGCTCCCCATAGAGTCGCCGCTCTTCAGTAAACACCGGGCGGGCCTGGAAATGTACTCCGACACACGTGTGCTGAATTATTGACTGATAATTTATCATAATTCATGTCACTGAAAACTCAATAATGCTCCGCAGGACGCCGCCGCCGGCTCCTCCTGATGATGACCCAGAAAGAGACGAAAGACAAGGTAACCGGCGGGTCAGCGTCCTGCAGGAAATGACACCCCACGCTTGTCCAGCCGTGAAAAATGGGTAAAGAAATATAAACACGGTTAAACCGAGAGCTTTCTGGCTTTGAGAGTTTTTGCTCATTTTTCTCTAGACAAGAGAAACCTCACCCTTGACCTTATGGTGCCAAAAGCAACGTCACAGCATTTGGTGAATACAATCTTTGTAGCCCACCGTCCCAAGCCAAAATGGAACCTCTCAGCTAAGCCTTCGTCGCCGTTCAGGGGGGTTGACCCAAGCTGGGTCGTAGAGAGGAGCGGCTGCAGGCATGTTTGCGGTTCCCTCGAGGTTCGTACGACCACCTAAAAGGACGTCATGATGGAAAAGGAACGTACCATTGTCGTGGTGGACTGGTAGGTTAAAACCCTCCGCTCACTGCTGTTTAATTGTCAACATTTGTTTCCTTCCCTTTGGTGGAAAACCTTCATAAATTAGACCAAAAAAAAGTCCAAAGAAAAGTTCTTACAGACCAGATTCACCATAACAGAGACAGCAAAAGCTTTTTTAAGCTGTCAAGATGCTTATTTCTGCCCACAAGAGTTAAAAAAAGAAAAAAAAAGAACAGCTGCACCTGCATCCCTTCACTTTCTGTGACGGTTGTGTTTGTGAGAGCCTGAAGTGAAATGCAGGTGGCAAAGTGGGCTGATGTAGTTTTGTGAGACTGAAATGTGCTTTCAACCCTTTTATTTTAGGCCACATTACCACAGCTTTTGGTCATTAAATCCGCAGGGAAAAGGATTCATTTGCTTCACTGGTAAACTCTGAGTGACACATCTGTTGTGGAGAGTAAAATTAGAGTTATATTTCTGTTTGAAACCAAACTCAGCTTTGTAATTGGAGTTTTTATTTTTTGAAAGGATTTGAAGCTCGGATGCTTTCTTCCATCTTGAGCCACACCTCATGAACCGACTTCAATCAAAGCGTATCGGGGGCAAAGAGGAGGTCATTCAAGTCAAACCAAACATCCGCTGTCACGTCCTTGATGGCTGGGACGCTTCCACGTAATGTAGAGGAGATTATTATCAAACTGCCCTCCCAGCTGAGGGCTTCACTCTCACACCGGATGCTCCCGTTAGTGGAAGGAGGCGATGAAGCCGTTTCCCAAACATCATCTCATCGTGAAGACAGACAAGAGGAAACCCGGCAAATTCTCCACAGCTGTCACTTTCACGGATCCACGCCGGAGCCTGAAGTGTAACGTCGGATCCCAAAGACGCGTCCCAGACTCTGCAGGCCTCAGTTGTGTAAAAACGTGTGTCATCATGGAAACTAACAGATAAAGAGAGTGCATGAAATGTGATCACATGTCGAGCCCAGCAGCATTTAGTTTGACTGAGGAAGAATTATTTCTGTGTAGGCTTTTGGTGTTGCATCAACAGGTGACCTCAGAAGATTAATTGTTATTTATGACACGTCCAAAAGTCCAGACGTTGCTAAACACCCATTAAGACTGACATGTCTCCTGAAAGACCATTCCCCCCATTTGGGCTCATTTTTAGGGCTACATTTGAATCATAAAGGATATTAAAATGTACACTCAGTAAGGTTATCAGTGATTTAAAATCAAACTACAGATGGGAACTTTTTTTTTTAATGACGGTAAAAAAACGCTTATTTCTTGGTAAAATCAGGTGATTTTAAATTTAAGACATTTAGAAATACATTTCTTACTCAACAAGCCCCTAGAGGTCATTTGATGAATTGCTATTTAATATAATAAAAAAAAAGAATTAAGATTATCTCTTTTTTGCCAAAATCGAAAACTTGTGTCATTTTCTAGGACATAGTTTCTGCAGAGCGGCATGGTGGGCAGGACTGTTTCCACCACCCATAACTGAGAGCTCTTTGTTTACACTCTGTCCTGCTAGCTTACAGCCACAGCTAGCACTTGTTAGGACTCTGGGTCTAAACCGGTTGAAGGCCGAGGATGTTTCTCCAACCAACCTCTGCCACGCTCTTCCACACTCTGCAGCTTCAGCCGTGAAGCCTTTGAGGTTCCATTTTCCTCACGTTCAGATCCGGAAAACAATCAGAACGTAAAGGGAAGCACTAATTAATACCCCGCTCTGACCTGCAAACAATATTTAGCACAGAATTCAGTCTTTTGAAGTGTCAATAAAAGCCGCGAGACATTGTTGCGCAGTCAACTTCCGTTATTAAATTAGAAGCTTTATTCAGTGTGACTGACTCATTGATGCACTCTTTTCTATGCTTTGGCTTTTAAGCGCTCGCTCATGTCTTTTAAAGGCTGCTCTTAAATGGCATTTCATTAGAGGGCTGGATAAAGACGGATTAATTAACTGATTGATAGATGAAAAGGATCTTGTGGCACATTAGAAAAACAAAAGTAGGAAGTCTGGAATTCAGTGGAAGTGTCTAAAAATACCAAATAGTCTCATTATCCATTAATGACAACACGGTGCAGTAGTCATACTCCATAATGCAACACCCAAACAGAATGTCACTGGCAGCAAACAGAAACTGCAACCGCTTAATAGGATTGTGGCTCTGCAGCAATTTGCCAAAATATTCAGCATTTATGAGACAAATATAGCAAGATTAAAGTACGGGAGAGAAAAATCACAAAATAGCCAACAGGATTAGCAGAAGCATAAACTAAATGCTCCTTGATGTGTCACTGATAAAGGGATTTCTGATTATTCCTCACCATAAACTGCATGGCGAGATTGTCATGCCGTCATTGTATTACTGTTTCCCTCTTTATCTGTGTGTCAATCTTCAGAGCGAAGCTGCTGTTCTCACCCCCTCCCTGTGTTAAAAAAAGGATTTATCACAGTCTGCATTGGAGTGCATCAAATAAACAAAAAAAAGGGGGGCAAAAAACAGATTTCCTCATCGCCTCGGGTTCATGTGTTAATAAATGGTGCGGCTCCAAAAACTGCGCCCCCAGCCCCCCCCCTCCTCACAGAGGGAAACTTGTCATCTTGAATTAATCCATCCTATCAATACGTTTGGGTTTGACAGCTGTGACGCCAAGACTCCTCTTCCTCACGAGCAATGTTTTGGCCCACATCTGCGCTCATGAATGGAGGATCTGGGTCGTCACACCGGAGCTCCACACCTCACTGTCGTTGTTCTAGCTGGTCTGATGTATGAGGCGGCTGTTCTGTACCGTTATTCTGTGAGGTTTTCTGTCTGTGTGGTCCTGCCACTGGCTGCTTTCTTCTTCATCTTTCACCTTTATCTTCACCCTATTATGGCTGGAACAGATAGAAGATACCCCGTAATACCAAAATTACCCAACGATTAGAAGCAGGTGTCCTAATGACGAGGCCTGGTCACAGGTTTGTAAAATCAAGCACCCAGGTATGCAGACTGTTATCAGATGTGTGAAAGAATGCGCCGCTCTCAGGAGCTCAGTGACCTCCAGTGTCAGTCCTGAAATGTCCTCGCTCCTAAATGTTCCGCAGTCAACTGTCAGCTCTGTCACAATGAAATGGAAGAGTTTGGGAACAACAGCAACTCGTCCACCAAGTGGTAGACCATGTAAACTGACGGAGAGGAGGCAGCGGATGCTGAAGCACACTGTCAGACTTTCTGCAACGTCATGTGACCTTCAGATTAGTCCAAGTACAGAGAGCTTCATGGAATGGGTCTCCATGGCCGTGCAGCTGCATTCAAAGCGTCGGATGCAGCGGTGTAAAGCACGCCGCCACTGGACTCTGAAGCAGAGGAGACACCTTCTCTGGAGAGATGGATCACACTTTTCCATCTGGCAATCTGATGGACAAGTCTGGGTCTGGAGGTTGTCAGGAGACTAGTACATTTCAGAACGTATTGTGCCGAGTGGGAATTTTGGTGTGGGCTTGTTTTTCAGGACTTGGGCATGGCCCCTTAGTTCCAGTGAAAGGAACTCTGAATGCTGCAGGATACCAGAACATTTTGGACAATTCCATGCTCCCAACCTTGTGGGAACAGTTTGGAGCGGCCCCTTCCTCTTCCAACATGACTGTGCACCAGTGACCAAAGCAAGGTCCATGAAGACATGGAGGACAGAGTCTGGCGTGGATGAACTGGACTGGTCTGCACAGAGTCCTGACCTGAACCCCATAGAACCCCTTTGGGATGAATTAGAGCAGAGACTGAGAGCCAGGCCTTCTCCACCAACATCATCCAGACAACAGTGAGAAAACAGTGAAGAGCTTTTCCTGCAGTGACCAACCAGGAATCCTCCTGGTGGTCTCCAGGGCGGTCCCGCTGCTACAAGCTGACATGCAACCCATTCAACTGAGCATGCACACACTATGGCCACTTTCTGTTGTACACTGTTTGACTGGGTTTTAGTCAACTGTGGCATTGTTTTGCTACTGTCTGCACCTTGAAAGGAATTGCCCCTCGGGGATAAATAAAGTTGTTTGAATCGAACTGAATTTGATTCAGGAGGTTGTTAGAGAACCAGAAGAACATAGAAAGAAGCTAAGGCCTCTCTGGACTGACTTCAGGTCAAGGTTCATGACCTGAAGAGACTTTTGGACAAACATGGATCCATGGGAACGTCCAGGGAGAAAGACGCAAGAACTCAAGGGGCGCAGAGGTAGAGCGGTCAACATGGCGTCTGGTCTTCAAACCCTGTTTTTTTGAAACATTTCACGGCTCAACCAATCGGCTTCATCCATGAATGAAAGTAGCTTAGCAGATTAATTTAATATGACCAGGACAGTCCAGCAAACTCTGGTTTAGGGGGGGGAAATCTGAAGTTGACCTTTTATTGTTTGATTTCATTCCACATTAAAGTCCCACTCTGATCATCTTCAGATCTATTTTCAAAGCGATCCCAGTGGTCTTTTCACTAGGATTCTGATGTTTTTTAAGGCAATAAATAAAAAAACTGTTGTTTTCTATAGGACTGCAGAGCAACAGGAGTTCATGAGAAATTCCCGTCCGAGTTGTGGGTGGGACTGTTGGTGTGGAGTGAGCCTGTACTCATTTCCCATCAACTCTTTGTTTTACACTCTCTCCCGCTAGCTTACAGTCCCTCAAACCTCCAACCTAACATTAGTGGAGCAACAACAATAATGATCAATATTGGAACTATCCAGTTGTACAGTTCTGATCCAGATTCCAGCTCAGACGAGGAAAACAAAGACGTTCGTGGATCTGTTGGTCTGCAGGTGGATGCATCAGAATGGAGCTGAGCAGGAAGCTTGTAGTTTGAATGTCACAAGTAAAAGCTTTTCAAACTGCATTTTTTTTCATCTGCACCTGCTTCACAACAATTCATGATGGTTTGTTCTCCATCATGAGAAAAATGCCACAAGAACCTGTTAAAAACACCAAAATCACCATTTTGGGTCTTTAAGATGTTAAAAGTGGATCAAACTACCTGGAAACGTCATGCAGCTACAACCAGGAGAGAAAAGGCAAAAGTAGCTTTGACAAGAGAAAAACAAATACGTAAATAACACAATCTGAATTAAAAAAAAAAAACAGAACTTCCCTTTCATTTGCAAATCCAGACGCTCCTGTGACCCGACTTTCCTGAGATCATGTGTGTCTGTGTCAGGGGGTCACTTAGGCCACTTTTCGTGCTGCACTGAGGTTTGAGCAATTTTTATTACACAGAAAGAAATTCTAGATCATGTGAGTCGACCCTAAAGACTACTAAAGGACAATAATGTAGTTTGGTTTGTTTGAAGGAACCGGATTCATTTAAAAAGGGTTTCATGATTGTTCTGTGCGAGCAGTCACAGAGAACACCTTGAGTGCTCTGCATGATTTCCTGCTTGTTTCCATGTTTTGGCCCACAACTGCTTTTGAATGTGCAGGAGAGGTCTCTCCCGTTCAAAAAGCCGATCTCACCTGATCTCTATTTGTAAAACCTCACACCCAGGTGAGCTCTGGTCACAAAGCCCCACCAACCCGACCCTTAGTGCCGACTTTGGAGCCGGTTTGCCGTCATTCACTCGACAGAAATGGAGAAATCAGGGCATCACAAACAAATCAGCTCCGTGGGTGAGATGAAGGGAACATTTTTGTCTCCAAGCTGTGAGGTAAAAGAGCCTAAATAACTGGCAGCGAGTACCATTCAATGAGCCAACATCAAGAACCTCATAGGCAGCGAAGTCAACACTATCAAGAGGAAGCAGGTGAGTACAAGTGGAAACAGGCTAGAAAACATTGCTCTCCACATTTATCTCCACTAATTTGACGAGAAATGAGTCAGAACTGGCATGACATTGCCCATCTTTGTGAATCCACTTTTATATATTTTTTAAAAGCTCCAAATCTACGTGGGAAGTGCGTTCCTCCTCCTAAATAACACGCTAAACTTGGACAGCCGGAACAAATTCCTCCGCAAAAGAGCGAGACATTTTAGCACACTTGTGTTTTATTAATCTGGGGTTTAAAGGTGCGCTGTGTAGGACACAGCAGCGACATCCCCCCGTATGAATTAAAGATGGCAACCCTCCGGAAAAACTCCCAAAAAAGGGCCACTTTTTCTGTTTGTCCCTTCTGGGCTTCTGTAGTTAAAGCAGACCATCAGGGACTTTTTTCATCTCTAAAGGCTGTTTTTTAATGATCATTTTGAGCAATTTTTCCAACAAAAAATAGTATTTTTGCCCAATTATTGTTTGTGTTTACACATCAACAGAAATTAATTTTAACTTCTGAGTATACCAACCACCCTTACAGTACTTTCTATATTTTCATACTCAATATATATAAACTACAAAACAATATTAAAATCTACGAGAAAACCACAGATTGATCTTAATATTTACTTATTTACGAAACGTTCTTTCACTTTCAAATGTTTGGTAACAATTAATTCATGGATTTAATGTCAGTTTTCCATTTTAAAAGTAAGAGAGGAAACTGGCATCACCATCAGTGAAATAATATTATGGCAACCAAATAATCAAAAGTTTTTTTTAGCTTTTTTAAATTTTCCAGACTTCCTTCAAGTTAACGACATGTACTTTCGAGTTTGAAACAGTTTTCAAACTTTTATTTACGGTCAAATTTTCAATCTGCTTTTTCATCCGCCGATCCTGATTTGACTGCAAACTGTTGCACATCGATCTACTTATTTGTTTACAAGTCAGCCGGGTTTTTTTTTTAATTCAAATTTATGCTAAAATGTGCACAATTTATACTAGTTAATAGTCAACTAGCACATAGAAGTGCCCTGTTTAAGTGTTAGATACTAAAATAAATAATTTGAATCAAATAAAACTAGTGGACAACCTGGATGGAGACTCTGAATTGTAATAATCTAAATCCAATGACTCAGGGTCAAAAAAACCCCGATCAGGACAAAATATGCAAACCTCTACCCCATAAATCATCCATCACCCACATATCTTCAGGATAAGACTTTAGTCAGTTTTTTTTTATTTTAAATAAGGTCATAGATGAAGGTTTAACCCATGTACCGTCTTGTGGGGTCCAGATGACCCCACTCCCAAGGTTAGGGGGTAAGCATCATCATCAAAGCAACTGAAAGATAATGCAAGGTACCGAACGGAAGCTCATAAAAAGTGACAATTGTGAGGACACGGAGCGCTGGCATGTCCCTGTTCCAAAATGAACAACAGCATAAAGCTGACAAACGCTTCATGAAAACCCCGCAAAGATGCTATCCCTCCTGGCAAACGTATAGAAAAGCCCTGGGGTGCCGATAAACTAAAACAGAACGGATGGGCGACGCTCCCAGCAGTTATCAACATAATGAAAACTCACATTCCAATGTTTCCTGGCAACAACAAGTCCCCCAGTGTTCAAAGCTAAAGTCTGGAGGCGACTCCAAGGATGCTGTCGCTCCACACATTCAGAGAGAGAGAAAAAAAACATAGTTACATTGTTTTTCTCTGCATCTTGACTTTTCTGTCAGAGGCTTAAGAAGAACATCGCTTTTCTGACAGGTCCACTTGTTTATCTTTGAGCATCTGCACACTGAACGTATGTGACAGCTGCTTGATTTTTCAACTCCTCCATGTTACAGACACACTTGCACCAAAAAGCAGTCTCAGTTCTTTAAACTTTTAGTGTTTCGATTGAAGCACAAAATTGACAGACGTGATGTGCAAGAACAGAAAATATGGAGGTTATCCTTCACTGTTGACACGTTTACTGCAGGCGGAGACGCCATCAGCTCTTGTGGTTAAAAGCTAAAGATAAACCAGGTCAACTGAACACTCCTCGTGGCTTGTGGTGAGGCTTTGTCTTATACATTATATAGTCCCAGTCGGCCCCCTGAGCATGCTCTGCAGTCTGCTGCATTTCCTTGTCCCCTCAGAGTTGCTCCCAGCTCGCCCCTTTTACCCCGCAACACGTTTGCAGTTGCAGGTGGCGTTTCCGTACAATATTTAACAGATTCACACATGCCTTCGCCTCCACCCCCGTCTGCCGCCCGCCGTCCCAGCGGGTCCTTGCACGCCGTTTGAGCTCTGAAACAGCACAACCATCAGTCCAGTGTAAATAACATGAAGTGGCAACTCATAAATAGTTAATGATGCAAAAAATCTATGAAGTCGCTCCCTGGGCTCTGCAAAGGCTGCGCTGCAGCCGGTCGCTGCGTTTCCTGGAGGGGCCTTGTGGGGCACCCGGTGTTGGTTTGAATCATTGCTGGTGCCGTGACGAAGTCACAGAACGATTAGTAACAGGTGGTAAAACGCCAAAGCAGGTTATTCAAGGAGACTGATGTCACAGAGCTAAAGGTAATTAGAAATGTTTGCACCACACGTCAATAGCAGTAGATGCAAACATGCGACCCCCTTGTAAGCATTTTCTGCCGCTCTGCTCGCTGCGTTGGACACTGCAGGGTCTCATGTCCACAAATGGAGCCCAGTGGGGGGGGGGGGGGGTTCAGAAAGCTTTGGAAATACATTTCCTGCTCAAAGTCTCTTCAAAGTCTCTTCAGTCCTTAAATCTACTTTTCAGATGTTTTTTTTTTCATGTCAGCACGATCCGTAGCTCTGGTGGAGTCAGTCAATTATCACTAAATAGTTCTGGTTTGGGTTTTCTTTACCAGCATTGGAGAATAGTTCTGTTTCTTTTTGAGTCGATACTCTTGGGAGCATCAACACACCTAAGCCTTCAGGTTCAAGCTGCATCACTCTGGGATGAATTCATTCTGCATATATGGGTGGATTTAGGCTGTCTGGGGGCGAGAAAGGGTCAAACCTGTACAGGGCACCATCAAGGTGGTAGACCATCCATAAGTCAATACCAACTCTGAGTCCCTGATTGGTCAAAATCCACTGGTTGGGCCCAAAACAGTCTTACATACTTACATAGCAATGCTATCACAGATGGAACATCTATGTGCCTTTACTCAGACTTTTCCTGCTAGGCTCACACCGGTAGCGTGTGGCGAGTTCAAGAACGCATCACATATGGTTTTATTACGGGCTGTTCACACACTAGACTATCAGGTAGCGGAAGGGAGGGGGATTGTTCTTCTTTTGTTTCTTTACTATTTACCAGCGCTTGTCTGCCACCTACGATTGGAAGACGTTTGGCCGGAAATGTCAAATCAGTGCAAATTTGGTGAATCTCGCTCCAGGCTTCTTCTTTCACAGCTCGGTTCTGATATGTGGAAAACTTGGAAAACTTGGTCCGACCACAAATTCATTCATTCATTTCTCCCCCATGATAAACATCAGTTGGCACTTCCATGTTTGGAAAAGGACGCCGCACTCACATCGCTACCAACTCCCTGAGCGCGTCCCCAGCGTTCCTGGGATTTAGCTGCCGTGAGTTCAACCAGTTGAAGTTTCAGCGCGTGATCACTGAACGTATAGAGCCCGCCACTGGACTTGAAAACGTGTGTAGCGCCGTGGAAACGTGGGCGCGCTCACATAGACTTTTCATTAAAAGTGGCTGCTTGGACACGAGTTGACACAGCGGTTGGATAGGTACCTTAAAACGCACATTTACGCACGTTTACATAGCCTTTTGACCGCGAGAGTTCACTTGAAGGGCCATTTCCAAGGTGGGTGTGACCGTAGCATGAGGATGGAGGGTTAACTGACTTTTGACTGACCTCAGTTTTTTCCTTCAAATACGAGAACTGCATCTGTGGTTTCGGAGAGTTTTTAATTTCTGAGAATGGAGAGCTGCCAGTTTGAAATCTGCAGCCAAAAAACCCGACTGTGGTGTCGGGGGGGGGCTGAATAAATAAATGAATAAATAAATAAACCCATGACGGATCTGTCTCCCATCGGAGGCCAACCGACTGCCCCCCCGCCGTCACCGACCCCAGACTCAGCATGAACCTGGACCTCCGCCTCCGTCTTCTGGACCCCCCCACCCCCACCCACGACGGATCCAGCACATTACTTTTATCCATGAATTGGATCTCCTCATGCACGCAGTCAGTTTCCCCATCAGCTGCCTGCCTGTCAGTGTGGGGATGGTAATTCGGATGGGAAGGAGGCTGGGGAACAGCTGCTCGCACAACAGCCAACAATAATGCAAAAAAAAAAAAAACATTACTAACCTTAAAAACCACAGAGATGGGACTAAATTGGGAATGTATGCAGCTTTGGCGGGCCCTCTCCCGTGAATTGTGTCTTCCCTGACAAGCAGCTCATTGCATTTCCCATCATGCATCTGATCGGTCATTCAGAAACAAAAACACAAATAAGTCAAGTCGACCATCTGCTTGTTAGAGGCAACCATAAAAGTGTCTGTTAAAAAAAAAACCGAACAAACAAAAAAACAAAACATCCCATTTCTTTGACGGGCCACCTGAACGGAAAATGGTATATTTTGTGTTTTTCACGTCAGAGCTCTGTCAGCTACACGACTTTTAATTCATCACATCAACACACAATGCTTGTGTTATCCTCATTTTCTAAATCAATAATCAGCCCAGCATGCTTCATTAACAGTGACCAATCAGAGACAAGCTGGGGATCTCGTTTTACAACATGAGCATTCTGAAGACATAAACCATCTGCTACTTGTAGGAACAGAAAAATCAAATTAATCCATTCTTATCATGCATTCAGATTTTAAAGCAATTAAAGATGTTCTCAGTGTAAGCGCACACACAGAAGTAGCTTGGTAATGAGGAGGGCAAACTCTTCGGTGAACTTTCCAGGCTTCTCAGCGGTGCTTTTGGAAACTTTACAAGTCTCGCACACTCCAGTGAGCCGTTAGCCAGTACAATACAGATGTTGGCAACGACGATGAATTTTTTATTAGGCATCTAATCATAACCCAAACTCAGATTTCCCATAATAGGGAGCTCAGATTCAAAATCCTGAGATGCCAAATCATCTACGCCTTAATGTTTTTTAATAAGAGAAATAAACAGCTGCCAAAAAATAAGTACGACTGGTTTTAGGATTACATAAAACCCGATGATGAACTACAATGTTGAATTCACCTTAATTAAGCTTGGGGAGTTCTGCTTGCCCAGAATGCTAATTTGAGCTCAGATGTGGTGCTTTGGTAACCTCAGAGGGGCCTGGCCATCAAAGCTGTGCAGCCACGCCGCATTACAGCATCACGCCGTCCAATTAAAGCGAAGAAATGGACAGTTTTGAGGCGCAAAACAACATGGAGTGATGCCCCCGTTCCACGCAGACTTTTTAACCTGCAGAATATGCTGTGCACGGCCCTTTTCTGGAAGCGTCGCTTGTCCGGTGAATCCGGCGTTGGCAGCTGTTCTCTTAGTGATTATTTCCATTTTCCTTCAGCTTCCTCCTCTGCAGAGAGGAAAATTGTGAGGAAAAATAATTGGCAGATTAATAAGGCCTAATCACTGTGCTTGTATTCATGGTGAACTTGCTTACAGCTGGGAGGACAAGTACTTTCAAGTGTCTGACAAGGAGCTATTCTCTGTCTCACATTAAGGTATTTTCACCTTGAAGAGGTGAATGATTTCTCTGATAGGACTGCTTTTAAGCGTGCCGTCTGGTCCTCCAGTGAATAACCTGTTATACCAACATCCTCGCTCTGCAGCGTCTCAAAGTACAAAAAAACATACAGAAGAAAAACCTACAAATGCTACATTTGAATGCCAGATTAATGTTAATTTGTTCATCTACAAAGAATTGAAAGTCACCTGCAAATAACATGGTTCTAAACTATGCTAAACAAACTCATTTATATGGAACATTTTACAGCTGTGGAGAAATCAAACCTTAATCATCAGCAGAACTAAAATCTCTTAAATTACGGCAAAATAACAAATTAGCAGTAGAACTTCAAACACAGTTGCAAAGATGTGAAATCCAACTAACTCTCACTTAAAAAAGATCTAAAAGGTCTAGAAAACACAAATGAATGAAGTGGCTGTAAAAAAGAATGCTAATAATACAAGGAAAAGTAACCTTAAAAACTATCACAGCAATTCCAAATTAATTGTAATCAGTTGGAGAATAAGGGGGTTGTTGAAAAATGAAATGAAAATAATTAAAACGTTGTGACAACGTTCATCTAAGGCTAACTACTGAACTAGTGAACGAACCGTCGACTGGACTAGACTGAACTAGACTGAGAGAGTCTAGAAAACGGTTTTAGCTCCAACCAAATCAAGTCGATTTAGTCGACATTTTTTTGCGATACGAACGCCGTCAGTAAGCAGTGATTGGCCCGAGTCGGTCTGACTGTTTCTATGGAAACCGGTCTTACCAATCAGCGAGGATCTTGTTGGACGTGGAGGCGGGCCAGCAGGCTCCACCTACTTTTATTAGGGCGTCTGATTGGTCAGTTTACCTGTACAAAGTAAAACTGTTAGTGATAAGCAAGCCTAACACAGCTGAATGCAAAATGAAGAAAAAAAAAAAACATAAGCGGTACAGCACAGAGGCAAAACTGATAAATTACATTAAAATGCTGGAAAAACATTCTAAAATACTTATTTTTGCTCAACTAGCTGAAGCAAAGGTTAGCTTAAAGAGTTGGAATGATGCCTAAGATTGCAAAAAAAATTATCTTTGTACAACATCAACCCAGAACATTCTTGGGAAAAGATAAATGATTGCAATATTAGCTAAAAACATGTAAAACTGGTGCAAAGATGCTGAATTGTGCTAAATAATGAAACCCAGCCAATACTTATATACTAAATGAACTGCTAAATGCTACATTAGCAGGAATACTGGTATGCAACCTTAAAACAATAACTGGAAAACTTGGTTTAACATCTCAATTTTAAGGATTTTTTTTCTCTCTTGTTGTGGTTGTAATTGTCAGTACGAGTCCCTTTACGTCCTTCCCAGCACTCCTTCCATGTGCAGTCACATTTGCAGCCCCGGTTGAAATTCATCACTCCCCCTCCCCAGGTTTGCTGGGCTGACGACCAAGCCAAGAGCGCAATGAGCTCATTGTTACGCTCCGAGTGCTGCTCTCGATTTCAGAGCTATCAACAGCTGTCGATCGGAGATGTCCTGGACGCCGTCCATCAATCACAGGCGCCCATCATCAGGAGACAAAACAAAAACCAGTCAGCCAAAATGTGCAGCCCAGAGTCAAACCAGGTGCAGCAAAAAACACCCCAACCAAGAGAAGGTAGGAGCTGGTTAAAAACGGGGGTCGTGGATGAGCGGCGCAGGTCAAAAGTTCAGCAGCGCGTAAAGTTTTACGGTTGAGTATGACAACAACACCGCCAGTTGTGAGTGAAACAGTCGTTTAGCAGGTCGTCCATGCTGAAAAACACTTACTTACTGTTTCTGAAAGGCTGAATATTTGGGGGCAAAAGCGGATTTGTTGGCCAATATTTTCAGTATATTTACACACAGACCTTGCAGACGAATTAAAGGGGAAAAAAACACAAAACTTGGATTCTCATTTTACTATTGAGCCTCCGGTTCTCTAAGAGCCTCTTCCAGGTGTTTTTGTAATTTAATAAAAAAATAAAAAACCTATATATGCAAATATCATTAACACGGGTGCAAATGTTTATGACTGCTAGGTGCCTTACAGCTTTAGCTGTATAAGTACCGGCGTTAATAAATAAATAAGAACAATAAAACATTTCATTAAATGTGACGTATTAGGTTATTTTCCACCTGCTTCATTTGAATTTCTCTCACATTTGAATTAGTTTCCTAACCTGCAAAACAAAACAAAAAAGTGCAATCGTTTTTTAAATTAGCTGCAGCTAATCTCTGCCAGGAAAAGTAGAATAAAGGTTCATATGTTGCTGCATCGAAAGCCAGGAAGGAATCTCAGAAGTGACTTTCTCCAGATCCAGGTGCTTTTACGAGTCGTCCAATAGTAAAAAAAGAAGTCGTGACGGTTTTTGTAAAACATCACCATGACATCAACACTGATTGAGTGGCACTGTCACTGAACAGATAAGGGCTATTCTCTGATGCCAGCTCAAACCTTCGCCATGTGGGGGTGGGGGTGGGGGATGGGGGGTTGACCTGTACAGGTTCTGTAGATTTCTGGATTGTTTGGGTCCATGGAGGGGGGCAGAGAGGAGCGGCTGCATCTTAAGAGGAGCACAGGTGTGTCATGCGGTTCCCTTCAGACCCACCCGGCCACCTTAAGGGAAGTCATAAAAATGGAGCGTACCATTGTCGTGTGTGTGGTAAGTGTGTCGTGAATTAAGGATAATGGAAGTTACACGCACTTATAATGCACGAATGAAGTTGTCACGCCACACTTTAGTCGTCAGTTAAGTGCTGCACACACGGGTTGTGCACGTGATAAGCAAGTGCCCGTAGGATGTTCATACAAGCTACACTCTGATTGTCTAATTTCCTCATTTCCAACAGTCAGGCTGCACCCGAGGAGTGCGCACGCAACACGTGAACAGCACTGACAGTACAGTCCTCAGGATTTCAAGTGGGCTGGAAAAAGAGAAAAATCCGTAGGACACGCCTGCGTTGTACTTACATCAACCGTACTTACCTTTACGTGTTTTTTGTCGGAATTCTTCCCCCACCCCTCCGGCTTCTCCCTACCCCTGCATTTAGCCCTCCAAACGGAGAGATTTGGAATTCCCACCCTGCTCCCTAACTACTAAAAAACTACACTATTTTATATTGGTTTGTGGACTTTAAAAGCAATTTGGACATCACGCTCACTACTTTTTTTTTTAATGGAGAATATTACATCACCGAAATCACTAAGTTAAAATCTAATTGATATGAGCGTTTTGTGACGAATTGTAGATTATATAGTGCATTGTAAAGGAATTCTGACACAGCCCGTGGTTTCTAATTCAGACGTTACTACCGCTCGATGACGTCATCAATAGTTGCCGGTCATCTTCGTGAGCACAGAGCTGCCAGCGCTCGGTTAAATGCGTAAGATCATCAGCTTTAGGACTTTAAAAAGTCACACGAACGCAAAAACTCAGTACTTGGATTTAAATGTGAACTTCTGTGCTTCAGGGAACACCCACGTGAAGAAATGCGATTCTCTTCCACCTCACAGCGCAGTGCGGGTCACCTTACCAGTGGAAGGAACACCCACCCCTAAGTCCCTTTGGCTCCTCCTTCAAAAAAACTCGTTCGGACTCCAAATGCCCCTACAGTTGGAGCAATGGGGAGGAACCAGAGGGGTAAGGAAGCAATTTGGATTAAGACTTCAAGTGTTCACCACTACCTGTGGCATGCACTTAGAATAATTTCGCTTGAACATTTCCTCTCTAGGACTTTGATATTTCATACAGGTTTAACCCTTTTTTTTTGCCTGTATCCACACGTAAGGGCAGTCATGACTAAGGCTAAAGAGGTAGCTTTGTGGGGCAGGTCCATTCACCTGCCAATCAAAAGAACATGACCAAAAATAGCAGCAAAAAAAAAGGGGATTCTACTAAAATTAAACTTGATGTAAAATTAGGATTCAATGAAAGATGTCTCCCTCCTGTAATCTGCTTCCAGCTGTCTTTTTAGGAACTACAGCAGTTTTTTCCCCTTCAATTTGGGGGGAGGAAGGCCTTTACGTGGAGCTGGAGTCAACAAATTCAACAGAAAAACTTCATTTCAAGTGTTTGTTAAAAACCTTTTTCTTGTCCTGAGTTTTGACTTAAACTCAGGGGGGAAAAAAACATTTAAAGCTTTGACAAAAACACAAACTATCTTACCTTGTTTATATAAAAACACATTTTTCTCTCAGATTTCGGGAAGGGGGTATTTATGAATCGACTTATGAATTTATATGTACCCTATAGTTGCACCTTAGATGTGACACAGAAGATGTTTTTGTGACAAATATTGCAACAAGTGTGCACTGGTTTAGTTAATTTATTATAAGTCACTAAAAAGTTAACTTTTAAGACAACAGAAAATGAACATTTGTCAGTGTTTAGATCTTGCTAACAGCATGTAGGTAAATAAATGATAACCCCATCCAACCCTTACAACATCTGTTAGCATCAAAACTATATGACACAAAGATACATAATTAATAGTAAAGCAACAATCTAATTAAATCGGACAAACTGGATGCATTTGCCATTAGGAAGTTTTAATTACGGGCTAAAATTTAAGCTAGAATGAAATATTTAAGCAGCAAAATTATCTTTCACTCTGCAGTCTTGAATGCATTAATATGAATATGTGACGTGCATTCAAAGTGGGACCAACAAGATGTAATTTTCCTTCATCAAAGCAGGAACTAATTGTTAAGTTTGCTGCCGTGCCATATGTGCAGCCTCGGTGGAGGGGAAATGCTAAACAGAATGTACCTTTAGCAAGACTTCTACATCTCTCCAGTGTCTGAAAACTTCAGAGGCAGACACTCCTCCTGACCCCGATGACCCCTCTACTGCATGTTGCATCACCGCGACGCACGGACGCCGCATGCAGACCCTCTGAACGACAGCTCCCATTTGCATGTAATGCGGCCTCGCCGAGACGCTCGTAGAGGGGAACACGATGTTTCCCCAAAGGTCTATATGTTCCTGTGTGGAGCAATCGCAGAAACCGAGCCGCCGCAGCAGCCGGCGGCGGAATCCAAACAAGATCCGTCAGTGATTAGGGGAGCATGGGGGGACGTTAGGAAGACGAGCTGCTCTCCGGCCCACATTCCCATTCCCGACCCAGCGGGCAGTGGGACGTGTCTGGCAGGGAGGCAGTCATGGAAGACCCACGCGTACCCCGGGTCATCTGCATTCCACCCATGCTATAGCAATATTGATATTGGCAGGCAGAATGCTGATACTGGGTACGTAATGATGCAATTAAAACCAGAGCCATTTTGCCATTATTTGCAAGGATTTGCACCCCCTCCCTCCCCCCACTTTGAGAGGCAAATATGATTTGGATGCACAGAGATCCAGAGAGAACCCAGTCGTAATAAAGGAATTCATCTTGTCACATCAATGCCGATTTTATCTTATGCGTTAATGCAGTTTTTTTTTTTCATCGACATCAACGGTCTGCGCATCCACCGGTCCAGGTTCTCCTCAAATCGCAGCACGGCGCCATAATTCACCGCGCAGCAAACCACCAGCCGAGTCCCGTGTTTTGCTTAAGTGCTCTCAAGTTAGGAATCAGATTTATAACGAGGGAGAAACGCTGGTTTTATCCATTATTGGAGTCATCTGCAAGATATGAGATCCGAGAATGAAGGAAAAATGCAAATCAGCCCAATAATATTGGTTTACGCACAGGTTATATACCTTGGAAATAAAAGACCTGAGTGTTTTTAGAGCCATATGTTGCTTCTTTGTTCCAAGAGGGGAGATGCATTCGTGTCACTTATGCGTCTGATTAGCAAAATGATTTATGCCACAATCACTCAAAAATTCAGACAGCGAATGCGAAAATGCTTTCTGACTCCACCAGATGTGCACAATAAAACCAGATTCCCATTGTAATCTGGGGTACTTAGTTTATACGGAGCTAATATAAGACACACTCGGATGTGGCAAAGTCACTCTTTTTAAAATCTGACTATAAATGATTGGAAATAAATTGTGTGTTTTATGCTGGGTGGCATGAGTGGGTTGATAAATTGGGAACAGTTTTGTACCCTGACTTATCTACAAGACAAACCTGGTGGAGATCACAGGGATTAATTGCTTCAGAGGTGTGGAACGCCGCTTTCCCATTCTTCCCCCCGCTCTCTGTGCCTAAACAATGATTAATCACCCTTTAACTATTCTCCAGAGGACGCCGGTATTTTGCCAAGACCGGCCTTATCCTCCCAAATCCGCCGGCGCAGGTTGGGGAAGGCATGTGCCAGGTACATCCAAGGCAACCTGTCCTCATCCGTTATCAGATTAGGGAAGTGTCAGGGAGCAGACGCAGCGGAGCAACGCTGTTGTTCCTCGCACCTCCACAACCCCCACCCCTCCAGCACGCCAAGCCCTCCCCTCCATCTTTATTTCCCAGCTGCCACTCACTCGAAACCAACAGCTCTGTCGGCAGTCTTTGGCAGGCCGAGCGGCAGACGCTGGACGCGACCACGAGGAGGAGTGTCCTTCAGAGTTACACCTTTCTGCTGAACTTTATGTTTTTATTTCTATTTCTTTTTCAGAGTTTAGGATATATATACATAAATATTTTACTGACTTCACCTTCCAGAACTGAAGGTTAAGATCTTTTTTGTTGATTCAGCACTAAAACTGGACAACATCTGCTTTGCTGGTCAGTCAACGCATTTACATCCGTGCATGAGCTGTAACCTTAAGGCCCTATCAAACAGCCACTCCGTACATTCTGCGCGTATTGCACATATGTGAATCTACGTGAAAAAAGGGAGTGAGGTTGTGGTCTTCATGTAATATTTTTACATATGTGTCACAAAAGAACCAAGTTGAAACCACGCAAAGAACACGTAAATCAGCCTAGAACATGAACTGTGCGTGATTATTGCACTCTTTGGATGCAGTTCATTAGTGATTTGTGCATAAATTCCATAACTGAACATGATCTGTGCACCGTCTCCTTAGGAGCTAAAAATGGGGAAATTATTATTAAAATTTGTAACAATCATTTTGCTCCGAACTCTTGACAGTAGAAAAACTTGGTTCAAGACTCAAAAAAGTCAAATCTCACTGTCATTTTTGGTAAGTGCAGGTTAGAGATTGGATGAGGATTTATTGAGACGGGTCAAGTTGTACTAAGTTTCTCATTTTGTTCATAGTTTTTTGAGTCATTTCCACTAATTACAATAGTTTTTTATGTCACTTTAATCAAAATGAACTACAATCAGGTTTATAAAAATGCAAAAATACAAACCATTTGCCTATAACTAGCAAAAATCTACTTATCATTGAGCTGGATGACATTTAAAAAAATATATAAAAAGTTTACTTTTTTGTTTCTTTTTCCTTTTTGAATGCTTGTGTGGAACTTTTCTTGTTAAGTAAATTGCTGAATGGACAGATGATTTTCAAATTCAACTTTATTCCTATAGCACTTTTCCTTCTACAAAGAATCTCAAAGTAGTTTAAATAGCAGTTTAAAGTAGTTTTAAGTAGTTTAAATAGCAAATATGGTACAAATTGTGTAAGTAAATACACAAAAAAACAACAACACACTTACACATCCCACAAGTACAATCAAAATAAATCAGACTAATTATTAATAAATTTTATAAACTCAAATTAAAACAGATGGACATGTAAAAGCTCTTCTAAAAGGAGGAGTTTTGAGGTTTTTTCTTGGGACGCTCCACTGTGGGCCTCACCTGCCGTCCTCAGGCAGGTGAGGCCCACAGTGCTGAAATTTGGCCTCGCCGTGGGTTTCTGTTCCCACTCTCAATACTTTCCAGTGATCTCCTTTTTAAGATAATTGTTCGATTCCTCTCTTAACCCTTGTGTTATCCTAGGCACTTTAACATTGGGAGTGGGGTCATCTAGACCCACTAGACAGTGCTCTGAACTTTTTTTCTTCAATGATTTGTGATCTTCACTGGTGTCCATGGATTACATGAAATCTTTCCACCTTTGTCTACCTTTGTCATGGTAGGGAGAACATGTCAATGGAAGGGGGGGTCATCTAAGATAGTACAAGGGTTACGACTTCCTCTTTCTGCTATTTCGTCTTCTGATTTGGGTTTTTCCTCATCAGTGTTCTTGACAAATATAAACAAGCAAGTGTTCTATGGGTCAACAGATATTCTTAGAGACAATTTTTAAATGTTCTCATCTCGATATTCCTTAAAATGTAGACTGGATGAGTAAAAACTGTCGTGTCTGTGGCTCATGCCCTTCTCATAATTTGTTGGGAACTATTTTCATCCGTGGATTAATTCACTTTTGGTGGGTATTTTAGCTGCAGGACAGCCCGGGCTTTGACTGGAGGCAAACAATATCTGCGTTCTCTCTAAGGAAGGAATGCAGAAAATGTTCGATGGAAGCCAAAGTCATGAGACGCGTCAGGCTTTCCACTCACAGGTAACCC